>OZ023168.1:12801023-13398523 GCA_963678695.2 Diplodus puntazzo
CTGTCCGAACTGAAAATTTTATGCCAACTGGTTTTGAATCTAAATTGAAAGCTTGATTTTAATTTTATAGTGAGAAAAATGTAAAAAAATGTTTTATCAGTGTTGAGTCAGAGAAAAGTAGCTCCAAAGTTTAGATTTTCTCCATACAAGATTACTTTGGTGCCTGAGCTTGAGCTTTCCAAGCTTTATAAAGCTTGCTTGATTTATGTTTATCTTCGAGCCAGGCAGCAGGTAGTGAGGACATGCTACTCCTGACACTGCAGGCCAGCAGTCGGTAGAGAAATGCCACACGGCTGAGCTCTGGATTCCAGACCACTGCGAAATGTTACCAGGCACTGTGATTTCAGTGCACCTACCCCCCTGACTCCCCCTATACACATCCCACAGCACAGTAAATAAATGACAGTGGGCCGGCCCCCCCCACAGCATTGCATTGCATCATACTACACAGAGGAGCGATTCACCTAGCGGTCAACCACCTCTGCTCATGTGAGCGCAGTAAATAACAGCTGTGACATATTTTTCATTCTCTCCCAAGTGGAAGATTTAGATATCAAGTAGCGAGTACTTTGTGTGCAAGTGTGTGAGTGGTGTTAACATATGTGTTCAGTATAGCGTCTAGAGATGGGGCTGAGGATGTTTGCTCACTTTGAATGTGTTTGCTTTGTGTCCTCACAGCCCTCGGCTCTCAAGTCTTGCCCGTTTGACAGAGCCATGACCTCTTCATGTTTGGCATCAGAAAATAAGTCTGTTTCTGGGTCTAGGTCTGTGTGTATTAAAGGCACACACAACATAGGCTCCACCGTCTGAAGTAAAGATAGATACGTGTAACTGTGTGAAAGCAAGTTTACTTGAGGCCTTTTTTTTGACTGCTGTTAATACAAGGATGTATGTGAGAGGCTGGAGAAAAGTGCTGATGGCACACTGGCAGGCTTCCCAGCAGTGACTGTGGCATCGATGTCCTCCTCGTGCTGTAATTTATGGTGGCTGTGGGTTCTGTCTTCGCCTGAGCAGATGCAGAGGGCAGCATCTGAGACCAGTAATATCCTCAAGCTGTAAACCTGAGAATCAAAAACCAAGAAGGGAGAGTTGGAAGAGGGAGCGTGAGAAAAAAAGCAGTTAGGAGTGCTCATTACAGGCAGCCCTTTCCTTTTTTCTGCATTTCCTCCTTGTACTTTTCTTCCTCTCCAGCACACATAGTTGCTTTAATTACATATAATCTGCTATCTGAGATCTTCTGCAATTTGTGTCTAAATTTTTGGGGCATTTTTGGGTTCCCACTGTATGATCACGAAGAACATTGCAACCCCAAAGTACGTAATGTAGGATGCTTCATTCCACTCATCTCTCCCTGGCTTAAGCATTTGATGAACTGAATTAAATTTTTTACAAGAATTTTGTGGTCTGTGATGACATTACAGGCGCAGATGGGAAGCTGATTGAGAAAGCCTCTCATTCTGGCATGATCAACCCCAGCCCGCATTGGCAGAAGCTGACACACAACGGCCCGGTGGCTCAGTTCGAGTACCAGATCCGGGTCAGCTGCGACGAGCACTACTACGGCTTCGGCTGCAACAAGTTCTGTCGGCCCAGAGACGAGTTCTTTGGGCATTACACATGTGACTACAATGGAAACAAGACCTGTCTGGAAGGCTGGTCTGGACCTGACTGCAACACAGGTGAGCTCTGCAGACATGCAGCGATGTGTGACATCACCTCTAAATGGAAATAATGATCAAGACAGCAGCCCGAGACAGTCGGATTAGTATTTATGACTATGAATGAGTCCTCTAAAGCTAGCAGCCAGACTGTAATCTGTGATTCATGCTGATACGCTGTCTGTTGCGTGGTTCACACTGAATGGAGGACTTTGTTTCTGCGCGTTCAGAGCATTTTGCCCCTTCCTTTTCCTCTCAAATAAAGCTTTTCATTGCCTGTATGACCAGGAATAAACTCTCACCCTCAGGAAATCAGCCTGGGCAGCCGTCAATTCCCTATTAAATATTTTACTGTGTTGTACAGCAGGGCAAATTTGATTGTTTGTCGACAGCAGTGTTTATTCTTGCAGACTGAAATGTCATACAGGGTAGTAATTAGATAGCTCCATTTTTTTTTTGCACATTTTAATTATAGCCGTAAACTAAGTTTGAATCAGTTACCAGGCAGTGATTATTCTTCTTCCTCTTCCTCTTCTAGCGATATGTAGACAAGGCTGCAGCACTGAACATGGATTTTGTAAGGAGCCAGGAGGATGCAAGTAAGTTCTGTGATTTATTAGTCTGTTATTGATGGTTTTACTGCACTTTTACATGTAAAATGTCAAACATGGTTTGTTCAAGTGCCTCTACTTCTTATGGAGGCTGGTGCCAGAAGCATGTGGTGCGGATCAGTCAGATATGTAGGGATTGAGTCCAGACACCGGTTCTGTCATGGCATGGATCTTTCCCTGTACGTGCCTGTTGTTCTGGCCAAGAGACTATCAGTACCCGGGCTTTAGCAGAGACCCAGGCTGAGCTGTAAAATCTCTTATGGAGCTTTGGACCAGAGCTGCCAGTCTGAGAAACAGGAGAGGCCCCACCGCCAAAGACTCCATGTTGGAAGTGTAGCCTATGTGTTTCCCTCTAATGAGGCAAGCGTTATCAGTCAAATCATGTGTAACATTCGGATGAGCCTTAAAGTGTATTGTTTATGTAGCTAATGGCTTCCCAATGCTGTTTATGCACACAGCCAGAGGAAAAGCCAGGCGCAGATGGATATCAGAGCTTGAGCATTGTGTGCAGTAACACTTGTATCTCCTCCTCATCCTGGAGGAGGCCCTGCGCTGCCCGATTCTTCCCACAGTTCAGGCACTGGTTGCTTTCTTAGTTGTCTGATTTGGCTGCAAATCAAGCACAGGGACGATCAGGTTTGTTCATTTTGTGCCGCAGCTTTGTTGTTTTTCCCAAGCTTTTGACATCATCAGGTTTCTTGTAAGTGCATGTGTGGCCACTGGCAGAACAGGGAGGTTCAATTGCTTTAGTCTGTACAGGTGTGGCTATATTTAAAGCTCTGGGTTTAACTTGTTTTATATGTGCTCTGCCAACAAACCCTCCAAGCAAGCTCTACTGCTGCTGTAGTCAGTGAGTAGTTTCCCATCATTGGGCTGCTGTAGTATGAATCAACAGCAGTACATAGCAACATTGGTAGCAGTCTCTTTGTCCCCAACATAAGTCAGCCGAGTCACAGATAATGAAGCTCCGTGGGATTTTCTTTTAGCAGATGACTTCCTAATGACGCCCTCAGCTTTCATTGTTGCCAGTAGAGTAATAACAGTGCACCTGTACAAAATTGGCTTGAAAAGCACTAACTGCACAGCCACAGCCATACAGATTCTCAAAAGAGGTCTGTTTTAATCTCAAGGGTTGAAATCTTTATGTGCATCAGCAGTGCTGTAAGTTCACATTCCCCAGTAATTTGGCTGTGTAATAACTGTAAATGATTTGGGATCCTGCTGAGGAATCCTTCCCTGCTTCTCATAGAGAGGATTAGCACACTTTTAAGAATAGCCTCTTTAATCACAGACTGAGGTTTACTTAACCACCGCGTTTATTTTTACAGTCGGTCCGTTTCTCAGGGCTAATCAGCGCGGTGCTCCCCCCAGAGGGACACTATGCTTCCTGTCACTCGGCTCCACAGCGGCAACTGTATCGCCACCTTTTTAAAGAGCAGACTTATCAGTCGGGCTGGATTGCTGTCTTAATTATGGAGCCCAGGAAAAAAAGGGGTAGCGTTATCAGTGTAATTATGGACCTGGACATTTCAGTGGTCAGCAAGCTGCATTCCCCTCCTCAGCCTCAGGGCACGAGACTGACTCCTGACTCATGGGAACCAGGATGAGCAGCAGAGTAACAGTCAAGATGAGGGCTGAACTCTGCTGGGATGTCGCTACTGCCAAGCCACAGGCACGGTTTTGTTAAAGGGAGCGTCTGGCCGCATGCTAATGTTAGCTGTGCTAAAGGTCCCAATGGAACTGTAATTTAGTGTTTTGTTTTTTTCTGTTTGGTAAAATGCTAAATACTCCTCTGTTTCCCTGTCCCCAAGTATTGTTTAAAAGCTGTTGCATAAACACCCTGCTACTTAAGATTCATTTGTGGTCTTTTAAGACTCAGCCCAATTGTGAGGGCAAGAATACTGCCTCTTTGTTTGTTTCATTTGTGCAGCTACAAGCCGCATATGCTAACGTGTAGTTCATTAAGTCCAGATTATCGCTGTACTGCTTGTGAAGGAATTTGGAATAAACAGAAGATTAAGATATTAGCATTTTCAGATACCACAGGGATTATCTGACCTCACTGTGATTTTGTGAATTTGTCTCAGTGTTTTGCATGTGTCACTGTGGTGTGTGATTGTGTGTATATTTTTGCTGATTTCTGTTGTCCGTCCTACCTCTGAGGCTGATAGCATGGCTCTGTGTGTGTCTTGCAGGTGTCTGTATGGCTGGCAGGGCCAGTACTGTGACAAGTGCATCCCTCACCCTGGCTGTGTACATGGCACCTGTGTAGAGCCGTGGCAGTGTCTGTGCGACACCAACTGGGGCGGCCACCTTTGTGATAAAGGTTAATTCCTGTCTATGATTTCAGTTTCGATCGCTCTAGGGGCGGCCTGTGTTGTGTGAAAACAAACTAACACCGTATGAAACGCTCGTCTTCCCAGATCTGAACTACTGTGGCACTCACCAGCCATGCCTGAATGGAGGGACATGCATCAACACAGGACCTGACAAGTACCAATGTACGTGCGCTGAGGGCTACTCTGGTGCCAACTGTGAGAGAGGTGAGTGTCAGACAGAATTCTCTGTTGTTACTAGCAAGCTTTAAAGGGTACATAACCAATTTAAAGATTAAAGTCCAGGTTGCTCGTCAAGAATTCCTCAGTATTACAGTAGTTTGTTTTTCTGACATTGGAATGTGAAAAAATATGAAAATATCTTAAATAAAACCATAGAACCAAAACAAAACGTGAACCCTGCCTTTTATTCTGATGTCATGTTGGTGTAGGTCTCATATAAACAACAAAAATGCGTGTAAACAAACAAGCGATATCAAGGTTAGCAATTATTTTATTTTATTTTTTTTTGAAAGGTCAGAATATCTT
Source organism: Diplodus puntazzo (assembly GCA_963678695.2). NCBI lineage: Eukaryota > Metazoa > Chordata > Actinopteri > Spariformes > Sparidae > Diplodus > Diplodus puntazzo. Next base: position 12,806,157 of record OZ023168.1, read on the forward strand.
GCCCTCTTCTGCTTTGAGTTTGACCATTCTTTGTTATATTCTTTGACTTGCAAGTCACCGAACACGTGACTGCCCCTTAAAGCCTTGGTCTAGTTGTGTTGCTAAAAAATCGAGCAAAGCAGCTTCATCATTCCCAGAACTTACTTTTTTTTATTTAAAAGACTGTTTACATCTGGAACCTAAAATGAAAATAAAAGGTATGATCTCATGGGATGTTACACAAATGCATGTGGGGGGAATAAGTGGCAAAGGTCTGAGCTCGCTGAGCTTACAGACAAAAGGTCAGAGGTGCCTCGAGTTTGTAATCAGAGGAGGTGGTAACTCGGCAATAATCTGTTTCCACTCCAGCGTGAGTGGCCCCCAAGTCAGGTAATCCACTAGTTTGATCTTCAGCGGCCGGTCATCCCTTCGCTCCTCTCAGGCACTCGAGACAGATGGGTGTGGAGCTAAGGTTCAGCTGCTACGAACACTTACCATGGAGATGATGGTTTTTTCCTCATTAAATCTGAGCCTCGCGGGGTGCTGACAGCTTAACTGCAGAGATGTCAGGAAACTGTGCCCTTCGTAACAGGAGGTCCTCAGACCGGGGGATACGTCAGGCTATTGTAACACAGAGAGGCCCCAGGGTGCAGCACCGCATCCTCTCCCCCGTCCCTCCTCCCCGGGGCATACCAAGAGCCGTCCACTGATCACCTCCAACCGCCAAGTTATTCCCTGAGTGAATCATTAATTTTTGATTCATTTAGGACCCACTCATCCTTAACTCTTCCATAAAGGAGAAACACTAGGGCAGCGCTGCCCCTCCTCCCGTTTGCCCTCCCGCCAGTCTCTCATCTTGTGCCGCCTCTCAGAAGAAGAATGGGGGGGAGTCAGAGGGAAGTCACGGTGCATTGGTCAGGTCAACTTAGCATGAAAGATGATTTCCTGGTGGTGTGGTCTGCCGGGCGGGTAATGAGAGTGAGATGGGGAGGATTTTGAGCGGGCTTTTGGGGCAGGGGAGGAGTAGGAGGGTGGAGGTGGTGGGTGAGGGAAGGAGTCAACCCCCTCTACTGACAGAGGAGTGAGGTTTTCCAAGGATGAGAGTCAGGAGCTGAAATGCATTTTTGTATCTTATTGGTTTTCTTGTAAGTCATTGAGCATTGGGATGTCACAGCAAAATATACTCATGGTAGCTACAATAAAAGAAAAACATCAATCTTAGTATCAGGTTATCAACCAAAAACGCTCAAGTTTGTTTAACATGGTACATTTTTCAGTTGTAATCACATAAATTGACAGGAGTATCGAAGGGCAGATTTTCCTCTTTAAAATGACTCACTTGGGGTGTGTGTGAGACCTGTTTTCACAAATGATTCTTTCTCATTCTAGCGGAACATGCCTGTCTGTCCAATCCATGCTCCAATGGAGGGAGCTGTTCAGAAACCAGCCAAGGTTACGAATGTCAGTGTGCGCCAGGCTGGAGTGGCCCCTCCTGCACCATCAGTAAGATTGCACTCAACCTGCACCCATTAAATGTCTTGTAGAATAAAATCTTGTTGAATAACCAGAGTTCACTTTTTCTGCTTAGACATTGACGACTGCTCTCCAAACCCCTGCAATCACGGGGGAACCTGCCAGGATCTTGTGAACGGCTACAAATGTCACTGTCCTTCACAGTGGACGGGAAAGACGTGTCTGATAGGTGAGCCGCCCGGCCTCTTTTCTTCTTTCCACCACTTCACACCTGTCAGCTGCACATGCAAATGCAACACACCCTCTCTCTCTCTCTCCCTCTCTAGATGCCAACGAATGCGATAGCAAGCCTTGTGACAATGCCAACTCATGCCGCAACCTGATTGGTGGATACTTCTGCGAGTGCATCCCTGGTTGGATGGGGCAGAACTGCGACATCAGTGAGTTGAAGGCTGTCATCTGCAGCTGTCCAGCTCCAGCCTCTTTTATTTCTTCCCCTCTGTTCATTGTAGCTGTAATATGAAGGCTTGAAGCAAACAGTCTCACAAGTGCAGCCTTTTTCCTGCAGTGTAAATGAATCTGCTGTATCATTATTAGCCCTGTGTGTGGCCAAGGCTGCGGTGATTAGAGGTGGCTCAAAACAATCCCAGGACTAGTTTCACTTGGCAGCAGACAGGATTGCTCAATACTCCGTGTTGCACTGATTCCGCAGGCGCGCTATCCAACTCTTGCAGAGCGCTCTGTAGCTCCGGCAATGTTTTTAAAGGCCCCTAGCATGGGATACATAAAGCACAGACTTGTTTTCAAAGACAGACTATTTAGTCAAGCTGTTCAGAATTAATCCTCTGATTTGTTTTCCCTCCCAGATATAAATGATTGCAAGGACCAGTGCCAGAATGGGGGAACTTGCAAGGTACGTGTTGGGTCAAGAACCATCCTGCTTTATCTGGTATTGCTGCTCTATTTGCCAGCTTGTTTGTTTGTTTTATTGTCTTTTTTCTCGAAGCCCGAGACATTTACAGCGGTTATATAAATAGCTGCTGTAAATTGTTCTCTCCAAACCGACAGTGGAATTGTTGTGGAATTCCTCTCTGAAATCAAATCTGAGGGGAGTGGGTTCAGAGGGGTTTCTGAGGGAGGGACACGCAAGTTTCTTGACCACACTAGATTGAATTACCATAAACATTATTGTGTTGGGCCCATGCCAGGAAAATGTGTTGAAATAATTGCAGAGCTGTGATAATGTTCCTTCAAACTTGTCGCAGCCCCCCCCCCCATCTCAGCCTCGCTCTTCGTTCTATGCTCTGGTTTGACAGTTATTGTTAGGACCCCACCCTGTTCAAGCAGTTAATCAAATTTGTGGCTGCGTAAGGTTAACCCCAGTTCTTCTCTCCCAGGACTTGGTAAACGGCTATCATTGTGTGTGCCCCCCTGGCTTCGCTGGCGAGCATTGCGAGAGGGACATCGACGAATGTGCGAGCTCGCCTTGTCTGAACGGCGGGCGCTGTCAGGACGAAGTGAACAGCTTCCAGTGCCTGTGTCTGGCTGGCTTTTCAGGAAATCTGTGCCAGGTGAGAACCACGATCTCAGACTTGCATCCTCACTGCTATCATTTAGCATCTGAAGCCCTTGCCCTCCCCACAGCCCCCTCTCTGCCAGCATTGCTGTATCTTTGGTTTCGTTGTAAAGTTTTCCTGCCCCACCCTCTTAAATAGCTGTTGTTCCACAGTCCTCCTTTTTAAAAGGGAGTGCTTTGTTGAAGCTGCTCCTGGCTACAGCGGGATACATTCCTCAGTGCTGAAGCCCAGACTCAGAGGACGGCTCCTATGTCTCTGCCTTGTTTTTCCCCCTTCCTCCAAGTGCTGTGCGTGTGTTGTTTCCTGGCACGGCCTGTAGGGAGGATGCTGTGGGTTTTGCTCTGTTTAGTGTAGCAGAAACTATGTCAGCTATCAGGTTCACCGCTCTCTATTCAATACCTTTCTGCCCTAGCTGGATATCGATTACTGCTCCCCAAACCCGTGTCAGAACGGAGCCCCCTGCTTCAACCTGGCAACAGACTACTACTGCGACTGCCCCGAAGATTATGAGGGCAAGAACTGCTCTCACCTCAAAGACCACTGTCGCACCACCACATGTAAAGGTATGTCTCCTGCCTACAGTAACCACAAGTTTTTTACTCTTTGTCTTTTTCCAGAGCATTTCTGTAAGGTGATCTGCGTAGCGTGCTGTAGTAAAACGCTGAATAAGGCCAGGTCTTCACCATTCGCCTGAAACACTTTGCCCAAAGTATTCCCATGAGGGCAATACCTATATTTAAGTTTCATATATTGAAGTTTCTTGGCCAAGGTGAGCAGGTTTTTCTGAGTGGAGCTCCCTTGATGAATGCCCCCCTCTACCTCCTTAGCAAAGCGTTTCCAATGATTCTCCCCCTCCTCTGAGTTCCTTGAAAATCTGGCAAAAGGCTGATAGCACTGTGTGTGTTCTTGGTAATGACTTGGTGGGCTACCTCTTCTCTTTCCCCCTCAATGAATGTGCACATTTTTTAGTGTGTGTGTGCAAGTGCGTGTGTGTAATTGAGTGAGTGGACCAACCACGGAGTCAGATACCAGACGGTGAGATTCTCTCTGCTCTTGGCAAGAATTAAGTGATTACGGGGGAGCACATTCAGCCAGCTCTCCTAACCTGATCAGACAGGGGGAAAGGAAAGGATTTCAGAGCAGAGTGAAAAAGATCACTCTGAATTGCTTATGAAAGCATAACAGCTTATCGCTGTTGCTTCTTTCAATCAGTTTTTTTATATGATAGTTTTTCTCAGCGCATGGGAATTTCTAACCAACCTGCTGGGATTATGATCTCTAAGGGCCTGTTGACTTGTAGATCACGTCCTTAATCTCTTCATCTTTCTTGCTCCCTGTCACTTGTTGGCTCCATCCCACCTTTGTGAATAGACAAGTCTGGTGAGAGAGCAGTAACCTAATTTCCTTCCTCATTGTCCGGATGACTATAATGACTATAACAAGTTTGTTTGTTTGCTTGTTTAAATAGGTGTCATCAGTGGTTTCACCCATTAATTGTCTCCACTCTTTTGCAGTGATTGACAGCTGCACTGTCGCCGTGGCATCTAACAGCACACCAGGTGGGGAGCGCTACATTTCATCAAATGTGTGCGGACCCCATGGCCAGTGTCGCAGCCAGGCCGGGGGTCAATTCAGCTGCGAGTGTCAGGAGGGCTTCAGAGGCACCTACTGCCATGAGAGTAAGAGTCCACAGGCACAACACTGAATACAAGATCCAATTTATTTATAATACAACTCATATTAACAACAAAATGACAGTTGAAGTCCCTTAATGCTGCTCACATAAATGCATACATTTATGAATACATAATATGTGATAAAACTTAAATAAATATTATTAATGATAGGTGATGTATCAGATTGGACTCCTAAAAGTTGTTCCTTCTGAGTCTCAGCTCATGTTGTTTTTTTTTTTGTTTTTTTTTACATTTCAGACATCAATGACTGTGAGAGTAACCCATGCAGCAATGGAGGCACCTGCATCGACAAAGTCAGTGTGTACCAGTGCATCTGCCGCGACGGTTGGGAGGGCGACCATTGCGAGATCAGTGAGTAGAACTTCCTGTCCTGTGACCTCAAAACAAACCCACACATTGCTCATGTTGTCTGTTCAATAATGCGTCAACATATTTGTACAACATAAGCATTTGTTTGACAATTGTGATTCTCGTAAATCACTCTCTTGTCCGATGTCTCCACCAGACATCGATGACTGCAGCACCAGCCCCTGTCATAATGGAGGGACATGTCGAGACCTGGTGACTGATTTCTTTTGCGAGTGCAAGAATGGCTGGAAGGGAAAGACGTGCCACTCCCGTAAGAGCCCTCTTTTTATTGTTTCCACACCCGTGTAGTCTGCCTGTGCAGGTTCATGGTATGTGCTTATGGCTGTATGTAATTACACAATGTTCTAAACAGCCTATACTGCATTTATTCAAAATCATGCGAGTGTACAGCTCAAGCAACCTAAAAATTGTAATGCTCCCCACAGGTGAAAGTCAGTGCGATGAGGCCACATGCAACAATGGTGGCACCTGCCACGATGAGGGCGACACGTTCCAATGCAAGTGTTCCCCAGGGTGGGAGGGTACAACATGTAACATAGGTGAGTCACACAGCACCAGGCAGTTTGATTTAACCTTTCACATTTACAGACACGCATACGATTAGTCTGTGGGAGAGCTCCATCTTGTCCCAGATATTCATCAGATCTGTCAGATCTGCGAGGTCCACAAACAGTTTTTATCCCTTCAGTCTCTCAACGCTCCCTCCTTCCTCATCTGCCTCCTTGCCTATTTCTCGCTCTTATGTGAGTGCTGACAGATATCCGCTTAAAATCCCTGATTGCACTGACAATACACTTCAAAGTCGTGGAATGAAAATACCCTCAGAGAAAAAAACGGAAACCCACTGACAAAAGCCAAACCAACGGCAGTCTCCTGTGACTGTTTAGGGTTTACAAGCGCTGATTCCACTGATAATCCTTCCCTTGCAAATACTCTTCTTTTCTTTTTCTCAGCCAAAAACTCAAGTTGTCTTCCAAACCCGTGTGAGAATGGAGGTACCTGTGTGGTGACGGGAGAGTCGTTCACCTGCGTCTGCAAAGAAGGCTGGGAAGGTCCCACGTGCACCCAGAGTAAGTGCTCCTTGAAGTGGAATGCCAGATAACTGGGATAAAAGTGGACAGTTATTGCTATAAAATGATGATAAACCTTCTGCTACCAAGTGCAGAGGTGAAGTCCTGCATCTGATTAAATCAGACTCTCCCATCCCCTCTTGATCTCCTCTACCTTTTTTTTGTTTTAAATCTCTTTCCTTTCTCCCTGGCTGCTGCCGGCCATAAGAGGAGAACAAGAGGGAGGAGGGAGAAAGGGGCTCAGGAAAGTGGAGACAGATGTTCCACCCTCCCCCTCCCCCCCTCCACCCTCTGCCTTGTCCGACACACACCCCTCTCCCCTCTCGTTGTTGCATTCCTGTCCAAACAGTGACATGTCGGCTTGTTCTCCATTTCCCTGGCCTCCCCTGTACGCATGTACTCCAAAAACATGAATTCCCCGACTTTTGTAAGGGAGGGAGAAGCAGCCGGGGTGGGAATCTGGGTGTGGAGGTGTTGTCGGTGGTGGTTGGGGGAGCTGGAAATCATTTTTTGAGGGTGAGAGCCGACTATTGTTTGCTCTGTGATGTTAATAAGGCAGAGCAATCTGGCTGTGTGGCGTCCAAGCGCAACACGCCTCTGCACACGCAAGCTCAGACGTGCTCTGCTGTCATGTGTGCTAAACAGTCATACATGAGAGAGAGAGAGAGAGAGAGAGAGGGAAAACAACGCACTCACTACTTTCTGTCTGTCTGTCTCCCTTTCTACTTTTTTTCCCTTTCAGATACCAACGACTGCAGTCCCCACCCATGGTAAGTGGACACCAAACATTTCCTGTAGATTTAAACGGATGTAAACAGGCTACTCCTCCTGTATCATAGTTTCTCACCTGCAGGCGTTTACTAAATCTCTTGCCGTGTTTCTGATGAGAACCAGGTTTACACCCATCCCTTTCATTCCTGGGACGCAATCATCTAACCCTCTTTTGTGAACTCACAGGCATCATTTAACCACACGCCACTGTAGATCACTCCCAAACCCATGTGCACTTGTCCAATGAAAGGAATGTGTCTGATTGCTTTAAATGCTTTAGAGGAATTGTTACTATATGTTGACTGGTGAGAAAATTCCAGTCTGAATTGGTTTAATGATAAAGCACTGTGTATAAATGTCCATCTGTGAAACAAGCCTAAGGGGAACCTCAGATACAAATTCACGTCTCACTCCTCTTTTTTCCCCCCCTTGCAGCTACAACAGCGGAACCTGTGTCGACGGGGATAACTGGTACCGCTGCGAGTGCGCCTCAGGCTTCGCCGGTCCAGACTGTCGGATCAGTGAGTATTAACCCTGCCTCCCACTCCTCCCTGATCTCTGTCAGAGCAGGCCCGGGCCGCGGGACCGCTGCAGTCCCTCCAAATGGAAGGTCTAGCCGGCCAATTATCTGTGCATTGGGCTGCGGGCCAGGCCGAGCCATTTCGGTGTCACTCCACCGGGCCTTGCTGCTGTCCCTGGGGGAAACCGGCTTAGCAGGCCAACAGCTAATCAGCCATGCTCTCTGACACTGATTACACAGATTGTTTTCCCTCTTAAAAGCTTTCAGATGGCCACATTCTTTCCCATTGCAAACCCTTTGTTCTGCTAAGTCCAGCCTTTAGCTCCTGCATACCTGCTAATGATGCTGCCTTTAATAAAGCTGCATGGGGCAGAGACGTCCAGGGCTGATTTAAAGCATGTTTGCTTGTTTTTTATTAACTGGCATGTATGTGAATGCACTGTTCAAATGACACATGACCTTGGTGAATTTAGCCTAGGAATTAGATTTGTGTGCTGAAAGCTTAACTCAATATTTGTGTGCTGTCTGACTGTGCTTTTTATTCTCAAAAGGAGCCATTTCTTACCTCTCGCCCCTCTCCTCTTTGACAGATATTAACGAGTGCCAGTCCTCTCCATGTGCCTTTGGCTCGACCTGCGTGGACGAGATAAACGGATATCGCTGCCTGTGTCCACCAGACAGGACTGGACCCCACTGCCAAGAAGGTACAAGTCCTTACTAGGTGATAAAGGATACATCCACAAAACAGACACACTTTTGTGATACATCTTTAAAACTGTGGTTGTGTTTAACACAGTGACAAGAAAGCATTGCTCTGTGAATGGACACGTCACCCCTGATGGAGTCAAATGGGATGAAGACTGCAACACTTGCCACTGTTCCAATGGGAAAGTGGTGTGCACAAAGGTATGTCTGAACAAGCCAAGCTTTGCGTATGTACTAAATGTAGAGGGTGAAGTATTTATGATGGATCTATACAGCTGTGAAGCACATGATGTCATTGTTACTGATGGCAGAAGAGCTAAGGAGCATAAATGGTTATAGACTGTGGGAGGTTAAATGTTAACAACAACAAACACACACACACATACACACACACAAACACACACAGGGTGGAGTTGGTTTAAGAGTGTCAGATTCCAAAGATGATGCAGCTTGTTTTGAAAAGACAAACAGTGCCACTGTGAGAAAGCTGTATCGGATGCCAGTTCAGAATTTCCCCAAACTTGCACTGGGTGAGGATTTATGGTAGAGGCCTAAGGAAGTGCCATAAATCTTATGCTCATCTAACCACCAGATGAACAATAGTGCCTCACTGATACTGCTCCCCTCAGGAACAAAAGGCATCGTGGGGTGAAAATGATCTCAGCCTGTAAGGTACAGGCGACCATGTTAAACATGTCTGATATGGGAACACAATTATAAGGGCTTTACCATCCTTGCTAACAGTAACTTGTGTGTTTCATGTTGATAACTGAGGCTTATACCCTGACATGCAATGGATAGAAATGAATCTATACAGAGCATCTATTATCCCTGACTGGGAAAACCAGTGCCATTGATTCAATTTTTCTAATCTGTTTACAGTCCTGCTCAGGTCTGGGGAGTGGATCACTGGTGTTCAGCACTACTGGCACATACAGTCAGAACTACTAGTTCCTTTTTTTTTTTTTTTTACTTCTTGTTGGACCAGACACTTAATGAATTAAATCAAAATACTGCTGTTTTTAGACTTTAGGCTAATTTCCTGTGCAGCTGGGGAGAAGGATTTATAGAAAGAAAATGCTTTAAATTATTCAAAGTAAGGTTTCAACAAGAGTCTAGAGCCACAATGGCAGGTCTGTAAAATGCACTTTACTAATGTCACTGTAACGGTGTGTTCAGACCAGCAGAGATGAATCAACAGGCAACAAATGCATGGAAAACGGTGAAGCTTGGCGTTACGTGCTTGAATGTTTACGTTCAATGGCGACTCAGCAACAACCTGGGTGGACAAGCTTTACCGTTTTGTAACATTGTCACTCGTAGTGTGAACATGAGGTCAAGCTGATGTATCTTGTAGACAAACAAACTTTTGGTGCCAAAATCATTACTTTTACTATTGTTTTAATTCCTGTGCTATGGATTCAACTCATGAATCTCTAAGCAAGACTAAGCACCTACAGCCATGCATGATGTGTTTCTTGCTTCACGGGGGCCACAAGAATCAAACTTTGAACAAACATGACAGTTCTTTGTAGCAGCTTTATATTATCTGACATTATCTCAACACTGTTTCCCCTGTGGTGTCTTTCTCCCCAGATGTGGTGTGGTCCTACATCGTGTCAACTGGGTGCCAAAGGTCGAGGCGGGTGTCCCTCAGGCCAGAGCTGCATCCCCATCAGAGAGAGCCACTGCTTTGTGAAGCCCTGCCTCATTTTCGGCGAGTGCTGGCGCTCCAACCCTCCCCCGCCTCCCACCAAATGCCACCCCAGCTCCAGTTACCAGGACAACAGCTGCGCCAACATCACCTTCACCTTCAACAAGGAGACCATGACTCAAGTGAGTTACCTAGGCAGCAGGGAGGGAGAGATTGAATTAAAGGGTTTTAGGGGGTTGTTTTTCATGCCTCTCCTTCACCACCACTCTTAAATGAATGGGAGCAGCAAAGTGTGAAAGATCAGGTTTTCACTTGTGCTCAACCATCGATCCTAGTCTGAGACTCCTGAACAGTTCAGTCACATCTCCAAACGTGTTCCAGGAAAAAATATGGGAATATTTCTGTCTTCCCTCTCTGTTTTTTGTTGATTGCATCCAAGTTTTGGTGTTCTTGAGAATCAGGCATTCGCAGCTCATGCCAATCCGCTCTTAACCCGACCGCACAACAAGATTAATTTCAGGATCATATGGATTGGAGCTGAACAGGACCACTGGCGACTCTGTCACCACATAGCATAATCACACGCCAGTTCCCTAACAAGCATGACAGCAGATAGTGACAAGCATATGAGCCTGCGGTCTTTAATCTAAATGAGGTGGATCCCAACCAGATAGCATGTTAAACCTACTGCCAATGCAGGCCTTGCTCTTCATTTTTACTCCTTGATTGCTCTCTTATTTTTCCATGCGCATTTACATTTGCTTTCTTTTTCTTCTTCGCGTCCAGGGCTCAACTGTGGAGGATGTGTGTAAGCAGCTGAGGCGCTTGTACGTAGTGAAGAATTTCTCCTTGGAGCATTCTGTGTCCATAACCTGTGACCCCTCATTCTCAGCCAGCAATGAGATCCACGTCTGCATCGTAAGTTCCTCCTCCCACTCCCAGTCTGCCATATGTGTGCCTCTCAATTAGAAATAAAAGTCCCTTTTGATTTATAGCCTGCATTCTTAGCAGCATTGAGACGTGTTCTAATGGGTTGTGTGGCGGATTTAGGTTTGGTTGTGTTGTGTCATCCGCTGACAGCAGGTAAACACAATCAAACGTTAACACATTGGTGGGGTTTGATTGAATAATTCGAGCTTCAATCCTAATGTTGACATTTAAGTTCTAAATCAACACTGGAATGCTATGCAGGTTTTCTCCCTAATAATTCTGTTTAAATCTGCTATTTCTGATAAAGTTCAGGCTACACTCATGTCATCAATATTGTTTTGTTTCTGTAGAATTAGATTCCAGTGGTGGCTGTTGTTTCCAACTCATGTGACCGAAAAATTTCCTAGCGCAAGAGTCAAACTATTTTGAAAAAATATAGATGTTCTCTTGTTTTTACAAAATGTGCATGTTTTATGTGAAAAAATAAATAAAGATTAAAAAAATAAAAAGCTGCATTGGCTTAGAGCATTTTAAAAGCAACATTTTTACCGCTTAAAAAAAACAGTACCTGTAGTGGTTTGTGACATAGTATATAAATAGAGCAAATAAAAAAAAAAGGTGTTTCTAAAAGATATTTATTTTCTATTGATCTTTGGCCTGTGAGAGGCAGCAGATTCTGTAGGCAAACTGCTATTCTTCAGTTATATATTCTTCCTTTTAAAGACAGGTGCAGCACCAGTATCAAAATGCGTCACAAGCACAAAAGAGGCATGTTAATTACATATTAATGTGTACATGTGTTACTTGCCTGTTGGAAAGGGATTTTCTCCCCCAAATCAGGATTGACTTTCTGTAAAGCTCTACCGGCTAGAACGTGACCCTAAACCAACAGATTTCAAACCTAACTTTCTTCTTGTCCCCTCTAGTCTACCGAGGACCATCGCCTGGACCGGAACCCTATTAAAGAGATCACAGACAGGATAATTGACCTGATTAGCAAACGCAACGGGAACAACACTATCATCAGCGCCATCGCAGAGGTGCGCGTGCCAAGCCCCAGCAAAACTGGTATGAACCGCCTCCAAACTCTGGTTGTTGCCTGTGAATTTTCCCAGACTTGCACACACTTGCATGTGTGGAAATGGGTGGGAGGATGTTTTGTTTTTTTGTTGTTTTTGTTTTGCTTTGCTTTTTTGAGAAGATCTGATGAAATACAGCCAAGCCCTAGATATGACGGTAATGCCAAGCACCAAAGAAAAATGTGCACATTTGAAAAATATTTCCAGACCTCCCACACAACGCGGAATGCCCAGGTCTACCATCTCATGGCAGTTGTAATGAAGCCCATAAAGGGTCTTAGCCAACATTACGATGGAAAGAGCAGAGCTGCTTGGCTACGTGGCTTTAGATTGGCTCGTACTGTGACTGGCTGGACTGTGAGTAGTAAGACTCCCGCATGTGTCCACCATTCATCAACCCAGTGACAGCAGACTGCCGCCACAGCCAAATAGAAGCAGCCCTCCTCCCTTGTTCAGGGCTCAGAGGTCAGGTTGCACTGGCACAAGCATGCTAATGATTTAGCAACCTCGGTGTAGCGCTATAATAAAAACTTTTGTGTGTGTGGCTTCTCTTTGATTTATGATTGTCCTCTTTCTGCCACCAGACTACCTTGTGCCACTCCTCAGCTCCATCTTCATCGTCATCTGGGTGCTCGTGCTCGTCAGCATTTTGCTGTGGTGCATGCGTCGACGGCGGAAACAGAGCAACCACAACGGGACGACGGCCGCCGGCTCCGAGGACAACACGACCAACAACGTGCGGGAGCAGCTGAACCAGATCAAGAACCCTATAGAGAAGCACGTGGGCCTCACTGTGGCCATCAAAGACTATGAAAACAAGAACTCCATCATTGCCAAAATAAGGACAAATCATCCTGAGGGGGATGAGGACGACAAGGAGAGGCACTTACAGAAGGGCCGCTTTGCCAAACAGCCAGCATACACACTGGTGGAGAGGGACGAGAAGACGCCCATCTCCAATCCCAACTCCACGTCCAAAAATCCTAATTGGACTAATAAACAGGACAACAGAGACTTGGAGACAGCAAACAGCATAAACAGGATGGACTACATTGTATAGCAGACAGCTGTGTTGCTGTGCAACCAAGCCTTACGCCTTCACACCCCGGTGGTGGGTGAAACGGGGGAGCTTTGGCATGTGTAGTTAGTAAACTGTCATGTCAGTCGTGACCCCACAGTATTTTCAGATATTCCCCGTGTTAATTTAAGTTTTGACAAGCTGGCTTACACTGGCAGTGACAGTTGCTTTGGTTGGCTGGAAACACAAGGCACTGGTATACATTTCACTGTAGGACTAGTTGCAAAAGTGTCCTCCTCTGCATTTCATTTCCCTTTTTTAAATTTGTTTATTTTAGTGGACACATGGAAGGGGCTCCTGGTGTAATTGTTGTACAATGACTAAAAACTACCCGACGTGTTCAACACTAGAGCTAATTACTTTTAGTATGTGTTTGAATTCTTTCTAGTTCCGTTTGGAGAAAGTGCCTTTTCAGCTTTAGACTTAAGCAACTGTCAAATGAGAAAAAAAGATCAACTTTATTATTTATTTTTATTTTGGGGAGGGGGAGGGAAGGGTTCAATGTCAGCAGTTGCTGCCAATATGAAGAATTTATGTGTCGATTTAGAAAGTGTAGATATGTACATTTTTTTATTAATCATTGTATATATTTGATTTATTAACTTAATAATCAAGAGCCTTAAGATATCATTCCTTTTTATTTATATGTTCTGTCTAGTTTGAAGGTTTTGATAGCTGTGGAAGCCAACCATTTCTTTCAATGACTTAATTTTTTTTTTTCAACGCATTCTATAAAAAGCCAAATTTCAAAGAAGACAAAGGACGGGCACTTTTTCGCCTGAAAGAAATACTTTCTCTTTTGTTTTTCCACACATTTTGACATTTCATTATTTGTTGCCAGGACCTTGATTGAAGGCAAGTGAGGTTAGGACAACAAAAGATGACGGCTGCTGCTGCTGCAAGGGATGGACATGGTGGCAGACATATTGCTTGCCACTAATGGTTTAATACTTAAGGGAACAAAAATCCTTCAGCAGCTTCAGTTTAACCCATTGACACATTTCAAAGGCTGTCAAAATCCACCAACTCGCAAGGCAAGTCACATCGACATGACACGCCAGAATTCCCATCTGCTTTAGTCAGCGTAATATCATAAGCTAGACCATGAGTACTTGAACAGTAGGGGGGCGATGGGAACACTGTAGAATCGGATGAAATACACTGCCTTGCTCGGCAAGAATCTGCTTTGTTTCTGTGCACATTTGTTTCTTTTTAAAAAAATGAGGCTCTTAAAGACAAACATGTTTTATCTCATTTGTTAACCCTTTGAGATCATGGCAACATTTTGTCCTATTTTTGACTTTTGTGTTATGAACTTGAGAATTATGTGTTGATCTGGCAATATATTTTTGAAAGTCATATTTATTAAATATTTTGTATGAAAAGAGATTAAAGTTGTCTTTGTTCTGAGAGCGAGTGAAGAGTCTGTCTGTGATGCATCAAGCCAAACATGTTGGAGCATATGAAAGGTTTCTCATGCAGCCTGGCGTGGGAACCGCTGCTGGAGAGACATCATAGACTTGAGCAAGGTCTCCGTCCAAATGTGTTTACAGCTAATTACGTTGTAGCGAGCCGTTCCCGTATTAAGTCAATCCCGGGGACAAAAATACCCTGCTCCTCATGATCCTCACACAATGTTGCTCTTGTCGGTCTGGTTTTAGCAGCAGGCTTAACTAAAACCTTTCAAACTAGACCTGAGAAGTTGTTGAGTTGAACAGATTTTAAGACTTACTCCTCTGCAGAATCTGTTTAAAAGGATTAAAGCCAAGAGAAGAGATTATCAACACCTCTTGGGAATTACCTCAAACATATAAGTACTTTTAACAGTTGGGTCACTAATCCAGCATACTGTCTCGATCTTCTGCTCGTCACCTCAGGTTACACCCTCCGATACTGTCAGAGAATGGGAACGACAGAGCACTGGTTTATTACCATCACTGTTGCTGGACAGACTTGAAATGTAAAATTTGCCACGACCATCAGCCAGTCGTGACTGTGTGTGAGCACATCAATGTGCAGAGATCTACATGTCATTTCGTGTCGGCTGCTTCGCAAAAATGGTCAGCCTATTGGCATGTTTCCACAAAGAGTCAGAGATTTTTTTTTTCCCCCTAGGGAAAATCAAATTTTATTTATATCATAAAATGCATTTCCAGTAAAATAAAATCAGTAAGTAACGTTGAACATCTAGAGCTTAACATGGGGGTGTGAGTCTTGGCCCCGAGTTGCCCCATGTTCTCTCTGGTCCAGGGCCAATATGGTGATATGAACACCCCTGCTTGAGCGTTGGGGCGACGACAGCAGCCGCATTTTAACCTGTGATACTGTAGAAGTCCTGCTATTCCCAAGCAAAACCACTAATATTTCAATACTGCTCAAACACCCACACATTTGGTTCAAGTTCAAGATAAAAGCTGCATAAAACCCTCAAATTTAAAGATACATTTCAGGTACTGAGCAAACTGTATATGAATGAAATCTAACTACGTTTGTGCATTTTTGAGAATGGGGTGATGAAATGAATTTGGAAACAGCAATCAATCACAGCAGAGCTTCAGCGGGGAAACTGGACAGTTTTCAGACACGTAGGAGCCAGTGTTTCAGACTCAGAGCCATGACGTACTACATGGCTCCTGCCTGTCTGAAATCCCCAATCTTTGACACAAAACCAAATCTAAACTCCAATTAAAGGTTTTTGACTTTCATTTGCGAGCCTCTCTTGACCACCACTACTTATGGGTGGAGGCAAACGTCTGTTTCAAGTATTTGACAAAACGCTCGTGTATCAATTGCCATAAAATGTTCAGCATTTCATCTGTGTGGGTGTGTGCAGCACATGTGAAAAAAATGGGGATTGTAATAAAACGTGACACGTGTACAAATGCATGTCATCTGAGGAGACTGCATGGGGTAAACATTTAGCCTGACACAATATCATCTCTATCTCCGTGGCGTCAAGCATCTTTACTGTAGCTCGTCTCTTTCCCCCTCAGGACCTCTTCAGTCGTCGTAATCTAGAGGTTCTGGGCACATTTTCACTCCCCTCCTCTGTGAGTGTGGATCTGGAACTAATAGAGGAGCCTGAGGATGCAGGCTTGACAGATAGGCCCCTCAGACTTGCGGCCAGCCTGTTTTGGTTTGTCTGTGCCGTGTTATTGCTTGTGAGGGGGAGCCTCTGGGCCCGTTTCCCTAGAGTAAGCAGCTCTACTTCCAGTGTGGTTTTCTTGCACTCGGAGACTGGGAAAGCCTTGGACTCTGCCTTGGCTTCGTCTGGAGGAAGGGGCGGCAGAGGAAGAGGGTCATGCTTGGATGTTTGTGTGGAGCTCTTGGTGAAGTGAGTTTGCATTGTGGCTGGAGGTCTTCCAAAGCACGTCCTCTTGGCCCTCTGTGGGTGAGGGTCTTCCCCTTCATCGCTCGGCTTGCACCTCTTGCTGTTCTCCTGACTGATTTCATGTTGGCAGAAAACTGCTGAGGCCCGATTTGGGTCGAAGTTGTCTGGAGGACTTTTCTCAGCCTGCTGCTCCGGGGTCAGGCCCTGCTTTCGAGTAGTCACAATTGAAGCTTCATTTAAGGCTCTGGGGAAAGGCACCTTGTGGTCTGCTTCTGGGAGGGCCTGCTGTCCAGAGCTAGACTCAGTCTCTTTTAACTCTCCAGCTCCAAGTTCCCCTGTTTGCTTTTTGGGACAGACTCTCTGGTCAATCTGCTGTTCCCCGGTACTGGAGCCACAGCGCTCTCGCTGGACACTAGCTTGTTTGGCTCTGAAAAAGTGAGCAGGATAAGAGGAAATGAACAGATACTTGAGTGTCTTTTCTGACTGGTGGGGTTGGAAAGTTCTACATTAGATCATACTCACAGCTTTTGAAGCACAGTCTTCTTTGTTTTTGTGGGGCTGTTTAAAGGCTCTTGGGTTTCTCCCACTCTGGAAAAATATTCCGATCGGCTTTGTTCGCTCAGCTCAGTCTAGAGAGAACAAACAGAATCGGTGTAAACAAAAAATATTATTCCTGGCATCCCCTGGAAATGTTTGGCTTCAGAGCGGTCTGCTGTCATCATCTGGCGTTAAAAAAAAAAACATTCGCTTGTCTGCTGTGAAAATGATAATAGAATGAATGCAATTAAAAGACTGACTCAATGTGACAGATAAAAGTTCACATACATTTATCATCTGATTCTCCCGAAAGTGTTGTCTCCTTACTATTTGAACTATGACACAGTACAAGAGGAATGTGTTCTATAATGCCTTTGGAGACGCTTAGTTACACCCCAGCTGGCACAAAGAATTAGTCCCCAACTTAATGCTGTCAAAAGCAACCACCTCAAAGCCCTCAGAAAATAATCACCGGCTTGTCATAGTGTGACGTGTTCTTTCATAGTCTCGGTTGTCTGAAGGTTGGACTGACGCTCGCAGCTTGAGGCAGAATTACAAAACGGTGAAAGCATGCTGACAAGTTAAAACAGCGATTAAAATGGCATCATTAATAATATGATGAAGCAAGGCAGAGGAAACATGCAACTGAGGCACGAGAATGAAAAAAATCAAAAATGGGGTAAAGAGCTACTCAGAGAACAGAGAACAATCTCTCTATTTTTGCAACAGTATGGTTCCATGTATGAATGTCAAACATTTTCTCCATATGCCACTAGAAACCAAAGCTTCTGTAAAACTCACATTCGTAGTTCAGGTGGAAAGTTCAATATACCCACTTACTAAGGCAACCCTCTGATGCAGAACAAGGAACGGGCCAAAGATTGGATCTCACCAACATGTGCCCTCAACAGGCCACTAATGAAGGTTAATCACAGGTCTCTTCCTTGGCTGACCTCGAACAGACTCTGGATTTATGAGAGAACAAGAGACGCCGGTGGTAAATTGAGCAGAACTTAAAAGGTTGAGAGCCTGTCAATTTATCGTAAATTAATTTCATCTAAAGATGTTGGTGGTCGCCCCGGTTTAGAGACTGAGCTGAAGTATACGTTTTTAAAAAGAATAAGCAGCATAGAGGTGAAAAATTTGCTGTAAACAGGGCCAGTTTACACTTCTGCCTTGAATCTACGCTGCAGGTATGCTATAGCGACAATGGCAGCACATTCATGAAAAGAGGAATGCACGTGGAAGAACTTGAGGGAAAAGTAAGTTCACCTCTGAGAAAGACTTGCTACAAGAGGCGGGTAACCAAGGTGGGAAAAAAGTGGATGTGTTTTATTTGTTTGTTTCCTGGCTGGCATCGCATGTACAGCACTGAGACGCAGGCAAATAACTCAAAACGTATTTCGTTATCATGATTTGAGATTATATATCGTCTTTATTGCTATGTGACATAAGTGTTGTCCTGGTTTTAACAGGCTGCATTCCAGTAAAGTGATGCAATTGTATATCCACATTAACGATGATTGATACCAATAGTTATCTCTACAACGTTGCTGCAATATCAGTATCAACGTAGAGCTTATTTGGTCATGAATATTGTGAGGTGCTTTTAAGAAGATTAGGTAGGAAGGTATATATCGTATACCGCCATGCCAAGTTCTTTGTATCATAAACGTCTTTATGGCAAATGTTAAGACTGGCTAGCAAACTAGCAATACTGTCAAGCTGTAGACGCAGTGAAGAAATTCAGATTTTAACCTGATGATGACCCTAGATGAAAAGTTGAAAAGGGGGTTGCCAAAGTTATTACAACCCACCCTGAGGCATACATGAAGCTCTTTACAAAATGTCATGGCAATCCATCAAATCAATAGCTATTTCAGCTTGGACTAAATTGGTGGATCGACTGACTGACTGACTGACTGACTGACTGACTGACTGACTGACTGACTGACAGACCCATGCTCCCTTCTAAAACCACTCTATAGACTACTGCAGTGGAAAAACACAACCAGTCAGAAGTTAAATCTGGGAAAATTCGAGGATGTGGCCACCATGTTTATCCAATATCAGCCATTTTTCAGATCATTACAATTCCATAAACTGGTTGGTAAAAATGTTCAATGTGCACTCTAAGACGGGGGAAAGCCAGTGTGGTAAGCTCTGGCATCCACCAGTCGCTGTGAACACGGAGAAAATAAATCATTAATGTCCTCTTCCACATGTCACGATACCAGTGACAACATATGACCCGACGCACGAGGGGGAAGTAATTGTCCCAAGCTGCAGGGGCAAGCTGGGGCATTGTGGCTTTGAACTGGGTGTTGAGACCTAGCAACTGCACTCTGGTCTGTGGTGTGGTGGACGGAATAAAGAGGCCAGACGGAGGGAGGGGGAGTGAATAAGGAGGCCGGGCAATGGGAAAAGAGGCGGAGACGACCAGAAACAGGGGACAAGATACTACAGAATGGATAAGAGAAAGAGAGAGCGTCTCGAGGGGAGAACAACAAAAGAAGAGGCACCCCCCAGAGTAATATCGCCTGACCTCAACAGTCTCTCCAGCGTGCCCACAAACGCAAGAATCCTCACACAGGAAGTTCTCCACAGGCCGCCCTTTGTTTAGAGATGGAGTCATGCTAGAGTGTGGGCAGAGGCTCCGAGTCTTTACGCTCTCTCATATCCACAGCTTGGATTCAGGACAACGAAACACATGCAAACTTGCATTTGCCTACGCACCCACACACCCACCCCAACAACAACAATTCTGAGAAAGATGTGGGTGCCGTCATTTGCATTGTAATGCCTTGATATGTATTTTCAACTGTTTAATATGAATAAATGCTGTTTGAAAAACGAACTTGAAAGAAAAATCAACATGAAGCCAATGGGAGGCTCTCTGGGAAAGTTTGGTGCCTTTCTGTTCCTGTCGGCACGACTTCAAAAGAGCGCGAGAGTGAAAGAACAGATTGATGGAGAGGAAGGAGCAGGAAGAGAGGAAGAGGTTGGATATACATAGCAAGCAGAAGCGGAGAGATGGATAGAAAGTCAGACAGAGAGAGATAGTGCAGGAATTATTATCACCAGGGGTCCGGGGGTGGGACGTTCTGTATATAGCAACCAAAGAAGAAAGAAGAGAGAGAGAGAGCACAAGAGAGGTGGTGCAGGAGAAACACATAGCTTGTAGCGTTGCTACAAGCTATGTGGCTAAAACAGTAAGTATTGTGTGGGAACGAAGGTGGTCTAATCTTCTACAGAATGATGCAAACTCCCAATAGCTGGAGAGCGTCCCATAAAGCAGGAGGGAGGGTCAGTGGTAAATAACAACCTCAACTCGTCGCCACCGCCACCACCTCCTCTCCCTCGACAACCAAGGATTTAACCCCCCCGCCGCCAGCCAGTCTGTTCGCCCCCACACAAAGCTGCAAAACACTTCTCGTGATGCAACATGTAAAGTACACCAACAGTGCCCTCCCCGGCCCCGGAGCCTCCAAAACAACATGGCTCCACCACGGGAGCTGCAACAAGACAGCACATCTGGATGTCAGATTATATAGAGATAAGCCTGGCAAAAGGGCAAGGAGAGCAGAGAGAATGAATCATTTGGTTTAAAGGGATACCAGGACTCAAAGATTCTTAAACCTTGCCCCCGGTCTGGGTGACTCCTGGAAAAAACTTCAAACGGATAACCAACTGCAGGCTCCATAAAATACAGGGAATGAACAGTCTCTCCAGAAACATCTCTGATAAGGTAGAAACACAGATAGTAAGATTATGCTTGTTATCTTTTCATGCAGCTGCACTTGAAAGTAACACACTGATGTGGCAAAAGAGTCTGCGAGTAGCCCCAAAAATACTCCGCCCTTGTTAGGATGGTAAAACTTCTCATGGTTTCTTTCTTGGTACAATGGTCATTCGCTCATTCATCTGCACAATGCAATTTTGCTGTACAAAAACAGCTTTTCAGGAACCGAGAACAACAGGCTTTGTTTCAGCTTGATGACCGCGCAGTTTTTAGTTTATCCAATGGGTTTTGCAAGGATTTGGAAGGCCAAAGAGGTCAGCGCCTGTTCTCAGCCCATCATGGCGGCACTGCAAACTTTAGCTGAAGTTGAAACATGAGAATTTCCAGCAAAATAAAAAACCCCAGATGACAAGTCAGAAAACAGGCCAGCATGGAAAGCTCAGATCAACCATCAAATCATATTTGCTTGTGATCTGCAGCAGTGGGAGCCAGATTGTTTGTTCTGGGGTTACTCTGCCTTTGTTCTTACCTAACACATAAAAAAAACAGTGAGATGCCGTCGCATACAGCCAGTCATTTACTCATCTGTCACAACGTAATGATTCATACCACTTGAAATGCTTGCATCCCTAAAACTATTTGAGTTTTAAAAGTGGAATTATTCTTTCCACTGGAAAGCCTTTGAAGAGCTTTGTGATGGCACATCTATGTATACAAAATCCTTAAACTGGCACCAAGAAACAACAATAGTACTTCACTGTCAGGGCAGACATACCTCCTGCAGAGTTGTTCGTGAAACTAGTCCACTAATTGCACCCCGCCTCCTCTCACCCTCCACCCACCCTGCTCCCACAGAGGAAACATGCCCTGTTTGTCTAAGCTCACCACATCTTCCCTGCAACAAAGTCAACAAACATGCATGGGCACATACTCGTCTAAAATAGAGGACAGTTCTTATCCCTGAACAATGACAAGGGTTTTTCGGATCCACCCATGTGTAAGGATTAAGACAAGCTGTTAACTGTTTGGACTCACTTCGTGCAAATCAAAGAAAGAGGCTTTCAACAGGATGGAATGAACAGAACGGATCATGTACTGTAAAAGATCATATCTGTGTGTTTGTCCGTTGTAAAGAGGGGATCAGCAGATACTGGACGCTTGGGAAAGCACTGCTGCTAGCTGTTGCGAGCTGTGAAGAACAGAGGCGCGCTGAGGTCATGAGTAAACACACAGGCTCGTCCAGAGCTCAGAAGAGGGGGGGACTGGAAACACATCTGCTCTGCCTTTGATCCAAACGTCTGCGGCCCAGCACGCCACTCACCTCAGCTGCCCACTCTGTGCCTGACTAGAAAACAACGGCCACAATCCTAAACACACGCTCTTCCTTCCCATGCTGCCCTCCTCACTGTTGGTGCTGACTCACAATAGGAGTGAATTTTTATGACAGACTTGAAGCTTCAAATGTCAAGGGAAAAAAAATAACATTGTCTAAAGAGATGCCTTTGGTTTGCTTCACACGGTCTCATGCAAACAAAGTCATTTCAATGGCCCTACCCCTGCAGAGCAACAGACAGTTCTCTAGGTTTTAACATATCGAGGGCATCAGGTATGAGGTTTAACATCCTTGTCTCATTATAGACTTGAATCAGACAGTTGATGTTGCTTCCTTACCTTGCGTGGCAGCTTGATTCTCAAGAGAGATCGCATGATGACGTGATCGCTCAAATCCATCTTGCAAGGCTTCAAGCTTTGCCCTTGTGTCTAAAAATACAGTGGTTCAACCAATCAGTGTGAGACTTTAGTTGTGGCAACAAGTGAGAAAACAACTGTTGTGGAATTTTGGCTCGCTTGACAGTTCAGGAAGGATGAAGAAGACTCAGAGACACCGATGGCTTACGTTGAGATAGTTTATAAAGCATGATCATGGAGGAGCAAAATAACAGCACGTCTGTCTGCACAGAGTGTTGCCATGATAGTCCTCCCGGGTCTTCCCCAATGTCCAAATTATATCTTACAGCTTCAGGAGGCAGCGCTTCCATACATTGTTATCTGTTTAACAACATAGCAAGGGGGATGATGCAGAATCTCTCCCCTCTAGCCAGAGGACAAAGAGGTAAAATAGGTCAGAGACACTTAGTCTGTAAACATAGATATATTGAAGGCCTCCTTATGAGGTTTACACAAACAGTTAGCATAGCCTTGTCTTGGTTCGTCAGACATCTGTTCTGTAGACATATCTATAGTAGTTTTGAGTATCTATGAGAAGACTATGAGAAGATTGCTCATAGAGCAATCATCACTATCCTTATCTAGACTTTAACATCTGTACAAGGCATGTATGAACTCCTATTGTACGGAGACATAATGTCCTGGGAGAATCATATTTTCCCCCCAACAACGACAATGCTGGTTATTATACAGTGCCTAAAAAAAGTATTCACCCCCACGGATGTTTTCCCCTTTTTATTGCTTTTATAAATGGAATCATAGTCAATATGATTCGGCTTTTTCGACAAGACTTTACAAAAAAACAAAAAACTTTATTGTCAAAGTGAGCACAGATTTCTACAAAGTATTGTGAATGAATGAAACATATACAATGTAAAATAAGTGATTACATAAGTATTCGCCCACATTCCGGTTAATATTTGGGGTGAATAAGGTTCATCAAAGTTGAACTCCACACAAAGCCAACATGTGCATTTGCTTCGCTATCAAATGCAAATGTTTGTTCTGGCCTTTCGCTTCAATAGAACGGAAGTGAATGAAAGGCTAATGTCGATTTTGAATATGTGCAACTGCAGCCATAGATGATAATAGACCAATGGTTTGTCCAATCACCTACCCATTACTTTTTTAGGGCCTGCCCATTTCCAAACAGTTTCAAAAGGATGACGTCCCAGCTGGTTCTATGCAACAAACCAGGTCAGGTTAGTTGGCCCCCAACTGCACTCAACAACTCCAACGACTCCAGCCATGACAGTCTTGACTTTAAAGGTTCAAGTTAGCTCAAACCGTGGCACTGGTGGTCAAAAAGTACCTGAAAGCCTTCTTTTCTATTAGTTTTTAGGGGGGAAATTTAGGGGTTCAATCCTAAGATTTCTGAAAGGTTTGGAAATGGAAAATCAAGCTGATTTAATGTAGCCATTGGCCGGGTCAAGGAGGTAAGAAGGTAAACAGGGTTTTCATTTTCTCTTAACCCCTGTTTTTTCATTGTTTAGACAACTTTTTTCTTTCACTATAGTGTGTGCAATCAACACCAACATCTGCTGGATATCTAGTAGGGTTAGTATCTGGTTGACTTGTAGATTGGGTTGAGGAGCCAGGAGTGGGCTGCTGCCAGTCTCCTCTCTCTCTCCCTCTCTCCTCTGCTTT
The DNA here is from genome assembly GCA_963678695.2 of Diplodus puntazzo. Lineage (NCBI taxonomy): Eukaryota > Metazoa > Chordata > Actinopteri > Spariformes > Sparidae > Diplodus > Diplodus puntazzo. Next base: position 12,830,044 of record OZ023168.1, read on the forward strand.
CATCTCTGGTTGCTCTCTGAATCCAGAGAGCCATCTTTATCAAGCAAGCAGAATCATATCTTATAGTTTCTGTAACAATACATAGACGCAAGCTTTCAGTTTTTCTGTGTCGTCCTTGCTAAAGCACAATACGAGCAGGCAGTTTCAGGCAGTTTGAAAGTCGTGTATTGTGGCCGAGGCATTGGAGAGTCAGCAAGGCCATTATTCACTTTAAGCACAGTTGTTTCCTCCACCAACCCCTAAGGGAAATATCAGGACTATTTGCTGCTAGATGCTCCAGTATGTTCCCGAGCTTGTCACAAAATGTCTGTCTTCTTTTTGGTGCTAGGCAGGTAGCGTACAGTGGGTAGGTATGTCAGAGCTGGAAGAGCTGATGAGAGCTGTGAGACTGAACCAAAACAGTAAAAATGCATCTGTAAAACCAAAGCGTTGGGGGATAATTCCTGTTGCTACATTACACATATTCATTTGATCTAATGTTGACTGAAAATGATAACCCAAACAAATTGATTTTTTAGTTATGACAGTTTTACCGTACCGTACCAAAGTACCAAAAATAATTGGTATCCTTGATCCCTCTACACTACTGGAAATGACTAAATCTCACCATCTGCTTGTCGGACTGAGCCACAGCTGAAAATATGACTAATAAGGGTGCATGGGATACAGGAGACATTCAGTATTCTCAGTGTGGGAGAGAGACGTTGGCTTTCACAGGACAAAAGGCCAACCATGATGTCACCTTAGTTCCCTCACAACATAACCCCCTGACCTTTTGAGAAGTGCTAATTTGATGAGTCCACATTTCCACTGCGGTTAAGGATTTTTGTTCAACAAGTCACACAAACTGAATCCTAACAACAAACCCAAAACCTCTCTAAATACAGGGTAACTTGGAATCTTTTGGGACAAGCAGGCTCGTGCTGTCAAGAGTTGTGGGATAAAAGACCCCTTCTTAAGACATATGAGCAACGTTGACACAGGAGCCCATTATTTTTTGACAGCAACATTATTATGCTTTACATCAGTTGTGACTCACAGCATAAACTTTTTTTTCCATCTAAATGTTCAACTTTGGCAACATTCTCTTGAAAATGCTCCCTTTTCCGACAAATTAGATCGGAGTGATGGACATAAACAAATAACTGTTTTTGTCATGTGAAAAACTTTAGCCTTGCTGTCTGGTATCTTTCCCTTACAAACCACGCTCGAGGTTGGGCTAGTGAGAGCTCCACCACAAGACTCCCACCCTCCAATTCCCTCCACTTGTACTGTATGAGCCCAGAGAACCACATCCTGAGGAGAGGAACGCAATCGACAGCAATGCCTCCTTGAACTGGAAAATTGGTTACACAATCTGAACTTTTCACTGACGACTGTGTTGCTCCACTAAAAATATTACAATCACTGCTTTCATTGGAAGCCAAACTGTGGAGAGTGCAGAGCCGTTTCAAAGGGAAACAATAGCAAAAACCCCGTCGAAAAACAGCAGGCCGCTTGATCATGGGATGTGATGGGAGAGATGTCTGTCCTTGATGTGAGTGCCAAGGTGAGAGGCTCCACCGCCATTTCCCAGAATACTCTGGGGAGGTTGGGATCAAATGAGCAGTGACCAAAGGATAGCTGTGTGTAATATGAATGGACGAAAATGATCTACAGTAGTAGGTCTTATGACATGGGCAAGAGTAGAACATAATGTACATAGCATGGACTCCTACAGGGAAATACCCACTGAATACAACTTTATCTGAGTCCAATCGATTAAGGCACATGACATGCCACAACATTCTGCTTTTTGTTGTTGCCATATCTTTCCAAAACAGACCTTGAGTGTTTGAAAATTCAAGTTTTCAAGTATGCAGACTCTCTCAAAAGCTAAAACACACAAAATTAGTTTTGGCTATATTTTTGACTACTCATTAATGTTGAGGTTCACAACAATCTCATGTTTAACTTTGACAAAAAGAACCCACAGCTGGGGTAAATTGGCCGAATGTTGGAGCAGGAACGAATCAAAAAAGGGGTGACTCTGCTGCTTTGGACCCCTGAGTGCCCCCCGCCCCCCAATCCCTCACGCAAACAGGATTGGCATATATAAAGTGAGAGCACAATTTGGCAACACATCCCTATAATAACACACAGACCCGTGCTAGACTTTTTGCCAGGCGACTGGAAGAGGAAATAGAGGAGTATAAACAGCACTCACCGCGGCAAGGCTCGGGTTTCCATGGTGTGCTGAGGCGTCCTCTGGACAGCTCACACACACAACATAGCGTTCAGGAAACACACGCAAATCTGAAGGGAAGGCAGAGAAACAACACAGACCATGCTGCTAGTTAATAACGTGGGCTCACCTCTAATTGTGAGTCAAAGTCAGACAGAGGGAATTGTGGTGGAGGTTTGACTTTACATCTAAAAACACCAAGTATTTACTATCCCTCAGACCAGGGAGAAAATGGAAGTTTACAGATAATTGCTAAGCTTTATGAGCCGCGTAAGCAGCATGAAATATTATAAAATTTTATGTTAACAATGGCTCCTGGGAGCGTTCAGACTGTTTCATCGGCTTCAAAGGCAAAGATCATTTACAAAAACAACATTATTACATGTAATATATCATGATAATAAATCCAACTGCACTCAACACATCAAGTGGGCAGCCAAGCTGGCGAATATCTGACCTGTGGCCTGTTATATACAGTAGCTTTATGCATGTAAAGAACTTGCATAGCAATGGAAGTTCAAAATTTGTACCGTATTACTCTTTTATTGTCATGAGTCTTGTGATACAGTAGCAAATATTGAAGAAGTAACTGAACAGAGGCATTTGCAAATTGCATTCTTGTTCCACTTAGCCTACCACTTTCTGTTCTACGGTTCAACAGAAGTGTTTAATTTAGTCCGTAAAAGCTCGTATTCCTCCTTAGTGGTCATTTTTAAAAACATTGGTCTTGCTTCAGTTGTGTGGATTTGTGGTTTATAAACACAGCTAGTGAACACACTTTTTTTAATCAGGAACAGATTTTGCATGTATCACACACTTGCATTAACATACACATGTGGAGTATGTAATGCGCATGATTATGTCGGTCATGGGTTTGGATGTTTTTTGACAACAGCTACTTGCGAAATAACTGTAAAATTTGATGTGGAAATTCTTGGCCTCTAGCGATAAATTCTCAAAATGAATTAAATAGAATAATAACAAGTCAGTTACCATGAAATTTGGTAAGCACATTTATCCACCAAATAAAATAAACCATTTAATTTTAATGATCTTGTGGGTGTTCCCGTAATGCCAAGCTCAAGATTAACTTTTCAGTTTTCACCCTCCTAATAACTAAAGAACTAGAAAAGAAAAGAAAGACTTGCACCATGTAATTTTGTTATGGGCTAAAATTAAAGTGATCTTAATCATAAAATACTACTTCATTTTGACAATTAATTATGCTAAAGTAACATCTCAATTTTAGACTCATAGTTTTCCTAATAAGACTAAAAAATCGCCATTTATCAGTGTATAAGTAGCCAATCAGAATCAAGACTTTTACCCATCCGTTTCATAGCTAACTGAAATTTTTTCATGTCCTAATGATTATGTACAGCAAACTAAGTGGACCGAATTACACAACCTTTGACCCAAGGAGACTGGGTCTAATTTGATGTGTAACGGACCTGCTGAGAGAAGCCGTCATCTCAGTCTGCAGCAGGTCAGTGCTACCGTAACATCCAGGCCCCAGGGGAGCAGATATTAACTTTACTGACAGGAAGAGAGCCATGTCGGTCCCATGAAAAGGTGGCCAAGGGTCACAAGCACTAGATGGGCCATGGGATAGATTCTCACTGCCCGCCATAGACAGCCTTGCAATCTTTCTCTCTCCCACTCTCAGCAGCCTCTCAAGGGAACCACTTAATGGCTGCCTGTTCTCAACAACACCCCGAGCAGGTAGGGACAGGACATAAAGACAAGTGAGGGGGAGAAAAGTCAACATACAGACCACAGATGACTTTCTCCTTCTGTGGGAAATTTGGCTGAGTATGAGTCATTGACATGTCTATTTCTGATTCATTTCACTGGGAATTGATTTATCAAAATATGGAGGTTGCGTACCTCCATGGAGCTGCGTGGCGATACATCTGAGGTTCATGTGTCGCTTCAGAAAATTGGCGACTAAATTGAAGTTTTTGCCTGTTAAAAACAAAACCAAACAGAAAAAACAGGTATTTGTGAAATAGAGCAGAAAGACATCCAAGCTTAGACTGTACAGAATTTCATTTTTGAACATTCAAGGCTTCTGTTGAGGTTTTTAAATGAAGCTTCTTTGGAATAAAATGACACATTCTTTTTTTATTTAATCAACTTCCTTTAAGGAATATAACTCATCTTTTCTGTTACTTACCTTACTGTACATACGCTTGCTTATAATAGGCTAAAAGGCAAATATGGACTGAAGCTGAATATTTCACCTGTCATTATTTTTAGAGATTACATTTTCACATTCAATTCTGACTTTTGGATTTTATAACACTTTCAACACTTTATAACACAAACATGTTAAATGATGTAGAATTTTGTATGTCAAAGTGATGAATGTAAATTAGAAACTTCATTCACTACAGCCTACATTTATACAAAATGATTTCCCATCTGACACCATTTCCAGGGCTTGAACATTGCCACTTCTAACACCTGTGGGCAACTTCAGATGGGACTTTTTGGATGGTGTGTGCTGGCATTATTAAATTATATCACCATGTCACAAAAAAGCCAATGTTGGCAATCAGATATTTTCTAGTATTCTAGTATTCTTCAGTGAGATAAAGTAGTTAATCAAAGCATGGCAAACTATGAAAACATTTTTGATAGGATGAGTTACACCACTTCCATCACATACTGTAGAAGCAGGCTATACTACATTAGGCTGGGCCTTAAGGTGAACGTAGCACTAGAGATCAAACTTTCAGGAACAAAGCAGCTTTACTTCCTTATCTCACATTACAATGACTATTCATACACATTACTCTACTGTTGGCTCTACATGCTTACATACATCACTTACATACATCACTTTCCTCCTAACCCTCATCTCCATCAGTCTATGGGTCAGTATTTTACAAAACCAGTTATCTCATTCACATTGTGAGAAGCTATTCTTTCTCTTTAATCTAACTGACCTCCCAGTCTGGCACAAGCAGGGAAACCGTGGCCCGGGCCTCTGCTCTATTTGTCATGGAATGTTTGTCATGGTATGTAAGATGTGCTGGGCAGAAACAGTGGCCTGTTGCCTAATCTGGTAGGAATTTGTTGACTTAAAGCAAGGCTCTGGCTAACACGCTATCCAGTTGTTCTTTGTAAACAGGACAACAGTGCTGGGAAGCTGACAGAACATGCTCACCCTTTTGGTACCTACTTGTTACCCTTAACTTTAAAACCTCCCCTCAATTATTTCTTATTCTTTTCAGATTCTCATGTTGCTGTTGCCGTGAGAAAAAACCTCACTAACTGCTAAGTATTTTAAGTCTAATTTAAGGATTAAATGTCTTCTGCAGTTGGAGAAAATCTTGACCTCCTGCACTCAAGGGTCTTTCAGTACTCCCTGGATAATGTCAAATATGCACCGTCATCAAGCTTAAAACGAGCCTGTCTTTGTCTCTAACACGCTGACATTTTGGAAGAGGGACATTTTCACCCGTTGGCAATAATGCTGACAGTCAATCATCAATAATACTTGGAAAAGTCTCCTCTAAAAGTTGACCTACATCCAGGACAGGTATGTTCCACAACACACAGAGCAGATAGCGTGTTAACAGCGCAGGCACACACAGAAGTGTGAGGGGGCTCTGTTAGCTGATGTCATCTCAGCAGCAACTCAATGGCATCTAATTATTGTCTTCAAAAAGGAGCAGTCTTGTGATTCTTTGGATAATGACATGCAATTACAGAGAGAGTTCGCCACTGAACTGCCACAGGTACACTTAATTCCACTGGCCAGTGATTAATGACACTAAGTCTGCTTTCTTTTTCTCTGTGTGTGTGGCTGAATTAGCAACCAGGGTCGCTACTTTAGCAAAGACTATTTGAATTTGTAAAAATATACAAAACAAGTAGGGATACATTAATAAAACAGTCATAAAACCAAGCTCAATCTGTTAACTAAGACTTAATCTTTACAAATAACAGCTAAGTCCTGTACGAATGCAAGTAGTGCGAGAAAACAAAGGGTTATATTAAGGCTTTCAACATATGGATGCCTGTTGTTACTATGATACAAAGCCATTGCAATCAATATTATTCTGAAGGCGAGGAAAAATTGTTACCTAGGTGACAGGTTTTAACACATGTCAGTTTGGCACCTATGGGAACGTGTCTGATCCTCAAGAGCTACTCAGTAGAAATTTAGCCTACAGCAAAATTCACATGTTAGACGATGTTAGAGAGCTTAGTTAGGCTTTATGAAAACACTTTAAAATCTCAGAAGGCAGAAGAAAAGCAAATCTCCAGTCTGCACAGTGAACAGGAGATGGATCAGGAATAAGGATTCATTGTGTGACGTGTGACAGCAAAAAACAATGCTTGTCTGCACACTTGCTATACATCAGATTCATTACTTGTAAGTTGATACCATGACAGTTTAAAGCCTTATTCAGATTTAGTTTCAGAATAAAGTTAATCAATTCCATGATAATCATAACAACATGTAAATCTATATGTGTGATGTCATCCATTGAGGTGGTATTTCCCAAGACACTTCAGGGTGTCTGTTCTCATATGAAAAAAGCTCACCTTACCAGCTTTGCTTTATCTAGTACTGAGGATAAAAAACCATCAGGGCTCCAGCCTTAGAATGGGAATCACTGTCTTGCAGCAAGCGTGCCAATAGAGAGCAGATGTGATAGCTTTATGTTGAATGATGAACAGGGATTTATAGAAATTCTTTTTTGTCAACCAAGAGTCCAGGGAAATCTAGTTACCTTATTCCTAGCCACAATGATACTTTGAGCAAATTAGGGGCGCAATTTTTTAGGGTGTGATTTTGAGGTTGGGTTGGTGTGGCAAATCCATCGTTCTGTTGCGATTCAGAAATCTGACTTCAAAGGCTGTTCTAGAAATGATCCCAGAAATGATTGGTAAGGCGCAGATCTGCATTGATGAAGATATAGGTTTGCAACTTTATCAAGTGAATACTACTAACACGACTGTTATTGCTTAGCCTACTCAGCTAACAAATCTTAAGTCTTGTAAGTGCCACTGGTGTTAGTTATTATGACACTGTTACTTAAGATAGCTCAGACGAGCACCAGAAATGTCATCCATAATCATTTCCCAAGTGGCCTTCCGGTCGTAGATAAACACAGTAATGGTAATGACACTTTTTACTCAGCTGGCCACCACATCCTACTGAATTTACAACATTAATTTGTAGTGTTAACATCCATGTTTGATTCATAGTGTAGTACTTGTTGGCCTTTTATCCATAATGCAACTGAGCAAATAAACAAACCTTCATCAAGCTAAATGCTTCGTATTGTGTGGACTGTCTGAAAGGTATAAGCCTCTGACATCAGCTTGGTAGCTTTCCTAGTGGTGCTCTTTTAGGTCTCTAATGTCTTTAGTTTGTGGCTGTTTGGGGGACTTTTGGGGCTTTAGTCAGATCTTCAGCGAGTGAAACACATGTGGGATTGAGGTCAGGTGGTTAACATGGCCACTCATAACAACAAAAGCCAAAACATGCGTCACTGTCTAAATTCTTATGGACTGCACTGTATGGGTGGTCATCTTGTTGTCCTTTACTGAATTGTTTTTAGATTTGGGTTCCTTGGAAGTGTCTCTTTTTAATACTTGGTGTACATAAAGTAAGTAGGAATACTGGTAGATCAAATATGCTTTAAATAAAAGTGTTTTATTAATCCCAAAGAAGAAAACGGATTTAGCATTGTATGGTATGTTGAGCACGTTTGTAGTTAACAAAAACAGCATTCCTTTATTGAAAAAAAAATAATAATCTGAAATTCTGTTATTCTCTAAATAGCAAAGCAGTGATCATCCATCATTCAGTCTGGATGTCTACCAGGAGAGGAATGCAGATCTGTATCTCTGTTTTCTCTTCCCATTCTGGGTTCAGGAGGGACCAGGAAGCAAGCATCTTTCACTGCACATTCATGGCTTTCTATGTTTTTAGAAGTTTTGATTTAGTTTGTTAGACTCTTTAGCCTCATGTCTAGCTCTACAACTATTCTTATTGCTTTCCCTGGTGGGTTGAGCTTGCCAATTCCCAGGACAAGCTTGACAGGGACGTCTGGACACAGAGTTGGGAACTAGTGCAACGCCGTGGCCCGAGACATCAGCTGTTGCTCCAACTTCATAACGTCCTGCACAGCGCAGAGTTGCTCTTGGCCCTCTGCCCAGGTTCTCTCGTGCTAAGCTTACATTCATGTTTCTCTCTCACAAACAGTTTGCTAGTGCCTCCTCTGGGAATGAGTGGCCCCTTTCTGTGGCAACTGTGGCCCACAGTGGTGCAATACCCAAATCTGCAGAGTCGAGACTTTAAAGGATTTCATTCTTAGTTCCTTCAGAAGAAGATGGTCTTGCTTAATTGTTTTGAAACCCAATGCACAACAATATTATGACAGGTCAAATCAAACAGTAAACAAGCCAGCACGCCATGTTTTCAGAAATGTGGTAGATAATATTGTAACCACTTGTATGAAGAGTCTTCGACCATCTTGTAACATACCGCAGGACTACTGCAGAAAAAAGACAGACTCCACAGGGCTGGTGCCAAGGCTAGAATACTGTACTTAAGAGACACACATACACACACACACACACAAACACGCACACACACGCACACACGCACACACGCACACACACACACACACACACACACACACACACACACACACACAAATGTGCACACATCCCTGCAGCTTTCACCACTTCCTGGGAAAACAATGAGAGGAAAGAAAAGTCAACAAACCAAAAGGCATCCAGAGTGATTGGGACTGTAAAATGGAACAGACAGGGGTGAGAAGCATTCAGACCTGGGTCAAAGGTAAGCCCCCATGGAACAGACTTCATTAACTTCAGTCATATCCTGAGGAGATCATTAAAACAGCTATAGAAAACATAGCCTACTTCTCACCATCTGCATTCCTGGCAGCCCATGCAGTCGTGACTCCTTCTGAAAGAATCCATAAGAATTTCTGCTCTGATATAAAGGCTTTTCTGGACTTCGTAACAGGTCCTCGTCATGCAATAGGCTGACAACAGTGGGTTCCAAATGCTCTTTGGTGTATTTATATGCACCTGGTTTTCTGAGCTTTTTGCTCAGGTTACCTGATTTCTTTAAGGTAATACAAAAAGATCCCAGTAACCAGGTTTCCATTATCTGGGTTAAATTCATGAGAAATCCTATTCAACATGGCAAGACTTCCGCTGAAAGAAAACAATTTTATTTTGTCTGTGTAGGATGTCTAACACAATGTTTTAGATAAAAACAGATGATGATACTTCTGACAGGGAAGTGTCATTGTAGCTTTTATACACTGTATGTTATACAACGCTGGAAATACTTCCTTTTTATTTTATGCTCTATCTTTGCAAGTGGATTTTGAGCCGTAGGTGCCCCATCGGTGAACACAATTTGGCTGTCTCAACTGCAGTGACTCTAGGCTCATAGGTAGAGCTGACAGGCCGGGTGGCACAGCAGCAATAGGACAGCCCAGCAGCAGCCCCCTTTGCAGACAGCAGAGGATGAGTGAACCCTTGAGGAGTAGCAGAATACTGGGAGAGAGGGCAAAGAGATCAGTGTGTTTACCTGCAAAGCTACAGCTCAAAAATTGCAGCAGAGCTACTGTGTGAGACAAGAAACAATTTGTGTAAAGCATAGAGACCGCAACCAACAAAGCCAACCAATCAGAGCAGGAATAGGACAGGTTTTCTGAAAACTGCGCTGGAATCCATAATAGTCTAATAATGATCATATATCTAAATAGTGTTGGTATGAGAGGTCTGATACTGACCAGAAAACAGTACTTTGCAAAGTTACCAATTCCCAGGTTGGTTGCAGACAGGTTTCAACAATGGACCTCTTTTACCACCTATGCAAGAATCATGTCAAACAGTAATGAGGCTACACATGGGAGCCACAAAAGTACAGTCAAGAGTGCAAAACAAAAACTAAGTCCTTCTATGTGGTCATTTGTTTTCTATAAATTATTTATGCACTGAATTTACAGAAAATGATATGATGATAATATAAAGATATTTATCACAACCTTGAAATGAAATGACCTTTATCAGGATGAGATTTTAGTCATATGGCACAGCCCTCATGGCATCAGTCCCAACAGATGGAGGGTAAGATGATAACTAGTGGTGCTGCATCCTTCCATGCAAAGTAATTAAATCTCAAACCTGACCAAAAATAAAATGGAATTAAATAAAGCAGTTTCCACAGCTGAATAAAAGATCCATTTAAAAAATTCAACCTCATGTGCAAAAGAGGGAAAAAGTGAGTGGCCTCTCAGTCACTTAGTCCAATGTTTCCACCAAACATTGTCCAGTTTGCAGTATTATATATCATTAATACACCTAAATTATGCCAGCACTGCTTCAAAAACATGGCACCGAGTGGGAGTGAAATCTGATTACCCACCAGCTGCATGTAAACACAGGTTTTACAGTAACTTGGTTATTGCAGTGCATGTAAATGCATTCTCCGATTTCCTGCCGTAACCCGATTTCTCCCATTAACCACATTTCTAGTGTGCATGTTAATGTAGTCACTGTATGTCATGAGAGCTGCAATTCCCACGCAACCCCTTTATGAACAGGAGTTGAATCAGCAGGACAGTCAGACATCAGTGCCTGAGAATCCTGCTCTTTTGACATCTCTGCTTTGATGTGGACCCCCTCCCTCTGTCTTCGAGTGTGGGTGGAGAGTTGGGGCTTAGAGCGAGAAAGAGGGGTGGAGTGGTGAAGGATGAGAGAGCATGAGGAAGTTACCCATATGTAAGTGGGGGCTTTTCCTGGAAGGACATCACTCTCTGTGTGTAACTGTAACTACGGCCGTAGCTGAGCACTGTGCCTTATCATCCTGCACAACGTCCACCTGAAACAATATTTGCACATGAGTGTTCAATTTAACATTTGGGTGACCCCTTCATCACAGTTACAAAATACGCCGCAGCATGGTAGCTCAGGCCAACCCATAATGCAGCATGTGACTAAAGTGGTGGGGAGCATTTTGGAGCACAGAACAATTATCATGGGAAAAAAATCTAGCTCTCAGAAATGTAATCTGATGAGAGAAATGCAGTCACAATATAAAATGTCATATTTAATCATCATTATCGCTTCATTAGCCCAAGAGGCCCCTAAATCTCTCCAAGCGCTGCCACTGTTTATATTAAAAGAGCATTCAGAATGAGGACAATGCAAACTGCTTATTCTGCGTTAAGCTTCTTTGGATTAATGTTCTGCAGAGAAGTTTGTGGACTTGAGTTATGCAATGTGCTGGTATTTTAAAACTTAGATTAGGGTCTCATTGGAGACAGGCTGTGTCTGCTGCCCTCTGCAAATCTGCTACCCTGTGCTAATGGACCCAAATATATGAACCATGTCACACATGGCTCTTTAGGTTTCTCTACCAGTGACTGATGATAACAGGCTGTTACGCCAAGGCAAAAAAAGAAAATCTTGTGTTTAAAATTGACAGAAATTCTGAATTTGTTTTTTGTTTTTTTTTTATGTTGTAACACACTGACCTTACGCAAACCTAACCAAATAACCTGGAAAGCATTAATATTTGCAAATAAACTGCGCTGTTGCTGTTAAGGCAGTGGTAAGGTGGGCTTTACTGACAACACAGCTACAATAGTAATTTTCCCATCTAATTCCAGCTAATCTAGCAAATTTGAAGCAGACTTTGAAGAGAAAAAAGAAAAAAAAAGAACATTTTAGTTTGGCACTTTTCCATCAGCTTCTTTGGAATTAGTAAAATAAATAATAGCTTTGTTTTGTCCAAAACTGTCAAAAAGGCTGTACTGTTTGTAATAAATAGTAGAAGAAGTAGAAGTGGTGAAACTTGAAACAAAACCAGTTGTTTGCCACCGAACGCAAATAAACCCTGAAGAAGAAGAAACAAAACCACTAGCTTGAGCTTTTGACAAAAGAATAAACTGAGGTAAATGGAGAGGAAGGAAGGAGGAATGTGCTACGATGCTTACAGCGAAAGCTGCTTCTTCCTCTTATTCATCATTTTTCCTTTTTATTTTTGCTTTACACAAGCGGTTAGGCTATGTAGTTAAATGTTTCTTTTTTTGTCTGTTACAAACGTTTTTATTGTTTCTATTCCCGACTTTGTTGTGCTGCAGATTGTTAGTCTGCACAAGGAATTATATTTTGAAAACTGACCAGGTGCTCCACGCTGTTCATGTGTCTGTCTTCCTGCTCGGCTTGATCTGCCATGTGCATGATTGATGCAGCTTCTGGCAAAGGCAAAATCCAAGCGTAAAAACATTTTTGTGAAATTGAGGACATTACATTTTTTATCGTTGTAACATTCTAGCAACATTTTCTGATGCAATACTTTCGAAATAAACTGAAAGATTTGTTGACGAAGACACACCTTTTGACATTGGTCCACAAGAAAACCCAGAGCTCAAAAGCACACATGACATGGGCCCACTTCTTTAAAAATTGAAGCAAAGAGCAGAGAAAAATAAGGACATCCTCAGTAATTCCTAAAACAAGGCATTCTGGTCAGGCTGAACACTTAGCATGAGTTCAAGAGAGTGTGTGCCATCTCCCAGACCAGATTGTGGTAAAGGGGAACAGTCACATGAATGTGATCCGTGCTCAGGCTCAGGCTCAGGCCCTAATTATATGGGAAAAGAGTGTGGTGTGACAGCTATGGCGGGGATTGCGGTTGTGTCCTAAGAGAATGCAGCTGACCCTGCGGAGAAAGGAGAAGGAGAGAAAGTGAGAAAACATAAAGAGACGACATGAGGAGAGCAGAGAAGAGCTTCCATGGAGGGCAGGGTGGCAGGGAGAGGAGAGGAGAGGAGAGGAGAGGAGAGGAGAGGAGAGGAGAGGATGCATAAATGTGAAAAATACAGGACAAAGGACAAAAAAATAAAAAGAATGAAAGTGTGTGTGTGGGTATGTGTGCAATAATGGGGGGGTGGGTTAACAGTGGAGTCAGACTGTCCTATGTGTTGCTGCTGAGTAAGGCCAGGGGCTTTCAGGGAGGATTTAAAGAGCCACAGCAACACCACAAAGCACCAGGGGGAAGGGGGTTGCCCAGCAGGGGCCATAGGGAGGGAGAGGGAGCGGGGAGAGGGGAAAGGGGAAGGCTGGCTGGAGTGGCTACTCTGATCAGGATCCATTTCCAGCCTGGGCATTGGAATTCCTTTGTTCCTGTCACAGGTCTCCGTTTCCCCCTCGACTTAATCCCAGCCTGCCTCACGCCCAGTAACACAGAGCAGGGCAGGTAAATCTGCCACAGGCATGCCTCTCTATTTACAGACCAGTCCCCACATAGCAGCCACTCATATAAATAGTAATAGCTGTGGTAGCACTGAGAAGAAACAAGGTGGGTTAAAGCAAGATGTCACTACCAAAATGCTTCTATGTTTCAGAAAAGTGCTGTGAAGTGTCACAGTGGGAGGCTGAAAGGTTGGCATGCATTCAGGCCCTCAAAAATAGACACCCCACACACATGCATTGGTTTATATGACTGTGCATTTTGTACAGAGAAAGTCTCATTTTGAAAGAACTGTGTTAGCCTGAGGCTGTAAGCCTTTAGAGAAGCCAAACAAAGCTAAATCTATGACAGGGCAGAGCAAAAATTAACCATCTCCCTTTCGGTCTCTACACATCCTCCGCATTCTTCACTGGGAGGGAGATGGTCATTCGTAAACACATTCTCCAAAAGTAAAGCTATCCAGCAACACTTGTGCTTTTCCCGCAATGGCTGTGGCCAGGCTGCCTTAAGCCCCCTTCATAGGGCTGCCAAGAGGAGTCAGTGGTACACTGTGCAGCACTCGCAAAGCCCTCTCCCACGGCTATTAGTGACCATTCATCTGGGGAGCCTGGGAAAATGCCTCTCCAGCCTGCCGTGGCCATGGGGAAACAGGCTGGCAGGTGTTCCCTCCCCCTAAGCCCTGGCACCTGTGCAGGGAGAGGAAGAAGGAACCAGCTCTGCCATGGGCTGAAAAGGACTCTAGGTACCACTCTGCCAGGGCTCCTCTAACTCCTCTAACTGGTAGGAAGACTCTCAAACATTGGGCTAAAGCATACCAGAGCTCTGCCTCACAGGGAGAGATCAGTGTGGCTGTATCGATGCTAACAGTAGGCGTAAGACATCTGGTAATGTGCTTTGGCAGTTTGAAATGGCATGTTAACTAAATCCGTGTAAAATGGGCCATCTCAATTTACAATCCACTCATACACACAAATATATACACCATTATGGAGTGCAACATCAGTATCCCCTTGAGGTAAAACAATACTAGAGCAAAAGCAAATGAAAATCAAGATAGCACACAATCAGCAGTTTAATCAAGTAAACACATCTAATGAAATGCAAAAACCGGACGCGTATTGTTCCTGGCAAACAGTCTCTTGGGAACTCTGCACATCATGTTGTGTTGTCAAAGAGGTTCATGTCTGAAGTGAACAGGTTTTTGCATTTCAGTGGCATCTCATGAAAACAACTGTGACACTTTTGCTGTCACACAGACCATAACCACTGGCTCCCTTCCTCAAATATCATATCAAATGACAAAAAAACTATTCCTCAAAGCACAGAGAATCCATTATCCACTCATTTTCAATCTGTAATTACTCTGAGAAATGTGGGTGTGTTCAACACGGTCTACCAGGGAGAATGCAAGAGTCCTCTCCCAAACTTCTCGTTCCCTGGGCTTCTAAAGTCTAGCATGTCCATTCTGCTTGTCCGGAGCCAAGATGTTTGGTGGGAAAAGTTCCCTCTGTTCATCTCTCTAAAAACATAAATAAATCACATCACTATGAGCTAATCATGAAGTCTCAAGTAGCCTGGGTAAAAAAAAAAAAAAAAAACAAGGGGGGGCCTGGGGTTGACAGTTGGAAATTGGCCTCTGCAGCTGAGATTGGAAGAAATGTCTTGGATTTATGTTGGCAGAAGACATGGGATAAGCCCCTCTTTGACATGTTCACTTGGTGCAAAACACACCTTACACAGCAAACATATATAAATACAATAACCCATAGAGATAACTCTGATACAAACACTTGCACTGAAGGACCTTGGAATGTTAAAAGCTGTTGATGGCTCATTTGAAGTGCCAACAGCTGAGGCTGTTACACTGTTCTTACTGCTGTCTGTTGGCGGAAGCCCCTGTGATTTCACACTGGCACCAGCTCAAACGTCGCCTCATACAAGATTCCACAATCCCCCCTCCCATACCATCCCACACATAGCACCACACTCCATCCACCTATTCTTGGCCCCAACATCAGTGCTGCTACCCTCGCCTGACACCTTTCTCTACATGCAACAATGTGCACGTGTTACAGCACATACACATGACTCACTCCAGGCTATCTGCACTCAAATAACATAACGAGACACACACGGATGCAAATAGGTCTTCTGCTGAAACGAATACATGCATCGACTCGCTGCTACGGACAGTCTGAAAGTCCTGCGAGGATTAGCAGGTTAGCATTTGACCTGCTTGCAGAATAGACGACCCCTATACTTAATACCCGCCCTGAGACTTGCTGGGCTTCCCTCCCTAAGTCTATAGTCTGTCCTCCCCTTTTTATGGCTCCTGCCTGCCTGCTTATTTCTCACAGTCACAATCTCCACCTTTACTGCTCTGCTGCCTCTCTCACATGGGACAATGAAAAGACCAAGAATGTCATTACACTCACTTAAGACCTTTAATAAGACTAGAGCACATGAGCTGTGCAGGCCTGTTTTAGGCCGCAATACCTTTTCATGTTCTGAGAGAGGGGAAAATTCTCCGATATGGTGTGGAGTCATGTTCCACTGGTTACATTCTTTTTGGCAAAGCTGCAAGGAGCCTAATCATTTTTACATGCATATTTCCCTGCTGAAATACTGATAGTCCCCTTGTTCGCACAGTGGAGCGAATTTGTGCATGTAAGTGTGTGTGTGTGGAGCCTCAGTCTGTGATCTCCATCATTAGAGATGTCTGTCTCTCCTCAGTCTGTCATGGGCAATATGAGACAGGCTTTTCAGTAACTTTACACTGTCAGCCTGTTCACACCTAGCCCAAGGGGAGGATATATCTCTGCAACACACTGTCGCTCTTTCTGATTCTCACTGGCTCTGTCGTGCATGAGTGCCTGTGGTACATGCATGCAACCCGTTTGCCTGCTTATGGAGATCCTGTGTTTATCAAGAAAATGACAAAAGTTGACTGTGTTCATGTGTATATGGACACACAGCTTTAGTGGACGAGGACACTAAAGTGGAGGGTAGTCGCGTGAGAGGCAGTGCTGCAGCCACAGGAGAAACTTTATGGGGCCGACTGCCCTGTAATCCCACTCTCACAGTCAGGCCTGCCCTGCTGAGTGAGCCCAGTTTAACTGCCCTTAACTGCTACCTGTGACAAACCTGTCTGCCTCACAACACGCAGCTGGGGGTTCCTCTGAAGCTACACTTACAGCGCTTCAAAGGCATGTGCGTGGGTGGCTGGAGGAATGTTCTTGCGTTGGATAAACAGGAGTGAATTGAATTGGCTTATTCACATTGGATTATAATTTATTGATTTTTCTCTCTGTGGATGTGTGTTTATGTGTGTCAGGGCAACAGCTTCTGGTGTTATCCAGTGAACTCCAAGCAAAGATAGACAGGTGTGCCAACGCTGTACACACCAAAGGAGGGTACCAAACATTAGGCACTTTAATAGACCTACATTTTGTGCCAAGTCAAACACTTCAACACAATGCAAAATTGGCTATCAGCTCTTGCCTACAGGTCACACCCTGGGCGTAGAGAGCCACCATGTCCCAACTAGTTCTGTTGTCTTTCC
Organism: Diplodus puntazzo; assembly: GCA_963678695.2. Lineage (NCBI taxonomy): Eukaryota > Metazoa > Chordata > Actinopteri > Spariformes > Sparidae > Diplodus > Diplodus puntazzo. Next base: position 12,847,096 of record OZ023168.1, read on the forward strand.
TCCCACACTCTCCTTAAAAAGGTAGCCATGAAATAAGACTGTTTTGAAACTCTGTTCCCATCTTTCTACTCAGAGCTCCTTGGCCCACCTCCATGCTCACAGCCATATCTTTGAACTGTCTTCTATAAGTAGATAAATAATGGTTTTCAGTTCATGGCCAAGGTAAACAATTGTAATTATTCAAGAGCAGATGATAGACACACCTAAGTCAAAGAAAGGGAAGACTGAGTTGACTACATTCCAGAGGAATGAGCAACGGTGAATTCAAAACATAATAAATATGACTTGTACTGATTACCAAATAAGCATTTGAACTAATGCTCCAAGTAAACAGGTGAATAAGTTAGACATAATAATGGATCATAAAGCAATAAATTATCTCAATTCAGTTATATCATAATAAACACTGGATTATTTGGCTATAGTGTAGTGCAATAAAGGCTACAAGATGGTATGTGGACTGCATTTATGTAGAGCTTTTCTAGTCTTATCAGCCACTCAAGTGCTTTACACTACAAGACCGTATTCACACATTCATTCACTGGTGGAAGGAGCAATCATCATTCATTCCCACACTTACACATCGATGGAACAGCTACCGGAAGCAATTTGGGGCTCAGTATCTTGCCCAAGGAGAGCAGGGATCGAACCACCAACTTTCCTGTTAGTGGGGAACCCACTCTAACTCCTAAGCTACAGTGTCCAAGATGATGGTGTATTACCTTTCACAAAAAAGGCTGAAGCAGGTGCCAGGTCCTTTTTCTGTTTGGGCTGTCTTCTATTGTGGAAGGACTCTGAGTACTGCCTAACCCTCTGGTCCACAGAATCTCGAACTAGGGCTGTGACGTCCTACAAAGAGTGTGTAGGTATCTCAGTTAGAGATGGATTTCTCCATGATACACGATAAAATCTTACATTGTTAATAAATTATTAGTGAATCATGAGTTGGGATAAATGTGAATATCTTTACAAATGACTTGAAAAAAAGTTGTCTAGATTTATAACATGCAGTCCAATATTAAACTCCTGATTGATTTTAAATTGCAACAAGGGGGGCATGCATCTTCCCAGTCATTCCAAAAACCTAAGCCTGCCAGCATTGCTTAAAGCTTGGCTTGCTCATTGTATCCCCCACAAGAAAAGTTCAATTGGATGTACTTTGGATTCAAAACTAAATGTCGGGGAGATGATGGGTCCCCCTGCAGAACCTGCTGGAGGAAGTTATTTGCCCCCCAAAACAACACATTTACACTCCCATCTCCATGACCACTATCAATCTATGTTCGCCGAACAATCTGTTTTTCACAAATAAAGGGTGTTCACTAAAAAAAGATTCCCTAATGTCAATACAGCAACATGAGAGGACACAGGTTTTGATGATGAACACCGGGAATGTAGTCTCAAGTAAAAGGCAAGTAAGGCAACTCCACAAGTGGCTGGGTGGAGTGATGAGAACAGTGAACAACAATGAAAACCCCTGAGAAGAATAGACGGAAGGCTCAAAGTCATTTCAGATTCCACGCTGCTGCTGTCTTTTGAAATGGCCCCCAGCAGAACACAAGCCGTATATTCACTCACACACTTATTCACACCCACGCCCTTCTCCCTGTTTCTGTACCTCGATGTGGTCCGTAGTAAACCAGCTGGCGTCCTCTCGGCCGCCCAGGGGCAGAACGTGGAGATCCACCAGCACAGCAAAGTTCCCACACTGTAACACAAAGAGAAAGGACAGCCACAGGTTGCTAAGGGGCATTGAGCTCACAGACAACAAAGGAAATCAGAGTGTGGGTGATTGACAGCGAGACAAACCACAACGACCCCCCGTGTCCTCAAACATCACCCCAGGCCTCTCTCGGCAGTCCCTTCCCTCCTGTTTCTCTGTCTAGCCATCTCTTTACCAATCTCTCTTTACAAAAAAGTAATGCCCTGTCTGTCTCCTCAAATTTCTCCTATCTCAGTGTAAAAACTATTTTCTTGTTCTACAAGTGTTGCAATGCAGTCAGTGCCTTAGGTCCCACAAGCTGCTCAGAAAAGTCTAAAGATGTACCACATAACTGAGGATTATCCTACTTCGGATCAGAGTGGTGATAAAACCCTGCAGATCTACACTAAAGCATGTTTCTGCACTATAACTTTTGAGTGCTGTAGAGAGCTGAGAAGAGGGCTGCAGAGTGGATTCCTCAAGCACCACGTCATCGTGTCAATGACAATAAGCTACAAGGGACAGGGAGGCCAGAAATGCCGCGGCTGGTTAAGTTGCTGTTACATCTTTCTCAGGCCAGCCTGATTATGGTTTACACATGAGTGCAAAAGCTGCCCGCTGCACAGAGCAAATGGATGTGGGTCTCGTGTGAACTTCGCCTCTCCCCTGGACAAGGAAGTAATGGATGGACTGAGACCACCCACAGCATGACACAGTGGAGCAAAAAGCAGTGCCCTAAAATCCTGAAATGATAATGCAGCAAAAAGCATTGAACTGAACGTGGGCAGCAAAGACAAATGAAGACAAAACCAGGCACAGAACTGGAAAAGTGTGTGTAAAAAAAACCAGAGGAGATTCAGAGTACGTATGCACACTGAAAGTTTTGTTTTGAGCCAGCCTCGTCCCCTGAGCTGCAGTATTGCAGACAGAATGACTAAACTCTACAACCCAGACTTGAAGGATGTGACGCGAGAGAATGAATTAGAGGGGTGTGAAGGGGAAGGCCTTCGCTGCTTTGGTCCTAATTCTAGACACAAGCTTACACTTCCCAGCTCCAAACTCTCTCCAGTTGTCTCCTCCTCTTGTTTAAAAAGGAATTCAGTTCGCTCCTTCGTCAAAGAATGGGACCGAGAAAGTTTTATTCACAGTTATAAAACTGAAGTTGGACAGGGAACCTTTCATCAAGTCACATTAAAAGACTAAACACTGGCTCTGAGGAAATAAAGCTGACAAATATTCTTCTTTTATCCGTATGAGAGAATTTTCCTATCATTGTCTTTCTGCAAATAATTGAGGTGAAGCTGCTTCCTTGTTGGTCAAGTGAGGGAGAGGGCGCCCCCATATGACCAATCAGTGAATGTCAATCAATTCAATCACAGCTAGCACTGTTCCTCTGCAGGACATGTCAAGTCCTAAAGCCCTAATGTCTGCCAACTTGCATTTAAGTACGTCGATGCCTCGGTGTGACGGAGACTAATGGGAAATGAATTACCTTCTGAGTCTCTAATGACTGCAATGTATTCATCTGTGATCCTCTGACTCATCATTACACATTTTGACATATGTGAAAAACAGGGCAGGGAGTCCAAACATCAAGATGTGATGACCACAAATAGAAAATTATCTGTACAAACTTTGCAAAAATATGAACAAAACAGGCTTTCACAAAGACAAGAATGCAATGGACCAGAACAGAGCAAAGCAGAGCCCCTCATGTATGAAATGTGTGCTCGTTGCTTGTCAGTATCAACTCATCCCTGCAGATCAGTATTCGCTCCGTCCTCTGCCCTTTTGTCTCACAGCGGTCCACGGATGACTGGTGGCCTCAGCTCACTGCCTCCAACAATTACCAGTGTGTGGGAAAGCCTAGCAACAGAGGGTCAGACCTTGTCAATCAAAACGCTGAGACGGACTGGTCGATGAGCCCCACAGTGGTTTCTTTGGGGTTGGACTTGACACATGCTGGACATGTTTTGGTATCCTGACTTTATTCTCAGACTTTAGAGATTTAACACTGGGTATAGGAAAAGGTTTGGGGGTCGATTCTCATGCATGATTTTCTGTTGAAAGATTATGTTTTGATGCAGAAAAGCCAATGATCGGACATTTAAAGGAGCTCTGTGTAACTTATGTGTTAGTTGCTCGAAGCTGACCTAGAAGTTACACAGAGCCCCTTTAAATGTCAGATTTGTTGAGCTTGAAGTTGACTGTTCAGAAAGGCAGTCCAGCTAACATAAACATATATAACAATATGAATTTGTTTTTTTTTGAAGACATTACAATGCAGAAATGTCTGGGGTAATTCATAATTATTAAATTCCCCATGAAGTTTACTGGTTCACTCATTTTAGAAAATTAAGTTTACTGTTAAGGTGGAAAAAAATCTGCCTCAGTTACATATTTAGTAAGTGTTTAATAACCACATTTGAGGGATTGCTGCTAAGAATGTGTACATCAGCCAGTATACTGGAACTTTTTACTCCAACATATCGTGTATGGGTCTGGCTCTGGTACAGTCCTCATGGTCGAACCAAATGGATGTTGAAATGGATGAGACATAATTCATGTGCATCTGGTTCATGCTTTAAGCTTGGCTACTTCTTGAGTTCTGGTGAGGATGGCTGAGCACGAGCAAAGATAACAGATATAATTACGTCATTTTATCTTGATTATAAATCATGACAAATATGTTTGAAAAGCAGCAAATGGTCAAACTAATGTTCAGAAATCAAACATTTTGATGATTCAAGATGCATCAAATATCATTTTATAAACGTGTTACAGTCCGTTGAATTGCAATCGAATTGAGCCATGATGTGTCAGAGATTTCCATCCCTAGTACACAAACTGCCACGAGGCTCTGCAGTAAGTTTCTCACCTCCACGCTAAGTTTTGACGTCATAGTTAATGATTGTGTGGCATTGGACTGCTTTATGACGATAGGCGTTCCTAATATTCTGTCCCCTGCATGCAAATCCTGACAGGGACCACAAGATTATTCTTCATGGGTACATGGCTCAAAATAAAACAAGCTACCCTGAAGAGCAACACAAGGTTAACTTGATCAACACCCTGGAATGAAGAGAGCAATATAGGGAGTAGCTGGGCCCTTATGGAGACATACAGGAGGGTGAATCCCCTAAAGTGGTTTTCTGCGCCTCTGATTGAGTCTGTGTTTTGGGCTGACAGCCAGACATCTAGCGAGCCTTAGACTAACTTCCTTTTATCACATTAGAGCTGCAGACAAGGCTCAACTGGGAACTGGACATTAATGATAAACATTGGTCTGCCGCTCACACAAAAACAGCATGTGATTCCCTGGGCTTCTCAGAAATGGGGAATTTTGTGAGGAATGCAAACTAATGCAGTCACACTGATAGTAAAACAATTATTTTGCTTAGCAAAAAGTTTCAGTTTGGTGGAGGTGCACATTTCCCACTAAAGTATACATTTCTGAGTCAAGGCTGCTCCGTTTAGGTGCATCTATCAAAGCTTTTACAAAGGATGTTTGTGTTGAGTGTGGCAGATAAGACAAAAAAGCAGCAGAATCTAATTTTACACAAAAGCTCTGACTACAATCACATCATGTGGTCTAAATTTGTCAACTCCCGCCACAAAGAGTGACCTGTAGATCTCTTGGCTGAACTCTGTCATGAACTATGACCTCCATGTATCCCCTTTAAAGCCCAGCTATGGCCCTTCTTTTGTGAGATCTCTGCAAGCAGCCTGATACTTTGTAGATGCAGTAATAAAGACTTTGAGCAGACCCACCTAAAATCCAGTATGCCAAAACAAAAGCCTGGATAAACAACTTCAAAACAGTCCTCTCTGCAAATACTACCATGTAGTGGTGGTAACACCAGCTCTACAGTATCATGACCAGGAGCCTTAAGGATTAATCAACCTGACATATCCATTTATCAAATTCATGAGCTATCCCATTTTGCGTACTTTGTGTGCTTTGACAAATTTAAGGCAATACTCTGAGCAACTGTCGCTGTTGTTGGACAGAAAGGTTTGATAAAGGGCCAAGTTCCAGAGGAAGTTACTCTTTTCATACATACTAAAGTGGGCCAGTACGGCTTTGTCCTCTGTCTTGCACAGGCTTTTTAGAGTTATGAACAGAGGCTGAATGCTGAATGAGAGGCTGCAAGGAGCGCTACTTAATACCAAATCCTTTATTGTGCCATCTTTTGTGTGCTGTCACACAGTGAATGAATAGGACCGAGTCTTCCTGCAGGCTAAGCTCAACTTCTCTATCCTAATTCTCCCCACCGCCAATCTGATATCCATGACCTGCAGGAAAAAAAGGGTTAACAGAGACAAAAACATTAGAAACATCTGAGTCTAAGGCTGCCCGCGCAGTCTGCAGCACAACATGAGAAAATTCCATGATATTTTCTGTCTGTAAATAAACAAATCCTGACTCAAGTCCACTGGCGGCTCCTTTCCCTTTCTAGTCTTCAGGGCTCTGGTCTATATCACTCTCAGTTCCCAAAACACTCTCTACCTTCCCTTATCTCTCTCCCAGACCCGGCTCTCCATCCTCCCGCCTGTGCTGCTCCAAGTTGGGCACGGGGCCCAAACTCCTCAAGCAGCTTCACCCGCCTCCCCACCTCGCTGCCCTTTGCCATCGCTATCGCGCCGTATAAGAACCAGACCTTCTCGGACTGCACTTAGCTCAGAGGCTAACACTAACCAGCCGCAGATGTTTACACTGGGAGAGAAGGGGCAGCAGATGCGGTCTCACTCAATAAAACTTGCATCTCTCCCACTCTCCCTTTGTCTCTCTCTTTTTTCTGACTTTCTCTCTCTCTCTTTCTGCAACTCTGCAAAGAGCCCTTTAGATCTGTGGGTGTGACAACCTTGCTCCCAGGCTTTATTTGCCTCATTCCCAGCTCTTTCTGTGCTGTTAGTCACCTGGGTTTCCCCTTAAAAATAAAAAAATAAAAAAAGACAAATGCTCTTTTCCAATTCTTCAAACCACCAAATACCAAGCGGTGAAGCTTGAGACATGATTATTACTGCAGCGAAGGTTATTTACAGATACGGTGCGGAAGTGTTTTGTTTGCAAAGCTCCCTTCATTCAAGTGAATGTTAGCACACCTGAGGCCTCTTTATTTGATGATAAAAAGAGACACAACCCAAGAGTGGAATTCAAGCAGCAAGAACAGACAGGAATATCTCTAGGTAACACCTGACAAACAAAACTAAGGCAGACACATCCTTGAGAAATTGGAAGTTAAAGAAAAATAGCAGGCTGAGAAGTGTTTGGCCACATTAGGAAATGTGAATTCTGCATAGAAATGTGGGGCAGTCCTGAGATGAAAGGGGGCACTTGTCACCTTCTCTTGTGAAAGATTCCCCAAGTTGGAAAGTGTCAAAATGTTTCTAATTAGATTGCAATGACTTTGTACAGAGGCGAGATGTGTGGTCTGATATGAGCTCATCTACACAGTGACAACAACACTAAACAGCACGTAAACCTCTGACATTAAACTGCTCTGTGATACCTCAATCTTTTGTTCTTAAAAAACTCTGTCTCCACTGACTACATTAGAAAGTCAGCAGTGCATATTGCTAATAGAAGGCAGATTGCAGGGCTCTGCAGCAGTAATGTCCTGGCAGACAGCGAGCGCTTCAGCGGATCAGTCTTTTAGCCTGCAGGCCCTTTTCGGGAGGTCTGAGAAGTGGCAGGTCACTATATAGTCTAAGCCTATTTGAGAGGGAGCATACCAGCACCTCCTGCAGTTCCACGGAGCAGGGAGGGAGCTGCTTTGAAAACAACTTAGGAGAAAGAATCATAAAACAAACTCCTGAACAGCCCTGCTAAACATAGCATGGTGAATCCAGGAACATAACTCATAATTGCTCCCAATAATCCTTGCTCTCTGTTTCCAACATTGCCTTTATGGAAACTATGTCTTTTTCAGATTTTTGTATAAATCTGTATATATGTATATATGCATGTATATATATATATATATATATATATATATATATATATATATATATATATAATATATATATATATATATATATATATATATATATATATATATATATATATATAAAATATTCTGAGAAGTCAATTCATTCATTAAAAAACATGGTGGCGTTGGTGTTTTGTTTTGCGAAAGAGGAGCTCAGACTAGTGCCTTGAATGCTATTGTTTGGTCTGATTCCGTCTAACATACTTGTTTGTGGTTATCTGGTTAAGCATGGTAGAGGCTGTGTGCATTTTCTCAGGCAGAGTAACACAACAGTATCATTATGTGCCCAGTGGGAAGGAACCTTCCGTGAACCTCCAGGGTTTTACTCTCCCACAACCAACTGAGGGGGGTGGTGGTGGGGTGGCCTGTATGCAGGCATGCATATGAAGCAAATAAAGGGAGCAAATGCAATATCTGGTCAACTAGGCACACATGGCATTACGGAGGATGTGAGAGATCAGTGCAAATGTATGCGGCCCTCGTCCAAAAACTCTCAATAAATGAAACATCAACAAAAGAGAAAGCAGTGGCTTTTCCTGCACTTAACAAAAACATCTGATGCGCATTATTCCTGACAGAGCATCAGACCGAGGATGAACTACCTTGGCTTTTTAATAGAATGAGTTTCCTCTCCTCTGTATGGCCGTGCCGATTAACAAAAGGCTCTAGGGGAGGCAGTCAGATGAGATTTGCAAAAGGTGACCAGAAACTCTGAATAAAGTGTTCTGAGGGATGAATAATAACATCAGAATGTGGAGGCAGGACAGTTGAAACATGTACCTGTACTTCCCCCTAGTGGTCAAAGAATTTGTTACTGACAAGGACAAAACTGTGAGTAAAGAAGATGTTTTAAAACAAAAAATGAATAAAGTAAATTTGAGAAGAAAGCGCACAGTACATTCCTGCATTGCATATTTTACACTTCTGAACAACAGCTTTACAGTGGTTTGGTAAAGACCATAATAACTCAGACCATAGCCACTTGACTGTCTGTCGCAGTTCTACTGTTTGGCAATAACACAAACATAGTTGTTTATCATGAACACTGACAAAGCTGAGAAGCTTTAATCAAATGCAGATTCATCATCTTCTTTAGTATCTAGTGTGCATTTTGTGTGGGGAAACATTTTGTTTAAAGTAATTATGAGGCTTTGTGGTCAGTGAAAAGCACCCAAAAGCTATTTTGCTTGAAAACAATAGATTTTACAGCACATGCCATATGTACATGTTCAAAAGATACAAAAGAATGTATTTGTGAAGATGCCTGGATGAACATCTTTTAATTTTGGTACCATTCTTGCGTGATTAGACCATCTTGCTTTGTTACAAGTTTTTATGGCAACATACAAACTTCACAAAAAAAAAAAAGGGTTATAACCCCTTGACTTAACCGGTTTATACAATAGAACATAGGTACAGAATTGAATTAAGTCTGCTGAGGAAGGTTCCTAGCAAACATAATTAAAAAACTTTGCATACTCCAAATATCTTTAAAATCTTAAATGTGGAGTTAAACACAACACTTAGTATCATAATTTTTTATGTTATTGTCTATACGTATGTTCATTCCAGGCCTTATTCAACATTAGGCTCACAAGACTACTGTTAAACCTATTCATCACCATGGGGGAAATTGCCTAAATTACAGATGCTCCCTCTGGAACAGAAAATATAACGCTGTAGATATATACTAGATTGAAGCTGTTGCACATTTTAGTATAACACGATATTATTTAATATAACACTATAATACCCTATAACTCAGTATATTTCTTTAATAGAACACTGCAGTAGGCTCTGTATAATAATTCATTTTCACTTACCTTAATAACAAATTTGAGAGGAGCCATTGCAGTGAACACAGCAGTCAGCTTGTTTCACCTGGAAGAAGTGTACAATCAGGGATTACACATAGTTGCCTAAAACATACACTCTCACTAACTTTGTATGTTGATACTTGTTAGATAATATTGAATAACTGACAGAGCTTTTGAATGGCTGTCCTACTCAAAATAATGTCAATCCTGACGTTAACTGACATGGATGGTAAACCAGCCTAACCTAGCTAACGAAGATTGGATAACTTTTGCGTTAACGTCATATCCATAGAGCTCGTTTTAATATAGTCAGACTGTGCAAACCAACTTATACTAAATAAATATGGCCAATTCAAATGCAGGTAGTCTCCAGATAAAGCATTTTCGTCGTAATAACGTTATCTAATTAGAGTTTATCTAGCTTGCTACTCATTAGGTTAACTTCTCGGTCAGAACAGCTGGGCTCACAAGACGAATTGGCCATTCGTCTTTCTAAGAAACAACATGGTGGCTCTAACGTTAAGCATTACAGTAAATATTCGGTCGATATTACGCAGGGTAAGAAGAACCTTAAAACTGACAACAAATTTCATACCGCCAACAGTTTTGAAAGGGAGGCTGCAGGAGATGACGTCACAACCGCTTGGTTTGTAGTCCGAGAACGGCTAAAAGCTTTCAGCGGATGACTCTTGCCAAAAAAATACATCACGGAAATACTGAGTAAGGCAAAAAAAAAAAAAAAAGGCTGCCCATCTCTGTTTTTCAGCGGGGTAGTAGCGTTATTATGTAATATGTTGAATATATGTCGTTACAGTAACAATTTCTAAAAAAAACGTCCAAACGAATGCGACTGTTAGTCAAATAGGACCCGACGAGGACCCAACGCTGTGACTGCTGCTATGGAAACGACTTGCATATTGAAGAAGCCTGTATCAACGTCGACGTCAATTGTTATCGGCATGTGTCTAAATATCATCTTTAATCGGATAATAGCGAGTATGACATTCAATCAACATCATTATGTTTGTTTTAATGTACTATGGTTAAAGTTGTATCAAGTTTTTTGTTTATTTTCTGGTCAGGCACTGCTGTACGTGTCACTACCCGTGTCGTGGCAAGCAAAGGCGCTTAACATGGAAGGAGGAAGGTGGCGTTTTCTATCAAATAACTAAAACCGCTTAAAGGACACTATAGTCGCTTAAGTCGTCTCTTTTTCGTCATTTAGAGAGTAAACTCACTACTTAAAGTTATGCCAAGCAACTCCTGTAACGTTTTCCTGATGACAGTAATCCTTCGGTGAATCTGCTGTGCCAGTGTTGTCAGAAAAGTGTTGCTTCAATGATGTCTCGGCTCGCCAAGAAATCTCCATCTCTTTGTACGGATCAACCACTGGACAACACTGATATCTTTAACAAGCTTCAATTGCTGCGTCAGCTCCTGACGTCTTGCTTTGGCCCGAGAGGAAGACTAAAACAGGTCCACAACAACATTGGAGGGCGCGTTGTAACCACCTCAACCTCCTCAGTTCTCCTGTCAGCGGTTTCCTCCTCACAGCCTTTCATCAATCTGATCAAAACCTCCATTCTCAACCACGTCTCTCGTTTCAGTGACTGTGGTTTGTTTGCTGCTATTCTCTGTTTGTCTATCATTGAGCGAGCAAAGCAGTCTGGTCTCAGAGGAAGTGTGGTTATCAAAGTGAACAAGTACTTGCTGGATTTGTGTACTAGTTACCTACAACAAGAGGACTGTGGTGTTAGAGTGAAACTGGATTTCTGCAGCAGCCAGAACTTGATCAGATTAGCTCGCAGTAGCATCTCCAGCAAACCAGCATGTGTGCTAACAGAGCAGGAGACACTTCACATCAGCAGGTTGGCTGTCCAGGCTTTTTTGCTGACAGTTCCCTGTAACAGCCCAGGAAATACTGTCACACTTGGCAAAACAGTGATTGTCTCTGTTGAAGGTCACTCAGTGCTGAGCTCCTCAGTGTTTCCAGGTCTACTGGTGGACACGCCTGATGTCTTTCACCTCAACAATATAGAGTACCTGCATTCAAATCCACTGCGCATGGTGTTGTGTAGTGCATCTCTTGCTGGAGATCTTTCTGAACTAGGAGACGGGAGAATTGAGGTGCACCCAGGTGTAGATACAGATTCACAGATCCTAGATCAGCTCCTGGAGCTCGGCAAACAAGTGGTTGAAGATGAGGTGAAGGTCTTTGTATGCCAGAAGGTGATCCACCCAGTTTTACAGCAATACTTGAGGAGTCGTGGTATCATAGTGATAGAGCGACTGGGAATCACTCTCATGGAGCCACTTACTCAGCTGACAGGTAGGCCTCTACATATTTTAAATCCTGGGTGGACCAATTTGACACATTAAGGTGTGTTTACAGGTGTTGAGGAATGCTACTGCACATGTGAAAAAAGTAGCCTAAAACCTTTTTTGTCTAGAAAGGAACCTGCATGTAGTCTAATATATTTCTTCTAGTGATGTCACTCAGTGGCTCCGTTGCATTGTGGGTAATGTAGGTAAACGCCTGTGTCTGAAAATCTGTTGGACTCATTATAAACAGTTTAAAAACAAAAACTCAAAATCGTCACAGCAGAACCAGAGGTATTGCCTTGATTACATGCATTCTTTGTCCTTTTCAAAACACTGAGCCTACATTACCCACCATGCAACTTAGATATTGGGTGACATCACTGAGATCTTTTTTTAATTAGATTACATGCTGCTTCCTCTGGAGCCAAAAGGCTTTATACTATTTTCTTCCACAAATGCAGTAGTACTCCCAAAGACCTGTCAACACATTTTGATGTGTAAATTAGCGGAGTTACCCTTTAATAATTTATGCAGGAGAATTGGGGATTCCTGGGGACAGAATACTGGAATGTGTAAATGTGATCTTTGTAATTTTTGCATTCTTTCAGATGTGAAATCATGAAAGTACATATGTACAGTGTACTGTCCAATTTTGCATATCTTTAATTTCTGTCCACTTAATAAACAGGTGCCCAGCCTGTAGCCACACTACACACCACAATCCCACCCCAGGCCTATGGTAAGTTAAGGGATCTCACTATTAGGCAGTTTGGATCCAAGACAATGCTGCATTTACAGCCTCCTGGGGAGTCGGCGATCTGTACGATGATCCTCTGTCACAGGAATGAGACAATGTTAAGTGAGCTGAAGGTAAGAGGAAGTGAGGCGTGTGTTGAGGCCGTACTTTTTAGCTCCTGGGGTTGTACTTCTTTCTGTAAATATGATTAATAATAAATGGCTCCATAAAACTCGACCGGTAGAGTGTTTCACAAGCAAAGCCGGTGGGAGAGACTCAACTTTTCTACAGCACTTTTGATAAAAGCATCCATCCATGAAATGGATTCCAACATCAGCCTGGAATGACAGATGAACTGATGTGTTGGTTTCTGTCTTTTAAAGGTGGTGTGCCAGAAGACTGAGCATGTGCTGAGGCTCACACTGAGGGAACCGTCCGCCTTACTCGGTGGTGGGTGTACTGAGACCCACTTAGCTGCTTATGTCAGATACAAGGTGAGAGCCACTGTTCAGTCTTAAACCAGTCCAGTGTTATTGATTCCACTTATCTCCACAGCAACCTCATTTAACCATGTCTTCATTATACCATATTTTTAGAGCATGAAAGAAGTCACAGAGGCAGTATCAGCGCTAGGGTGCTCACAGACTGACTACCTTCTTGGCGTAGAGGGATTCTGCCACTCTCTGGAGTCTGTGGCCACAGCGCTGGAGCACGACGGTGGGAATTCTTTAATCGACCTGACTCACGCTCACCACTGGGCTCGCCCTGCAGATGTCATAAAAGAACATATGGAGCATAATTTGGGCCCCTGTGGCTGTGGACTGGTGGAAAGTATTCCAGATAAGAAGTGGACTTATCTACACACTGATTACCCACGGATCTCACCTGCACCACTGGCCAGAGACACCGCTGTGCAGCCACACGTGCTCGACTCCTTCACTGCTAAAGTCAATGCATTGCAAGTAGCTGTAGAAACTGCAAATCTTGCCCTGGATGTGCGATATGTAATTCAAGACATGAACTAGCACAGCAGATATTTTATTCAGTGTGGAACTCAGTGAGGAATTTATTCAGTTTTTAATTTTCAACTGTAATATTCAGTTCAGACACTAGATGTTAGTATTGTCTCAAGTGAAATTTGATTGCATTCTGGTGTCAGCCAGAGGGAACGTCTTGCTCTCTGTCTCTGTTGTTGTATTGTGATTTACCGCTTTGTTAAGTCATTAAAGGGTAATTCCAGCAATCTGACACATTAAAGGGTGTTTACGGGGTTGGGGAGTACTACTATGTGAACACATTTTTTAATAAAAGCCTTTTGTGGCTCCAGAGGAAGCTGCATGCAATCTGATAAACTGTGTCCATTGATGTCATTCAGTGGCTAAATTGCATTGTGGGTAATGTAGGCACCAAGTTTTGGAAAGGACAACGAATGTGTGTCAAAGGTTATATCTCTGGTTCTGCTGTATCAGTTTTGATCATTTGTTTTTAAACTGTCCATCATGACTCGAACAGTATCATAGGACAACAATACTGGACCAGTGGATTGTTTTTCAATACCTGGCACCTACATTGCCCACAATGCAATTTAGCTACAAATCTGATTATAATACTAGCAGTAGTTAACTGACAAGTAAAACAACACTTTAACGTCTAAAGTTGGTGGTTACCCTTTAAATCGTCATTAATATAATGGTAATTTGACCAACTAATTCAGAATACTTTGCTGTTTGCTTTTATTTATCTTTTACATTTTTGAGACCTTTCCAGCCAGCAACACTTCGAAATCTTAAAGGATTGTGTAGGATTGTGTAGAATTTAGCTGAAGCTAGCGGTATGTTTGCAGATTGGAACCCACAACCTCGTCTTAAACTCAACTACAGTGGCTCATAAAAATGTGGGGGGGAAAAATGTGAAAGGCCCTCTCTAGAGTCGGTGTTCTCTTTGTCCATTCCGGGCTACTGTGGAAACTGGGCCGACTCCGTGGAAGAAGACTCACTCCCTCTGTAGATATAAAAGGCTTGTTCTAAGGTTACTTAAATACAACAATACTTCGTTTTAAGTGATTGTACACTCATGAAAACACAAGTGTGAATATTATTTTCCTATCTGCCACTGGAAGAATTCAGCTAAAAGTAATAAGACAAACCTGTATGACCGATACCAAATTCCCACCCTTGTTTGTTGTTGTTTTTTTTTTTTTCCCATTACATTATCTTACACCAACAATGTTACCAGTCTCAACCTGCTGATTTTCTAGGAAACTACCTGGAACACATGCAAATACGAAGACTAACCTCAGGCAATCTAATGTTCCCCTAGAATTGCCTTCTTGTTCATAATCCTATGCAGTGGTTTGTGTTTGGTCACCTAACACAAACCACTGCATAGGATAATGAACAAGAATGTGTGTATGTGTGTATGGCTCTGTGGCTCTGTGGCTCTGTGCATAACTAGAACAACGCAATCTTGAAGATGGAGCAGTAAAATAACACCAGGTATTTTTCGTTTGTGTTTTTTTTTTTTTTTTTTGGGGTGCCTTTTGCAAGTTTCTTCCACAGCAGTTTATATTAAAAGACTTGATCAAATAATCCGTTAAACGGTTTTGTACAGCACAATTTAGTAATGACAGCAGGCAAAATCAAATGGATTCGTGCAAGTGACATGAGGGTTTGTTCTGTTTAAAAATACAACAACAGGAATGCAGATTCCTTTGCTTGTCTTCTCCTGTTGCTTCAATCAATGTTGGCCCTCACAAGATGACAGCCGGGAGCTTTTTCCTCTCAGAAGATGAATGGAATCAGAGCCTTGCGTAACTTGGGATAGTCGTTGAATTTTTCTCGGTAGAAACTGAAACAGGAGCAGGAGATAACAACCGTCATTCATAAAAGGCTTATGATGATGTGGGTAAATTCATGTTCTGTGACAGGTCTGGTTTGCTTTTTTATTAATGTCTTGGGCACCTGTGGTGGTAATAAGCTCTTGGTCCGATGAAACACAGGCTAAACAAAGCGAACGAGAGCGCCGGAAGGGACCAGGTGGCTACAGCATAGCCGAACCACTCTACTATCTCTCCTAAGTAGTTGGCACCGGACACATATTCAAACAGACCTCCTGTGGGAGATAAAGAAGACAGTGGAGTGGACAGTGGACAACAAGCAGAGTGAATAAGAGGTTATTAAAGTGTGATCTCCTTTTCTTACCTGTGGGAATCTTGTAAACTATTTCCCCTGGTTTCCTCAAGTTACGTAGAATATAGTCACTATGTATATTGACGGCCATGCCAATATAAAACAGAAGCAAACCTAGAGAAATGGTCAATCATTTGAAATGTTCACAATCTGTGATTCAGATATAAAATCATACAATTCATGAGGCGTTTTATATTTTAAAAATGAAAGTTTTCAAAGCAAGGAGTAAACACTGTTCCCACCAGTTTTATAGCGATAGTCAGCTGACCACTCATCATCAAACTGGGCACAGTGCAGCAGGTAATGTCCCTGCAGGAGACCATTCAGACTGCAGAAGAAACCTGCAGCCACCATCACAGCCAGCGGGAAAGGCTTTCCTCTGGTCAGCAGTGAATAGACGAATGTCCTATGGTTTGTGAAGAAATAGCAGATGCAGTAGGTGCAACGAGAAAGGGGTCAGTAGTGCATTTAATCCATGCTGGTACATGTAAATGACGTGTTTTACAAGAGATTTTGAACAAATGCTTTTAAACATTTAAGTCCAGGCAAAAAAAGGTGCCATTAAGCCTCATTCTTCATGGGTGGTTACCGAGGCATTCCTCAGTGTTTTGGCCTTCAGATTGTAGCAGCAGGGGATGTGATGATAACAAAATAACACAACGTTTTTGCTGTTTTCTGTGCTGAAAATACAACAATTATAGGTCGCAATCATTATTACTGTCAAACCAGAGGTCAAGAGTGCAGCTTGACCTCTGGCCTCTTCCCTGGCAACAAAAAGCCACAAAAAGGAGAACTAATATGAACTGAGACACTAGCAGCTCTTACTTGCTCAAGTTTGAGGAACTGTAGCACGAGAGGATGGCTGTGCTGCTTATCCGAAGCAGACAGCATGTTCAAGTCAGAAATAGCCGAAACATGTCTGTGACGCAAAAGGCCTCTCCACTTTGTGACACTGGCAGTTTGCTCACATGCGTCTCAGCACACATGATGTCTGATATGACTTGTGTAATGCCAAGTATTTAGTTTCTGTACGCTTGTTTTCAGCTTAGTAAATAAAACTTGGTTGATCATTTCAATCTAAAGACAGAGACGTCTCTGGACCTCATCCTTTTTATCCCCTCATCTAGGACTTGCTAATCTTTGTCACTCAAGAGAGGGAAAAAGTATTAAAGGAGTTACGACAAACTTTTAACCTGATAGTGATGCCTAGTGTGAGGATCAAGGCAGTACTTGGAGCAGGGCTTCATTGGACCATGGCCTAGGTCTCTTAAGCAGTGCTTGAATTGGGGTCACACTATTTTAGAGGACACTGTAGGAGTAATAAGCTGTACTTTCACTAACGTCAAATTAGACAAAAACTGGAAAAAATATTGTAATATATATAATATTAATATATTGCTGTGATATACACAGTTGACAAACACTGTTTGTGCCCTAAGTAAACTAATACATCGCAAACCGAACTTTGTGTCAAATCAGACGAAAAATATAAATTATATTATTTATTACACATTAAAAAGCAAAGTTTTACCGTAAGTAATTACCGTAATATGACGTGACAAAAATTGCAAATCAATTTAATTGCCACGTCAGATCCAAATTATATCAATTAGATACCATTTTTTAACCTTACCACCAAATAATAACACCACACCACACACTGTAATTTGACAGAAGTATTGCCATACCCATCATGGTAGGACAAAGAACAGAGATAGCTCTTTATTTCCTCCATATAGGCAGAAAATTAGGCAATATTTTGCAGTACAGTTTTATTGTAATTGGTCACCATCTAACGTCTAAGACAGTCTAGTAAGAGGCTAAGAAGGATGCATGTGGCTATATAGGCTTTTAGTAGCCTACCAATGAACCCCACAGGACTCTGGAGAGCATCCTGGCTACAAGACACCATCTTCACTGTCAAATAGCATATCATGTTCTGTCCAATTTGAAATAAAATTCGGCTTGTTACGTCTTATTAGTTTATTTAGGGTACAACAGTGTTTTTTTAACTGTCTAATAAAGACATAGGCGTAACATCCACTAGGGACAGGGGGGACATGTCCCCCCCACTTTCCGAAATCCCGTTTCTGTCCCCCCCACTTTTATTTAATCCAGCCGAACGCAGTAGCTCTCAAGCGTCCGATACTCAAACATGTCCACTTGATTAATCTACCCCGACATATACCGATGTGCTTAATTTACATTAATTTGATGACAAACTCCGCCCAGCTGATGCAACACCAGCTATGCCAGGTTAGTAATCAAGTGAACCCACTCTCGCTGTGAGTCGCGGACAGTTTGTGTAATGATGCTGCGTTCAAAGGCTGCAACAGACCACCGTCTTCGGCTGGGTCGGGCTCTTGATCAAACATTTGTGTTTTGTTTTTTAAAAACTCAAATAATGACTATTTCCAGCTAGAAAACACGCACCTCTCTCCTCCCTCCATTGTTTGTGTTGCTGCGTGGTGTTACACGTGACTTGTGTGAGTTATCCTCGTGCTGGAAACGTGACCCCGAGACGCAAGAAGAAAGCAAAAATATATATTTTTACTGAGGAAAATGACAAAAGTAATAGTAACGCACAGTGACTTGAGTAAGTAACTTTTACCTGATAACTGGTTTGGAAATATTAACGCGTTAGATTACTCGTTACTGAAAACAGTGGTCAGAGAGTAACGCGTGGGCAATGACAACCTGTGTCAGCTTTACAGTTACAGTTAATGTGCCGGCCGGGCTCGGACACAACGTGCACGGGCGCGTTGGGCCCGATCTAAGCTCTACTCGGGTCCAGCCGCGACTTTACTGAGGTTCACCCAGTGTGAGCAGCAGGAGGACGGTCAGCTCACCTCCCAGAACATGGCACTGAATCACTGGCGACTGATTTAGGGACTGTCATTAAATTACTTAGCATAAATATATTAATTCAAAATAATTGCAGTTTTTTCTATATCTTCCATGTCATGTGGCCCAGTGACTCCAAACCAGCAGCAGATTGTATTAGTAAACTGGACGAATGAGACACAGCTATGTTTATTGTACTTATTGTATTTTATATGAATATTAATATGCAGAAATTATGATTTTTTTCTCAGTAACTTCGATGTCAGGTGTCCCACTGACTTCTGAAACAAATTCTGTTTCCATAAAAATCTATAATAATACAGAAAATAATGGTAAAAAAAAAAAAAAGTTCTCTAATGTCTCGTGTCTTAGATTCTGATTCTGAAATTCTGAAAATGTTTTTTTTTTTTTTTATCTCACCAGCAGTCACCATTTAAAGGGTTATTTTTCAAACTTTTCTTCTGGGGGGGGCCATGCCCCTGGACCCCCCTAGTGTTGCTAAGTTATTAAAACAATCTTGGGGAAACACTGTATGTTCTAAGAATTTTGGACACGTGAGGCGAACTATTTCTTTCTTAGCTGAAGCCGACAACGGAGCAAAATAAGTGTAAAGAGAGACATACTGGAGCCGTATATTTTCCTGCTTTTTTGTTCTTTGCCAATCACACCTATGACTAAGCATGATAGCCATGTTCATCATAATGTGTTGCTTTTAAGTAGCTGGGAATATGATTAAAAGCATGTGGAAATGTATAAAATGGTATTCAAATCAGACCTCCACTTTTTTGTGTCCCCCCCACTTTTCAAACTGATGTTACACCCTTGAATAAAGACCATATTATTTCAATTGTTGTCAATTTCTATACAAAGTAGGGGCTTATTAGAGCTCATATGTGTTCTCTAAAATAAAGTGCAACACTTGCTCTAGAAGTTTAACTGCTGGGTAAATGTAATAATAAACCAATATGGAAAGAAAATATTCTATCAAGAATGCAACTAGAGCCATCGCATTAATTTAGAGTAGCCATACACTGTATAAGTATTCTTTTGATGTTCATACTGTGCATGAACAAGCGGAGTAAATGTATGGTAAATACAACAAAATACGTCAATATGAGAAGTGTATAATACTTCAGGTATGAGAAAATATTTTAAAAAATGTGAGTAAATACGAGAAAAAAGTCTAAACCTCACCAAACTACTGTACATTGATTAAATGTGAAAAATCTCTCCTGTTAATGGGCAAATCTTGTGTGGTTGCTTGTATTTTGTATGAGTCAGGATGGGTATTTTCCAACACACAACTCCGATGAAACTGATCACATTTTTCACACTTCGAGTCACATACACATTAAATGGCCCAAACCAGGTTTCAGTCACTACTTTTACCTTTGGAAGTAGTGCATGCAAAAGGTCCCAAGCAGCAGGTACTTCCCCATACTGGAGCCTTTGTGCGAGGTGAGCATTAAAAGTACGGGGATCAGGAGAGCCGGCATCTCCTGCAGGAACCAGGCGACTCTGGCTGGCACCATCCGAGCCAGAGGAGAGGGTCCCATATGGCGGCCATAGGCAGGCTGTGTCTTCCTGTGATGGACCAAGTGCCCGAGTCCCGTCAGGATCATCCCACAGCTGAGATAGCTGACCAAGTTCCCATAGCAGTGCATGTCGAATTCTGAGACACAGGGTCAGCGAGTGTTGCAGAGATCCTTTCCTTTTACAAAACTGATGGTAAGTATTTGTATGAAGTTAAATGGATATAAACAGCCTCTCTGACTCCTCCCAAACCAAAGAGAGAGAGCGAGGTGTGTGTGTGTGTGTGTCAGCCTGCTGAAATATGAGAGTGCCCCCCTTTTCAGTGTGGGCACAAACATTGCTGGGGTTAGGTTGTGGTTATCCTTTGCACCTAATATACACACTGATATTAAACTGCTGGATTTCACAAGAACAACAATAGCAGTGGCCAGAATTGCGTGTAATATTACAATCACCATGAAGTCAGCTGCTATATAGACATTTGTGTCGGTCTGAGGTCAACCGGGTTCCCTTGCTTATGAAACGATCCTCTGCCTGTCCATTCTGTCGAGACTTTTTTAAATTCCCTTGTTTGTGGTGTCAAATGTACCATCCAGTGTACTTTTAAAGAATAATCAGAGTACTGTAGTGAAGTAAATATGATCTTAAACTTTCTACCTACTGATTTCAGTCTTGAAGGGAAAAGGAGGAATGAGACAATATTATACCTCAGCCAAAAGTGCCACTGTAGATCATCAGAACTGTAACCTGTTCTTCCTGATCTGAGCCCCAACATGCCTTACTGGCAACATTACACAGCAACTGAATTCTGCCTTGTAGTGTCTGTAATAATCAGATTTTTGTGACTGGGAGATTCTGTGTTTCTTGAGCTGTGCTTAATATAAAAACTGAACTGGTTCTGTCTTTCGTACATATTGCGAGAGAAATTCTCAAGTGTCCCTTCTTATTTTAATATATTACACTTACAAATGACATTTAATGATAGAAAAGAGTAGAAAGATAGATAAACATTATTATTTAAGGTAAAGTTAAATCTTACTGTTGGTGTGCTTCCAACATGAGTTCTGTCTTGTGATACCAATGTGGTTGCAGAGTGTGAATGGATGTAATCATGTATTGTACGTGGGTTAATGTGCTGTGAAAACATACACAAAGGAACTTAAGTAAGGAGTTCATCCTCAAGGGGGTTAGTGAAGCCACATTAGTTTGACGTAAGACACACAACAATGGTTGAGGTATATAAGAAGTTTAAGTGAATCATGAGATTATTGGAAAAATTTTTTTTTGAGAAAGATCATATGTAGTCTTGTGACTGGTACAACTGAATGTATTGTTTTGACGATCCCGTTGACTGCCTTTTCCTCAGCCAACATCTATGCTCCGTTGGTGTGTGACTCTTGCTTGCAAGCAATAAAGAACGTCTAGAAGAAATATCGTGTCGGAGCTTGGTGTTTTACCAGTTCTCATCTGCACTAGACAAGTGACTAATTTACAGTTGCCACAACAACATTAATTTAAAAATTCACCATTCTGTTATTAACTGTATTTCTTGTTAACTTAAGCTGAGGACGGTTAGATGGTTGGAGCATTCGGTTGGCCTTATTATGTGGCCCTGGCCGTGTTTTCCCTGTATCCTAATTCATTAATCAAGAAAGAAGAAACAAAGTTAACCTTTTTCGAATTTAGTGTTCAGATAAAAAAGGGGCGTTTAATAGACATGCTAGAAATCAGACCATTTATCTGCATCATCTATAGCAGTGATAGCATGATGTATACACAAGTACACTCAGTTGCGAGTTTATTCATTAATTAAGTATGCCTTGCTAAAACTAAGAGAATAGTCCTGCAATTAATGAAGGTTATAATGTTCAGTTGAACACTTTATTATAAACGTTACTAATAAATGTCAAATGTATGGTTTATATAAATTTGTTTCAGTATAAGGTATTTAAATATCAGCTGCACCTTAATAATCATAATCAAATAATGTTTAAAGATGAACGACACAGTATTTATTAATATTTACATTAAATATCAGTTGCAACTTCACTAGAAACTGCTCAATAAAATGTTTATGAATCATTTCATACTTGTTTATTAATAATTTCATTTAATTTACCATTTATTAATGACGGTAATTATATTAATTCTTCTTATGAGACACTGAACAGACTTTATGATCATTTTGGAGGATGTAGTTTATATTGCTGTTACACTGTATTGCATACACTGACAATGACAGAAACTGGTGTTTCTATTATTATAATCATCTATATGAACGAGCTTAGGTAAAACCACAAACCACAGTCTAAATAATGCAATCATGAAATAAAGGATTGTGTTTTCATTGTTCCAACCACTTGACTCCCTCTGCTGGTGACATTACTTCATGTTGTCACTGTTAACTGACACTAGATAAACAGAGAGATTTATTAAATCTATACATGATGAAGTGCATTTTCTCACGTACAATACTACTATACTACATTTTGAGGTACTTGTACTTTACTATATACAAGTCAAATATTGCACTTTTTACATTATACTAAATTTGTTTGATGTTTGGTTTAGTCACTTGTTAGTAACAGATTACGACTGCTGCATCGGAGCCAAAGCAGCAGATTTCCTATTGTTTTGTTTCTAATGGCAATTGGATAAAAAAAAAAAAAAAACACTGATTTATATAATCAGAGAAATGTTAAATATCATATCCAATGTGCGGTCAGGCAGATAATCCTATAGTATACATACATGTAAATAAAAACCATACATTTATACTTAAATCTAATTTGTCAACAATCAAATATACATTTATATTTACATTTAATGTGCAAATAATAAAATATACATTTATATTTACATTTAATTGGCTTTTACTTGGAATGTTGATACTTGAAGCATCTGATCGTAAATTTACTTAAGATTTACCTCAAGTACTATCCGTATGGGTGACTTACAACACTGTAGTAATCATTCTGGCGCAATATATTTTACTCAAGTATGACTTTTGGGTGTTTTTCTATAGCACTGGTTAACTGGGTTAAAAAACTGCAGCTTACAACCAAACACATTACACTTAATCTGTTGCAGTGCTAACAAATAAATGAGGCAGCTAATCCACTCAAACTGTGGAGGAAAACATATGAATGAAATGCATATACCAAGTCAGTAGTTTTCAGTGTGATTGTAAATACCTGAAGAACAAGACACCAGAGCAGACATGCTTTTCAGTACATTTTACTTGTTTTGTAACATGAATCCATGGCCTCATCTGAAGAGCCTTTTGGGATGCTTTGTCAGTGGAACCTGAGATAAAAATAACTCCATTTAGGGAGCAGTTAAGTAGTATATTTTAGATTTAGGTGACGTTTAAGTTCCTATTTTCTAAGCAAGAAAAAGAAGAATACAAAAACAATTTCTAAAAGACAAACAAAGATCCATAAACAGAAAAATGAACAGTGTTGAGGTTCAGCCTTTGTCTCTCTACAGGAATGAGGTGAGGTGGAGAAAACAGAACACCACTCCCTGCTGGAGAAAGGAATAACAGTTGGTGCCATTTTAGACCAACGGATGAGGTGGGGGGGACGGGACACACACTCCTGGAGTGCTGGGTGAGCTGGAGACACTGTTGGGCACTGGGCAGGGGAGAGGGTACATTAACACAAATGGAAAGAACACATTCTAAAATAAGACTAAAAGTGAGATTACGCTTTAAATGTATATATGTGCAACAGTGATAAAAGGCACAATAGCACAGTGTGTCATGCTTTACTGGTTTCCCTTAAATTAATGTCAGTCTGTGCCTACTTGGTTCAACCAGACATTGTAGCTCAATGCTATGTGTGACGCCTCTTCGGTGCCAAGAGGGATGTTAGAGGACTGCATTGTTTAGGTGGGAACACTTGACTTCAGCAGGAAAAAGCCAGTCCGTAAAATTTCCAATATCAAACGACAGACATTGCGTGCTGCCAATATCATATTGTCACTGAAGGTCTGTACTGTCGCTATGAATCATCAGGTTTTTGCATTCAGCTTTGGGATGTGTTTGTTAATCTACGAAAATCTGACTATTTCAGGCAGCAGGACTACATTACGCTAAAAACACTATCTTTGTTTTTCTTAACAATTGCGATTCTCATGCTCGACATTTCATAACACACATTTTCTTTCTTTACAGAATCAGATCCAATAAAATACAGCAGACAGCAACATTGTCATTTTTCTGGGGAGATTCTTAATCCTTTTAGCAACGTTGTGCTAAACCCAAAATTCAGACCATCTATTATTACTTGTTATAGCTACTGTATCAGAGGTCAGTTTGAAGTGAATTCTTAAACACAGAGAAGCAACAAAACTGGAACGCAAACCTTCAAACAAGGATGAAGACCTAAGTCTTCCCAATAACTATTGACATTCTTAAAGAGACAGTTCACCCCAAAGTCAAAAACCTGTTGTGCTATTTATCCATCTAGATGGCACTCAGCTTGCTGTGCTCAAAACACCAAAAAAAACACATTTTGCAGTTCATGTAGGAATTATTTTCTAACTACACTTGCGAAATGTATTACCACGCAGAAGGAAGCCTGCAACTACTCATGAATGAGAGGCTTGCTATCTAAGGGCTCTGACACATCAGGTCGACAGTCAGCCGTTGGCAAGTGTCAGTGGCCCTAGTTTTCGTGGTGTGTTAAGATAAGTGCATGTGATGAGAAACTGACAAAAAAGGGGGAAAGTCGTTTGAGCTGTAGTATCCGTGATTTCAACAATTCAGTGCAGTTTCTATGTAATTTTCCCTCTTCCTCTTTGCCAGTGGCATTTAAACTTTTTACCAGACATATTCTCTAAGTGGCTATATTAAATGATGATAACAAATGATGGCACTTTGAGCACCGCAAGCTGAGTACCATCTAGTTCCATTGTATTCAAGAGAAGGAAGTCATCTCCCGATAGACAAATAGCAGATAGAGGAGATATGTCTATTTTTGATTTTAGGGATGAACCGTCTCTTTAAATCAAAAATGTAAATCACTAACTAGTAAACAGACATAATCACAGTTCCTACAATTTAACAAGACCACCAAAGTCTTTACTACGTCGCTGCTTTGTTCAGGCAAAAACAAAAGCGTTGCTGCTCTTACAGAACTGAATTTGTAACAGAGGATGTTTTCCATAGCCTCACAAAAAAAGAAAATCTTTGCTCGAGTCTCCTACACAGGCATTTCAACGACTACCGATTCAAGGTGACAGTGTAAACAAAGACTAGAGGTTTCAGCATTTGGAGTAATTTCGACAATATCCAGCTTTGATTACATCTCTGTAGGGGTAGGCTGGCCTTTGCAGAACAAATCTATCATGCTACAAGAATATTAATGATATCTGGGGGCAGTGTTGTTGCACACACTAGTTTATTGGGCAAACCATGCCAATGGCTTTAGAGCTTAACTGTCAACACTGCTTTTGTTCAACTCTACGCACTACTTGAGTAAATACCATCACGTCTAATAAAACTACTAAAAAAAAGGGAGAAATAAAAGGAATAAAATGTGAATAAAAGATAATATTTAATAAACTCAGAGTAATAAAGTTTTTGGTTTTGTACAGTAGGGGTTAGTGAACGTTGTTGGGTGCAGCCCTTTGTTAGCAACTACAACATATGTTGAGCAATCGTAGTAACTACTTATGACACTGTTTTCAAAGTCGCATGTAGCTTGAAGTAGTCAGTCAAAACACTCATTTCATTTTCATCCGGCAACATCTCAGTCTTCTCCTTTAAGGTCTGCAGTTTTATTTTCATTCCTTTTGCATTATTACAACTCAAATCCATTGGTCTATCAGGAAAAACAAAGAGGAACTAAGAGGACAACTACAGTCCTTGCAAAAACCCAAATAAGCTTACTCCAAGCCAAACTAGTACGCGCTCTTCCCACCTATCTCCTCGAACCATTTTCTCCTACATAATCTCAAAACTGCACTTCAAACAAAATGTTTCAACCAAAAGCTCTGAGACACACTTCAAACTGAGAGGAGGGTGGAGAAAGGTGGAGGAGAGCTAAGAGAAAGAGACAGAGAGAGAAGACTGTATTGGCTTTGAGTGTCTAGGTCCTTCCTGCAAATAGTGGGCGTAACTGCGGGGGGTTGGGGTGAGGGGGAGGGTGTCTAGGTCTGGTTATGGCGATAGATAGTAAGGGCAGGGTGACGGCGCTGCAGTGGGCCCCGTAAAAGTCGACCTCAATGAACGATGAGTGCCCCGGCAGCGTAACTCACAGAGCTGTCCTGCCAGTTCCTGCACTCACTCGACTGGGCGTAGTTCAGGAAAGAGAAGTTCATTTCTAAACCAGACTTCCTCAGCTCAGCCACAGCCTGCAAAACAGTAACATCCACTTAGTCATTGATTCACACCATGCGGCATGCCAACACTGTTTACACACACACACACACACACACACACACACACACACACACACACACACACAAACACACACACAAACACACTCCCATTCAGGAACAGGAGGTATATTATACAACAATTATTCAATTATTTATTCAGCATATCTACAGAATGTTAAATGCCAATAGAGCCGGGGCCAGATGCATGAAGCCCCTCTGTAGATTCACCACTTAAACTGTGTCTGAAGTACACACAAAATATCAATCTTTGTGGAAATGGCGCACGTGCACGAGTTTTGTTTCCACTTCTACAATTATCCATAAATGGATGTAGAAACAGCTTTAAAAGTCTGTTTGCAGAACTGATTGTGTTGCATGAGCTAGATTCTCCCATAGCACCAGAACAGCTGACATTACACATGACCGTTAATGGCTATTATAGTGTCTGTACATGTAGCTATGAACCATCATCGTGGTAACATCTCACTTATTATCAAATCACAGAAGTTTGACCGATGAATTATCTATAGAGCTCGTATTGAAACAAAGTGTGTCGTCATTCAAAATCAAATGACATCATTAGCAAGTAAGTAAAAATAAAAAGTTATGATGATCAAATGATCAAAAAAAATTGACAGTTTGTCTGGGAAAAGAAATACTACTATACATCCAGCCCCAGGTGATGCTCTTCTTCTGTGGTACCTACATTTAGCAGCACTCCAATTGGGTGACGCCCACAGATGGTGTTGCGGTACTTCTTCAAGTAGTTGGTGAAAGACATGGGATCCAGCTGTTCTATAATGCCCATCCCCTTTACAAGCAGAGAAACATAGTGTCAGAAAAATGTTACGTGCCCTTGTGTCTTCACATGTTTTTCAAAGTATCCTGAAAGCAAAGACGATTGATTTTTAGAGTTAGCTGTTTTTTTTTCATTAACACTTCTGTTTCTGACTTGCTCTTCCATGCCATAATATGTATGACGGGGCTAATGACTTCTTCTTCTGCTTCTATTACAGTTTGATGTATGCTCTGTTATTTTGTTTATTACATTTATGATCTTAAAGTAACTCCTGAATGCTGTCTGTTCAAGTAAACAAGCTACATGGTGACGGGGGAAAAAGAAAAATCTATATCACTATCCTCTCTGCCCTGCTGTACTTTAACTTCCTGAGGCATTGTGTATTTTTGGCGAGTACATAAAAGATTCACATTAAGAGCACTTGAGGTACTCATGGTATTATTCGTATACGTATTATGGGTCCAGCTCAGTGTGACATGAATATTTATTTAACATGTTCTTAATTTCCTAAACAGCGGGTGATGTGGCTGATGATCATTAAAAACTTCTTCTTCACTCATTTTTTTCCACAAGGGATCTCACATCAGATAAAATATATCTGGTGAATATATTTAGTTACCATTTTATCAAGATGCTCAATAGACCTGTAGATCTCCCCTTGAGATTCATCGTAGTATGTGTAGCGGAAACGCTGACCTTAAATAGACAAACGTACATCAGTACAAAGCTGCACACAGTCATGGCACAGTAATGATGGTTAGTTCAAATTATCCTCACATTATAAACATTACTCCTAATGGCAGAATGTAATTTTCATTGATTTTATTTGTCTGTACCTACCCCAGTGGCAGAAGTCAGATGAGATAATGAAAAGGTTGGAAGGGTCTGCCAAGTACTTGCTGAGCAGCTTCCCGTATTCCTGTTCCTTCGACTCACTCAGGGCTCCCACCAGCACGGGGACGATGCTAAACTCGTCCTTGTGGCTGCAACATCACATCACTGAATTAACAACTTGAATTGAATTACTGCACTTCATCATCATCAGTCTGCACAATGGGCATGGATGGAAATAACATCAGCAATAATTGTGTTTTACTGTGCGTCTGTCAGTAAAAACTAATGGGAAACCTCCAGCCTACTGAATAGTAAGCTGTCATTGGTGAGTTTCACCTTTATACCCTGGCCTGTAGGCAACACGTACGTTA
Source organism: Diplodus puntazzo (assembly GCA_963678695.2). NCBI lineage: Eukaryota > Metazoa > Chordata > Actinopteri > Spariformes > Sparidae > Diplodus > Diplodus puntazzo. The sequence continues at coordinate 12,875,622 of OZ023168.1, forward strand.
CTAATGGTTCTTGTCAGACTACTGCAGGGTTTTAGGTTAAACTTGTATGGACAATGTGCGTTGAGCGAACATATTTGGTTCACTTCCTACCACCTGATCCCTGCTTTCCTGAACTAAGAAACTGCCTTTGACTCCTGCCAACCTAACAGAAGGCAATATCAATTATGATTATAACACAATCCATGTGTCCCTGCACCAGTGTGACCCTGGTATTCAGAATGTATAGAAAGCAATGAAAAGAATGAACAAAACTTAAGTAATTCTCACACTGTTTCCTGGTTTTGTCAAGATTTTGGCTCCCACTGAAGTTTTTCACCACTAGCAGCAGTGGGGCTGAAACTATTGATTACTTTCATGAATGATTAATCTGCTGATTATTTCCACAATGATCATTTAATCTATGAAATGTCAAAACATTGTACAACATAATCGTTATTTTCCAGCCCCCAAGGTGACTTCTTGAAATTGTTTCTTCTGTCCAACCAATGGTAGGCCGACACAAAGACTCTTAACTCTTCATTTACATACATGTCATAATTTGAGAAAAAAGCAGCAATTCAATAAAGCTGGAACCAGCAAATGTTTGGAATTGCTCTATCAGGTTTTACAACAGTCATAAATGAATTTTTCGACCAGAGAGAATATCGCTCTCAAATACAAGAGATTGCTCTTTCATCATTTTTCGTACAAAATCCCCAAATGCAAACTGAACCGTTTTAAATACTCTTTCATACCAACCTCCATCAAAATTGAGGAATCAAAATAGATCTGTACGCTGAGGCCTGGGAAGTGTGCAATAACCTGGTGTTCTGTTTGTTTTGTTATTTATTTGCTTTAATCTTTTATTGGATGTGTCATGAGTGTGTATGTAGCCTATGCGTACGCCTTGAGCTGTTATACGTATTTTATGTGTATTTATTGTCTGTAAGGGCAGCTACTTCTATGCACTACGCACTCTGAGTCCACTTCAGTCTGCACATACTGTGACAAGTTTACTGTCATCATGTGCAGTCTGAGGGCATGAAAGAGACCTCTGATTACCTCTACAGCCTTCACTTCTACACATTTTGGCATCATGATCTGGCTGAATATCATTTCTGGCCTACAAGAGTCAAGTAGCGTTTTAATAAAGTAATTGTTGTTTTGCTTCCTTTTTTCCTTTTTTGTTTTTTCACTCCGCAATTGGAAAAACTGCAATGTCATGTCTTTATTGAAATTAATTATGGGACCAAGTCATCTTGAGGGCCCTTGTCAAATGGATTGATTGTGGGTTTGGACAGCCCTCAGCACTTGCAGACCTTAAGAGAATGTGCCCACAAAGTCCTTAATTCTGCAAGAGCGGTGAAGTCCAAACATTTGGAAGCAGCCTGAATGTAAACTGGGCACATTTAAGAAAAAGCTCCATTCTGTGAGGACGTTCCCTCTGAAAGTGTAAAGTGTTGACCCTTTAGTTCAATGATTGCCACTCCTACGTGTATTACCTCTCCATGGCTTTAGCAGTGTAAGGCAAGTGCATTTCAATACTGTGCTCATCTTCATCTGTCTGCAGACTCATCCGCTCAAACAACCCAGTTTTCCAGAGGTCAGCATAAACTGTAAAACAGAGGTGAGATTCACTTCATTTTCTGAACCATGTCCATGATTAGGTCACCTTTGAAGCTACACGCTCATTTATATTGGGAATCTAGCTGAACAAAACCTCATCGTTGACAAAGCCTTTATCTAAAGATTCAGGGAACTGTCGGGGCCCTGGAGGATGATTAAAAGTGTATCACCTCCCAAGACTGCTTAAGGTCGGCGTGTTGAGCTCTGCTCAGCCAGACTATAACAATCATTATGAAGACGGGTTAAACATAGCTCTGCGCTCTTCACACAACTTTTTTAAAGTGCAATGATCAAGAGTGACGGAGAAAATGGTGTTTGTCTCATTCGATTTTTGGCATTAAAAATGTATTACTTTCTACAGTTAACCCTGTAACTGCTACAGTAATCCCCAGATAACCCTTAAATACCCTAAATAATTAACCAGTCAGCATTTGTTAACATGTTAGATCAAGCCTCACACACACACACACACACACACACAGAAAAAAGGCAATCATTGCAACATCATGAGCGAAAACGGTGAATACCCTTCTGGTCGATTCTCAGATCATAGAGAGGTGTTCTATAGATTTCTGCAGGTGACAGGGCACAGCGGGAGAGGGGCACATGGTGTGAAGGTCCCAGGATGAACACCCTACGACTGAAGAGCAACAGAGCATGGTCTCACTCACTCTGTTCACAAAAGGCTATGATCTAAACTAAATTAACCTCTGTACGCTCTGTGGGGGGAAATGAAAATAAGAAACAGTCTGACAAAGCATTTTCCCGAATAGAAATGGAATACTGAATGACTTACGTAACAGAGGGATCAACCTGCTTGTAGGCATGTGCTGCACAAGCACCACAGTAGGTATAGCCAGCATGCCTGCAAGCAAATCCATGTCATATTAGAATCACACTGCATCACAGATACCTTTTGACATATTCAGATTGTCAACGTGTGCTTACGGCGCTATGATGGCTCTAGCAGGTCTGATTGTGGACTGTGCTTTGGACAGCCAGTCTTCTAGCTGTGCATTCAGCTGGGATCCTGAAAGAGTAGAAAACAGAAGAAAATGATCTCAGATCACTGGATTAAGGGGAAGCTGCCGGCTCCTAATGCTCTATCTATGCTTCCTTACATGACAAAGAATGACACAGCAGGTCAGCACGAACAAATAACAGTAAAAATATGAATTATCTGTCTGATCATCTATACGAATAATATATTGCGTTTGAAAAACACATCAAAGATGACAAAGTACAATGTGATTTATACCAATGTGTCACAACCTCAATGCCCAAGAAGGTTTGAAGTCCAAGTGGGGCAACAGTGGTTAATATAGGTTTGTAGATGAGGAGTTAGTATAAGAAATTGAGATAAACTAGAATGAGATTCAACATAACCACCCCATATTTTATTCGTGGTGACACCTACACCTATTCCTAGTATTTTACAAGATGGGCCTTTCAGTTAAGTAGTCATTCGTCAATCTAGAGCCAACCCTTTGTGTTAACAATACGATCCATTACAAATAAACATGCTATTTGTGCCTGCAATGATTAACAGATATGCTGACAGTCATTAATTTTACATCAGTCCAGAGGTGCTGACATCATGTCAACATAAATCAAACACATCTCACTGACATGCATGAATTATTCTGCAGGAAAAACAAAACAAAAGGTAACATTTATTTTGTGAAAAACAAACAAAGGAATCGGTACAGGCTGACGTTAGTTTCACATACAGCTCATGGACATATTCTCTGCAATATTCAACATAAATAACGTTGATGTTCCTGTCGCGTTTTACTACTGTATCGCGATATGTCCTGTCGGAAATAGTTAGTGCTCACAATGCAGCAGGGCCAGCTTAAAAGGGACAGACAGAGAGACGGACAGACAGACAGAAACACAGACAGACGGGCTTGCTGGCTTTAATAACAACAAACTAGCGGTTAGCTGGTGTAATGGGGGAAGGGGTGCAACATGAACCTTCAATTTTCTGCCCTGCCCAGTCCTTTGTTTCATGGCACAGTGTCGTTATGTTATTCAGCAAGTCAGGTTTGGGGAACAACACGACCACAGCAATACTAGCGATTTATGTGTAAATAGTTGCTGGCAGGTTGTTTAAGAAAAATGTCTAGTCCAGCCCTCAGATAGCAGCTAGGCCAGGAAGTTCAGCAATAATAGCCAAGTTAGCGATTGTTAAATTGATAGCTCTGATATCTCGTTGGAAAATGCTGAGAAGCAGATGTCAGTCTGTTCTGACACATTTCCCTCGTCCAGCCGAGCTGGAAGTGCTGAATAAGCTCGAACCAGCCATGCACCAAATGGGATAACAGAGTTGGGGGGGAGGTCAATAAAAGCTACATGTTAGCTCAGACTTAGCCGACTTTTCATCAGCTGGATTCTCGTCAACGTTACAACACTAACGTTAGCTGTCACCGTCTGCTATGACAAGGCATGCATTCGACAGTTTCTAATATCACTATAAAGAAGGCTTGAAAACGAAAAGCAAACATATGCAATAAAACACACAACCATGAGGTGGAAAAAAACAACAGCCAGCTAGCCTACAGTGTGCTAACACAGACGGGGCTCTGTTGACAGTTACCCGAGGCAGAGTACCAGCTCCCGGCGTGACTTGCTTCTCTGCACACCACTCGGTTCGACATTTTGGATCCCAAGCTGCCTATCTTGGTTTGCTTAGCTCTTGTCAGGCGAAAAAAGTGAATTTTCAGAAGCCGGTGTCAGCTAGCTCAGAGAAGTAACAACGCCTGCTAGCTGTCTTGCTTGTAAAGACAAAGGGCAGCTCGACTGGAGAGACAGCTGGGCTAGCAAGGTAGCTAACAAGCTCAGTGTTCCGTCAGCTGGACGTTGTGTTGCTACCGGTTAGTAAGTTAGCCGGAGAAAGCAGCTAACGTCAGTTTGATAGACAGTCAGGCGGCTGCAATGTCATGCAAATTAGGAAAGGCACAAAATATAAAATCTTTTTCATGTGCCAATATTTAACTGTCAGACGGGAAATAACAAGCACAGAGCTGTCAGAGTCGAATCGAAGGATTACTGATTTGTCTGTAGAGCCAGGTAAGGGGCGTTTCTGAAGAGGACTATCGTCGTGACGTCAAAGGCTTCTCATTGGTTGCTTGATCAGCCAGCGTGAAGTGATTCGTTAAAAAACCCAGGAAGGCGTAGCCGTTCATGAAATGATTGTTTGATTATGAAATGACATTGCCCGTCAGGTGAGCGGGTACAGTGTGACAGATGAAGCAGGACTATGACGTTAACCAAATTTTTCTCACAGGGGAACAGTACTGTCTGCTATTATCTTAAAAGGATATGAAAATAATTTAGTGTTGAATAACCAGACTCTATTTTAGTGTTTAATTAACTTTAAACTAAACCAAACCCTTGTTTTCTGCATTCAGATGAAACAACTGCTGAACATGCAAAATCCCACCTAGGGGCTTGTTTTTCTGAGAATACGTTTGTTAGGGCTTTTCACACTGTACATTCTTAGCCCAGGGCTATCCTTAGACCCAGGCTAAAGATGTTCCTAGGTTAACTTTTCACACACAGATCATGACCCCAGGGTTGAGCAAAGCCCAGGACTATATGATTTACACTGCACTTCTACTAATCCTGGGTTAAGCACACATTTGCGATAAAGCTAAGATGAACCCTCCAGAATGTTGTCTTACTAATACTTTCATCTTTCAACCTGTCTCACTCTGGCACAAGCTGATGTTTTAGTTGTGCTTCTTACTGTAAATATCTTCTATATTATTCTAAATGTAAAAAAAAAAGGGGGGGGGGGGAGTGAGATTATTAGGTCAAATTGGTGCAGGATATAATTGCTGTAATATGACTTTAATATCTGCAGTTGATAAAACAATTGTATTATCCTACAGGCCAAGTATGATGGTGTGTATCTTAAACCAGTTGAATGCCCTTCATCTCAGTTGATATTAGAGTTCAGTGTACATTCTCTTACTCCCTAACAAAGTCACGGTCATTCAAACATATCACAATCCACATAGACTTCATAAAATATACTATGATCCCTTTTCCCATTTGCCAGAGCTGAGAACGTTCTATGGAGATTCAATTCATATGCTCTGGAAATGCAATTTTGGAAATACATGTCTGGAATAACTTTAAAAAAAAAGATAAAATCTCAATACAAACAATATTTTCGTCTGTAAAATGTTTTTTATTTTTAAATGTGGCAGTGGCACTGTGTTTGTTGGCAGCTTTTCTACAAAGTGTACGCTTAGTGCAGATATGTGGGAATACACCAGAAGTTAACATGGTCAGCAATGATTAATTAAGCATTTACGCCTCATGTTTAAGTCAGTTTTGTGGAATTGCAGATTGTAATTTTTTTCCTACCTCAGGTGGCAACTCCTGGCTGTTGAATAATGAACACCCTGGTCCTGAAATGCCTCCCGATGACCCAGTTCCCCCTGATGATGTGGATGGTCTTCAGGAGCCTGAGCTTGAGTTTCGTGGAGGTAATAGAGAAGGTGTGAGAGAAGATGGGTATGCTGGCAATGAAAGAGAGGGATGCTTAAATCCTAATGCTTTAGTCCAGCAGGTCCCACCACCCCACTATGAGATGGAGTGGACACAACAAGGTCATGCAGTTCATTGTCCTAAATTCTACCTTGCTCCCTTCTCTGCCCCCTAGATGCTGTTGACTATGCTGTGCCTTTTGCTCTGCTGCATCCTCTTCCTTATGCTCACTCATATTGTTGTGGACCATTCAGGAGAGATGAAGAAGACTCAGAGACACAAATGGCTTAAGTTTAAAGTAGTTTATACAAACTTGAAGGGAGGAACAAAATAATCTTAAGTCTAAGTGCTTACACTGAAATAACCTGAGGTTTCACTTCATATTGTTCTGGAGTAGCATTAAAAAAATACTGTGACTGACATAATTATTAGGATGACAACATGTCTCTAACATCTTTTGATCGACTTTTGTGCAGAACAAAAAGGAATTTGATATGTAGAAAATATGCTTTTATTGTGACGGTTGAACCGGAAGCCGTTTTGGTTTTGACAGCGGAGCGGAACGCGAGGGCGGGGACTGTTATCCAGAGTACACACGGGAAAGCGGAAGCTAGCGGTGGTGGAGATGTTTGTGTTGTGATGAGACTCCCAAATTTTACTATTACATATGTGGCGAAAAATTCGTTTTACAGACCACATGTTTGAGATTGAGCCGGTTATAAATGCGATTTAAATGCTAACTTTGACCGTGTGCTCTTCAAAAAGTGGCTAACTCCGAGTTACAACTGACAACAAGGAGACAGACGTGACAGCCATGTCGGCTAAAATGAACGCAGGCAGGAGCAAAGACAACGGAGAAGTTATTAAAAACTACCACAAGCAGGCGTTTGAGTATATATCGAAGGCATTAAGGATCGATGAAGATGATACAGGTTTGTGTGTCGTGTTTAGGAGTTGCTAGCTAGTGTGTTATAGCATGTGACTGACAGCTTTAATAACAAACACCCTCTCCTCTCCACTCCTCTCTTGTCCTCTCCTCCCCTCTCTTGTCCTCTCCTCTGTGCGATGGCAGGAGACAAGGAGCAGGCTGTCCAGTGGTACAAGAAAGGGATTGCTGAGCTTGAAAGGGGAATAGCTGTAGAGCTGACGGGACAAGGTAACATGCAAACAAACGTCCAGATGTAGCCCACAGGGTGTGCTCTGTTCACATGATTGATCCATTTACTCCATGTTGTGTGTGCAGGGGATCAATATGACCGAGCCAAGAGACTTCAGGATAAAATGGTCAGCAATCTCACCATGGCAAGAGACAGGCTTTCTCTTTTAGGTAAGGGGCGTCTAGTCTGCTGATTTTAACAGACAATATTGTGTCATCTAAGCTGATGCTGGAGATCAATACTGCTCTTGTTTCACAGAGGCGACATTGGCGTCAAAGAGGCGCAGTGATCCCAAGAGCAGCCCGAATCATGTGCTTCCGCAACCAAAGCCTGTACCTAAAAGTCAGCCTGCGGCGCGAGGGGTGTCCTCCAACATCAGGCCCTCCACTGCTGTCAGACCCCCATCCAGACCCGCTGATACAAAGGTGATTTCTTGATTAGATTTAGTTGTCCAGTTGATCTTTTACTCCTGATGAAGTGTGTAATGCTTTCTGGTTATTTTCTCTCCTGTGAAGGTGGCCCCACGGGCGGGAAAAGCTCAAAATGGGAGACCTGCAGCTGTGAAACAGCCCCCAAAGAGGGACATGAAAAACTTCAAGAACGTGGACAGCAAGCTGGCCAACCTGATTCTGAATGAAATTGTTGACAGGTATTTAAAAGTAACTATAACTTGTACAAAACAGTGCTGCTAGCGTACTAACTGAATCTAGAAAATGTAATCAGAACACCCCTATCCTTATTTCACTACATCGGCTCCCTGTATGTGCTATATCTGACCACAAGATTTTACTTTTTACTTATAGAATATTACACAGGCTTGCTCCACCTAGTTTCTCCTCATGTGCTTTCTCTTGGCAAGACTCTCTTCCAGTCGTCTTCCAACCCAAATTTGAGAGGCTAGCTCAGTCGACTCTTTCAAAAGTAAACTTAAAACACATCCTTTCGCATCAGCCTTCAACTACACGTGGTCTGCCCTCAGCACTAAACTTCAGCTGGCCCACTTTTAGTCAGTCTTTGTAGGTTTAGGTATACTGTATGTTGTGTATCGTACTGCAGTTAAAGTTGCTGTCTGTGTTCACTGCAGCGGAGCGTCTGTATCCTTCGAAGACATTGCGGGACAGACACTGGCCAAACAAGCGCTCCAAGAGATCGTCATCCTCCCTGCCTTGAGACCAGAGGTGATCACTTTCGAACATTTTGTCTCTGCTCACTATATTTCTGCTTTTTCGGATTTACATTGAACACCTCCCCATATTTTATTGTCCAGCTCTTCACTGGCCTCAGAGCTCCGGCACGTGGCTTGCTTTTATTTGGACCGCCTGGAAATGGGAAAACAATGCTGGTGAGTGAAGCGTTCTGTCCAACAGATTCGTTCAGATTTGCATACAACTCCTGATAGTCTTCAGTATCATCAGTGTAATCACAGCCTTTACTTCCTCTCTCAAGGCCAAAGCAGTCGCAGCAGAGTCAAATGCCACGTTCTTCAACATCAGCGCTGCTAGTTTGACCTCTAAATATGTAAGAAAAAACCTGTTAGTGCTATTATTTTTCTGGAGTAGCTCCAAACAGTACACCAAATTCAGTGCAACCTTTCTTGTCTTTCTTCACCATCACAGGTGGGAGAGGGCGAGAAGCTTGTACGAGCACTGTTTGCAGTTGCCAGAGAATTACAGCCCTCTGTCATCTTTATCGGTTGGTATTACTCAGTTATTAATGGGCCAAATGTACCCCGAACACCCAGTTTTATACTTCCAAAAATTCTCATTTTGCTCTTATTTCACATTCAGATGAGGTTGACAGCTTGTTGTGTGAAAGGAGGGAGGGAGAACACGATGCCTCTCGGCGATTAAAAACCGAGTTCCTCATCGAGTTTGACGGGGTAAGAGCAGCAGCAGCCGCAGCTGTCACTCTGCGGCCTCTGAAATTCGATCGTGAGGCAGCTTTAGTGTTTGAGTCACTGTTGCTTCCCTGGTGTTATTTTCACAGCAGCGCTTCTTTGTTTCAGGTGCAGTCAGGAGGGGATGATAGGGTGCTTGTAATGGGTGCAACAAACCGGCCGCAGGAGCTCGATGAAGCAGTCCTGAGGTACACGAGGCAGCTCCACATGCTGCACGATGATTTTCTCTTCTTGAACAAGCTCACTAAAACTCTTCTGTTGCATTATTCTTACAGACGCTTTGCTAAAAGGGTGTATGTGGCGTTGCCGGATGCAGAGGTATTTATCGTGGAATCATTATCGTAGCTCATTACTATGATCAGTGAACTTGTTAGCTTTTTCAAGATTATTTAGTCACACGATGTAACTCTCGTCCCTCCAGACACGATTCACACTGCTGAAAAATCTTTTGGAAAAGCAAGGGAATCCACTGAGCAAAAATGAGCTGTCCTCGCTTGCTAAGTAAGTATTTCCACGCCGTACTATTTTTCAGCTTTGGTGTGCACTTGCATTAATTCTTGGATATGCAACTTGACAGAGCGACTGCAGGATATTCAGGAAGTGATCTCACGTCGTTAGCCAAAGATGCAGCGCTCGGGCCGATCAGAGGTAAGAAGACTTCCTCACACCATCCAGTAGTTTGTGTATGTTTTAACAGCCACCATGAGTTAAACTGGCTTCTTTCATCATGTGAATATTCTCCCTCACACAGAGTTGGGACCAGACCAAGTCCGAAGTATGGCTGCTAGTGAGGTAATGCTGTTCAAGTACTCCTGATACCAGATATATATTTCATTGTTACGGTAACATTTTGATGTGGGAAATCTTTGATTGCTACAAACATCAAATCAGATTTGACTTTTGGGTCATTCCATGCCAGCTCACCCAGGCCCTCATGTTCCTGTCACAGATTCTCTTGACACAATTCATGTCAAAACTTATTTAGTCAACTTATTTGAACCTGCAGAATCATATAGCTGTCATCCAATCTTTCCAAAAGTTTTTCACGGTTTTGGGTTGAAAGAAAGGAACCTTGTCAGCGTGTATTTAATCAAATAGTTGTTGCAAAAATTGTGAAACCAACTTTGGTTCTGTGTAGTATAAGTGTATATCTACAGCTAAAGTTCCCATGAGTTTGATAGAAGTACACAGAACAGGACATGACATGAACTGGGAATCATTCTGAATTCTGCATGAGTTGGCATGGAATGACCCTTATGCATGTTTTCATTTCTTTTGTTTGTCTTTGACTTTACACTTTGCGCTTGTTAACATAACTCGGTCTAAAAACAATATTCCTACATAAAAAAAAAACACTGGACGGTACATACATACACCAATCAGCCACAACATTAAAGCCACTAACCGATGAAGAACACTGATCATCCAGTACAGTGCAATGTTCTCCTGGGAAACCTCGGGTCCTGGCATTCATGTGGATGCCACTTAACATGCATCACCCACCCAAACACCGTTGTACACCAAGTATACAACTGATGGCAGGATCAATGCAGTCCTCACCCTCCAAATCCACAGAACACAAATGATTCGCTGCCAACATCCCAATGCCAGACACCCCAGGACACCGGCAGGAGTCATGTCCTTTCCGTGATGGATCGGAGCTGATCTGGCGGCACAGGATTAACTTGCAGTATATAAAGCAGGTGGTTTTAATCTTGTGGCTGATCGGCGTATGCTACAAACTTTAAGACTCACCTACAATGTTAGAATGAAAAAAAGATGATTCATCTTAAAATCAGCCTTACATTTGTTTAAATTTTGATTAAAAATGATCGTGAACAGTTTTTTCTGATACCTGTAGAGACCCTCATTAACTACCACTATGTAACAGTATTTATCTGTATAGTTATGATCTTCTGTCTGTATTCACAGATGCGTAACATCAAGATGAAAGACTTTGAGGAATCCCTGAAGCGCATTAAGCCCAGCGTTAACCCAGCGACTCTTAATATGTATACCAAATGGAACAAAGATTACGGTGACACAACGGCTTTCTGAACTCAGCAGTTCATTTTCACTTGTAAAAAAAAAAAAGGAAAGGGTGAAAGTAAAGCTACACTTGATTAATTGGTTTTAAACTACGGGTACACAATGTCATCAGCACAAATGAAGTTAGAAACCTGGAACACACCCTTTGTAAGTTGGTGAAGCAATAATGTACAAACACTGTAACATTTGGAGTTATTATTGCTACATTTCCTGTTTTATGGGAAGGCCTTCCAGCAAAATTTACTATGAGTTTACTTTATTGTATTATTACTTTACTGTAACAATTGCTACCTGAAACTTGATTATTTATTCTTAAAAATGTCTGACAAAATTACAAGTGATCTTTCTTACAAGTGATTTGCCTCAAGGGGGCAGCAAGTTTCCTTAAATCCAGACATAACGTCACTGAAATTGATTGTTTTGCACATGGCATTAGTTGACAGTGTTGATGGTATTGATCACCAAGTGCTGTACTTGTACAGATGCAGGAGTGATACTAATTGGGATTTGCCAAATTGTGTTTCTTTTGTATGATACAGTTTTTCCATTTGTTCTCATAGTTTGTAGCAACAGATACTTGTATTGCTTTTGAAAGTTGGAGACCTAATGAATTGTTACGTCGCACAACTTGTTTTGTTTTTTGTTCAGGCACTTGTTGACATTTAGTTGAGTTGAGCAGAATTATGACAGCTCTCCATTCTCCTCATTTACCAATAAATACATCTATTAAAGTCAATCCAGCTTTGATTTCTTCTTTTTTCTTTCACATTGGATGCCAACGGCAGCATCCGTAACAGATAAATGCCCTGCCCCCGTTTAAAAAAAAAAAATACATTTGTCACACAACTTCATTTTACAATCAGTCATATTTTGAGAGTTTCACATGGTGTCTAAGTTATAATTAAGCATACACAAAGACAAAGATTAATATATAAGCAATGATAAAGACTCACAAAATGAGAAAAGACAACTAAAAAAAGAAAAACTAGTGCACACTGTGCTTTTAACATCCTCTCAGGAATCAGATTGTTTTTTCTGTTTTTTTCCACAAAATCGTATTATCAACCCCAATTTTTATACATCTCTTGGGGGCCATTCCTCAAAGTTGTAACGATGCACACAAGATGCTCATTAAATCATCTTAAAAGCATGACATAATTTGGGATAACTGACCAAACCTACATGCCCAAAGCACCAGTATTTGTCGGGAATGAGACTTGAAAGTTATCCTTCTTACAAATGGGACCTTTAAAGGAGCAATATGTAAAAAATGTAGTTGGAAACATGCAAATATTAACTCAAATTATCAACAGGATGGGAAAAAATAGCAGTTTTGTCATTATGATGCCCTGTACTAGTCTCGTGAACACCAACACTCCCCTGGTCCCTGAGCTCCCAGCCTGAACCACTAGCTGCATGGCTAACTGAGTTAACTAGCTGAGGGCAACAGCAGTCAACAGTTACTCTGGTGATGTGCTGCCCACTATTTGATTGGAGTATGCATTTGACAGATGGCGGATACTTACATATCGCACCTTTATAGTTCTAGCTCCTAATATACATCTGGGACAGACGCTGAAGTTTCAGTGGGTGAAGCTTCTCTGTGTGCTCCACATGTGTAGGTAGATGGTGCTGCTGTTCTGTTTTTACCTTTTGCACAATTCTGCGTCTGTGAATCCAACTGCATCTGAGCTGATCTTTAGCCTGAAGCCACAGATGTGTGGAATGCAGTTAATTGCTATTAATGAAAAATAAAGTTCATGTTCTGCTTTGTTGACATTCAGTTTGAGTGATGGATGGATGGATTACGGTGCAGTTCGGGGTTTGTCTGATAGTTACACTTGTAGGAGCCTTCGTGTGTTCGTGCACATACATGTCTTTGCAGAGAAACTGTCACAGTGTTGATAAGTGGAGTTTAGATTATGCAGCTCCGCGGTCAGGACTTCAGATCCAGTTACTGTTTAATCATAAGGCTGGAGACTCAGCTTGGACGTAAGTCACCAGCAGCCTGGCATGGCTGATTCCGGCTCAGTAAATGCTTGTGGTCAGCCTGTATTTCAGTGCACACCAAACTCTTGCACTGAAAAATCTGACTTAAATCCCACCTCAGTCCCTACGGCCCTTCCTATGGTCAGCTGGTGGTGATGCCTGTAGTTTGTGTGGCCCCGGCAGCTGCATCATCTGCTCCTGCAGATGTTTACAGGCTGCGAATGCAAACATTTTCTGCTATTAATTAAGGTGGTCCCCTGAGTTTTATTTCCACTCTGCTTGGAGTTATCATGAGCAGTGAGAAAAACACTGCCAGAGCTGCAGCCACACCTATGAATACTGTCTTTTCCTCGGGGGAGAGATGTTGGATGGTGGAGTGTTTTTCCCAACTTGTCATGACTGAAGAGCTTCTTTCATGATGCCGGACAGGAATGGAGCGTGTTTGGGGTGAGGGTTTAGTCATCACCTTATTTCTCTGTTTGCCCTTCACCAAGAGCATCCTGCACAGGAAACAAATGTCCTGTATGACGGACCATTTAGTCATGTTATCTCCACACCTTTCAGCTGTCTGAATGTAAAATAAATGCCTTCAGGTGGTAGGATTATCACCTCATATCAACGTTCTTACAAGTAATTACCTTTAAAATAACCTGTAATTACAGTTGCGAGCAGCTATCAAGTGTACACGACGTGCTTTAAATTTTCAGGCTGTCAGAAGACAGAGCATTACTGAGGCGGTTTAAAACCTCGTAGATGATTGACAGCTTCCCTTTTTCGGTTGCGTGTCAGAGGCCCGCACCTCCACAGTGGCTCATTGATGCTTCGACCACGACATCCACTCAAGGGAAAACAGAATAGGTGATCATTTGATACCTCCACTGAAATAGCCCACCCTGTAGAGAGTAGAATAATAGTCAACACAGCGAGGACCTCTGACTGACTGAGCAAACAGTCTGTGAGTGTTTCTTCAAGTGGCCCATTATGAAAACAGTGTGTGGATGGGAGGGTTTTGTTATAGTGAGCGCAAGTGCTGGGATTTCTTTTTTGAGTTTGTGGAAGTATTTATTATAAAACTGGCATCATTTGTCATTTGTTCTGCCATACAGTCGTTGGTTACACGCTGAAAGACAGCTCACTGACTGTGTGCTGTTGGAAAGTGGTGACCCTGAGCTCGGATATCTTTAAGAAAAGCCGGATTGCAAATTGTTGAGCTGGTGGAGAGGGATTTCCTTCAAAATTTGGGATTTGGACCTTTTTAATGCCCTCGGTTTTAAGATGTGTTAAGGTTTACACAGTGGAAAGCCTTCAGGGCTGAGTCTGTCTACTCTTCCAGCACTGGCTGCTACTGTTCCTCTGGCCTGCACACCCAATTCATAACTTCATGCAGCCTGGGTGTGTTATCTTTGTCTCCCAGGGGAGGCCACGAGCCAAGTCTAATCTTGTATCCAATGGCAACGTCTGTCTTTAATTAGCAAATTTAGTTATATTTTGCTTGCTGTTTATTTATGGTGTGTGAATCAGTGGGTGTGTGAGGGGGGAATAAATGGGGTGTTGGAATATAGATATGTATATATATTCATATGTGAACATAAGCTTATTTATGTCAGGTCTGCCTTAGGTTGGAGCTATAGCATTAGAAAACTGAGCTATCTGGATTATATGGAGATAGACTTTAAAGCTGTTTAAAGGAGTATTTAAACATTTGGGGACATTTAGAGGAGAACACTGATGATACTCTGTACAGTAAAGAGTTGTGAAACGGGGAAAAAACTGCTGTCTTGGCTCCGTCCAAAGGTGACAAAATCGGCTTACCACCACTTCTCATGCTTACGAATAAACACGTTAAATCGCATTTGTTTGATCCGTAAAAATCCGAGGTGTGAAAACATGTTTTGGTCTGGGACAATTTAGCCTAAAAGTTACCAACCAGAAGAGACTTAACCCCCTTTAAAACCCCAACAGCTTGTTTTTACACTTGAGTTTTCCCAGTCTTTGTGTTGAGATAAAGGAGACAAATTATGTTCAGGTTCGGGTTCATAATTTTATTTTGGGTTACCAGATTAGGTTTGAATGCTTTAATGCTCAGAGAAACAACAGCTTCCTCATACTGTCCAGTTCTGCAGCATTGTATTCCCCCTCTGTCTGAAACGCTCTGGTTTAGCTCCTGTCTCTTTAAGGCATATAACAATTAAGTAACTTACTAAGTAATGCTTGTGAATTGGCTTCTACTCTCAGTTCAAAACAGACTTTTGACTCTTTGTCCTACCCAGAGGAGATGTTAGTTTTGCTGCCCTGATTTGTTTTCGTGGAAAGAGTTTACAGTAACCACCTGACTGTATGTCTGTTAAGTTTTCACTCTGGGCCGAGTGATAGGTCTGCGGTAAGGTCAGTAATAGCTAGTCTGACAACCTCACTGTCTAATTTGGGAAGCCAGCACCTTTTTACAGGGTGTCGAAGGAAAACAGCTTGTGGAAAAGCAAAATTTTTAAAATGTTTTAGCATTTTTACACAGATGATTGATCTGCCACCCGATTCAACTGTGAGGGGATAAGCCACAGGGTGTTTGGATATGTGGTTTTAAAAAACCTTGTGTATTCATCCATGTCTACATGCCTTGAAGTTAACCGACTTAGCTGTGTTAATGTATTTTCTCTTTCACTGAAGCCTGCAGCCACAAAGACCAGGGTGGACGGAGTCGAGTGAACTCTCCGCACTTGACCCACAAAGCCATTAATCTCAGTAACCTCTGTGAGGTGATCAGGATTAAAAAAAAAAAAACCTCATGGAAACAGTGCAGATGTATTGGACAAGACATCAGTCAGTGCGGCTTGTCAACACAAAGTACTGTTTTCTCTCTCGCATCCAGATGGCTCTCTGACAAAACATCACAGTTAAGCTGAGTAAGACTCCATATTCAGTGGAGGAGAACAGCGTGGACAAATATTCTCCCTGGATGATGCTCAAGATAGATGTTGGCATTGGACTGAGGTGGACTTGTTGAGACGTGGGCTTTAACACAGGGAGGGGTGGGCAGACGACGCTGAGGGGAGCGGTGCACTGTCAAGGTGAGCTGCAGGCTGCCCCGCGGTGCATTCCTTCAGCTCGTGTGCAGCCAAAACACTTGATGAAAAGTGAAAGTGCAGTGAGGACTGAGTATTTTCACCACCGTAATGCTTTGTCTGTCTGTCATTCCGCTTTTCCCACTCCCCTTGTCCGCCCCTTTTTATCTCTTTGTTGCCCTCCCCTCGGGTCATTCATGTGAGGACAGGAGTGTTTAGCTCCACCTCTGACCCAGGTCAGGTTCAGTATGCAGCAATTAGACAACCCATCCATTCCCATCTCTCTTTACTTGGTTAGTATAAGCCCTGCCCTCAGAATCCACGATTAAAAATATATTGTATTTAAAAAGGTGATCTGATCATAATCTTATATTATGTTATGAGTGGGGTAGTTGTATGTTGAGTCACTTTGACTGACAGTGATAGTGAACTTCAGCAGTACTTTTCGAGAACTCCCCCAGGAGAGTGCAAAGACTCCTTGATTTCCAGCTGTGACATTGTCTGCTGGTCATGTCTTCACCCTGTGAGTTTGTCCGTGTCGGTGCAATCATGGTAAAATATGGTCCTGGAGACGCCTTTTACAGCGGGAACTACTAAAGAAGCAGTTTTGAGTATTTTCCCAGGTGTTTAAATATCTGTGTGTCACAACCATGCAAGATACAATCCTGAAACTTTACTGGTAAGTTGTTGAGATCAAAATGAAGGCCAAGTTTGATGATGGACGTTATCTGAGCAAGGGGGCCAGAAGCAGAGGTTGGCCCCACCCTTTACGCCGCTGGCCCATATTCATTTGATGAAGTCCCAAAACTTTACAAGTGTGTAGTTGAGCTAAAAATGAAGGCCAGGTTCAAAGATGAATGTGTTCCGACACATCAGCACTGAGTGCAAACTGTCTGTAATAATGTTGTAATGACTAATGAGTACTAATGGGCTGGAAGGTCAACATGTTGACAGGAGTCGTGGCTGGTCTATAGTTTTCATCTTTGTCTAATTACGTCCACTTAAAGGACTCAAAGGTAAGATTGGGTGACTAATACTATCTCAACTGATATTGTGGCAATGGTCAGTTATGGGCTGTGTTCTAATTGTGCCCTATTTACAATGTAAAGCACTACATTCACTGTCCACCATTGTGCTCTAGCATCCAATTATTTTGTGTGTAAATGTATCCGCGATATAAAATGCCCAAAAGAATTCTGCAATAGGATGAAAAAAAGTTTTAATTCCACAATACAATGCATGACTCTACAGTGGTCCCTGATGACACATAATGGTGACAGGTGTCTAAACCTGAATTTAATATTCACTTTTGAGAAAACTACAGAGTGCCCACTGTACAGGGAGTAGTGAATGTGTGAACAAGGAGTGATTTTGAGCGTATCGATAAACTACACTTAAACAAGAGTTTACAGAAATGCCATAGAAGCTCTGTGAGGGCGTGTTAGTACAGTTGTGCCCTAAGGTAAATGTTAATATAAGCATGCTAATGAAAGATGTTCACAGTGATAACACAAGCATCTTTAGCAGGTTTGTTAATATGCTTGCATTTGCTAGTCAGCACTAAACACAAAGTACAGCTGAGGCTGATGGGAATGTGTTGTTACTTTTGCAGTTATTGCTCATAAATCAAAGTATTGGAAACGTTCAAATTTTGACCTGATGATGACGCTAAACCAAATTTTAAAAGTCCAAGGATCGCCAAATTCATTCATCTTTATGCTATAGGGACCTTGAGTATGGAGCCCAAAGGACCCTGTAGTCTGCTGTACCACAAGATTACAGGGCAGCTTCTTTCCTCAGGCTGTGAGACACCTGAACTCATCCTCAACACTGTTTTGTAGCATAAAGGGACTTAAACTTACATTTTGTTGTATAAGCATGTATTGTAAAATGACAGTCACATGAATATTAAGTCTTTACTATGTACAAAGGTCAACAGCATGATGGTGCAAGAGAAAAAGCAAGTGGATTACCAAAATCAGTAATGACAATTTGTCATACTCGTCTATTCAGTCAGTAGACGTTGACGTCCCACAGACAGAACCAAAGCAGTGGACCAATCTCAACAAAGTTACTGAATTTACTGCCATTTGGCAGAACACTTCCTCTTTATAAAATTATATCCTAAGCATCTTACTAATGTCTTTATAAGTCTTTAATATCAGGATCAAAAAGCACACACAGCTGCAACACTCTTTTGTAAGTAGTGGTAAAGGTATGTGCAGAGATTAAAGCAATTAAATGCAGGGCTTTTGGATATGATTTGCTTTGGCAGGTATTGAGAAAAACAAATTCCTGTGTTGGCATTAGCTATAGAAATGAAAAGGACTGGAGCAGTTTGTAGAGTCACACTGCAGATCTGAACATGTTGGCATGCACACTGTGAGCCTCCTTCAGCGATTAGAATAAAACATCAAAAGAGAGGGTATTTATGGGTGTGAAATACTACTTGTAATGTGCCCAATAAAACAAATGTGAATCAAACAAGAAAGTAAAAAAAAAAGTTTTCATAGAAACTCAAAGCTTTTTACATCGTGATAGAAGTCACTTCCAATCTGATCACTGGAGGTCATACCTATCTATCGTGTACTGTGTTCTTAAGCATTTGATAACACATTAGTGTCGGTTTGTGCAGGACATCGGAATCTATCAAAGATATCCTGTTGAAATAAGCCTACAGAGAGGTTTAGTTTCATAAGGATGTTTCAAAGCCGACTGTCTTGGCCAGACGCCCGGGAACAAGCCTGGAGCTCTTTCATCTCTCTGTGTCCTACAGCATCTCACAGTGTCTCACAGCACCACACACACATCACACATATTGTGGTATTTGGTACATCTTTACTTTGTGGTACTGTGAAGTAACTTTGACTGATTTTGATTATTCCCTCAGCCTCTAAATCCTTGACTTCTTCATGCAAACATCTATATTTTTGGCAACATTGGTTTGTGAGAAGAAGACTCCTGTGGTTTTTATGACCGGGAATGGCTGCCATGTGCTTAATGCTTGGCCTCGGAACTGAACTTGTTGTCTAGAAGCACTTGGTCAAGGAGCAGACCTTGACCTCTGTCACATGACCTGTAAAACAGCGGTCTCCTTATCCGCAGACCGTGAGGTGTCTGCTGGGGGAAGGGGGCGGTGAGCGGGGTCACTCTGAGATGTTGTTTTGCAAATCACATCATCTTTCACAATGTTTCCCTGAGAGAGGAAAAAAAAAAAAAAAAACTTTAGAGGCACAGAAAACAAAATGTACTGCAAACTCAGCTTTGCCTGTACATCATAATTAATGAGGATAAATGTATGAGGGGCTGAGTCACAGGAAAAGCTGCATCTGGATGCTACTTTTAATGTGATTTTGACTTCCTCGTGGAGCAGGAAGAAACAACCCCAGCTTGTAAATGACCACAGTAATTATTAAATGTTTAGATGGTGATTTTGATATATCATAGAGTAGCACAGCATCAAGGCTTATAAAGTTTAATGGGCACCATCACAGCATCCTGTGTAAATCACGGTGTAATTAAAGTGTGAATCAACCTCTGCAATGTGCCCAGTGGTACTTCTGTTGGCTGGCATCATACTTGCAGAGCCATTCAAGCCTGGCAGCCGCAAAGCTCGTTAAGAGGTTTATTTAAACATTTTGTAAAAGCATTAATAAGCCTGAAAGGAGAGTGAAATGTGTCATGTTGTGGCTGTGTTCTGAGATAATGAGGATATTCAGTACCCAGGCTCTAGCTGTTGGCATGCTTCTTTAACTGTGTCATGTTGGGCATGAGGAAGAGATTAACCGTCACCTGATTAACAACTGGGCTGATGGTGGATTCATTTATGGGACATATGCCACTCAACGGAAGAGTGACTTTACTGTATCCTGCCTCACTGTCCACATTGTCATGTGGTGTTGGTTTACTGATTAATGAGGCGGGTGGGTTTTAACTGGGTTCCGAAAAACAGACTGCAATGAAAAACAGTCTGACAGATTGTAATTGGAGACTGTGGAGATGAGAAGCAGCATCTATACAATCTGTTGGCTCATCTGTTCTATCAGAGACAGACGCCGTTAACATACAATACCATGTGGCTGGTATTTTAAGTAGAAGCCCAGACCTTGCCAGGTGTTCCTCAGCTGGGCGTTGAACGCTTAAGTGAGTCACGACACAAACTGTCTGCTATGTTGTCCAGGTGGTCAGGAGAGCGCTTCCTTTCAAGTGAGACCAAGATCTGGAAGGTTAAAACCTCCTCAAGTTCATTTAATATGATAGTTTGCACAGCAGCTCACAAAAAATATGCTCATGTTTGAACACATTTTTTCGTACATTCTGTTTGAACTTTAGTGATTATACCTCATAGTGTATAGTTTCATCCATTCTTCACATCTAAAAAAAATAATTTCTTTTAACATCCAGTGTACATGATGTGAATTATAGATCTTTCAGAATTTTGATTAGACTCAGTGTGTCCTCTGGTTTTGATCATTTATGCATAGATGTCACTGCTTCATATTTGTAAGTCTGTCACTGCAGTAACCAATTTTCTCTGCAGGGATCAGTGGGTCTGTGTGTGTGATCAATAAACAGAAATTAAAATGTGTTGTTTATTCCATGATGCAACACAGTGGCCTCATAGCTTGCATGTTTTGATCAGCAGTCAGGTAGAACACAGGGAACACTTAAAAAGACTAGTCTCTGAATCACTTATTCATGCACCTTTTCATTTTTTGCCAAGAGCTCCCTGAGAAGAGCAATACCATTCTCCTGTCTCTACGGTAAATCTGAAGCTAGCTAGCCAGTTAGCCTGGCTTTGTCAGAAGATTTTTTTAAAAAGCCTACGTGCCAGTACCTCCTAGATTCACTGCTTCACACGTAGTTTACAGTTTGAAAACTACATGCTCTAGTTTAACATGGGGCTTCTTGGCCCAGGCAGTCACTTCCTGGCATCTCCGTTGGTTGCCCGCTTGTCCTTGGACATAGCCAGGCTTGGTGTTTCCCTGTTTCCAGTCTTATATACATGCTAAGCTAGTGGCAACAGGCTGTAGCTTAACCTCTCATCAAACTGTAGACTTTATGATAGCATGAGCATGGGTGAGTCATGTTCTATGAAGTTCAGTAATTGATCACCAAAGGCTTTAAAGAGGCCTCGAAGGGGCCACGTACACCCAGCAGTCAGCAGGTCAGTTTAAAAGTAATTTTGTTTCTTCTTAATTGGTCTCAAACAGGCATGTGTTATGGGTCATCAGTTGTAGCAAGAGTGTCATCTTTAGAGATTACAAGTTTTTGCATAGGGAGAGGATAATGGTGTGGCCCTATAACCTCCTGTCACACATAGGTCAGCTCAAAGACCCTGATGGGGCTTCAGGAGAGCTGAGAAAATCTATGGTGTTAACGGGGTCACAGTTTTTTAGGGAGATTTGAAACGCTTGTCTGATGTGACTTTGATCCTGACTGACAGTTTCAACCTTGTTTGTGTCTTTCCACCATCGACAGAGGCACCAAATTGCTACAACACAGCGGGCTGGGGGACAGGTGGGCTTCCCTCGAGATATCCTTAGAGATCAGTAGCGTGATACGTTGTCAGTTTGTCAAGTTTCTGCAGCTGTAGTTCCGCAGAAGAGCTAGGTCACTAATCTCCTAAATCCCCAGAAGGCCAGAGGAGAGCATCCAGGGTCTAAGGTCAGAGCACGAACCTTTCATCCAGTCCAAGGAGGCTGATGCAAAGAGCTAACCGTACTCTACTCCCCACTGTGCCAAGCGGGGCATTTTTATGCAGACAACACCCAAGTTTACCTCAGCTATGACCCCAACAATCTCAATGCAATGTTTTCACTTATTAAGTGCCTGAAATACATTGGTGCTCAAAATTCCCCTCACGTAACTGAAGAAAGACTGAGATACCTGACACTATGTGGCAGTGACTCTAACACTGAAGCTACAAACATACGAGGTTCATACTTATCTTATATTTGTGACCTTTTAACTCTTGAGGTACTCAAATGAAATGTTCAAATTTGAACACACTGTGGAATCCGTCATACATACTAATCTTTTTGTCATGCATCGCAAATGCTGCGTCGGTTGTTGTCCACTATTGTTCACTATACAAATTAAAACGATCAATTGACCAATGCCTGTTACTGTCCCAAAGGCCCTGTGTCCAGTCAGGCTAATATTGTGTCTTAACTCAGCATTCGTTCTCAGTTGGAAGTGATTCATGTTTTCTGCATCTGATTGTCTCCATTCCTAAACAGGATGCAGAGTGGGTTTTTTGCGGCTTTACATTTCCTCATCCTCACTTTGGCAAAATATGCCCTCATGCCGAAAACCGACGTGCAGACCCCTTCGGGAATGGCGCGTATTCAACCCTCAATGAGACCTACTTACATAAGTTACCTGCTTGAACAAACAGACTCTGGAGGAGAAATTGCAAACTGGACCCGGTGCCCAAATAAATGTTTGCATGTGGTTCGGGGCCAAAGATCTTGAGCCACAAAACCAATCCACATTGCTCGTTAGGCTCAACACAGAGCCTTTGTTCACTTGCTTTAAAAATGCATACTGAACCATTCAGCTATTCTTTACCTATGGGGTTTATTATGGGGTATTATGCAAAAAGTATTTTCAGAAAAGTGCAGCCTCTTTCTCCTACATGTAGGATATATAGTTTAATAGTTGCAGATAAGACCAGTAATACAAAGTATTTATTTCCTGTGCTGAAGTTGAACAGAGCTCTGTACCACCATGCACTTTTTAAAAAGTTTTTATGTAATTATATTTTAAGGAGTAACCTCTACTGCTGCTGGAGGCTTGCCTCGTCAGTGCAGAAGCTGTTTTGGTGCAGAAGGAAGAGGAAAAACAGTCTGGTCTTTGTACCTGTGGTAAAATCACTGCATTAGCTATAAGCTTCACTGAGGAATTTACGAAACCTTCGACTTACGAGGAGCACCTCACAAATCTCAGAGATATACCATGAATCTCTGGAGAGGGGTTATCACACTGTCCAAAGTCTAATATTGATAACTCAAATTATATCAGGGGACCCAGTAACTCAAAGAGATATAAACCTTCCAGAAGAGTTTTTATGAGCATCTCCATGTGTGGTATGTATCATGAAAAGTTGTCCTTTTGGTGAAATATTGACAAATGGGCCCACTTCTATGGACTAATATTACTCCTAAGAGACTCAATTCCTTTGAGAAGGAGGTGTGAACATACTGTGGGCAGGCAGAAGTGGTTTATAGGGTTTTGTTACTGGACCTATGCCATCTTCACCTGTTAGCCAGCTGGATGTTGCTTTAAATAAGTCATCTTGCGTGCCTTTGTAGCTGAGCTACAGCGCATGCTGTGTGGTTGCAGCCATCAGCAGTTTCAAAACAATGTTTTCTAAAAAGAAGCAAAAACATCTTTTTATTTGTTTTAAAGCATTTTTTACTTCAAGTCATCTGATCTGTTAAGTCCACCAGCCATTATAGAGGCAACAAATAAAAAAAGGCCAGATTTTGATGAACCTCTTTGAGAAAACTTTGTCACAGATTCCCTTTTGACAACTGCAGGCCATGTCGGTCAAAATCATGTTTCCTTAAATAGCTGTGAGCTAAAACGACGTTTATTTATAAAATGTACTGCTGTGAGGGACATACTCTCCCAATATCATGCACGGATTGACCCAAAAAATGACAGGCAAGCCATTTACCTCCGTACTGTGTGGAGCCTTCATACAAGCAGTCCCTGTGTCTCTCGTCTAGTGACAGGGAGAGAGAAAGTGTGTAGACCTTTTTAAGCCGATCCTGCATTGGTCTCTTGACCTGGTGTATGTCCTCTGTGAAGAGAGGCTTTGTTGCCCTCAGACAGCTCGCGGCCTTTAACACACACCTTCATAATAGTATCTGTGTCTGTGATTTTCCATTTGGAAAATTGTGAGCTTTTAACCTCACATCCCAGGCTTCGCTCTACACAGAGAGAGGGAGAGTAATCGTCATAAGCCCTAATGTTACAGTGGCCTACTGTGGCTGCACTGTGATCGCCAAGCTTCCCACACGTGCCAAAGCATACGGGCGAGAGTTGAGCTAATCTTGATGTCTTCCTTTGACGTGCTAACACCTGAGTATTGTACAGTGTTGCAGTGTGTTGTCACGCTGCCTTGCGCCCACGTTAGCGGTGCAGAAATGTGTAAAGGTGCGTAAAGATCTGGACGGGTATGAACCCATTGCTCACACACTTGCCCCACGTCTGCTGTTGACCGCCACACGCTTCCTGTTGTCTTTAGCACCTGCTGAATACAGGTTCTTCTCTGGCCTTTGACCTGTTAGCTTAGCAGCAGTGTAATCTCAGTAGCAGCTCTTCTCCATTGTGAAGGCACGACCAGCGCTGCTCGCTCGCTGTCAGACTGTCTGATCCTCGCACTTTCACTGTAAGGCGATGGCATTCCTGAACACTGTGGGTTGGGAAGATCATTTATCAAATATAGGACTTTCCATAAGAAACAATAGCAATTGTCGTGCAAGAAAGACAAGCACCCTATAGATGCAACATGTAAGAACTGGCTACCTGTTGAACTCCAGAGAAATAGGGTCAGCATATCACCAGAGAAGCTAACTGCTGTTAACTGTATTCTGTTAATGACTTTATCTACTGTTAGCCTGTTAGCTCAGTTAGCCATGCAGCTAGCCAGAGAGTTGGTGTTTACACCGCTAGTGCAGGACATTTTGACTCTGAAAGAGGTTTTCTGGCCTTGTGCTAGCTGGTTAGCATGCTAACTTCAGTAGATAGCTTTACAACACAATACATGGTCATCTTTGCCATTAAGATTAGATTCAAACTGTTATTTCATGACATACTTTCGCTAGTCGTTGTTCATTGTTGAACGCTTTCAATTCTCACATATTGCACCTATTGACTATTGGACATGTGCGATGCTTCCCACAACCATTATCACAGTATCCACTATAACCAGAAAGACTCTGAGGCATTAGAAAACCTCCCTGTCCCTCTCTGAGTTGCATGCACAGGGATCGCTGCAGGGCTGAAGCTGTGTCGTGTGGTGTCTCTGGGTGAAGGCAGGAACGAGTGATGACTGGATTCAGTGTTTGCTGCTGGACGGGTGACAGTTGGGGTCAGAGGTTCAATTTCGCCTCAGCTCCGTCACTCTCTCCGGAGCGGCTTTCAGTGGCTCAAAGAAAGGGTTTGATGAGGAGGACTCGGAAGCGCCGAGGCATCTGGCAGCAGCAACAGCAGCCTTTCCCTCCACATCCTGAGGGCCAGCAGAGCTGCTCTGTGGCAGCCAGAGGAGGGAAACAAGGTGCACACTGTGACATAAACACAGACCGAGGGGGGGCGGTTCAGGTTACCCCTTCGGTAGGTGTTTGCCACAGAGACGCTCACTGTGAAGAGGAGAAGGGTGGAGGAGGGGAGATGTGGCGCAGATGTAAGTTTACACTGAACAAAAGGATTTCAATCGAAAAAATTGAACCAGCATGTGTTAGTGAAATCCCCAAAGCCTCCTCTCATGAACTGCTTGTCTCAGACTGTAATACTGTAAATCATGTGGGAGGGTTCCACACACTCGTACCGTGCCAAATATTCTCACAGTAACATCAGAGCACAGTCAATTTGTCAGTGAACACATACAAAGTGAATTATACTTGATTTTATACTCCTGGCCTCAGTGTACATTTTGATAAATGTGCTTTACATTAAGCGAAGTATGGTCACAATGGCAGGACTTAAGTCATAACCTTTTGTAAATGGAAGTGATTAGTGGAAACTGGAACATGTCTCTGGAGAGGAGGGAAGGGTTCATAGTCCTGGGTGCAGAAAGTACAAAGGGATGTTTTTGAATGGTAAGGATGACGTAGATTGTTGCCTGACCCTATACAGTACATCTGGTTCATCAACACTGTTACGCAATGCCTCCATATTTAGACAATCGAAAGCGACAAGATGTTTCACCATGTTGTTCTGCGGGGCCTGTACGTGAACGAAAAAGTATTACTGAGGTTTGGGAGAGACATTTTGCAGAATAAGCTTATGGGCTTTGTTTCAATGAGTTAGATGAGAATGTTGATAATGCAACAAATCTTGTTTGTGCATTAAATATGAAGCTACGTTAGAATAAAAACAAACTACACTGAGATTGCATGACATGTCTGTAGTCTCATGTAGTCACTTGTTGGCGCTTACCTTATTTGAGATACGTAAACACTTTCTAATCTTTATAAAGTGTTGGGTAGCTACTGGCATAGCTATATCGTAGAACAAAAGATAAAAATCTCTTAAACTTGTGTTAACCACAGACCTCATTTTAGGCCTTTAACCAAAATTACATACATTTAAAAAAAAAAAATACTTTGACAGGATGTAACAGGAAATGCAAAAATGCTAAATTATCTCCAGGTTGTAGGACTCATTCCTGCGTCACTCTATTACATCTTTGTTCTGTGTAAAAGTGTCATAGTTTATGGGGAGCAACAGATTATCTCAGTGACTCTGTCGAGTCATAACACAGATGCAGCAGTTGCTGGTAAGCTAATTCTTTTTTCAGACAAAGCTAGGCTAGCTGTTTTCCCCTCTTTGTGAGTCTTTGTGCTAAGCTAGAGGCTAACTGCTGCTGGTTGTAGCTTCAGTGGCTTACTATCTCTCTATTCATAGCATATTGAAATAATTTAACTAACCCAAGTCTGCCTTTCAACACTTAATTAGCTGCTAATAAGATGAGCTAAGCTAAAGCAAATTTGGACATTTCACATGACACAAATAACTGATGAATGACTTAGTTGGATAGAATGATTTGTTGATGTTTTCGCTTTACTTCAAGATCCTCAGATTGTTACAAATGGGTTTGGCTGCAAATTGAACACTGTAGGCTATAACTTTAATTAATTTCCTGTGTTTATGTATTGGTGGAACAGTTCAACATCCAACTTTCTTGCTGGCTGCTAAACAGGACTGCATTCACATAAAATATTCTTGGAAAACCACAAGCTGGGAAAGAAAATGACAGACAAATAACAGCGATAGCAGAGGAGGCAGGTTTATATAGCTCAGTGTTGGTGTAGGTCTGACTCTACTGAGGTGCCTGTGTTAGATACGTTTTAGGACTATTAGGCTAATTAGTTTAAGCCAAATGAAACCCCTCCAAAATTATTTCCATTAGTGGACTGTAGCTGACTAGACATTTCCCTGTTGGCTCGGATTTTAACCCAAAATCTCTATCTGCTTAGTTGTTAAGAAATAAATAGGATTACAGGTGAAATCATTCGGACAGTGAGTGGTGAGGTATTAGTGACTGCATCTAAGCTGGATTTAACATCAACTCATCCCAGTCATCCCTACTGGTCTATCACTGTAGTGTCTACTGAACGCAGAAGAGAGCAGAGCTACTGTAGAGGACAGCCAGGATTCAATGCCGTGGATTAGAAACTCAAGCCATGGAAATAACATTAAGGGCCTTTCCTATGAAGGTAGTGAATATACCATGGAGGAACAATAACCTCAGTACTCTGCATACAGACCCGCCTCTGTCTGAACAAGGAGAGACCATTATTGGAGTCTACCTGTTAGTGCTGGGTAAGTCAGCAATCATATCCTCCGATATAATATTATTTGCAGTGTAAAGTTTGATTTTGTATATTTTGTATGCTTTTGGGTAGAAATACTGTAGTAGAGCATCTTCATTTTAGGAGCATATTTTACAGAGAACACCCAAAGTCCTCCCAGTAAACTGCTGTTCATTGTACAGACAAACACCCCTGATTGTTGTCTGTGAAATGGCACATATGAACTACTGACACAATGTTTTCAATTTTTCTTCTTAGTTTCAAACTTATTCTGACTTCCATTACTCACTAGTGGAAAAAGTATTTTAAAAAAAAATGTTTTGTCCTTGAAATGCCTTTGGCGGAACACTAACTTGAAAGAGTCACACATTGCTTGAGTGTCAACTACTGTTGTTGCTCTTGTTTCCAAAGGCCAGTCCACCGAACTGTCTGTTGGTCCATGTCATCTGATGTAGTCGAAGGACCTTTTGTGTAACACAGAGAGCGATAAAAAGAAAGGGAAACTTTAACTACTAACACATCTCAACACTTCCCCTCTTCTGTCTGCTAGTCTCTGTTCTGCTGTAATTAAGTTTTACTTAGTAGTTTTAGCAGCCAACACACAAATAGAGGTCAGGAATTAGGAACAGTGTGATGCAACACATTATAACACTTTGCTCTGCTCTACTTTCGACTACGACTTCTCTGCACATTGTCATCCTCTCTGCTCTGCCACACTCTGCCATACTGTGTTCTATTATACTGAACTCTACTGTACTCCACTCTATTGTACTACTGTTATGTACTATACCCAGTCTATTATAGTCTACTCTATACTTTATTACTACTAAATACTATACTATACTATTCTATACTATTCAACACTAAACGATACCATGCTTTGCTATAGAATACTATGCATTGCTATTCTATTCTATGCTAGGATATACTATTCAACACTATACTATACTATCCTATGCTGTAGAGTACTATACTACACTTTTCTATGATATACGACACTCTGCTATACAATGCTACTGTAAACTATATTATACTATACTATACTGTATGAGACCAAACTTTATGCTACATGCTATGCTATGCTATGCTATGCTATACTACACTAGATTACACTATGCTATGCTGTACAATACTATAGGCTACTGCACTATTCCTTTACTATGCTATAATATGATATGCAACACTACGCGACTATTTTCTACTAAAATTTGAAGTCACGTGTTTTACTTTGCCACATTCAACTGAACCCTTTTCTCCTCTCCTCTCCTGTACTATACTATAGTAAACACAACTTTACTGTGTTCTGTTCTTCCTACTCACTTCTTCCCATACACTACACTAAACTATGGCATAATCTACTATACTATACCAAAGCAATATGTGGTTCACAGGATATTCACGGGCTAAACTGTATGTTTTTCTTTTTGCAGGATGGCTGTCCTGGTTTGGAAACAGTTTAGTGATGTTTGTCCTGTACAGACAGCGGGCCTCGCTTCAGGCAACAGATATCCTCACTTTAAATCTTGCCATCTCTGATGCCAGCATCTCCGTATTTGGCTACTCCAGAGGGATCCTAGAAATATTTAATATCTTAAAGGATGATGGGTATTTGATCACATGGATCTGGACATGCCAGGTAAAAGCCACAAGACGACAATATGTGATGTAAGCGTAACATTTAAAGGAGTCATTTGTTTTTCATATTAATACTATTGTTTATATCCTGTCAAAATCCCCATCAGATCATAGTTGTATAACAATTTGCTACATCAACAATAACTTGAATCCTAGACATGTTTAAAACGACCTTTATGTGATGACTGTGCAGTTAAAAAAAACAAAAAAAAAACATGTATGCATCTGTTCTCTTCGCCAATCCCAATTAATGAAGTACATTAAAGGAATCTGTGGAAGTCTTACAGTAAAGTGAGTATGCGTGTGAGTGTGTGTGTACGTGCAAGGGATTATGCTAGTAGCCATGTGGGCTGGAGGTTAAATCTGTAATAAGATTACCACTGTCGAGGCCTTTAAATGGGGGAAACTCTTCCAGCAGCGTGGCACCTGTCAACAACCAGACCGGAAACAAATAAGAGCTGCCGGGATGACAGTTGTTGCATTATTTAACCACACACAGCACACTTTTATGTTGCTAAATATAGTAATTTACATTCAATTAAAAGATGAGTTGCTGTGTGTAATTCTGAGATGTACTGTTCATTTCAATGTTTTTCTCCCCCCACAGCCTTAGCTTGAAATGAAATAGTTGTCATACTTGAGCTTGGAATTTATCCAGAGTATTTTTCTTGCTCAAGGCTAGCTGTGGTGGAAATCGTGATATCCGTGCTGCAGTGAGTGAACGAAAATAAGCTGGTGTAACCAGAACACTTTCAGTTTCACAAGCGTAAACCCCAAAAATCTGAGCGGTAAATAGCTCTCAGGCTCCAGTGTAGCCACTGAGATGACCTCATCTCTCAGACATCCAATCTCAGGTTTTCAGGTGAAGGAGAAATATTGGGATAGCAGTACGCCCCTCTCATGTCACCTTCCCCAGAGACAGGTGGGCTCAGAGAGGCAGCGTCAGGAGTAAATCAGGGAAAAGTAAGAAGTGACAGAAATAGAGGAGGGGAGGAAACAGGAGGGTGAAGGAGACAGGCATGTGAGAAGCATTAGCAGATTACTGCATGGAACATGATGGGACATGAACAGTTGCAAGCTGGGCCAAATCTCTGTGTTTTGCACCTTATGGAACAAGAAATCATTGAATATTATGGAGCCTTATGGAGATATTTGATGTTGCAAATGGGAACGCAGAGAAAGGATTGTCAAAGCAATGTGTTAATGAATCTAAACGCTCATTTATGATCCAAAATTCAAAACATCTTTTATTTGGATGAAGACAGAGGCAGAGGTGAAACACTGATGAGCTGTTGGGATCAATTTAAAGATGCCATTGTCTTTCTACTCCTGGTTATAAATCTTAAAGGCTCAGAAAATGTAGAGTAGACCAGTGCTGAATTAAAATCATCCTGGTCCAGACTTACTGTCCAGTAACCTGCTGAATATGAGGGCGAAAGAAAACGTGATGACTGACAGTAATAGGATTAGGGCTAAGGAAGATCACAAAAGTAATCGGTGCAGAGTCCTTAACTGATCCATGTCACCTGGAAGTCACCCAGCGGGGAGCCGGGTGTCGCGCAGTCGGAGCCAGACTGAAACACAGCAGCATAATTCCCTTTAACAAGAGCGGTGATTAAAAGATCATCTACCCAAACAATAGACTGAATGCTAAAAAGCTTCCCAGTTTAATTCATTTGGCAGTCACAGAACATTTTCTCCACCAGATTTTGGTGAAAATCAAGTTAAATCTTTCAATAGCTCTAATTAACCGTTTCCGTTTTAATTTCCCAATGCTGATCCTGCAAGTTAAAGAGCCTGCAGGCCACATCAGAAGAACTGCCTTTGGTCTGGATCATACTGGCAGATGAGCTGGGAAGAGCTCTTCAGATGCAGCGTCTCTATCTGATAAAGTTTAGAGCAAAACAAACTCAGCAGACAAAAGTCTGGAACAATTAGGCTGGCAATGGATCTACACCCTGAGGCTCCGATGACGACTCAAAGACATTTTAAAGATGTGATGTCATGATCAACCCACTCGCTTTGTTTTCTTCCAGGTAGACGGTTTCTTCACCTTACTCTTTGGCCTTGCAAGCATCAACACCTTGACCGTGATCAGTGTCACCAGATACATCAAGGGATGCCACCCAAACAAAGGTCAGATTTAACCCCCTGAGCTGAGAGAACAGAAAGAATACAGAGTCTCTGCCTACCTCGCATTCCAGCAGTTCTTATCTGACAGAAAAGCGAGGTTTTTCAGTGCTAATGAAACCTTATTACTAACTTCAGCTGGAAATTACCACCACTTTTCTCCAACAATCTCAGTTACATTACGCCAACATGTCATTAAGTTTATTTGAGGTGACATTTTCTATTTTCGAGTGTGACTGATGTTGAAGAATGTCTTAATTATACGGAAATTAGGCCAAGCCTCTGTTGTCAGCATGAGGCAAGAGTTTTAACTGTGTTTGTGGTTGATCATAAAATTCAAGCAATATAAACCTGTGCGTTTTTTTTTACATTGGTGGTTTAACTTTGAACATTGGTGATACATGTGGGATGTTGTCAACTGATGTTCCTTAGAGCTGCAACTCCCGCACATAGCAACAGATGCTGATCTGTCAACATGAGTTTAGGTCCAAATTAATTGGATTGAGGCTGGTAAAACAAAAATCACAGTAATATATATGTGTTTCTACAGTAACCTGGACACAATTACATAGAATCTTGATGTAATATCACATTATCATATTGTTATAAACATCTGGTTATTGTAAATATTCAAATTCTACATGTTTATAGTGATATTACAGCAATGTAGCATGTTTTTTGGCAGCCTGACTATATTGTTTGTTAGCATGTTAACCTGTTAGCATTTAAGTCCATTAACTGTCTACCTGTTGCAGGTGTAACTTATTTAACTACTTGCAGGCCTGTTAACCTGTTATTAGCATATAAGCCTGTTAACAAATTGATAGCCTCTTGGCATGTTATTATGTGTAGCTTGTTGTAAAACTAAAATATTTTATTGCTCAATGACTGTATGATGCTGTACCCTTATAACAGTATTTCCTAGTAATGTACCATTTTTTAAAACTTTTTTTTATGGTTGCTTTAGAATGCCGCTTAGATTTAAATTCACAGCAGCTTAGTGTTATCGCCCAAGTAATTACCCATCATGCATTACAAAACCATATTACAGTAGTTTACTGTCAGAATTTACTGTGGAATGTATGTTAACAGTGTTAACAAAACGTGCAGGAGTCAAACCATCAATATAAGGTGATGCAACCTAACAAAGCTGAGTAACCAATAGCAACAGTTGCACTGTACTCTGCCAGTCCTCTCTCACAACATCGGCTGCATTTATCGCATGGTATATTGACTTAAGATATGTGAGTGCTTCTCATAAAGTAGGGCACCCTGATTGATTTTCTTTCTTCCCCTGGGTACAAAGCTATGTGTACTTTGTCAACAGAGGTTCCTTTCAGCTGCAGATGTTTGCAAAGGCTGTTGATATAAGAAAAGACCTCATTGTTCAATAAATGTCACATTCATAACAAGTCAAGAATGCTGCATCTTTACAAGCCTCTCACTTTTTCTGTCCTGTGTGCCAAGGTCATAACATTTAACCTTTACACACTGCGAACAATCTGTTCCATAACTTGGGACTATTATGTTTTATTCATGTTACATTTTCCTGTTTTTTTTTTGCAGCCCACTGTATCAGCATGAACACCATCGCCATAGCACTCATCTGCATTTGGACCGGGGCAACGTTTTGGTCCGGCGCTCCGCTGCTGGGCTGGGGCAGCTACACAGGTCTGCTCTCAGACACTAACCTGACATGAAAGTGTATCTTGAAAGCCTTAATCTGAACTCTCTGCATGTCTTATGTTCTTCAGATCGAGGTTATGGCACCTGTGAGGTGGACTGGTCCAAAGCCAATTACTCCACCATCCACAAGTCCTACATCATATCTATCCTCATCTTCTGCTTTTTCATCCCTGTGATGATCATGCTCTCTGCCTACGTCTCCATCATCAACACAGTGAAAAACACTAACGCCATGTCAGCTGATGGCTTCCTCACCATCCGTCAGAGGAAGGTGGAGAGAGATGTCACGAGGGTAGGCAAAAAGAAAAAAAGGTTGTTTCTGAGGTTTTTGTTGGAAAAGACTTGATTTGAGACGTAAAATGAGACTCTATAAAGCTCTACTTAAAAGTACGCGCTCTGTAATAAACCTCCTCTCACGTTATTCCACTCCTGACAATTGTTACCTCATGTTCCTCTCTAGATTTCCATTGTGATCTGCACGGCTTTCATCTTGGCCTGGTCGCCATATGCAGTGGTATCTATGTGGTCAGCCTGGGGCTTTCACGTGCCAAGCACAACCAGCATCATCACCCGCCTCTTTGCCAAGTCTGCCAGCTTCTACAACCCGCTCATCTACTTCGGCATGAGCTCCAAGTTTCGCAAGGACGTGTCTGTGCTGCTGCCGTGCGCCCAGGAGCGCAGGGATGTGGTGCGTCTGCAGCATTTTAAAAACATCAAACCCAAGGCGGAGGCCACGCCCCCACCTGCGTCACTTCCTGAGCAGAAGCTGGTGGCGAAATACGCCGCAGGAGAGCTGAACCAAGCCCATCCTGACAGTGACTCAGGGGTCAACAGCCCTCCTCAGACTCCTCCACTCGACACGCAGGAGGTGTTCCACATTAACCTGCCCTCCCACATCGAAACATCAGAGTACTGGTGTGACAGGCTCTGACGAACTGTTGACGACAATGTTAATAAATTATTTTCTGAATCTTACGTGGGATTTGAAACCTGTTCATTTCCAGTCTTTATTTTTTTTAAACAAATAATGCTCTATGATATGTGAATATTGTCGTAAGGCATTGTGAATATTTATGATATGCTTAAAGGTGCTATATGTAGTTTTGGGGAAGAAATTTTAATCTGAGAGAAAAATGACTGAATAAACTGATTAAAACTGTCTTTAAAAGTGTCGTGTCATATGTAGAAAAATAGAAATAGAAAAATAGAAAAACTACATAGTGCACCTTTAAAGGTACAGGCACACAAAAACCAACAACTCATTGTATGTATATCTTATATAGATATTGACGTCGGGGTCAGAATGAGTCATGATGTTTGCTAAAGCACACAATGAATATTTACGAGTGCTTATAACTAAGATCATACAGTGCTGTAGCTGCATTATAATGTGTTGTAAGTATGCCCACAATGTGTTATAGTGCATTATAGACTGGGCTTCAAAGAAGTATCAAACAGCAACCTACAGCGTGAAGCACCCATAACAGACTGGCCTGAATCTGCTCATCATATGTCCAGCTGATGAAGTGTGCAGTCTGTAACGTAGCCAGGCAAAGAGACGCACGATAACATCTGGAATCACTCGACTGTCCTCAACTAAAGCATCCGATGACACAACATTCTGACATTTCCCTGCGCTGCCCCCGGGGGCCCTCATGCCATCAGATTTCCTATTTATACCACCAGACTGCACTCAGAAATGTGTCGCTTCACATCCCCCTCCACTGAGGCATCATCAATGTCAGTCAGCCAAACTCAGGTGTGAGCAAAGGCTTTCAAGAGCGGATGACAGGGTGGCTCTACTTGTACAGAGAGCTGGTTCATGGGTGTGGTGAATTAACACAAGTTTCACACTAATGTCCCTGCTGAAAGAGAAATGAGCAACCCCGAAATTGCAGCTTTTTACTATATCAATGTGCAATTATCTACTTGTGCCTAGAAGGTTTAAAAAATGAAGAAAAAAAAAAGGTTCCCGAGGTGGTGGTTTCTACAAACACCATAATCACACGCACAATGAGCTCTTTTACAGCAGCCCTTAAGACCTCTAAATCAAAATGGCAATCAGCGTCAGCATAACCATCCGTGTAGTGCATAATAGCAGTGGCGTGTGTGCCAATCTGCATAAACCAACACAGTCTCTCCTTGTTGGAGGAGTTGAGAGTTGACATATGACTGTGTTTGTGAGGAGCTGTGGGGGCGCACATGTACTGTAGACCACAACAGCAGACACACACTCTCTCTCTCTCTCTCACACACACACACACACACACACACACACACACACACACTATAAAGTGAGATGTGACTCGAAGTGTCTGTTTCTCAAAGAGGTGCTGTTTGGTTTATTTGTCGGAGGAGGAGTGGTCGCCCTGGTGTTTGCTCTTAAATTCTCAGTCAGATGACGAGATGAGGGAAGATAATCAGAGTCATAGCTCGGTTTTCCTCCCTTACAGAGAAGATGCTAGAGAGAAAACAAAACAAATCCTCTCCTTGGGCATGTCAGAACTATGACTGATATGTTCTTCTGTTCTAAAAAAAAAAGAAAAAAAAAGAAAAGAAATAAAATAAACAACACAAAAAAAAACAAAAAAAACAAAAAGGATGCTGGCCAGACCTCTGCATCCTCTGCTGATGGCCGCGGGTTACAGATCTCCTTCTGCCTGGGTGAAGCGCTCAAGTGCCTGAAGTGGGACGGGCAAAGAGGGGAAACTCTGGCCCCGTCCCGTTCTCCACTTTTAATGAGCGCTCCGATCATGCAGGAGTAAAAGGTCCAGGTGGAACAGTTCAGCGCTCGCACACACGCTCCGCTCGCTTTTCAATGAGAGAGTAAGGACTTGGGGGCGAGAACTGCGCAGGGAATTACTTTATTTCTTCGGTTACGCGCGGAGGACTATTTCATCTTCTCAGGTAGGTTCACCTTCATTGCTGTACGGAGATGGGGAACTTTGAAAATAGAGCCGCTTCAGCTTCCACGCATGAAGAGGCGATTTTGTGACTCTGCTGCTGCGTGGCGTGAATGAGCTCTTACGCGTAATTGCGCGTAATTTAAGTCCATTGCGCCCAAGCGAAGTTCAGCACTTCTGAAAACCAACACTCCATGATTTATTAATTTATTAATTTATTTATTTATTTCACTTTTTTTTATTAACTTCCCCTTTCCAGTTCAAACATCTGCTTCATTTCAGCTGAGCTTGTGAGATTTGACTTTCTGCCCAAATAAGCGCACCGCTGCCCGAATTCAGTGTTTGTTTTGCTTTCTGTTGATTTTTCCTGTTTTTCTGGTAAACGCTCCTCAAGTGACTTTTTCAGCTGAATTAATTCCGCCATGTCATCATCATTCATACTGTCTCCTGTGTACAAACGATCCAGCTTTTATTTTCCGGTTTGCCTCAGCCCTTATTTTGAAATGCCTCTTTTGTCAGAACAACAATAAGCAAACCCGAGAGGTGAATTCTTTGGCTTGTACGTTGTGTTTGACATTTCTTTGTGTACTCTGTCTGTCTGGTTTTGCAGGAGGCTGATTAAGCACAGGTGGTCTCTCCACAATATGTCCAGCAGCAGGCTGCAGGCTCTGGCTTGCACTGACGCCGTTGCCAAGAATTAAAGTAATTCAGCCAGTTCTGTGCTTTGATAAACAAATACTGTCCTAGCAGCGGCAGCAGCAGCCCCGAAAGGCTACAGAAATGACCCTGTAGAGACATGTTGGCTTCCCTGTGTTGTCTAATCTCTCCAGTGATTCTTCAGTTGGCTTGTTGCTACAACACTTGGCACATCTCACGTGCTTACAGTACATTTCTGACACCTGAATGTGGGGATTTAACACTCCCTGGCACACTCTCTCTCGCACACACACACATACACACACAATGGCTCTGTGTAAATACCGCCTCACTTCAAGCAAGCCATCGCGCAAGAAACACTGTGAGTTCAAGGCTGGTCATGATACTCAAATAAGCCTCAGTTACCCTCAACGGGCCACTCCAGACCAGGAATGTGGGTGCTGCTGAAGCGGAGGCAGATTGAAATACAGTCCTTGTGTTTTGGCGTGAAGCTGCACGGCTCTAAAGATCACCATTACTGATAGAAAAGTGTGTTATCAGCAACTTCCTTCAAACCCCATGGTGCACCCGTCACAGGTGTGTGTGGTCTGCCCGTGTTTTTTTGTGTGTTGGCTTTTTAAATAGGCACAGACAGCTACTGTACATCCTGTTTGCATTACAGCCAACGCATACCTGTGACACTCCTGCCAGGTGTGATGTACAGTACATCCTGCATGCTCGGATCTCTGGTGTTTGCCTGCAGGAGCCGAGAAGGGTGAAATGGAAGAAGAAAAGAAGCTGTGCCTCGCGTTGTTCTGCGCAAGTAATCCACATGGCATCGAGAATGTTATACCCCGAATTGATTTGCGCTTTAATTGCTCAAAATCTTTGACCTGTCTGAGCTGCTGGCTTCAGGGGGTCCCTACAGAGAACCTTTCATCTCCTGCAGTGGACGTGAAAGTCACTTTGCTTACTTTTTTCATGCAGTTTCTCAAGGTTAATTGTCAGAATGTTGACAGTTTGTTTGATTTGTGTTCCTGCACTGCAGGAACGAGATGCTCAGTTTGGTTAAAAAATAAAGAGGCCAGCTGTAACCTGTGCTCTAGGTACAACGCATGCTTTATCTACACTTCATCACCGGTGTATGGAAGATATACAACACCTCACAGTGTCTGACCCTCCTTGTTTTTGATTTATGGTGGCTGTGGGTGGTGAGTCTCCTCCAAAACACGTGATAAGTTAACGCAGATCTCCTTCGCTGCTTGTTTATTTCGGTCCTTCGGTTCAGTGTGTGTGTGTGAGATTGTGTCTCTGTA
Source organism: Diplodus puntazzo (assembly GCA_963678695.2). Lineage (NCBI taxonomy): Eukaryota > Metazoa > Chordata > Actinopteri > Spariformes > Sparidae > Diplodus > Diplodus puntazzo. Next base: position 12,913,730 of record OZ023168.1, read on the forward strand.
AGTCGCCTCAGGATCTATTATCTACTGGAGAGGAAACTCCCCAAAGTGTTGTCAAAGGATATCATTTGCACCATTTTCATTGCTTGGAGAAGGGGGCATTTAGAGGCTCATACGGAGAACACAAATTAAGATGTCTCAAATTGTTCTCCTTTTTTTTGTTGCACATTTCCCCCTTTGAGTCCCTAAAGGAAGGCATCTTTACGATAGAAGAAGCTCTGCTGTACATGGGGGAACGCAGTATTCGCGGTTTAGACTTCCTGGCAGGTGTATGACAGATCGGTTTTGTAGTTTGCATTACCCAGTGAAGCGCGCTGACTCACCTCTCCTGTGCTGCAGGTCTGTCTCCTGTACTGTAGATGTGCATATCTGTCCCAGCTTGTCCTCCCAGCCTCGGCTTTCTTCCCCCGCGAGGATAAAATTGTAGTCCTGACTGTGCAGCCGTGATCTACCTGCCTGCCTGTCAAAGCACAACGCTGTGGAAAAATCATGTCAGTGCTCATGAATGTCAGATAAAAATGCGGAGCTGGATTAGGGAAAGTCCTACCACTGCCAACTGGAGCTCGATTTATGTTTACCTTGACGTGATATGCTCTATTTGCAGCGTGTTCATCCTAAAGCGGTTCAGTAAACAAAGGAGCAGCTCGTACACACTTCCTTTGCAGTCAGCCTGGCAGGAGTGTGATGCTTGATACCAGTGTGACGATCCAGCACATGATGCTGTGGTTCAGAACAGGGGTTCCCTACATTGGGAGGATTGTATCTGAAGGAATCCCCTCTGAATTTTAATGTTAGGCTTTACTGTCAATTAAACAATGATCACTATAGATTACAGACAGCAACAGACACAATTATTTGTTTCATTGTTGTTCAAACTCCCCAAAAATGGCATAAAAAGTTAAAAATATTTTATTCATCCACTTTTGTTAAGGACCCCCTACAGACCTCTCAAAGTCCCCTGTCCATTCTTGGACCCAAGATTGAAAACCACTGGTTGACGAGATGGTGATTGACATTTGAGTTTTAAGGTGATAGTTCAGTATTTTGGGGAAATGCTGTTATCCACTTTCTTGTCACGTTAGATGGAAATATAAATATTACGTCTGTACAGTACATAGGAATCAGCTTTGATTAGCAAAAAGACTGGAAACCGGCAAACAGCTAGTCTGGCGATGTCAAAAGTTTAAAGAAACTCTGACTGCAGGAAACCTTTAAGGCTGGTGGGAAAATGTCAGTTGAATCCGTTTAAAAACTAAAGTGTGATAAAACATGTGGTGGTATTTTGAGGAGTTATGAGCCAAACTATTTCTTGGCGAGAAACAGTGAATTCCTGGGGTCTTGTCGTCACGGTGAGGTTACCAGACAACCTGCCGAGGCTGCAGCAGGTCCCTGCACCCCGCCAAGTGACAGAGTGCACATAACCTCCCTTAAAACCACAAATTGCTGTTTTACCCTTTGTTTTTATAATCAAATAAAAGAATGTAATTTGTTAATTAGTGAGCTAACGAGGTGCTAGTAGGCAGGTTTTGTTACCCTCAGACAGTCATTGTGCTAAGCTATGCTAAACAGTTACTAGGCCTAGCTTCATAATTGGCATGCGTGATTGATTTCTTTTATTTTTTTGTGTCATTCACAAAGTGCCCAACTCGCGTCGGATGTCAAGACACCAAAAGTACAGCTGCAGCAGTCAAACATTTCAGTTTGTCACAAAATTACAAATTGTTTTGCAGCTCAGTCTTGAACAAAATATTCTGCCAAGCTTGACAAACAAAATCATTAAAAAAAAAAGGTTATCTCCCTGAGGCACAGCTCATAATCATGTACACATATTACACAATATATTATCAGACCAAATTAGTCTTTTCAGTCATTCTGTCATGTAACTCTCATCAACAAAGCAAATAAGTCTATTTCCTTTAATAACTGGTTTCTGTGATTGTTTGCCAGACAGATGATTTTAATTTGGAGAAGTTGTGAAATCCCTCTGCCCGCTTTGTGTTCTGTTGAATGATTGAATGATGTTATGTGACGATTAAACTCTGGTATGTGTAACTTTGCTCTCAAGCAGTTACAGTCAATGAAGTTAAAAACACAATAAAGCCAATTCTTTATCGCTGTACTCTTTGTAATCCAGGGAGGAAGACTGGGCTCCTTTATTTTAAGGAACTCTCTCAACATATTTACGCACATTCAAACCTGACAATGGCTCAGCACAACAAAAGCATGATCTGTTGGACACTCAGCCGCTCACTGGTGCAGCTAGAGTCTGAAGGCCTAGCTCAAGGGCACGCTGGCTGTATCGAGGAAAGGGCGTTTACTCTCCTGGGATCTTCTAGTTACAAACCTTTCGTAACAGTCAGTTAACTGCATCACATCTGACCCTGCCTCGGAGGTCGCTTTATGATCACATGATCAGGCTGAACCTGGCAGTGTGTGGTGGCAGTGACATCCACCGCCATCGTGGGAGGTGCGGCATTCCTCCATTAACAGGGAGGCTTCAGTCGTCACCTCCACAGTCAGGAGCTCCATCCCACTGGCTCGGAGCGGAGCAGGACTGGAGCAGATCTCTGGCCCAGACTGTGATAGCAGTAGTTATCAGCGGTGCTTTCATTACTACAGCAGGAGCTGCAGAGTCTGGAATGACGTCTCGGCGGCCCGGCTTCTGTTCTTGTTAACACAGGCTTCAAGACTCTGATTTATGTCTTTACATGGGTATAACTTGGATCCGAATGACAGAGACAGAAAGACATTTTCCCTGTCTAGTGTAAACAGACTGTATTTCAAACAGGGGATCCACCTTGAAGTGGTTGTTGGTGTCAAACAAACAATCTGATTGAACACAGGTCCCCGTTCCCTACACACATTAAATTCTGCGCGTGGGTGCTCTCTAATTGAGTCTGGCTCCATAGATAGAAGGCCGACTCGTACGTAAAGATTCGTCTCAGAGTCCAGATGTTCACGGCGGGGCTCCTGATTGGGAAATACTTTTATAGAGTTTAGTAATCCTTTTTTAAATTGAGTTGATATACGATCCTTGCAACAACTTGAGCTACAGTCCTGGTCTAAAATGTTTAAATGGCCACATGAGTTTTGCAGTGGCTGGAAGAGCTTCACAGTTTGTCTCCTATTTATCCAAAAAAAGTCTATCTCAGTGGCACAAAGTCGACTTTGTCTTGTTAACAGCTGATGCTACAGCATACGTCACATTTAGAGATGTTGAGCAAAGTATCCAGTCGCTTTCAGGAAACAGGAAATGGGTTTCAGAGGGTGAAACAGTGAGATTCTGCTTCTCTCCTCTCTCTAGGGTTAGGAGGTTACACCAGGACATCTGGCTGACCTGCTGAACCAGCACACCACCCATCATGAACGGAACATCGCTCACTACCATCTGCCTCGGTGAGCTCCCCCCCTCCCAAGTCTGTCCGTCTCTCTGCAGGAACACGCTGCTTTAAAATATATCATCCTCTGGGCCCTGTCTCCTTCAGAATCAATCTCCTTTACATTCTCGCCACCCTCTGTCATAGTCTTGCGTGTACAGTAAACACCCTGATGATTGTGTTACTTTGTCTGCTATTATGTGAAACGCCCTCTGCCTCACCCACAGCGCTCCTCCTGTCCTGTGCTTGCTGGGCCAAGCCTAACGGATCAAAGAACAAGAAGCCAAAGCAAGGTAGACATCATCGCCGGCAAGGCTGTAATCTGTCAGCCACCGTGGTATAGGCTCCACTGCAGCCGCAGAAAAATGTTGAATTTCTAAAATCACTTCATCGCGTAAAGCTGTCAGTGTTTTAAAAGGCTGTAAACGAAGACATGAAGCTTATGCTGAGGTTAGGTGTCTTATGATTAAAGATACACTTTCTGCATTTGCTGGCCAAAAGGTTTCTAGACATTAGTGGTTGAAAAGTAACATAACCATTAATTCAACGGCATTTCACTGAGTCTATGTTAATGTGAAGCATAACTAAAAGCTGAAGTCTAGTCAATCAGGAAGCCACGAAGTAACACATTTTTTTGTTTTTTCGTGGCTATGTTTGCATGACTCCTGGACAGCCTGGAACACAGCAGCATGACATTATACCAACATTTGAGCTTCCCACCCTGAGCACACCATCAGAGTAAATTGTGAATATGATCTACTGCATTTAGCGCTGATGCCAGGCCCTTCCTTAGCACAGGATCAATTTAGCCTTAACTACCAATTATCATCATTATCAGTTGTTCCGCTCATTATTTTCTTGATCAATCAACTCATTGTTTGGTCCATAAAATGCCTCCATGATTTCCACATTCTTAAGTGATGTGATTAGGGCTGCAACTGATGATTTTTTCATAGTCGACTAGTCCGTCAATTATTTTCCCAATTAACCGTTTGGATGTTTGGTCTATAAAATATCAGAAAATTGTGAAAATGTTGATCAGTATTTCCCAAAGTCAAACGCGACTACCACCAATGTCTTCTTTTGTTCAGTACCCAAAGATACTCTGTGATGAAACCAGAATTTTTCAACCAAAATAGTTAGTAATGAATTGTTTCTTCTTCTTCTTTCCTCCACAGTCGTTCCAGCCATCGAGTGTGACGTCAGAGCAGGAAAGATCAATCTCCCAGAGTTCATAGTTAAATGTCCCGCACACTGCAAGGAGACAAAGCAGCAGGTCTACGGGACAGGCGTGTTTGCCTCCATCTCCAGCATCTGCAACGCAGCCATCCACAGGTTAACAGCGGACTGATGAATGTGAAATAGAATCAGCATGGCACTCAAAGTTGTACGTGTTATATTTGATTTCAAATGTTGTGTCCACAGTGGCATCATCACCAACACAGGAGGGAAGGTGATCGTGAGGAAGATGGCCGGCCAGAACATCTACAAAGGCAGCAACTCAAACGGAGTGCGCTCTCTGTCCCTGCCTAAGTGGAGGGAGTCGTTTGTTGTCTCAGGTATCAGTGATGAAGTAAACAATGTTAAACACACATGGCTTTAGGCTTGGCCCTCCAACCGACAGCTGGCTCCGTTGTGTTTCAGTGGGGAAGCCCAAGAAAGGAGTGATCTACCCGTCTACTCTGGACTACGTCCCTTCAAGACCGACCTACGTGAAGACAACTGGTGAGAGGAGGATGTTTTAGTGAATTACACTTTGTGCTAACCCAAACCTCCTGACATCTTTGGCCCAAGAATCACCACATTGGTGCACTCTGGGGACCAGAGATTACTAAATAGACGTCCCTGCGCTTGACTCCAGCATGTCTAACTTCGCTCAGGTTGAACGAGGAGTCTGAGCGCTTTAGTCTGGTGAAGAATGTCAAGAATGCATTACTACACAGTTGTTACTGTAGACGCTCTTCCTCTCCGTCCATCCGTCTTGTACACCTTCATCTGTCGTCTCCCTTTAGGTCAAAAGGAGGCCAAACCCCCTGCAGCCACCACAGCGCTTCCTATGACAACAATGCCTGAACCCACCACTACTACAACACCTGAACCCACCACCCCCACCACCACCACACCGGCTCCCACCACCACTACATTTCCACCACCGCCCACTACTACCAAAGCTCGAGCTGCGGTCCATAAAGTCAGGGATGCAGGTGACTTAAACATAACTCATTCTTGAATACATCCACGCATAAATTCCTTCTTCTCAATCAATGGATCCATGTGTGTTAAGTGGAGGATTGTGTATTCAGGATGCCGTTAATGATCCAGTAATACCGATCCACACAATAGATCCACTGCGGCCAGCGTGCCGCCTCGCCGACGTCTCACTAACATTAGCGGCTTGTAACTAGAATTCCTGTTTGCCAGAACAAGCTTTCATTTGTGTGAAACTCAGTGATGAAGACAAATGATTGCAGCTGCTAATTACAAGTCACAACTGCAATCATGACAAATTGCGGCGGCTCTCTGATGAGAGTTACAGTGCGGCTCAGTCATTCGACCGGATGACTGGCTCGACTGTACACTTGATCACCAGACCGTTCATCACTCTTATTAAATGAAAAATATTATCAGGCGGCAATCTCTGAGTCATCTGCCCTGTTTTGGATAGAAATGCGGCTACAGCGAGCAGACAATGCTGCAGTCTCTCAAGGTATGTGTGTACACGAGATGGGCTGTGTGCCAGACAACCACCCGACCGAATCTCTCTCCTTCATTTTTCTGTAACATTACTCTCTCCCCTCTCCGTATTGGCACCCCCATTTGTCTTTCTTCTATCTAGGCAACAGTCACCCATACCTTGCCTCTGTGGCAGCCGCAAGTTCAAGTAAGTGGAGCAGAGCAAACAGAGGTCAACACTGGGGTGATTTTGGTTTTCTGGGGGGTGTTTTTTGGGTGGCATGAGGTGGTGCAGGGGTGTTGCTTTACACTGGGATGTGCCGGAGCATGAGTTTATATAAAGGGTGCACCAGGATTCATCATGTGTGTTGTGTGTTAAAGGAGACATATTGTGCTCATTTTTCAGGTTCATAACTTTATTTTGGGTTACTACTTGAATAGGGTTACACGTGTTAATGCTCAAAAGACACATTGGTTTTCTCATTCTGTCCAGTACCTTTAGCTCCTGTCTTTTTAAGGCTGCCCGCTCCATGGAATATCCAGTCTGCTCTGATTGGTCAGCTGGAACAGGCCTGAGCCAGCACCGCTAAAAACAACAGAGCAGCTTTCTGCTAAATAAATTCTTAGTTGCCAAATTAGCCATAAGGAGTAAATTATGCAAATGTGTGACATGGTGACATGATTTTTAACTTTCAAAATCTTTTACATGCAAAAGAACATGTATTAAACACTGAGGGAGAAGAAAAAAATGAAAAAAGCACAATAGGTCTCCTTTAAAAGTGATTGTATTTATCAAGGTCCCATTTGTAAGAAAGTTAATGTTTGAGTCTTATTCTTAAATCATGAAATACTGACGCTTTGAGGTACCTAACCCCAAGTCTTACAAATTGGACCTTTAAAGCAAGATTGTCTTTATCAATGGCACAACCTGTGCTTCATTAGTGCAATCAGTTCCTTTAAGCCAGAAACTTAAAACAGCAAAGCCCTGACTCAGGCTGTTGGTTTTTATAAGATTCAAAATTTGATTCAAAGATTCAAAATTTGCATCTACGTTTTTGTCAAAATGTGCCCACACTTTCTTACTCTCAATATTGGTATAGGAAAGGCACAGAGTGGTCAAGGAAAAGGCTTCAGCCAAGGTATGTCAACACTCTCACTGATTCTGCAGCTCTTGTAAAGTCCTGATTCAAGGTGAACTAAACCGTGGCATTTCTTCAAAGTATTCAGAGGGAGTGCCTATCCGAATAGATACCCACAGCGTGCCAGTGCAGGTAAACCAAGCCACACTCGTCCTTCCGTCTGTTTTTTTATTTCATTCTTTTATTTCAAAGAGATTGTCTCAACATCTGCCCGTATCTCTACCTTTCTTTTGTACTGATACACAATCTCTGCATGGTGTTTCTGCTCTTTATGTGCACAGCTGCTATAAAACACTTTTACTAGTCTGCTAACACAGGGCCGGACCAGATTGTTCTGGAGAAGCCCGACATCTGTTCCATTGTCTTTCAAGTCAAATCCCATCACCTGACTCACGAGATTCTGCTACGTTAACTCTGTTTTACAGTAGCGAGCATTTATTGACCTCTTCTCTTATATTTACTGTAATACCTCACCGAGAGTGAGTCTTTAACAAGAGTCTGCAGCTGGGATCATTTACTCTTTCTCCATTACAAAATGAACACCTTGTTTTATTGTGGAATTTGCTGAGGTCACCATATAATAGGTAATACTGACCTCTAACCTGCCAGCTCAGATAGTCAGCTGGATATTATTTGACGTTATCTCACACGTTTGTCTATAAATCTTCGTCCCAGGTCTGCGCAGGCCCGAGGCAGGGTCGGCTATCAGGAGACCGCCATCCTCTCCAGTTGGCCCAGGTCAGCCTCATCACCAACGCACACACACACACACACACCCAAATCCGAGTAACAAACAGGTAGACATGGTGGGACAGACAGGGAATGTGGGTCACGGGTACTCTGTTGGAACAAGAATCCAGGAGACTGCTGTAAGTCTGACCTTCGTATCCGCACCCATAAGCCCCTGTGATCTCCACCCCGGGGTCACCGCTAATCCACTCCATCAAGCATCTCGGCTAACATTCCTTTCACGATAACCGCTGTTCTCTGTCATCAGGCACGTCCTCCCATTCATGTTTTCATTCCGCAAGATGAAAAGAGGCAAATGAAGCCAAGTTTAGGCCTATTAATACGCCCAGCATATATCGTTTCGTATTTGATATCATGCTGCGCAAAACAAACCCCTTCAACTTCTCCTAAAGCTGAACAGCTGCACTGCATTTCTGGATGGAACCCCCAACCTGAAGCTCTCCTCTCCTCTGCCTCCCTTTCTTTTCCCTTTTTTTCCTCTTACCCTATCTGCCTGTTTCTCATTGCTACAAACAGCTTTGAACAGGGTTCAGCCAGCCCCACCCGAGCGGACTCCGACCATGAGCCAGTCCAACCCCGGTAAGTATCTCCAGATCCTAAGCGGGAGTCCTCAAACTATACCAGCAGACACACTCGCTGACGTAGAGAAGGAGACTGATCTGATCAAACGGGGGGGAAAACTTGGGCAATAAAACCCTGGTTGAAATGTTTTATAAAGCAGCACTAATGTTTACCCTCTGTGGATGCTGTGGTTCAACGCTTGGCCATCCTCTGTAAACGGCGGGCAGAGGGCAATTACGTCTCTCACCGTACCCAACCTCACAAAATGAGCCGTGAGTATGAAGACGTGCCTCAAAGATGAGCAACGACGCGATATCAGCGTCTTGGACTCGTCTTGTGCCGTATCCCCACTCATCTTAGAGTCAGCAGCCGAACTCTCAGCTTTCTCCTTAAGATAAGACCACGATGAGAAACGCGCTCTGTCAGTGCTCTAATAACATCTTATGACAGATTCCCATCTGGTCGGGCCTCTGCGCCTCCCTTGTAAATGTTCGCAGCGAGGGAGAGGGGGATGAAAGCAGCAGCACCAAGTGGCCCGGTGCTGCTCCCACAGAGCCGCCCTGCGTGACCCAATCCACAGCGCAGCAGGATCTGGGTCCACTCTGTAGCCTGTCAAGAATAGAAAGCTCTCGCCTCTCAAACCAGGCTAGGTTTGGCTCGCTGAGGAAGGCGCTTCTGTTTTTTGCTTCTGTGGAATGCGAAACCATAGCTTCCTAAAATTAGACAGAACTATATCTGTTTAAATGACGGCTGATCGGATGATATGATTCCTGAAACGCATTGTTTTTGCTGAGACTTAAGTGTGTGAAGCAGCGGATCAGTGCAGAGAGCAGCTTTTCCCATCGGCAGCTTGTGAAAAATAAGTTATACTTTATTGATCGCCTTAGGGAAATTCTTTATGCTTGAGGTCGGAGGTCAGAGGTCAGGATCACATACACTGCAACGCCCCAAGAGCCAGCAGGGATTCTGTGTCTTTTCTCAAGGACACTCCAGCAGGTTGGATGCTTGCCAACGTTGGAGTTTTGAACTCTGATTTATGAGTTGAAGGGTTTCCTCCACGGTCGCTTTGCCACTCCACTGCCCCAACAGATGTTCCGATTTATTGCTCAGCTATCTGGAAACGTTATGATCCGGTTAAGCCTCGCATTTGTATTGAGTTTTGTGACAGCTCTCTGTAAAAGACAGTGTCTTTGCTGGTGTGAAAACGCAATCAAATTTGTTTTATGACTTTAAGAGAAACGTTACGACTCCTGCAGACAAATTGCAGAGTGAGCTCCAACCGAAGGTGAGGATCAGCATCCCTGATCCAGCTCTGACCTTGTGGCCGCAGTGATCACTGAAGTGGCAGTGATCAGGAGAGTTAAACCCAATCCTTTTAAAGCACCTGTTTCTTCAGAAAAAACAACACTACTGTCTGCTGTATAGTGCTGGGCCTTTTGACCAGCAGCACATAGGGCTAATCTCTACGTCCTACTATCTACACTGTCCCTGGTTTGACACCAACTTTAAAATAATACTCCCACGCTTCGCTGAGCCGCTGGCTGGGCTCTCCCAGCCCGTCCTGGTCAACAAAGGCCCTGCTCACTAGCTGCAACTGGATGGGAACCTCAGAGCCCGGGCTGCGTGTTTGTGTAAGCTACCCGTCCGCCACAGGGAGGGGTTAACTGAAGTGTGTTGTCACGACTCAGTCAGTTTAGACAGATGTAATGCACTGTTATGGTTTTGCTCAGCTGTTTGGGCTTCTACTGTTCAATCAGAGTTCGATTCATGGCGATTAAATTGCCAGATTGTTTTTTTCCATGTTGTGAGTTAAAGGTCTGTTTTGCCAAGAGAAAAAGGTAGAGGACAGAAAAGTGAGAGCACATTCTCAGAGAGCTGTGCTTCCTCTGCCTCTCTACCCTGCAGGTAAAACGAGTGAGGCTTCACTGAAACCACCTCCAGTCGCTCAGTCGCTGTCTGTCTGAGTGACTACTGTACGTTCGGTGTCTGACTCGAGGCTGAACATCTTGTGCATACCCCACTAATAACGTGGCTGCAGGTTTAGTGGAGGTCACAAGTATGCTCCTCCTCGACGCTTGTGCTGAACACAGCTTTCTAATCTTCTCCTGCACAGCTTTTCCCAGAAGGGATTGGGCCCCCCCTAACTTTCCCCGTCCTGATTGGTTTCCTGGAGCTCGACAACCAGCAGGTACAACACGGATCATCTTTCTTTCGAAATTCATGAACATATTCTAATTTAAATGTAAATTATTTTCTGTAATGTTCAAATTTACCAGAGATTCAAAAAGATAATTGCATGGGTGCAGTGTTTATAATATGATAAGGTAGGTGTTGGCGGTCCAATGGCAAACTTTGTGGCCTCATAAACAAAGTATTGTTTTTCCGAATTCTCACTTACTGTATAAAGACAAACAGCTTCTTAAGAGTTTGTTTCATCTCACAGCGTGATCTATAGTGATCAACGTCGAGGACTTGTCTGAAAACAGGAAGAGAATAACAAAAAATAAACCATTGCATGGTTCCATACAGCTCATCTGACAAAATCAAAGTCTCGGAAAGTCCTAAGATCCCAAATTAATTCAGAAAAGGGTTGTTATTTACACCATCAACACCCAGTGGAGCCGCTGCACTCGTGTCAGACTCAGTGCGCTAATGCTTTTAGCTTAGCAGCTTGATTTTGGCTTAATAACACCCTTTCAAACCAATTTGGTATCTGGGGCCTGTATGGAGCCATTTTATGTTTTTATTTTCAGTTTGTTTACATTTTACATCAAGTCAAGTCAACAGTGTTTTGGGGACTACAAAACTTCACTTGACTTTACGACAGCATGGGCGTGACTAGAGAAAGACTGAATTTCAATTTTGAGTGAAATGTTCCTTAAGCCTCTACTTAAAGTCTGTCAAAACCAGACGAGTTTACAGCAATGCTAGCAGCTATGCTAGCAATGGATGTATTCAGAGGAAATCCTTCTTGTAATACATCCATGGTGCACAAAGACAATGCTAGCATGATGCAAGTGTAATCTTAACCATGTTTGCCATCTTAGTTTACAGTGTTAGCACGCTAACATTTGCTAAAGGCTTATGTGAATGTCGTTAGTTTAAGGCAACATGAAGCATCTTAAAGGCTCATTTATGCTTCCTTCATGTACAAAAATAGATATGTTGGTCTCAAACGATGGGGTCAAATCGGTAAGCTTTCAGGAAACCGAAATACAGAAATATGGATGGAACGAACGCAGCGTACGGACAGATGGATCTGTCCGAATCCATCGTTGAGCATAAATGAGCCTTAAATGTAAGCCCTGTAGTTGCTAATGCCTCCACCTTCTCTGCTGTACATTCAGATGTTAGTTATGCAGCTCCAGACTCAGGATACACGTGGAGTGAGACGGAAGCCTCTGAGGTTACAGGTAAGCCAGACTCCCTCGAAGGCAGCACAGCACGACAGCTCGGTGTGCACTGCCCTTCTTCACAGCGGCAGGTCACCACACCTCGTATCAAACTATGTCGCATGCACAAACACAGCATGCTCGTGTGACTGATGCAGATGAGTATCTGCTGACCATGCATGTGTTGAATTGTCTCCATCTGTAAGTACATGCAATGTGTCTCTCAGGATGTTGTGTTTACATGCCATCTGCCTGCCATATGAGAGATTCCTGTGAAGTGTGCGAGAGAAGAGCGTAGGGCAGGTCTACTGTGTGTGCACGTGTGTGAGAGACACTGTGAGGTGATGATACTGAACACAGCCGTCGTTTCCGCTGGTCTGGGATTGGTCGCCGGAAAGAATCTGCGACCAATTGCAACAATGGAAATGCGTGCTTGTCCCTCTGAAGTTCATTGTGGGAATACTAATGGGTTTCAAAACATCCTCCTCTAGCTTGGGATCACAGGCCTGATATCTCAGAATATGAGCGCTGGTTTTATAACTTTGGACCATACCGTAAGTGTTTTTTTCTATTTTATTCATTGGGAACTAACAAGTGGGTTCAGGTTTAATATTTTCATATGGACGGACTGTGATTCTGTTAATGTCAAAAAAACCTGTTTTCTCTCAGTGACACAAAAATTCCCATACATGACCGCACGCACATGTTCCCATTTTATCTTCTGACACAAACATACTTGGGTTTGTTTCTTGTTTAATTTAGTGTTTAAATGAAAGAGGACTGTGTCACTTTGGCTTTTGAGATGAGAGTTCCCTGGCATTTCACCATCCGACTTAAACGCTGCCCTATTCCATTAGTTATATGAAAAATGTACCTTAAATCACATAAAAATCATTATAAGCAATAAAAGGAACATATCTATACGAGCTAGCTTGAGAACTGGGCTGTGACACTTAAAGGAGTAGTCCAACAGTTTGGGAAACATGCTCATGTGCATTCTTGCTGATAGTTAAATAACAATTTACTCTCACGTTGGTCTTGTATCAACATAAAGGTATAGCGAACAACCACTTAGCTTAGCTTAGCACAAAGATTGGAAATGGGGAAAGTAGTAAAAGTTAGCTTGTACATTTCAATTTTTGTGCAGATTTAACAAAAGAGACATAACAAGTTTATGAGTGAGCTTTACACAGCATGTGCTCAGGCTGCATAGTGAAAGCAGCAAGTTAGCCGAGAAGCTTCAGCAGCGCTTACATAGTCTTGTGTCTAGGTTATGTCTACACACAATATGTGGGGGGTACAGCATCGAGTGTTGGTCATTATATGTCATTACGACATTATATGTCATTCTGTCTGTTTTGACAGAGCCAAACACACAATCACTGTAGTATGAAATAGAGTTTAAGCATAAAATTACGTATAAGACGGGGGCTCAAAGCGCCAAACTGCGACAGCTGTACTGATTGAAATAAAAACATATCTGTTCTGAAAACAGAGCCTCTAGAGGACGATCCACGCTAGCTGCTTCCCCTGCTTCTGGTCTTGATGCTAAGCTAGGCTAATCACCTCCTGGTTCAAGCTCTCATCTATCCCTCGGCAAGAAGGCAAATAGGCCATAATAGTTTTCCCCGAAAACGTTTAAGAAAGGAAATCACATTTGAATTTGTTTTTAGTCACAGCCATCACGCTAAAAAAATGCAAACCAGTTACAACATGGCCCACTGACAAGACAGAAAAAGGGCACTCTCAGATTACAGGCCATGGTTCCACTTGTTTGACGACACAGCCGAGCCACCAAAAATCTAAGTAGAAGGGACATGGTTTTAAAGGCAAGTGGCTGAGCTGTTTCCAGCACGCACCACAGAAGCACCGCCAACACAACACCAATGAAACATGGAGCCGGAGCATCAGGCTGTAATGCCATAGTGTGTTCACATTAATTTCAAATGTGTCGTGTGTCGCTGTCTATCATCACTGATGTCTTTACTCACAGTGCCTCGCGCCACTGACTCAGATGGCAACCGTAGAGTGCCACTGGATACCACCCATACTAGAGGTGAGCAGTGGTTACCATGGATACAAACACCTCTTTGTGTCCTGCTGTGAGACATCGGATTGGACACAACACATTTCACTGCAAACTTCATTCAGACTTGTGTTCTGTCTTTTGCCTTTGCTAGTCACTACGTGCTGCTTTAGCTTTCTGATTATGAGCAAAGCTGAAACAAAAATCACATTTCCCATTTATGAAGAAGAAAGCTTTTTTTTGTGTGCAGCTATAATGATGGATGATATTAGTAGCTTGCTGCTCTGTAGTAGAGATGTGCTAATGCTGAGCTTCTATGATATCATCCATGCAGTGGAGCCGGTGGACGCCTGGAAGCCTGAAGTAAATCTTTATGAATCAGGTGAGATAGCTTGCACTGCCCTCCAAACGAGTCGCTTTGCCAGTAAGGCCTCAGCTCTGACTGTAAGTACGAACCAAACTGAGGTTACCCACGGAAAAGGCATCTGTGTTTCTGCTCAGCCTGTAATTGCAGGGCTTCAGAGTCTAAAGTCAAATGGCATGGTTTTCTGGAGGGTAAAATCAGTTCCTGTTTGGCGTAGCTTTTGCCACAACAAATGCTGGCTAAGGTTCGGGATCTATGGAAAGTGGACAGCTGCAAATGCGCCAGTGGAATTTTTTTACCAAACTTTCAAGTTGACTTTCATTTCATGTTGATTCCACAAAAGTGGTTTGCTTTGTAGTAAGAAAATAAAAAAAATATCTGGGACGATGTATTTCCATGACAACATACAATGTGGTTGAATTGCCCCAGACGGTGAAAAGGCATACTTTTAATTTTAGAATGCGTTTGTCGAGGATTATTAAAGGACACAGACAATTCTCAGAAAGGCATGAAAGTGTCTTCTTTAAGTTTAAGGCCCAAAGAGTAGATTTCAGCAGAATAGTGAAATTCTGCTTTGATCCCGTGTGTGTTTCTTGATTTTCAGGCTTTAACGTGAGAGAGCAGGAACCTGTACCTAGAGCACCGGAGCCCGTGTCACAGGGAGACCCCAGTAAGTCCCTCACCACTATGAGTAGAAGTTATATTTCATTATTGCATGTGTCAGGTTATTAAATATGGCCGAATCCTGGTGAAAACTGGTACAGTTTTCTTTTTTAATGTTCTGCGTTGAAACCTGTGGCGAGTATTAAAGGTGCCTTGTAGATTTTGTTCTGTAAACAACGACGGTCATGTTTACACTGAGTGTTTCTCAGCACGTCCTGTTGTTGCAGACTGTAAGGTGGACCTGGCCTTCCTGATGGACGGGAGCTGGAGCATCGGGAAGAGGCGCTTTAAAATCCAGAAGGACTTCCTGTCTGACGTGGCTCAGGCCATCAACGTGGGTGTGGCCGGACCCATGATGGGCATCATCCAATACGGGTAACCTCACTGAACCTCACTTAAGTGACTATGCACCATTTTTAGATGAGAAAACATAATGTGGTTGTTTTGTCTGAAAGGGATGACCCCGTGACAGAACTCAGTCTGAAGTCGTACTCCAACTCCAGAGAGGTGAAGTCAGCCGTGGATAAGATCGTGCAGAAGGGAGGCCTCTCCAATGTGGGTGAGTGACCCGCTGTCAGCAACCAGCTACAGTAAATGCCTACAAACACAAGTGTGAAAGTGAAACAGCTGCAATTATCGCATGGTTTACTGCCCAGGCACATTTTCACATGCAAGGATGGTATTAAATCTAAATTTGCTGCGAGACACTGTTCGCTAAATTACAGTCTTCTTTCCGTAAGCCGTGTTTTTCCTGTGCTCTAACCAAAAAACATTTGGTTTTACCAGCCCGTGGGGGTCAGCTTTCTGAAGGCAAGTGCTGTTTTTCCGCTCCGGTTGGTGCCGTCAGCATGCATCCACTGCCACATGTGTCTTTATGACATGCTAAATTTTGCATTCACATACAAATAGTGTTGTTTGCGTTTGCCCAGAAGCGCTCTCTAATCAGACAACAGCATAAGTGGCTGTAAAAAGCCTCTGTAGTCCCCAACAGAGCCTCTCCTGTGCTGCCATCATTTAGACCACCAGCAAGACTTTGACAGATTAAATGATAGGATGTCACTATTTTTATTATGATATACAGTTAGATGCACTTAATATAGAGAGGTACAAAGTGCGCGAGCTGCGATGTGACACTTTTATGTGGCCCTCTGTTGGATGAGCATAATGAGCACTTTCGAACGCAAATTTTTTCCATGTGTGTTTTCGTTGTATTTCTTATCCTACAGTCAGTTTGTATTTTTGTTCATCTGTTGAGTAAGAGCTTTGGTTCTACTCCCTCAACTATCTTTATCTGAACGCATTCCTGCGTTGCAGCCACAGACTTGGACATAGTGGATGTAGCATCTTTATAACCGTCTCCCTGCTGCCCCCTGGTGCCCCGACAGGAAAGGCCCTGACCTACATCAACAGGCAGTACTTCAGTGACGCCAATGGAAACCGCGGGGGAGCTCCCAACGTGGCGGTGGTGCTGGTGGACGGCTGGCCCACAGACAAGGTGGAGGAGGCGTCTCGGCTCGCTCGGGAGTCCGGCATCAACATTTTCTTCGTCACCATCGAGGGCCCTGATGACAGCGAGAAACCGAACCTGGTTGAGACCAACTTTGTTGAGAAGGTGGAGTATCATCACAACACCGTGTTGTTTCCTCCGTCAGAGCAGTTTAAAACAAAGGGTGTTCTGGGTGCCCAAGTGGCTCAGTTGGTGGAGCATGCGGCTTTGAGTCTGACCTGTAGCCAGTTGCTGTGTGTCATCCCACGGCTCTCTCATCCCGTTTCCTGTCATATCTCAATTAAAATGTCATGAAAAGTCCAAAGAAAACACAAAGTGTGTCCTTTCCTCCACAGGCTGTGTGTCGGACAAATGGCTTCTACTCTCTGCCCGTGAACAGCTGGTTCGCTCTGAGGAAGGCCGTGCAGCCCCTGGTGAAGAGGGTGTGTGACACGGACCGCCTGTTGTGCAGCAAAACTTGCCTCAACGCCAACGACATCGCCTTCGTCATCGACGGGTCCAGCAGCGTGGGAACCGGCAACTTCCGCACCGTGCTGCAGTTTGTGGCCAACGTCACGCGAGAGTTTGAGATCTCCGACACGGACACGCGGGTCGGAGCCGTGCAGTACACCTACGAGCAGAGGCTGGAGTTTGGCTTCGGCCAGTACAACAACAAGGGCGAGCTGCTCAACGCCATCAAACGCATCAACTACTGGAGCGGCGGGACTAGCACGGGTGCTGCCATCACCTTCGCCGCGGACCAGCTCTTCAGCAAATCCAAACCCAACAAACGCAAGATCATGATCGTCATCACGGATGGGCGCTCCTACGATGACGTCAGGGTGCCTGCGCTGGCTGTCCAGAGCCAAGGTCAGAGGTCAACCTGAACAAAATCTGAAAAATTAGGAGATTTTAGGCGGATATGGTCGTGTCAAGCAGTGACTGTGCTTTAGCATTTACAAAGCATTTTTAAACCCCATTAAATACAATAAAAAGTAGATTATTTGAGATCCTTAACAATTAAACAATTAAAGGTTTGGAAAATAAATTCAGTCATTCAGCCTTTATTTCTTCGAGCGAGATGATTGAGGGTGACCTGTTCCTTTAAGGTGGAGGTGTTTTATTTTGTTCTAGGAACCAGGTGCAGTAAAATTTTAAAGTTAAATGGTATTTCCAAGTTCAAAGTATACTTCCTCCCCTGGAAGGTTTCATGCAGTGTTTGATGTGACAAAACGCATGTGAGGTGTGTAATCCGCTGTACCTTCTTGTGATCTAGGTGTGATCGCGTACTCCATCGGCATTGCCTGGGCTGCCCAGGACGAGCTGGAGTACATCGCCACAGACCCCGACAAAGAGCACTCCTTCTTCGTGGACGAGTTCGACAACCTTTACAAGTTTGTACCCAAGATCATCCAAAACATCTGCCAAGAGTTCAACTCCCAGCCCCGAAACTGAGGACGGACTGACGGGTGGAGGTGATCCTGGGCCGTCTTAACAGAACACTGATTGTAAATGTACTCACTCTGTTGCCCAGATGGCGGCGCTGGATTGGCTGCAGTACCCCATGTTTGAACAGGGAGGGGGTTTGAATTTAGGTGAGGATTGTGGGTTTGGACAAAACAAATCTGTAAGTGAAAAAGCATTCGGTCCCCAGAATACAGACGCCGCTAATGGTTTAAAGGTTTGCTTACACGGTGATGTGAGAACATCTCTGTGTTTACTGTTGTGCCAGTTCTTCTACATTTGTGCCATAAAGAAAAAAAGAGTATCCCCAGTCTTTTGTAATGGCACTAATACAGGCTTTATGAGCTGTAACTAAGGGTTTTATTAAAGGAAGACCTCTCCCAAAAATGAAAATTCAGTCATTATCTGCTCAGCCTCTTGTTGATGGAAAACTGTGGGAAGTTCATAATCAACAAAACAAATTTTGCAGCTTCACAGCAAAACATTGTGGCAGCATTCATTAAATGGAGATGGGGGCTTCTTTGAAAACTTAAAAAAAAAAAAAAAAAGAAGAAAAAGAAAAAAACATAAAATGGCTCCATACAGCTTGTCCAATATATATGCAAGTCTTTGGAAGAACTGAAATCCCATTTTGAATTGAAAAGATGTTATTTAAAAACTTCTATAAGCCATGATCTTTACTGTAGATGCCAAGCTAACAGTGTTAGCTCACACCCACTCAGATGAGGCTGCACGAGCTCTACCGCACATCAAGGGTGTAAATACTGTCACCTCAGTTTGGGATATCAGGGCTTCTGCAAACATGGTCTGCACCAGATGAGCTGTATGGAGCCATCCTATTGTTTTTTCTGTTGTTTTTTTCATGCTTGAAAACAAGTCCCCAGTCTACTTAGGTTGTTGAGGAGAATGCTGCAGCACGTTTTTGGTGTTAAACTTCAGAAGTGTTTTATGAACTACGAAACTCCAACTGACTTACTATCGGCATCAGGGGTGATTAGATAATGACCGAATCTTCGTTTTTGGGTGAAATGTTCCTTTAATGTCCATATATCGTTTACTGATGCCTTTAGATAAGTTATAAACCATTGATCAGGACAACATTTGTGTTGCCAGGTTGTGAAATACCCCTCTGGATGGTGTTAGCCCTCCTCATGCATCATGCAAATATTCCAGCACACAGTTTTACCTCTTAACATCTGGAAAAATGCTGCAGGACATAAAATGTGGAGGGATTTTTCACAACTTGTAAACCCAAAAGTTATTCTCAATATAAAGCATTAGTAAATGATTTGTCATCAGCAAAGCCCTTAGGTCCAACTTATAAAACCTTTATAGAGTTTGAGAAATGTAGATTTAAAGCATGCCTAGCACTTCCTCTTATGGCTTAACATATTTCATAAACCTAATAATATGGTGCTTTTTTTGTACAGTTCTCTTTAAAGAGGATACACTTTGCTAGAATCGGTGCATTTTGATCTTCCTAATAGGAGAGATTTGATAGTAGGGACACTGTTAAAGTTCCTCTGCGGTGCTGACTTTGAGTGGTAGAGGAAATGAGGCTCGTGAGCAACCAACAAGTGGACCTGAATGGCCAATCAACAGCGTCGGAACAAAGAGGTGGACTTGTGCGAGAAACAAGGAGGAACTTGCATTTCTTAGAGCGACGAGTGAATGAAAGCAGTTTGTCTCATGATCACTCTTGTTTTTCTAATAGTGAGGTTGCTTCTAACAGTGCAGGCATGTCTGTTTTATTGAAAGCGTATTTATGATTTTCTCCCTGTTATGTCCTGTTTGTACATATGCATAATAAAAGCCTTTCGCTAAAAATGTCCAGATAATTGATCAATATTTTTTTCCTGCAATTTTTAATAAAATAAAGAAAAGGAAAAGAACTTAAAGTGGACGGCTTCTGCTTATTCCTTTTTTTTTTTAAAAAACTTTATTTTTCTTTAATCAGTCAAAGAAATAAAGACACAAAGCACAGGGGGGTAAACACAACTTTGTCACATACAGGTGCCATTTTGTCCATCTTACAGTATATAGCTCGTAGACTCTAGGTCAATTGCTCCATTGATCGAATTTCTTCTACTATGTCCAGCCAGTAGCTCAGTCCAGGTGGGTCAGTGTTCAACCATCTTCTTGTAACAGCCTTGTAGTGTATGTCCTCTTTACCTATTACATCGTCTGTTATCAGTCCCAGATATATATGCCGGGGCTCATTAGGGATATTATATCCAAAAATTTCAGCCATGGCTCTCAGCACCTCCTCCCAAAATGAACATATTTTCACACATGACCAAAATATATGAGAATGGTTGGCATTCAGTTGCCCACATTGTCTCCAACAGTACTGTTGTGGACCTAACTGTTTACCTTTAATTTGGGTGTAGTAAAAAAACGTGTGAAATTTCTCCAACCAAACTCCCTCCATCTCTTTTACAGCACTGGGATGTATGTTGGGTCTTAAATACAGACTGCCAATCACTCTCAGACAACTCAACGTTAAATTCTTTTTCCCATTTCACTTTAATATAAACTGTATTTGTATGCACCTGTCAGCATCTCAATCACATCATTCCCTTCTTGTGAGATTTCCTTCTTGATTTCTGTCTCGAAAAAGTGTTTTAATTGAAGATATCTGTATAAATCTCCATTTTCCAATCCAAACTCATTTTTAAATTGTCTAAATGATTCAAAATGTTGCTTGTCTACAAGTGTACATGTCGCAGTTATTCCTTTGTCTCTCCACTTTTCAAAGGTCCTGTCTAATGTTCCTGGTCTGAACCTGGGGGTGTGAGGAGGCCAAATCAACAGCTTACACTCTCCTGTTATATTTTTTAACCACATTGTACCATATTTCAAATGTTTCTCTCATAACTGAGTTTTCACCCTTAAGAAGACCCATATGTTCCTTTCCACTTAACCTTGACTGTGGAGGGGCCGGACCCAGGCCCATCTCAATGTCCTTCGATCTGGCCCGATAACCGGGAGAGCACCAATA
This sequence comes from Diplodus puntazzo, assembly GCA_963678695.2. Classification (NCBI taxonomy): domain Eukaryota; kingdom Metazoa; phylum Chordata; class Actinopteri; order Spariformes; family Sparidae; genus Diplodus; species Diplodus puntazzo. The sequence goes on from OZ023168.1 coordinate 12,934,623, forward strand.
TACTACGTATCTTAATTGTGCAGCATGGTAGTATTAATATTAGAATACAATAATACTACTTTGAATTCTTTCATTTATTTTTTTGTAATTTCTCTCATAAATTCTGTTGAATTCCTGAGTTATTATCACTCCTAGGTACTTTATTGACTTAGCGTTCCAATTTAAAGTATATCTCTTCCTGATTTCTTTATTTGGCTTGTAATTGAAAGCTAAAACCTGAGTTTTTGACATATTCAATTTGTAGCCCGACATCAATCCATATTCTTCCATTATCTTTACTAGTTTAATAAACGCTGAATTTGGGTCTTGAAGGAAGGTAATTATACCGTCAGCAAATAGGCCTATTTTGTGTTCATCTCTTGCCATCGTGATTCCTGTCAACTGGTCCTCTTGTCTAATTATTTGAGCAAGTGGCTCTATGAAGATAAAGTTGGTAAAGTAAAGTAAAGTAAAGAGGGCGGGGCTAGCGCAACAACCTTGTCGTGTCCCCCTGTACAGTTTAAAAGTGTCTGTCAGGAGTCCATTGATTTTAACTCTGGCTGATGGGTCAGTATACAATGCCTTTATACATTTAAATCCCATCCTCTCTAGTACTTTATACAAAAAAAATCCCAGCTGACCCTGTCGAACGCTTTTTCTGCGTCTCAGCTGATCAGGGCAGCGCTTATATGGTGTTTATTGACATGTTCTATAATATGAAGGGTGGGCCTGATGTTATCCTGTGTTTGGCATCCTTTTACAAAGCCTGTCTGGTCTTCGTGTATCAGGTCAGGGAGAAAACACTCCAGTCTTTTAGTGATAATGGATGTGAACAGTTTGTAATCTAAATTCAGAATCGATATTGGGCGATATGACTCGCTATATTCTTGATTTTTCCCCTCTTTGGGAATGACAGAAATCACAGCATCCCTCCAGGATGGTGGGGCTATAGGCTTCTCAAGTGTCCAATTAAATGATTCCAACAGTACCGGGGGGGGGGGGGGACTTCTTTGAATTTGTTGTACCATTCGTTTGGATAACCGCTGCTTCCAGGACTCTTATTAGTCGACAGTCTACCTATGGCTTTATCCAATTCGTCTTTTGTAATAGGGGCAGTCAGATAACTATTTTGCTCTGAGCCTATTGAGGGGAGGTCCAGTGAAATCGGGAATTGTTTTATTTTCTCTTCGTCAACCTTCTCACGCTGTGAATACAGGGGCGCCGCCAGGGGGGAAAGGTTAGGACGATTCCAAGGGCCCGGCACTGACAGGGGGCCCTTTGAGACATGGGCAACCTATACAAGGGCCCAACTCGATTTTTTTTCATGGGGCCCAAAATCCCTGGCGGCGCCCCTGTGTGAATACAAGGTCTCACAGTAGTTTTTAAAGATGTTATGAATTACCTCTGGTTCGTATTTTGATGAATTTGATAAAGGATCTCTGATTTTATGAACTGAATGTGTTATTTGTTCAGATCAGCACTTGTATTTCAGGCAGTAATCTTACCAGCCTGTGATGAATTCTAATTCTTCGCTCTACTTTCCTTGCGCTGGGGATCCTCTCTGAACAGTGTGATCACTCCGGAAGCTCTGAAGTTTGTGCTGCGCCCTCCGGGAGACGTCGTCCTCCGCCTCGCGATGTCCCGCTGCCTTCTGCCGCGACCCCAGCAGCTCTCCCAGACGTGCTCCCCAGTCAATCGCCCCCTCGGCCGGCGTCGCCTCCTCCATTGCGATTCCTCGTCTCCTCAGCTCCGCTCTCGCCTCCTCCGCGCTGCTGTAAAGTCGGGTTCCCGTCTCCCAGTGGATGCGCATGTTTACAGACGGTGTTCGGAAATGGATGCCTTTCACTTTCAGAGCCTTTTTGATCCCGTTGTAATCTCTGCGTTTCTTGAACACCTCGGCTGTGTAGTCACGAGCAAAATAAAGAGTTTTGTTATTCAGCTGGATCCTTTCCTTGTTTTTTTTCCACGCCTCCTTTAATACCAATTCTTTGGTTGCGAATTCCTGGAAACTGATTATGAATGCTCTCGGGGGTTGATCTGGAGCGGGTCTCTGAGTGCCGGATCTGTGGGCGCGCTGTATTTTTAACACCATGCCGTCCGGGATCGGCAGCTTGCTCCGGATGAGAGCCTCGACAAACTCTGGTACTGAGTCTTCTCCCTCTTCTCCTTCTGCCACTCCAAAGATGCGGATATTATTGCGTTTGAAACGTGACTCCAGACCGTTTAGTTCGCGTTGCAGGGCCTTTTGCTGTTTCAGGCAGGCGCTCAAGGCCTCGGTCGTTTCAGCCGCCCATCTCTCGACTATCTCCACCCTGGACTCTGCTTCTTCCACTCGGTCCAATAGATTGCGGACTTCTGCACCAAGCATATCCAGTTTAACGTTGATTTCTTGTCCGAGACAGGTAATTTCTTGTCGCAGAGTATTGTTATCACCTTTTAGATCAGTTTTGAGGTCGTTAATCGCCTTAATTATGTCCGCGGGCGCCATGCCGACTTGCTCCACGTTACCGCTGCTGTCCCTGGCTGTCGTCGTGTTTTTCTGCTTTACAGGCTCTCTTTCGTCGGATTTTTGGCTTCTAAGTGTTCTTCCCCACTCCAATCTTTCTTATCGAGCAATACTGAATTTTAAATTAGTTTGGGTATAATTTGCGATTTGTCTGGGAGAGCGATCTCACCATGCGTCTAGCTACTCCATGTACCAAACCGGAAGTCCTTCTGCTTATTCTTTTGGTGATCCAACTGTCTAAATTACTGTAAACACCACACTTAACATATTTTTAGATGCAGTACGACTTCCACTTACCAGACGTATAATTAACTTCATAGCGATATGTCCATGGAGAATTACTGTCCATAAATCTGCTTGAAAAATCACAGAAAACAAGACACTTCTTTGAACTACAGAACTTGCCCTAGAATCGTGTTTTTAAGTTTTCTTCTGTATCACAGTAGTCCAGTAATAGTTGTGTGTACATGCATGGCTGCATGTGAAACAGGAACTGCTAAAAGCCAATTCAGCATACCCTTTAATGCTGCTCATCATCCAAAGTGTGAACAAAACCCTTAATTCCCTGAATTCACGGTGCGAGTGCAAACAGCGTTCACGTTTTTCAAATGACCGACATCAGAGGCCAGTTAAGATTTTACAGCAGGTTTTATTTTGAACATACTTTCATATACAAACCAGTGACTGAGAAAATGGCTCATTTGAAGCTGTACTCTACATGTACAATATCTTGATTGATTTGCTTTTTTTTTTCCTTTTCTTTTTTTCCCCCAAACCCAGGATCACAGTTTACAGTAAACTGGAATTTGCAGGACGCTCCTCTTCCCTCAGTGTTGGATGATTAAACTCATTATTTCAAACAGTCCTACTGCTAAACACTGGACTACTGTAAATATCTGGACATGATACATCACATTGTAGTCGAGCATGTCCACACAATTGGGGAAAACTACATACAATACAAGCCATTCAATTCAAACAAGAGCAAACTGGCCAAAATCAGTTAGTTATTCCTAAAATGGACATCTAGAACCAAGTTTGAATTGTAATTATATAACCAAGATGGTTTACTTTGGACACTTATGCTTGTAGTCTTACTTCTGAAGTGTACAATAACTTGAATCTAACGGACAGGCATTATATTTTATGGTCTGTATCACTCTACCAGCCCTGAAATGCACAAAATTGATTCCCCAACCACACTTTTCAAAAAGGAGCACTCAAACTCACGCTGCACAGTAAATTTTAAGACTGAATATATATTTTGTTTATTATAAGCATTTGTAATTTTACATCCAATGTTAAAATCAACAACATTGTGACAACCAGCTCAGTTTCTCCGCCCCTCCCCTCCCTCCCTGTTCCCCGAAACAAGCTTGTTAAAATAACATTTTTCAAGACCTTTTTAAAGCAAAGGCACATTTGTCAATACGTGTTTTTAAAAAGGAAAAATAAAGGCAGGCCAGCAAGCAGAGTCAGTCTGGGAAGCAGAGAAGAAGAAGAAGAAGTGAGAGGCTTCCACGACAGCTCCAGTGAGCCTTCAGTACCCCACGTTTCTGGAACAACACAACACAAAACCTGACTTGGAGTAAAGGGCCCGGACCCGGTTTGTCTGAGAGGTGAAGGTCAAGGGCCAGAGGGATTTGGGATGAGCATGAAGTCACAGGGGCAGAAGACTGGCTTGAAACCTCATTTCTCCACTCCAAACACTCTGTAACACTTGTCCTGAGCCTCCTAGCTAAGGAGGTTAAGTTTAAGTCTGTCTGGGGGAGGGTGGCGCTGTGACCCGTCACACCCAGGCCTGCCTGGATGGTAGATGGGGGACTAGAGAGCAGTTCTCCTGACTGCCCTCCCTGCCGACCCTTTCTATGGAGAGTCAAGGCCCGTTTCAGGCTAGCGGCTACATAGTCTACCAGTCCGACTTGAAACCGGTGGGCTGTGAGAGGTGGGACTAGACCCGTGCCTGAAGGTCCTTCCCCTCCCGTGTCTCTATTGGTCCCCAATCATGGGAGGTTGAGTCACAGAGCGGGGCTGCAGGGAGAGACGCAGCTCCGCGTCATACGAACACTTTGGCGAGAGCATCTGCCCCGGCGCTGGCAATGTAGCATTTAGATGGATGAAACGCCACATCGTGGATCGACTCCTCGAACTTCTTTCTGTGGGCCGTGAACTCCTGGATGCAGGTTTTACTCTCCAGGTTCCACAGACGGATAGAGCAGTCATGACCTGCAGAGGAGAAGATGAGTTATTGTAATTTCCAAATAAAGTACAATAAGTAACAATTCTGATGTCTGGGGAAAACTTTGACACCTGAGACTTAAAGTAAACTATTTTAGTTTTTTAAATTCATTTACATATGTCTTTGGGTTTTGGACTGTTAACAATTAATCAGGAGATTACTCAATAAATAAATAATTGTTTGTTGCAGCCTGACTACACATTGCACCAGCTCAGTCACGGTCAGATTGGGTCTGAGGCGAACTAACTGTCGATGAGCTGATGTAAAAAGGGCAGACAATGGTTGAGAAGTACTTACTGCCTGACATGAGATAAAGTCCATTAGGGTCTACAGCTAAGCTTGTGACAGCGTCCAGGTGAGCCACCATGGAGTGAATCAGCTTCCCGCTGTTGTTGTCGAAGAACTTGATGTGTCGGTCCTCCTGCGCAGTGATGGTGATGGGGAGAGTCGGGTGACTGAGGACCTTGTTGATCTGACAGGGGGTGCCTGGTTAACAACAGACAAGAATAGATACGTCATGGCAGGAGAGGGAATTTAAACCAATGGACAGTCAACATGACTTTAAAATAATTCGCAATAATGTGGAATTATTATATGTTGTGTGTGGACATTGTGAATGTTTAATTTGGCTCATTTGGTTTCATTTCAACACGACCCAACCTTTTGTTATATTTTTAATATCTTTTTTGTCTTTACTAGTTTATAACTATTTATAATTATGCCTCTTTTCTTCCCAACTCTTTCTTGATGTTTGTAAATATCCTTTTGTATTCATACAATTCAGGAAGATGTTAAACCGCAAAAAAGAAAAGAATGTCATCTTTGACATTTTAAACAATCTCGCAACACCTCACCTGACTCTGTTTGTACTTGATAGCAACAGAAGAACTTAAACGTACATTTTGAGTGAAACAGCTTAGACACACGAGACAGATATACTCAAATGTACCACTAAGTTTTATCCATGAAGTACTGTGTCAATGATGTATGCGGCAGTAAATTTGGGATTTGTAGATCAGATCTCAATATAGAAGTAGTATAACAGAATAACATTGCAGATTGTGGTTGAGACAATGTCTGCTAATGGTTTACATTCCAGTTGCTGCCACTAGATGTTACTCAAGAGCCACATTTTCAGGAAGCACATACCTCACTTAAACATTGTGACTGAATTCATCAAGAGTTATCCTTTGATTTAGTAATTAAACACATCCTCATTCTCTGATTCGGCTTTTTGTATGAATTTCACGGAATCCCATATGGATAAGAAACACCAATGACCAAAGAAACAATAACAAGGTTCAACTGAAAGAGAAAAACAAAAACTATCCCTAGGATCCAGGATTGCACTAATATTGGTGTAATTTAATCTGCAAAAACCATACAAACGTACGTACAATTCTCTAGCCAATCTGTCCGTTTCAGATGACTTTAAAACTTTCTACTGTGTTATTGGTTTTGTCTAATTGAGTGTCTCTTCCTCTGTCAGTGATGGCAAATTTACTTTTGAAAAGAGGTCTGAGCAATATAAATCTCTAAAATAAGCTTGACACTTCAGTTATATATTTTGGTAATTTGAAAGGTTCTGGGCATGTTGTTGTAGCAACCATTCTACTTGATTAGCTCTTTGGTAATTGAAATACATGCAAACTACTTCTCCCTTACTGATTTCATATTAGCTCTGGATGGAGGAGCATAAATTCTTCTTTTCAGTTCTTACCTGGCTCCAAATTAGACTCCAGGCTGAGGACCAGCTGGCGGGTCTCCATGTTGAAGAGGCCAATCTGCCCGTTTGTAAAGGATGTGACAAGGTGGGCCGGTTCACTGCACACCAGGTCTACTGAGGAGGGAACTCCTAGCTCTGATACACAGAAAGATAGATACATGCATGTTAAAATACCATATAATTCCAGCACTGCTTTAGAGAAAAAGCCATGATACGATTTTCAAGTCAGTACTTTTGTCTTCGTTGAATACAGCGAGGGCGGGTGAGGTGGTGTTGGCGTCCCACAGTCTCACGGTGCCGTCTGCAGAGCAGGAGAGGAGGCGCTGGTGCGCGCTGCTGTACACCAATCCCCAAACTGAGTCGGTGTGTCCGCACATTGCTCCTCGCAGCATCGATGGTTCTGCAACACAAAAAACACAAGTCAGGTACCATGACTTGATGTGAAAATCTACAAATTCTAACAAAACGCATGATGCTGTTACCGTAGGAGTCGTAGGGGTCGATGTTGGGGTTGGGGGTGTTCCAGCACTGGATAGTCCCATCAACCCCTCCACTGAAACACTGCTCCCCTGTGCTGCTCATTACCACGCTCAGTACAGCCCCTCTGTGAATCAAATAGTGATGAATTATTAAAACTACTAGTCGATTGAACATTAAAACTACAACACTTTTTCTTGATGTGCTTAGTTTTTACCTGTGAGCCCTGAAAGTGTAGATCGGTTCCACATCTAAAGCAGCGCTCCTGTGGACAAACAACGTAATCAGTACTGTTACACACAATATCAGTAGTGCGAACTCAATGTGTTGATAATTAGGTTCAAAATGATGGCCTCTGAAATTGTACAAAGCTATAAATGTATTTATTTATTTACAATTTGCTGTGATACCAGCGGTCCATTAGTTATACCCTCAACTCTGAAATGACTTCAGCCTCTAAAAATAACACCATCACATTACTACAGACTGTGTGTGGGCTGCAGAGCAGTGACAAGTGTTGTCAGTTCATTGTCACATGGGGACAGTTTCCTGTAGCTAAATCGTGTGACAGCACAGCGTCCTCCTTATGGGACTAATCAACAACAGAGATTTTCTTTTTGATGACGTTCAGTCTGCTGCTTCAGGTGCAAAGTGATTGAAGCAAACACACTGCTGTCTGAGTATTGGTGTCTCCAACAGCCAATCAATACAACAGCATATTTAAAGCTGCTCATTTTGGCTCAGAAACATAGGAATCGATGGTAATTTGGTACAGGCTGTACTGGAATAGTGTTTTAGAGGTATTTGACTTGTATGTGGGTGTGCTGTACTTACTTTTTGGCAGGAGCAGTCTTTTGCAGGTTCCACATCTTGAGGGTGTGGTCCTCCGAAGCAGTGACAAGGACGGGCTCAACAGGGTGAAATGTCAGAGCTCGTATCCCATCAAAATGGCTCCGCAGAGTGAATTTGGGGTTCCATGTTTTTCTCATGGCGTCCTTATTGTTGCCAATCTGAGGAAGGGACATCTAATCAGTACTCAACATACATTTAAATTAACTGATGGATAAAAAATATAGTGAAAATTGAGATTAATAACCAAAAACAGTAGCAGAATATGTTTCTGTAATTTTGGGTTGCAATCAGCAACTTTATAGAACATTTTTTATGGGGGTTGAGCTGTGCCTTAAAACCAGATGGCTTCCTCTTCTGTGTGGTTGTCAAGGAAAAGGTTACAGTGCTGCAAGTTTGGACTCACGCGCAATCAAAACTGAACCAAAAGCGAAAGGGCCAGACTACATCCTGGATTTTAAATCGTTCTATTTGATCCATTCGAGGGCTGTACAGGCGGAGAGAAATTGTGCAAAAGTGAAAACATTTCAGTCCATGTAGGACTTTTTTCAATGCAAAATGAGTTATGTATGGTAAATCAGTATGTGTATGAGGTTGCTGCTTTGAACTGGCTTGATGTGTGTTCAATCAAGCCCTAGAAATGTCTTGATTATAAGATGCATCACGATGAAGACATTTAATATTCTGCTCGATGCAGAGAGTATAAACAAGTGTTTGATGCTTATGTTCACTGTGCTCTCATATATTCAATAGTGGGATAAGTAGCAGCCTAAAGAGGTATAGTGGAAGGAGGCAGATATCAATAATAGTAGTAGCATTTTGAAAGCAGACATCTGGGCATATTTCTGATTTTATGAAACTGCTGGAAAGCACAATCCAGAGAGACACATGTTGTGTGTAAAATCTCTCTTACAGCAATTACTAACCATGTTAACCATGGAGCTGCATTGTGAAAACCCTAAACCTTTGTAGATAACAAACATGCATTGCACTGCAGATTTTTTCATGTTTTGTTTATGTACTGAGGTGGGTCACACAGATGCTGGTATTGAAAAGATGCAACTTTTTATATTGTAGACTGTTTGAGTCTGATTTTTGAAATGGCTTTCTAAATAACGGTGGAATTTAAATGATGAAAAAACAACTGTCAATTACATAGAAAATCAGGTGCCAAAAATTGAATCAATATGCATTCGAATCATTGACAGGTGAGTAATAATTGAATCAAATTGTGCACGAATCCTCTCTGATGGACTAGGACTCATTTGAATGCATTTTTTCGTACTTTTTTTTCTTTCTGTTTTATAAATAACCATCCTCTAACCACTTTTTTTGTCCAACCAGGAACCAACACACTACAATTAGCCTAGCTTTAAACAGCATGCTACAACCTATGTCTTTCATTACTACACTTTCAAAGCAGCTTACCTGACAGTCTATAAAAATAACCGTTTGTGAAACAAATGGTACGCTTTCAGTACGTGATGCGACTCTCTCGATTTGCTGCAAATTAGAGGAGGAGCCCGGGATGGCTCTTTTTCATAAGGCTTAAATAACAACATGAACAGAAACAGTTTTTCTCCAGTAAAACGATCCCATTCTCTTAAATTCCATTCTGCCTCTTCATACTTACATCATATGCCAGACTGTCGGCCTCGTTGGCCACGGTGAGTCCAGCAAGCTCCCCCAGGCCCAGCTCGCTCTCCATGGCCTCGTCTGTGCCCATAATGAACGACTTCCCTGAGGTGGGTGGGAATGTCAGCGCCTCAACTGTGGACAGTTAGATATACAACCACCGTTCACAAAAAGATAAAACAAATTTAAGTCATTCTAACATAAAGCTCATTGCTAAAATCTACTGGTATTTTTGCTGGAGCACCTTCATCTGGTCGGTTCCCATCATGCTCGTTGAACCGGACCGCGTTGGGTCGGGCCTGGGGCGTGGATGGAGGTTGCATGTGGGATAAGTCCTCTGCATCTCTCAGGTTGGCCAGCATGTCCTGCAGCTTGGACCGGTTTGGTCCTGTTTAACGATGCAGGTCAGAGGTTTTAGCAAACAGACAAACAGTGATGGAGAACGGAAAGAAAAAAAAGTGGCAAAGAATAAGAAAACGATAAATCTTTTCATTTAAAAAACAAAATGAGTAGAAGCTTAAAAAGAGAACAAAGAATGAATATGGAAGGACGGCAGCACTGAAAGGGAAGAAAATAAATTAATATAGTGTGCAAAAGAAGAGTGAAGAAAACGAAGGCAAGTCCGCACCAGAGTGTTTGTTAGACAAGTTAGAAAAGTGGAAAAGAAGTTGAGGCACGTTCATCTTGGTGTAGGCTGTGTGAAGAGAGTAATGTAACATACAGCGTGGGCTCCAACTAACCATCATTTTCAAAACTCATTAACCTGACGATTATTTTGTATTTCATTAGTCCACAAACTGTAAACATTTTACATTTTACATTAATCAAATTATCAAAGAAGTTGGTGACCAATTTCCTTTTGACTGACTATTCAATTCATTAACTTATCATTGCAGCTCTGCATACAGCAGCATTTTGTGAGGTCTCACACAGAATCCTTTAGGGAGCCAATTATGGAGGTTTGTTTTTTTAAATTACAATCATTTGAGCACATATGGGCCCTTAGCATAAAATTGTAACCCTGGTACAATGAAAGGAAGTATACCAATGGTACAACTACAAGGCAAAAAATCCCTTAAAGAAAGAAATCCCTAACAGATCTCTTGCTGATCTTCTCCACACACCCACATGAGCGATAACTCACCGACACGGTGCGATGAACAAAAATAGAAAGCCAAGTGTGAGAAGTGATGCAATCAAATGAGGACGAAAGTGAGAGGAACGCTTTAGTTAAAAAAAAAAAAAAAACAAGGGCAGCAGATATGCGGAGCTTTGGCATCGTACATGTAAAAATCTAAGAGCTCTCAGCTGCTCAATGAGGTTACATCCAAAGTGGGCTGTTATTCTGAGAGCAGTACTATTCAGCTGAGTCACTTCACTGAGTCACTGAAAAAGCTTTTAATTGCCATCAATTTACCAAAGCAGCAAAATTACTTATCACTGTAGTATCAACATGGCTGACAGATGAGGATGAAGACGGTGATAATTATGTTGTTTTGACTGAAACAGACGACTGTGGAGACCCAGACGGGACACAGACAGACGCATCATTATGTCCAACTGTCTTATTAATCTGATATCTGATAGGCTGGATGAGATAATGGTGCGAATATAAATTAAAACATTTAAACGGGACAGAAAAAAACATGCATCAAGCACTACATTTTGTTGGGGTAGGACAATAAAAGTGACAGATTCGAGACATTTGGTATGAAATGACAGACAAAGGGACAGAGCAAGTAGAAGGCATAAAAAGGAGCAGCTGAAGAAGGAGATGAGAAAAACAGCAAAGATGTTCTGTTTATTGATTCAAGGCTCTTTTTTGGAAGTCAGGCTCTACAGAGAGAGGAGGAGGAGTAGGAGGGAGGCAGCAACGCCTGACAGGACTTACTCTTCACCCCCTTTTTCCCCTTGCGCTCCTTTTTGTACTGCTCCTTGAGTTTGGTTATCAGGCCCGGGTCCACGTCCCAGGCCTCAGAAATGGGACCTTGCTCGTCCTTCTCTACACAGGGGGAACAAAACCAGACCGAGAGGCTGTTGAGAAACTGCCCTGGAGGTGCTGAGACCTCTCTCGGACTCTTCTGGATATTTCGCGATCGTCCAGGAGAGCAGTAGGCCTGTAGGGCCTGAGATCTTTTTTTCCCACCACAGTGAAATTACACTCACTACAACTGGGAGCAGCATTAACAGCCATCCCGTTTAATCTTTTTAATTTTCTATTGGCAGATGTGAGAGTAGTGGGAGGGATGTTAACGCCATGTGGGATATTCTTTTATTTGAACGTTTGGATTCTTGAGTCATGACAAGTCTACTCATAAAATGCTCACTGTGATAATGAAATCATTGTATGAATCACACCCACGTTCAAATACAAAGAAACACCTCAGCATGACATCAAGCTCATTTTTTCTGGATTTACTCTAAAGAATGGTGAGACTCAAAGGGAATCGGGCTGATTTGACGACACACAGGAGTGGAAGACACATTGTGGTCACAGACTGGCTATGGGAACACACAGTGGAAGAGATCACACAACTATGGGTTAAACAGACAAACTCCAAACATCATGATTTATGACCACAGCATGATATATGAATGACAAGTATACCATGAAGAGTCTGCAAACTACTAGAAGTCATATAAAAACAAATCATAAGATTAGAGCATAAAATAATTAGCCATATTCTGTGCCTCTGTAACTTGCATGTTGCATTTGTAGATTCATGAAACAAACTCATCATTGTGCAAGAGAAAATACAACATTTTGATTTGAAATCCATGACTCACCCCAATCTGTGCCATCCCCGTTGCCTCTGGACTCTGGCGTGGTGTCCATCTCATCGGGGCTGGACAGGAAGTCAAAGCCCTTCAGTGCCTCCTCTGTGTCAGGGTCCTCACTGGTGTCCATACTGGCGGGCAACGTTGTCGACGATGAGGGCTTCTTCCTCAGGATCTAAGAGATAAGTATTGAGGGCAGTTCTTAGTAGTACAGAGAAATCTTCTATTATCGTTTTGTGAGTGCAGTAGGTGAGGGTTTCTTACCGTCCTGGATTCCACATTAGTCCTGTCCCTTCCCTCGCTGTCCTCTTCCTCATCTTCATCACTGAACTCAGCGGCGGCATTCTCAATGAACTTGAAAGCCTCAAGTACAGCGCTAGTTTCAGAGAGCTCAGCTTTCCTGTTGAGGAACAATGATGCATTAATACACAGACAATGTGTAACTGCTATCACAGTTCACAAATTGTGTGTGGATTGCTTGATTCCTTCATGATATCAGCATATCGTGTTACAGCATCAATTACAAAACAAAACAAAAACAGTTTAATATTGTATCTATATTGCTTCAATCTGTCTTTTTTAACATCCAGTTTAGTGGTATTTTCTTTGTATTGGTGCACAAAAGCAGGATTTTTCAATCAAACAAACATGTCTTACATTCCATAGAGTATATAGCATTTTTATTCCAGAATTTTATATATTGATCAGACTGCAGTCTGAGGAAAAGGACAGTTTCTCCATACAGTTATTATGTTACTTCATTGACAACTACAATCCAATCGTCCCCTGATTCGCTCGTTAATGCAACAAACACGTAAGAAATGTTGCCGTGTTGCCCTTCAAGACCACTTTAAACTGTGCAATTTCCATTCATCCAATAAAAAAAGTTCACAATCACGAAAAAAGCTCATTGAAACCTTTGGTTGTCAATCAGAAAGGGTGGAGTTAACTGTCAGACATGCCCACTAATGGCTGTTAATAACTACACTGTGACTGTGACAGAAATTTAAATCCCAACATATCCGCTTCATCTAAAAAGTCATATTTACCTCAGTATTCAGTATATACCTTCAGTATTTGTCAGGCAAATTGTAAGCACAGTGTTAAATGCACTGAATTTTTAATTTTATTATCAATTTGATGCTTTAGAGGAGAAGACTTACCCTCTGGTGCCCATGCCCTTTGCTGACGTGTCAGTCCCATTGACCAAAGGCTCAGCACTGGTCCGTTCGCCCGTCCTCCCAGCACCGTCCCCGGCTAGTCCTAGCAGTGCTCTGACCCGCTGGGACTTTACATCCAGGATGGTGTCTGTGTAGCCCACCTCCTGCAGGTACCTGGAAAATGATAAACAAACTTAAACCTGGTTGCGTTTGGTTTAATCCAAAAAATGCAATTTACTGTGAAAAGAAAACAAACATATGTAATAATGACTCTTTCATGCTGCAAAGGAACATTAAGGGTGCACTCAGACTAGGCAATCCGTACAGTGCTCAAGCATGGTGCTCAAGCACATTACACTTCCCTGGCATGGTTGGAAGAGGTTTGCTTTGGCATGGTACTGTTGCACATGCACAAGCACAAGTACGGGTACGCGACATGGACATGACATATAATCGATGTGACCAAATGAGGTCTAGAGTTTACAATAAGTTCATTTGCTGCAAAGACTTCCATATGATCAGAGAGGAGTGAGAGTCGAGTACTAGCTACTGTCAAAAGTGACAGGTCTTCTGGCAGTCTCGTCTAGCTGATGGTATTAGCTCTGTGAGGCGAGATGAGCTACTCATCAGATGTTACACCTCCCTGTCGGGATGCAGAAGAAGCTCGAGCAGTTTGAGCGGTCGACCGAGTGAAGGGGAGGGCTGTCTTAGCACATTATTGATCTGTCCCCTGACACAGAGTCAAGAATAAATTGGCTGCCTCATGAGCCAGCATGTTGGGGCAGATGATGCGTGAGGCTGCCTGATGGCGTCTGGGAGCCCGGTTTATTTACATGGACTGACTGGAGATCAGGATGATATGATAAGCAAACTTTCTAGAGCCAGCTGGGTGCACCAGAGAAAACAAAGCGAAACAAAGAGCAGGTAATGACTGCATCTGCCCATGTGAGGGAGCTCTTCCCCACTATTTTCTTGGGCTGTAGCACTTGGCACTGTAGAGTACTTCATAAAAGCTGTTAGTCTGAGTGCAAGTGACAATACTATTACTGAGATCTAAAACTAGAAGCCTGTGAACATCCAATACAGTTAATTTTAGTGAAGTGCATTTGCTTTCTGGGTTGAAACGGACACAGAATGACTAATAGATGTGTACTTACTGTCTAAGGAGCTGACGGCCTTGTTTCCAGGACAGCTGATTGTTGAGCGATCCAGAAGACTCGTTCTCGTTGGCCTCATCTGGAGGAGAAGAGGAGGACACAAATTAGGGCTTCGCAAACAGCGCGGCCACTGACATTATTTCCACTCTGTAAACACGACCAGAACATTCCTGCATCATAGCATCCCGGCAACTAGACACATCCAGCGCTTAGCTGCTTTTAGTAGGTCAACAGTGGGTTAGAGTTAAATACATGAGGGGTTTCTCTTTAAAATTGTGCTTGTTTAACCAAACTTTTATCGTAAAAATTACAAAACACTCAGTAAATCAGTATTTACACCCCTTTTATTGTAGCTCCTGGTTGGATGTAGACCAGAGTAATTATTTGTCAACTTTAATAACTAGCCTCAATCCAAAGATTTTCATCCCAGTAGGTATTCACTGCATTATTAAAACTGTGTGCACAACAGCTCTCGTTGTAGAAATAGAGAAGAGATTTAAAACTCATTAGTGACAGCTTGTTCTTTGATTTTACAAACACATTTGGTATTTAATGACGCATTCCACCACCTTCAAAATGGCTGGTGTCTGCGTCAACCATGTCCCATGACATACTAGGAAGAGCCGCGACATGTGTCTGTGCTTGTAGCATCCAGAACAACACACACTCTTTATGGCTGTCTACAGCTCAGACAAAACAAATGATGAGATTCAAAGCTCACTTTGATATTCAACGACGTCAGAACTCAGCAAACGAGTCAGCTGGGAATTTTGTGTGGAGCAGAGAGACGTGTTAATAAGATTTAGATCGAGTGTGTGTGAAGGGGTTGATTTGGCGGGGCAGACAGACGAGGGCGCCTCAAAAAGTGGGTCATGCCTAATTCAGCAGGGTGAGGAGCGGGCAGGTGCACCACCATACGAGCAACACTTCCCACCCCTCGGCTGCCCCCAACGCCATCCCCTCCACCTAACACCTCTCCCCCTTCACGTCCCCTCATTCATCAACGCTTCAAGGGCTCGGGCGCTTTGAACGGCCCTCATGAATAGAGATGAGGAGAGGGGAGGAAATGTCACAATCTGACTTAATGATGGCAGAGGACTTGAACATGAGAGGCCAATTAAACTACGATGATGAGAAACAGGTAGTGCATTGATACAAAAATGAAAGCATGGTAAAATAAGGTGCTGCAATCGAAAGGTGAGAGCAACTTTTTAGATTAATTGATGTAAGCTTTAGGAGTTGCGCGCTTTTTTCTTATTTTTACCTCTAGTGATAATTAAAGTTTGATTTGGCTTTTTCCCCAAGAGTTTCTTGACCTCTGATGAATAGCAGTGTGCTCGAAACCCCATTCAGTTATTAAAAAACCTCACTACAAGACAGATTTAGTTGCTGTCCGAGAGATTTTCAATTGCATCGCACAATCAGCAGGTACAGTTGTCATGATTCCATTTTAAAATCAAAGGAAAAGAAAAACATTTCAAAAACACAGAGGACACAGCTTGGTCACAGCCTGCAGCTCTACTTTCAGACATCTATCCTGTGTGCGGGAAGATAAACAAGCGAAATTGGATGAAGGTAATTCAGAGATCGGAGATGAATATGGTTTAAATGTGGCTCATTTCCCTGTCGTTGACATTTTGGCGAGAATAGGCATAATTTCCGTTTGGGAAATCTTGTAACTCTCTGCCACACTGACCGTTTGTACTGAAAGACATGCAATAAAAACTCCACTGACTGTCTTTGCAACCTTTTGGCATCATTTATCTCCCTGAATTTATCTCCGTTTCTCTCCTCTGCTGTCCGTCTGTGCCGAGGATCACTCAAAGGGACTTCATGGTGCATTCAAGTGCACGTCTTTAACTGTGTAATTGGGGGCATCATGGCTTTAAAAAAAAAAACAGTTGTCAGGGCATAAAAATATATATAAAAAAAATGTATTTAAGGTTGATTGGATAATAATTTTTTAATTATGGAGACAAAATATGTCCAATGCAAGAATGACTATCTCCAAGGCTGATGACTTCATACCAGCAGAGGAAAGTGATACCATTTCTTTTTTTTGTAGTTTGAATGAACCGATCCTTTATAGTGTGTGTCTTCATCAGAAATCAAAGCGAAGGAACGATTGTTCTACACTTATCTTTCTTTCTAACATATATGCTATATATATATATACACTATTTTATAGAAATGTGACTGCTTGTTATTCATTGACTCTTGTATAGTATTGTTCAGTACATCCCCAACAACAGCAGCACTATTTCAGCATTCAGGAAAGGACCCTGTGAAGAAAACTATCGAGGTCAACAAGATTCAACATGAGTGCAGCCTTCACATGCGTACCAGTCCTTTCACTCGAGGTATGTGAACGCAACAATCACAGTGATTTAGTATGAAGAGGTGGAGTCGGCTGTTTGAGCCACCATACACTTACCAGAGTCGTAGCTTGGAGGCTTCATGTCGCCTTGATTTAACTCCGTCCCATATTTTAACTTGTGGTACTTTGCTCTGCAAGTAAAGAGGAAAAAGAAGAAGAAAAAAAAACAGGGCTGATCAAAAAGGTCTGAGAGGAAGCTATTTAAAAAACTCATTATGTGTGGCATCTGCATAAGCTTTGAAAGTCATCCCAAAAGCAACTTGCTCTACTTCTCACAAACATGTTAGCTTGTTAGACAGATTCACTTGGAAAATGGCTGAAGGTTAGTATCATTAAAATCAAAATTACACCATTAAAGGAATATGTTTTAAAGAACACCATATATGATGATATAGAAATAAGGACTGCAACTAACAATTACATTAATTGTCAAATTAACTCTGTAGTTGTTTGGTCTATAAAACGTCAAAAAATGGTGCAAAATATTGATCAGTGTTACCCGAATGTCCCTTAATGTCTTGTTTTTTCACATTGAAGAAGCTGGAATCACAAATATTTGACTTTATTTCCCTAAAACATACTTGATTAATCGACAATTAGTTCCATTAACAATTAATTGCTTTTGTTTGTCGAGAAAATTGTTAAAAACTGACCATAATTACCCTGGCTCTAAGTTGACATTTGAAAAGCTTCTTCTGTCTGATATACTCATAAGATATTAAATGTACGATTATAGGAGACAAAAAAGTAGTAACTTAAAACAGCTATTTCTGATTGATGGGTTGACCAATTAATTGACTGATTATTCAAATTGTCAAAAATGTATGCAAAAATCACATATATATGATAATCTAATTGGTGTTCATGAAACAAACTTTTATAATCAGAGTCTTTACTCATGTTCAATAAAAACTTGTATTACAATTGGCATGGAATTATCATTTTAGACAAAATGTGTAAAAAGAAAATAATACGAAATACTCCTTCCCAATACTAAATCCAATGCCTAATCTTTGTGTATCAGCTGATACAGAGAAATGATCTGACACCCGTGTGTCACCAAGGAAGAAAAGGGATGCATGATATACATATGGACATTTATAATATCAGCTTTTGGCTGATAATGAAATCATAGCTGACAATTAGAGCTGATAATATGAAGCCAAATTGTTCTCATTGAATTAACAAGTGCAGCATCTTCACACTCCGATTTAGTGGGTGGCACCTTTAAAGTTGGTTTGCGATCCTACAATAAACACCAAGAAGAAGAACAAACGCCGACAGCCACACAGTGTAGACAAGAGAGCAAAACATGTTGTCTCTATTGTGGATGTTTCTTACAGTTTTAGAGGAAAATGTCACAATTTCATGCAATTTACAACACACATTCCGAGACGGGGGGGGGGAAAAAATCCACGAACTGTAACACAACAAATCTAAGCCATGGAACATCAAATTATCCAGCTTTGCTCACTACATCTTAGCATTTATTACCCTCTGATGTGCATAAACTACATGTTTGTAAATGTTTTTTTAAAGTTAAATTATCAGCTATCGTATCAGTATCAGCGATAACAATCTGCTAATGCAGTATTAAAAGCATTTCTGATACTGATATGTGACAATGTGTGGCCTTTCCAGCTTTTGCACTGCTGAGATTTCAGTTTCTTCCAGTGACTGCACACATCCATATCAGATGTAACTCAATACAAGGCAAGCTCTCACACCTTTTAGTTCACACAGCACCCGCCACACCACACCACACCCCCCTGTGATCCAGAGGAAGCAACCCCCATCCAAATCAAATTCATTCTAAATTGGGTACATCCTACATTCAGAAAGCCATTTCTGATATTGCTTTCAGGTACCCTCCGAGACATGACCTGTTGCTTAGCAACCGGGGAAAGTGGTAGTAATCCTGGGTTAAGTGTTGCTCCTGAGGCAGAGTCTGTGGTGATCTCACAGGAGCAAAGTAGATAAATATACACTACAAACAGCCAGAGGATTCCATGCCAAACAAACCTAATGATGATGTTCCCTCACAAATGTATCTCACCCCCTAGCTGACTGGAGGAATGACCTAACTAACTTATTATGACACCTGTCTAACATAGTTATGTTAGGGCTCTCATTAGCCTGGACCATCTCCCAGCTCAAAGCTCAAATTACAACACTGGCAGCCAACGGTCTCATTTTGTTCCTCATCCAAGTTTTCTTCTTTCTTTCCTTAACCTTTACTTATCCAGAGAGGACTTTGTCTCATTTAACATTCATAGAATTTCACCCATTCCCAGCTTGGAGTTGTCACAACCACTGTCTTCTACTGTACACCACAGAGCAGTTTAGTATTTCCTGTGCTGTTAATGCTGTAGGAGGAGACAATGATTTGACTTCTTGGCTAAAATAGGGACAGAATTACATCACAACTGCACAAGATCAGTCCAATACATCCAACGATAATTCTCGTTTAGTACAGCTTAAATCTGACAGGGCAAGAAACACAAACTTTCACACAAGGTAGTAAACAAGAAAAGCACTTGATTAAGAGGTTAAACTGACAGGGAATGCGCCTGAAATGTTCACGATAATCCCTCATTACACAGGGAAACTGTGTATAAACACAGCTATGGTAAGTAGAGAGGGTCAAAATGTTTATAACAGACTGTGAGTAATGATTTTACCATTCTTTCACTTCTTTCCCTGTTCTCAGCAATAACTTTGGTGAGAATGTGTTATTATCTCTTGGAATTGTGGCCAAAACCATAAAATTCAGAGCCAACTTGCAATAAACTGAAATATCATTTTACTAAGTTGTCACTGAGCTATGTTGACACTCGTCATGAATGCTATAAATGTTCACACCGTTTGTTGTTTTCTCCAGGGCTACTGCTTCAGAGTCTGTCTGAATGACATGCCTCATGGCTTAAAGACGCATTAACGTGTTGAAGTCACAAATATACCTCTGTTACAGCGTGCAGCCATGCGTCAAGGAGGGAGGGAAATGCAAAGTGTATCGCTGCTGCTACCACAGGGACCTTTTGTCTGATGGTGACGGGCTAATGCACAGGAGAATGACAACAATGCAATTCTTCTGGTTTACTGGAGAAAGACCGCAGCGGCAGTGAGCTCATCTCAGGTGGAGCGAAAATTCTTCTCTCCTCCTTTCCCACCCCGTCCTTCTACTGGGGACGATGCAGAGTCATCAGCATCCGACAGCAAACAAAGTCTTCATGCCAACACATGCTCTTGTCCAGAGACATCACACCAGCTGGACTCGGGGGAGAATCTCTCTGGCACGCTCACATTGTTACGGCTTCTGCTGACACCAGCTGAGACATCGGACTTGTATGCGTAGAATATAAACAAGAGGAAGCAAGGTTGCCTGCCTAAAAAAGGCAAGCAACCTTTTTGTTTTTTTGTTTTTTTACATTATCAAATGTGCAGAGCGTGTTAGCTTTGTGCAAGTGAAGCAGACACTGTTGCCCAGTGACAATCTCACACGGCCATGTTCTCCCCTTCTCTGTATCTCTCAGAGGGAGGAATTTATTTTTAGGAGCGCACAAAACATGGAATCACTGCAGTTGTTGCAGACTAGCAGAGGTATTTGTGTGTGTTGTGGGTGGGCTGAAGCAGCAGTGGGAGGTAAGGCACTCACCTCTCTTGCTTCAGCGCGTACTCCAGCATTTTGATCCTCCTCACAAGGTCTTTCTTCAAGTTTTCCTGGCCCTTCCTCTCCCCCTGCAGGAAGGCGATTTGGGCCTGAAAACACAAAAATAGGATTGTCAGGTCCCATTTTTAAATAGGGAGAAGATTTACAGTATATGCTTTTATAAATAGAGTGAATGTTTCCGCTGTTTTGGCATCTTAGACATGAGCTAACTAGCAACAAAGACTTTCAAAGAAAACCTTCATGAGAGAACATCTGAGAACAACTACTTCTGACAAGACTGAAATAGGATGATGTCAAATCAAAATGCATGCCATGATGGGAAGTAAAAAGCCAATCATTCTGTGCCATTCTATTTTAATCTAACCTATTCACTCTCCCACACACGCACCCCCCCTAAAATCCCTTCCCTCTGCACACCACTGTGTCTCTTCTGGAACAGGCAGCAGCTGTTGACGCACTCCATCTGAGTCAGCACTACATTACATTACATTGCTGGGTACCACACACACATACATGCATGCGCTTGTGCACATGCTCACTTGTAATGAGAGTGGTGAAGGCTAGCTCACAGTGAGGCATGCGGCAAATAAATCAGACAGAGAAGATCACATTGACTAAAGGTGAATCTATCTTACAGCAGGATCAGACGCTGTGCGATTGTAATCATCATCATCGCAAAGGGATTCTGCCTTACAAAAGGGAAAAAAATAAAAATAAATTAAGACTGATAAAATCCTCCTCTACCTTGATACTCAAAGGGGCATCTACACCAGGCTAGTAGCTTTCAGCAGGACTGTGTTATCTGGTATTACTAATAGGGGTGGTAATCTTTGGTAATCATGATTCGATTCAGATTCACAATTTGATTCAGGATCAATTTTAGATTCAAATGGTTATCGATTAAATAAACAGAATGAGAGGCACTATATACTGTCTCTTACTCCAGTGCACTTTGGGCCAAACCATTGATTCACTTACAGTTAACTATAGTGGCGCAGTGACTGAGGCCTCATTTATGAAAATGTTCTCTGATTTGTACTTGAACTTAGTCTTAAGATTATTTGTGTCTATAGTGTGTCTAGGTTAGATTCATTAAATATGCTGAAATTAAAAAAAACTTGCTGAAGAAGGTTCTAAGAATCCCATGTGTAATTTATGCAACCGCAATCTATAAATCTTAAATTAACTTCAATTGACAGCACCTGTGTCCTGATTGCCTCTTATATAATGGCAGAAAAAAATAGGGTTTAGTTAGAAATAGCCATTGTACAAAAGATAAAATCAAACTTGGTAGAGGCAAGGGAGAGTGAAGCCTGGCAACACACATTATTCAAAGGACTATTTAGTGGAATGCTCCTCTGGAGCGTGTCATTGCTGCATGTTGTTCACAAAGCTCACATTAAGTTCACCACAGACTTTGATGCATGCATGTCCCGAAGTGCAATGACCAACAGGAAAATCCCTTTCGTCTTAGTCGTACAATTAAGACCATTGCCAAGTCAAGGTTTTATAAATAACTACTTCTACAGTTTCTACATTAGACATACTTATGAGCAAAACTGATCGTAAGTCAGCTTTATAAATGAGGCCTTGGTGTTGAACAGAAAAAAGTGAAGGATGATGATTGAGTGTATGCAGCTCAAGTTATTTTTTTTCAAGTTAATGATTTAAATGTACTGCATTCACTTGGAATGTTCTTACAGTCCTCTATGAAAATAATGTATTTAAGATGTAATTTACTGACCAACATCATGTTTTTTCTATAGAAATACAAGTTGTTTTTTCTAGAGTAAAATGTATTCATAAAACCATTGTCTTCTGTTTTGTAATTCCTTCAAGATAACACTGTTATCGACAGTCTTTTGTTTTTTTCTTTCTTACGTTTGTGAATCGATTCAGAATCATAGACTGCAATTCTTAAGTGATTCAATCAATGTCTTCCACCCACACCTACTTGCCATTTTCCCATTATGACTACACTTTGCTACTGCCTCGT
Source organism: Diplodus puntazzo (assembly GCA_963678695.2). Classification (NCBI taxonomy): domain Eukaryota; kingdom Metazoa; phylum Chordata; class Actinopteri; order Spariformes; family Sparidae; genus Diplodus; species Diplodus puntazzo. The sequence goes on from OZ023168.1 coordinate 12,957,172, forward strand.
TTATGTGGTATAACAAACTCCATTACTAAGAGGCTGTGGCATCAAAATTGATTTTTTTTAATTACTGGAAACAGGTCAATTTAGGAAAGGCTAACTGTAACTACACTCCAGCTAGCATGAACCTTAATCCTGTTGAGTGGAATCAGTCAATACGTTTACATGCACAGCTTAGTCAGCCATAGTTCGAATATGCTCCTCAATCAGACAACTGCAATTGTCCGAGTATACATGCCAAAATTGAATTATTGGCCGAAGCATGTCATACCTTGGTACAATGGGTGGCGCTGTACCCATTTCAACTTGTGGTAATAAAGCCACCTCTGGCTGACCTCTTTACATCACCAGCAACAACAAACTCTGCCTCGGCATTCAAGAAAGATGGCGTACGAAGAGCAAGGCGAAGCTACATCTTTGTACATTTCGTATATGGTGTACATGATAATTACACAAACTAGATGTACAATGGCGCTCTTGCTTGTGGTGATTTCAGAGGAAAGATGCCGCCGCCGCCGCCGCAATCCTTCTATTTCCGGCTCACAGCCCCGGGAAAAAAATCTTGAGCCTGCAAAGAACGCAAAATCCGAATCCAATCTGATAGAACATATACATGCAGGAGTAATACGACTATCAATCAAATAATCTAGGTGTTTTAATCCGAATATGAGAAATCCGTTCCGGTCCGATTTTAGTCAGACTAAGGTGTAGACACGCATCTTAAAAATCCGATCATAGTCGGACTAACCCAGTAATTTGGTTTTCTAGAGTGTCAAGTAAACACACTGACTGGTGTGTTTCCAGAAAATCACAATTATTATCAAACACAATGTTAGTATCTTTGACTTTGTAGAGCAATATTACTAACTCAAAATGTTGATTTAATGTGGTTGGTGCTCAAGAGAGATCACTTTATAATTGACTAGTTAGTTGTGAATTATTTATTTTCATACATTTGTAAGTTGTGCAATAAAAATGAAATGATTTTTTTTTCTGACTAAAGCTTTATATCTTTTCTTAAGAGTGAATTGCATCTTATAAACTACATATCGTCTAAGGAGCAGAGAAACAGAAACCAAACACAACATAATCTGTATAGTATTTTAGGGGTTACAGCAAGGTGAAGACTGCCAAACGACTGTAGAGGCTGCTCAAGGCTGTGCTGTGTACAGAAAAGAGGAATATGCAGTTTATTCCATTTCAGCACTTGATCAAAATAATGCTTTCTTTAGACTCTCAGTTGTTGAGAAGCACCAGCAAATCAATGAGCATACAAGGTTCGTTTTAGTGTCACTCTGTAGTGGCAGAATGACTGGAGTGCAGTGTCTGAATCTTGTTTAGAATTAAAGCAAACAGATATGATAATCTGAAAAACGGCAAGATGGTAGATCCAAGCACCACGAGCCGAGTTGCTCCTGTCAATCGTCAAAACGTAAATTCCAAACATCTTAGAAGGGAATGAATATTGACTTGATTCCCTGCGATTCACTCTACATGCAGAGGATGGTGCGAGTTTGAGTGGGCTGGATCACAGTTTCACACGGAGAGCAAGTCGCGCTGCTGCTGCTGTTGCCTGCAACAATGAGTCATGACAGCACTTCAATCTGCCTCGTATTAATAATAACAGCATTTCTTAGCGTCCACAGTTCTCAGCGGAGAAACTGCTTACAACTTGTTTGCTTGAGCTCTAGTGCCGTAAGGATTTAAGGTACTGGTTCTCAGTCAGACAGTGTTAACAGCACAGAATTATCAACAGTTGCCTGGTTGCAGTCTGATGCCAGCAATTGATGCTCCTGAAAGTTGGATCAGCACAGCATATACATCACTCTACTTATTACATCTCCGCAGTCTCAGATTCCTTATTCAGCATGTCTTATGTGCATCTACCTCCCCTGGATCCATACTAATGCATTCTGGATTGACAATGATGTTAAGAACGTTTAGTATGCATCTGACTCTCCATGTCCCTGAGCCAGGATCAGTAAGCATGAAAAACACAAAGCGAGAAAATAAAGGTAGCTCCAAATACGGTTATCTTCACAAAAAGGCCCCATTTATAAGCTCAGTGACAGTAACATGGAGCAGAGCAGACAATTATGAGAGAAGGGGAAAAAATGGCAAAGCCCCAGGAGCCATGGAAGAGTGAGTAAGGCATTGATTTTGTACCTGGTGACAAATACTTGTCCCAGTAGCTGGATTGAAAATATTTGGGATATGACAGGAGGGAAACAGTATTCTAGATGACAACTTGCTTACAGTCGGTAAAGCAGGGATCACTGTGTGCAGTCTTTGTTGAGTGGGAGGGGAGGCCCATAGCAGAGGCACAAATAAGGCATTAGGAAAATATTGCATATGGAAAATTATTAGTGTTTGGATTGGGCCAGACTGCTCGGCTCCCAAAAATAACTTACTCTGGCTTAAGTGGCTCCAGTCCAAATATCAGTTAGGACCACTGCCTCGGGACATTGAAGCTGCATCACATGTGGCTGCCCTACAGACCCTACAAAAACCTCATGAGGCTAATTGCAGAGCTAATACTTGGTAGCTCTTTATGTTAAGGTCCTTTTAATAACTTATAATTGTTTATAGCATAACCCCTGTCCCAACCAGTCCAGGCAGATGGCCACCCCTACCTTGACTCAGGGTCTACTCAGAGGTATCCAGGCAGTTTTTTCTCGCCTCTTACGCCAAGTGCTCGCTCATGGGTGAATGTTGGGTCTCTGTCAATTAATGTAAGAGTGTGATCTAGACCTGCTCCAACTGAAAAGTGTCTTTTGTTGTGAATTAGTGGAATAGAAAAAATACTGACTAGGCTTGTGCAAGTAATGGAACAAGAAGAAGCTGTTAGATGGAGGGGTATGACATGCAACAAATGGTGCCGGCTGGAATTGAACCAGGGCTGAGGTGAAAAGCAACTTCTTTAACGGAGAAAACACACTTATTTCAACAATAAGAGCTAAAGCAGAATCACAGAAGAGCAGCTTGCTAGCTCGCAAACAGACTCAATATGCTACCTCATTTGGCAAAAAAAGGGAGGGTGACTCATTTTTCACTTTGGATGAAACTGTACATCTGCGTTGATTGATATAACGAGCGAACGTTCAATTCTTTGTCCAAATGAAGCGCTGGCCCTGGGACCTGTGGCGTCTTGCGGTGCCAGAGATAGAGAAGAGTGCAGCTCTGTGAATCTCTGGCTCGCCATCTCTGGCCCATCAAACATTAACCTTGGGAGGAATGCAATGAGTCAACTCAGGCCATAAAGAGACACAGGAAGCATTTAATTCCCGGCCTCACACTGCCTGCATTATTGGCCTATTGGATAAGGGCTCCTCAGTCTGTCCATCTAAGAGACATGTAGCATGGGGCATCCATCCTAGAGTGTGGGGCTTTTCAGAGACAGGAAAAGGAGGTAGAGGAGATAAACACCAGCCACTGGCTAAATGCTGGTCAGTTTAGGTAAGAAAATTGGTCACAATACTTCTGCTTTTAAATAGAGGCCAGTCTAGTTTGGGTGTCAACTTTTGACTATAATATATTTAGACACATCTGCAGAAAACTGCACAAACAAACAATACATCAAAGATAAAGTGGCATTATTTTCAATTATGGGTTAAGAATAGAATTATTCCAGCAGGATTTAGGTAGATGTAAATTAGGTTAGTCTAATTTGGTTGCTGCACAACCTGTTTAAAATCTGAGCAAGAAAAACATTTTATTTCTTAATTTACCGTCATTGCTCAAGCATGATAATGACAAAGTTAGGGTGTAGATTTTGACCACACGGACTACACAAAAAACAGAAGCAAGAGGAAAACAATTACACCAAATTTTAGCTCTTCTTCATGACTTAAATTTAGGTCAATGAAAGTAGGGTGATTATAAACAATATCCCCATAAAAAGTCCTTAAATCAGAGACCTTAAAGATTTGTGAATTCCAGACATGTTTTCCCTCAGACTTGTTCTATGTCATCGCCAAAGACATCGACAACACAAAGAGGCCATTTAATCCAGACAGAGTGAACACTGTGAAAAATTCCTGTACATCTGAGCCGCAAGGCTGAGCTCACTCCATTTGTAAAAGAAATTCAGCGGATACTCACACAACCTCAGGGCTTACACACAAACAAAATGGTCACACATGCTGGTCAGAGCAGAACCAGGAAAAGGGGGCTGGTGTAAATCCCACATTTACAATGCAAACAACCTTTCTGTCAGCCAACACCGGGTTTACTCTCACAGTTACCGCAAACCAATGAGCACCACGATGGCCAACCTGATGACTGGCCAAGTACATTCCACACATGCCATTACACTAGTAGCAAGAGAGGAAAAAAAGGCAGCAAAACAACTGAAGCAAGACAAAAGTGCTGGGGACTGTACTGTGGCTACAGTGGTTCACCACAGATAAAGCTTTTTATGGCTAAAACAATTCACTTCAAGCAGGTTAAATCTTGAATATGCCAAAATACCAAAAATACCATAACCACTAATAAACATACTCATCACTTTAAAAGACTTACTAGTAAAAACTGCCTGACTTTGGGTTTTCTTATCTGTCATTTTCTTTTTCTGTCCTGAAAGAAAAAGTGGTATTATTGTTGTGTAAACTTTGAATGTTAAATTGTATTTGTTTTGTATAAATTGTTTTGTAATTTGTAATCTTTTAATACAACAAAATATAGGTGATTAAGCCAGTCTCATAGGATTGTTGCTTCTCTTTTAGACCTAGTTACCCTGGTAGGTTTTTGGACTGGAGGTTATATTGGTAGTGGTGGATGATATGGATACAATGCAGTATTAACAGTGAAATCTATAACTTTTTTGGCCACTTCTAATGCCACATTGAGTGACATTTGTTTCCGTTATAAGGTTCGAAGTAAACAAGTATGATGGAAAACCAATAGGGATTATATGGCCTTAAAATACATATCAATATAACAAGTAAATCCCAGTGGTGTAAAACAATCATTTCTAATATATATTTGTAAATAATTCAATGAATGCAACCTGGACCAGAATGTGATGCACAAAAAAGGATGTATAGATTAAACCAATAAAATGAAAATAATGTATGAGACAATGAGCTTCCTCACTACAGTTTCCAGGGGTAGTAGGGGTAGTTCATAACATAACTTAAATTAGAGCCAACAACAGAAAATGAAATGATATAGTACATTATTATTGTAACATGAATTCAATGCTTTTAAAACATTTAAAAACCTCGTTTACAGATATCATAGGCCAATCCTGCAGATGAAATAGCTCACACATCAAAGATCATCTTCATCAGCGCATTTGATGCAAAAAATCTGATAATGCCGTAAAGAAGAGATGCTCAATAATTAGTAACACTATCTACATCTGGGGATGATGTAGATAAATTCATAGTCTCACAGTTTCATTTCATCCACTCAAATTTACGACCTGATTTGTAACTACGATGACTGATTGCTGCCTGACTTCTAGGTTAGATTATCCTTTTACCCTCTTCAAGGCACCTCTGTAAGTATGAGCTTCACCCCCTTCAAAAGTCCTCTGTAAGAAGCCAACATACTGACTGTATGCACACCTATTACAGAATCATAGGACTGGCTGTCTGGGTGCAGGTATCTGCTTAACTTAATCCGCTGCTCCGTTTTGCTCCTTCTGTGCCACAGAAGCAGTGGCTTACATTGTGAAATACTGAGTATCTGTGGTTGTGGCTGGAGCTCAATCCTTCAAATGCACATCGATCCACCCTGCACAGAGTGAGGATTGCTCTGAGGGTCGGGGTGAGACAGTGAGCTGCTCAAACTGGGATCTAATAAAGATTTCTGCTCAGTTATCTGGGTCGAGCTGGGCTATGTACAGTACCCATAAAACAACAGATGATCCTTGCAAGGCCATAGATTGTTCAGTCATACATATGTCTTCTCTCATCTGTAAACCTTCACAGAGACACAGATTTTTTTTTTTTCACCTCATCACGAGTTTCCACTTGAGCCTCATTTTACACTTTGCTGTCACACAGCTCACATCAAGTTGCCACTGCATTGCTACCTTACAGGGGGGTGCAAACAAAGGCAGCATGTTGGGCATCTTGAGGACGAGGGTGCTGCATCCCATGTTGCTGCATTAATATTACATAAGGCTCATGGCGCACATGCACACTCTCACATACTTGCATGCAGGCAAAGAGCTACATTTTTTAACATCAGCATTTTCTCTGACAAACAGGTCGTGTGACTGTGAGGTGTGGTCCCGGTAGAACCCTGCTGAAAACAACGTTTACAACAGCTTCAAAGTCCAGAGGATAAAAAAGCATCGAAGAGCCAAGAGGATTTGAAATTTGAGAACATAATTTCACAAAAGCCTGCAAAGTGTGGGTCTGAACAGATTTCTGGCATAATGTGATTCACATCAGTATAGTTACTTGCATACATCAGAAGTGCAAGAACCAAATAAAAGATGGCCAGAGCTGAATCGGAAACATCAGGCTTTATGATTGGCAACTTAAACCTCTGGGTCACTGGGGTGGTGTAGTTATATGATGCATAGTAAAATGATTTAACTTTGGCCAATGCTGGTCAACAAAGAAAAATAAAACGTTGCAGCCAGAATATTGAAATCAATGTTATTTAATATGCATACTTCATGCATTTACTGCGCTTTTTCAGAATAAACTCTATATATATAGATTTTTTTTTAAAAGCGTGAATATGAATCCACTAGCAAATTCCCAAAGACCCAAATTGCCCAGTATACTTATAATCTGCATCTACATGTATACATAACATATGCAGAATTATGACAGAAAATACCTTTTACACCATTAACTTTTAAGCTGGAAAACACTGCTGTTCCATCAGAAACTGGCGATCCAAGATTATCTTTTTCACCATTTGATCTGGTGAGTGAACCAATTTACAACTCTGACAGACTGACTACCTCCCATTTACTGTAAAACTGGGGGAGGTCGGCAACTTTGAGGCACAAGCAGGCAGCTGTCCCTCAATCCCACGCAGACAGATGAAGGCTGTAAGTGTGAATGGAGGAAGGAGACGGGAATTAGCAGGCCAACACGGCAGCTTTACAGCATGGAGAAAGGCTCTGGTGTGAGTCCAACAGGGACAGTAGAGCAAAGCTCGGACGAGCGGGCTTTAGTTAATAAACAAGGGTCCCTTCAGGCACCCTCACAGGAAACACACAAACCCTTTTAAACTACTTACAATTATCTGTACAGTGAGTGTTTGATAGACACGGCAATGACTGCTTTTATGGTGCTTCTGGTAAATCTTACCACAATCTGTTTGAAACATATGATTGAGGATGGAGTTTAATTTGTGGTCCATACCCTGGTTACGTGACAGAGGCTGTGAACACTTGTGTAGCATTAGTTCCTTTGTGAATTGATATTTTTTTTAACAATTGTTTGTATCTGCAACAACACTGAGAAAAGAGTACATATATTCTTCGTGAAGAAGCACTTACTCCGTTTTTTTTTGTACTTTCCCACTCTGTGGCACTAACTGAGAGGGCAAATAAAAATAACTGCAGCTTGGGGGTGGACGTAGTTTCGACTGAGGAATGACGGTGACACCCATTTCTGAATGCCACGGTATATGCGTATATGTGTATGTTTGTGCATGGTTCAGTTCTTCTCATTGCCTCACCATTGAGCTAAATATGCCCCAGGCTTCGCCATTCGTAAAAAGTAAACATGAGATCACAGTAATAAGTCATCCAGCTGAGACAGGCTAATACTAGGCTGCTCCACAGTTTGCTGTGGTCTTCTCAGACATGGAGATAAGTAATCGAAAAGAGCAAAAAAGCACCAGCCACAAAATAATCTTGCTCATGTTAAAAGCTTCTCCTTTAGAAATACAAGCCAAACTTCTACAAAATGTAGATGAGTGAGTCCACGTCTCAGTGTGCACCCACAGAGAGCCACCTTACACCCTGAGTCACCTTCAACCTTCTCCTGGTGTCAAATTATGGCTGCTGACAGATACTTCTGGCAAGGAGATACCCTATGGAGCAGGGATTTCCCCATAACTGGAGGGCTGAGGAAGCACACTGTAGCAGTGCCTGGCCTGTTCAGGGTGGAGCTCAAGTCAAACTCAGTCGTCAGGCCTGGAAAAGATCCGTACTGATCAGTACAGTTTTTTTTTTCATATAGATAAACATTAGATTTGGCAACAGTATGCAAGATCACTTATAAGTATATAAGCATTCCACTGTTATGGATTACAACATAGGGCACTGACTGACCATCAGGACCGCCAATGAGCATCTGTGGCATTGGTTTTTGTAGTTGGTCTTGCATCGCTGCCACTAGTTGGACATTGTCAGCAGCTCTTCATCTTACCGAGGATGTTAACTCCCCAGCAGAGCCCGTCGGTGAGAGAAATCACTCTGATTGGCTGTTCAGCTAAGCAAAACAGTAGTGGAAAAAAAAGCTGTTGGCTGTAGTCTTTGTGGTGTGTTCAACTGCAGCTTTGGGCGTGACACATGCAATGTGAAGCAACACAACAGTCGGCCTCTGACACTTTAAGTTCTTGGTGTATCTAAGCCCTTAAATTTCTGCAAACATGAAAAGCAAAAACTAATTTCCTTCTTTGATTACGTTTTGAAATCATTTGGACAACATAATGTAAACACAATGCAGTTCCAAAGACAACTGCCACACGATTACACTGACTAACCACTTTGCCCAACTAAACACTGCTTTAAATTCAGTGGCAGCATGCTGTGTGTGCAGTGATAATTAAAAATAAAAAAACTTCCCTCATGTGTGTTACTAATCTAACTTGAAACCCACTCAAATTGCATTCACTCACGATCTTGTTTTGGTGCCAAAATGAAGAGCTCAAATGATTAGCCAAATAATTGTTCAGGCGTTCAATGAAAAATGAATCAAAGATAATTTTGATAATCAGTTAATTAAAGCTGAAACAACTAGATGGTAAATCAGATCAAAATTCATCAACAACTATTTCAGCATCCATGTAATCAATTAAATGTAATTTCTGCTACCGTGACTGTCAATCAAATCCATTACAAAACAGGTCATTTGCTGACATTGAGAAGCAGCGTGGGGTCATGAGAGTTGTTGCCTGCCTTGTTTAACAAACATCACTGTCGACAAAAATCTATCTGATGTGACTCAGAAAACGATGTTCATGGATGAGGTCATATATTAAAGTTTTATTCACAATATGTTTAGTCACTTTCTCAGACTTCCCCTTTTCACTCCTTGACAGATCATGTAGTGCTTCCTCAACAGTTATAGCATCGATGATCTAAAGAGGATATAGCAGCATCGACAGGCACCAAAATGAAATACACTGTTGGCTTGAATAAAAACTTACAGATTTCTCTCAGTTTGATAATTGTTGGAAACATCTGGGACAATGTAAGCACACAACTCAACAAAGGTCTAGGTGGAACATAGAATTAAATCTTTAAAAAAATGTTTTTCCTTTGTTTCTGTTTTATCACATTGTTAACTGTTGGTCGGACAAAACAAGACAATTTAAGTTGTCACCTTTGAAAATGTGATGGACTTTTTCTCCATTTTATGACATTTTATAGATCAGTCAATAAATCAATTAATTGTCACGTTCATTAGCAAGATAACACACTACAGGCAGATAAGAGCTGTAAGCTATCTAAGCAAATCGACATAACTGAGTCAATCAATTGACTATCAATGACCATTCAACTGCAGTCTAACCGTGAATGACAGCCGTCTGTGCATTGCGCAGAAACGATACAGCAGCAGGAGGACGAGTCGGCCATGTACAGTACAGTTTGTGTGCTGCTCTAGAGGAGGGGAGTGGCTCTGAGCATGACCTAACAGGCTGGCTGGACGACATTCCTACAAGGCCTGGGGTTCGCCTTCCTCCCAGACAGCCAACAGAGGACACAGCTTCAACTGTCTTCCATTCATCATCTACTACACAACCGACGAGACAAAAAAATCCTGGGAAGAGCATATTCACTTCATCTTAAGAGGGTCTTCATCTGAAACTATGGATGTAACCTTTTTAAAACATGTCAGATAAGATAACAAGATAAAATGTCTGTTGAGACTCTATGATTCAAACGCAAGTGTAGACACGACGATGAGCTAGGCGCAGTGTCAGGACCTTCCATTAGGCTCTTTGCCCACATGAACTTCTCATTATTCATAAATGTATTTATGTTGTTAAATTATTTTCTATCTTTTCTTTCTCACTATGGTCTATTCAGGAAGTTGATTCTTAATACCTTCTATGGGGGAATGTAGTAAATGTTTTCAGTATGTACAGCATAGACACATACCTCAAGGACACAACAAGGTTACATCCCATGTGGATTTTCAAAGCTTTTCAATCCTCGAGTCATCATTATTGCTTCGGTACAGTGCAGCACTGACACAGAAATATATTTATGAGAGTAAACTGTCACAGTTGATATTTCATTCTTGACAAATCTATTCAGATTCAAGCTGTGTTATAGGGATTATGGTACAACTGCAAGTAAGGCTGAAGTTTTATACAGTCAACTGCATGTCGAATTATGCTCAAGACATAGGCACAACCTCACATTCGGGTCAGGTGCAACGAAAACAAGAACTCAAATTGAGCGCGCACCGCTTTGCCCGCCACAAACAAACCACTCAGCAAGCCATTTAGCAACCTCACTGTGCTTTGCCGCAGTTGCTGCTGCTTCGCTGATAAGCTTGCTTCATGACAGCAGACAGGAAGCTTAATACACACGGCCAGATGAGTCAAAACCCTACTACACTGAGCAGGGGATACGTCACCGGTCTAAAAACAATGCCAGTGTCTCCCTCTTGTCTCTTTGTTAGCTGAGGTCAGTCTGTCCATAGAGTTGCCGACTATCAGACCCCTATAAGTTAGTGTTGGCTCTTCTATGCGTGATCCAACAACTATAGCCTCACAACTGGGTCGAAATGATGGACAGAACATATTGTTTTCTACCAAATATTCATTTCAAGATCCTGGACACAAATATGGTCTGGCACATGATGTCCGAAGTCATTTTCCCAACTGTAGACACTGATAAGTAAGAAGAGTCGATCACGTCGGCTGGCAATCACAGTTTAAATCTTAAATTAGGATCAGCTAAAGCCACAAACATTCCTGTGATAGGGCTTTGAATGTAATACACATTATTCTTGCCAACTGATAAAACCAAACCCAACCCAAGTGATTAACTTCTTCACCTGAATAAATACAGTAGGCTGACTCATTTTGCACGACCACAAAGTGCTATCAAACACGGGGGAAATAATAAAAGGGGATACAAAATGAAACTTGACGGAGAGATAGTTCAATTGGACTAGAAACCACAACAAAACAAGGGTATTTGCAAGGCATTAACTTAAACATCAACCTCCTAGTTTATGTCAGGTTTCTCGTTACAGTGGGAAACCTACTGCCTGCGCACATCTTACAAAAAGTCAAATAAATGACTTGTTTGACAATGAGATAGGGGTCAGACATACTATCAAAATGGTGGACCAATAAATAATAACAACTGAAGGCAGTGAGATCTTTTCCCCACACAGAAACAACACAGCATTTTTGATTTTCTCTTAGGAGTGGCAGTGACATGGCAGCTAGCTCATAATATAAGATTCATAAACATACATACCAACTCCACAGTCTGTTGTGTGTTAAGTGCTGCCTGTCTGTCAACCCAACAGCTCTCAAAACAGCAAAACACTTATTACGTGCCCTCTACTACATTTTTATGGGTTTAGAAATAAAATGCAATAAAAATCAAGGCGGGGTGCTATAGAATTAGCTGTAAGTAGACAAGCAGGCAGGTAGCGGCTGTGTTTCTTCACAATGTTTTTGCTCTTTGCTAAGTAAATGTAGCTATCACTTGCTCGTTTAATTGGACAAATTCTCCTAAAAGCCTACACTGAAAAGCATTTCGTTCCCCCCTCAATGGCAGCAAGAAAGTTTAGAGGTTTAAGTCACAGTAAATGGGTCGCAAACAGTCGTCGTGCAGTCGGGTCAGGGGGGGCGCTGCAGCTGCTTTAGCTCCTGAGCTAAAGCTAACATGCTAGCCTTGTAACAGAACAACAGAACAATCAAACAAAAACTCGACGCGAGTTACTAGAGAGGAGCAGCGCTCTGCCCCGGTAGTGCCACTGATATGGGGTCGTGTATACATAAAAGGTGGTGTATCTCACCTGTAATTCGGCCCGCTCCACCTCCCATTGTGCCCTCTCTACTTCGAAACGGGCCCATTCGTGCTGCAGGAAGTGCAAGATCCCCGGGATACTGTACTGCGCCCTAGCCGCCTCCCCAGCGTCGCCATCAGGCAGCGGTCCTTTCCCTCCGCCGGCTAAAACAGAGTTGTTATTGTTGTTGAAGAAGACACCGGGCCCCGCCTGTTCGTCCATGGCCGGGCTCGGTGGAGAACTCTGCCCGCTGTCACGCTAATTTCAGGCGCTAATACCAACGGAAGGGCAAAAACCTAACGACTGCGCTCTGTCTCCTCGGCTCGAGGGAATGAACTCACTTTCTGACAGCTAGCTGTCATTGACTGACGTCAGCAGCAACGGCCACGCCCACAGCATGTTGGCTGGGGGCGCTCGATTCGTTTACCCAGACTCCCCTTGTTTATGTTACCCGAAGGATAAAATCAGTTGAACACTGTTTACAGATCCAGAATCAGTATTTATTCCCCATACTGACTGAAATATGTCTAACTAAACACAGAAAATAGCAAAGAGAGGTCGAAGCAAGTTTATTCACATTTCAAAGAGATCAGGGTGGAACATTACATAGGGCCATTTCAACAAATCTGCCACTTTATGATGGTGGCTGATGCTCAAATTTTCATGTCGCTAAAACATATAGATATGAATCAAATTTCATCTCTGAGCAGCACAACAATCAGAATGATATGCCTCACATAGGTACATCAAATGATGCACTTGTTAACAAGGTCCCCCATTTATCAGCAGACCAATCAACAGTCTTCATTAAAATTACAATTTCTGCCTGAAACATTTTTTAAGCGTAATGCATTTAATATTCAAAGGGTTCTAATAAAATCTAATTCTGGGCTCAAAATGATGATCAAAAGTAAATTATCAGTTATGTTAAAGAACATGTAATAGGAATGTTTACTGCCTAATTTAAAATCAAAAAAGAAAGAAAACTGAACAAAAGAATAAACACTAATCAGTAACAATCAGAAGACTCTTAGGCCAAAGACTAGACCAGCTTCATTAAACAAAAATGCATGATGGGAATATTAAAGAATAAAGTAACTGCCACGTTCATGGTGATGCAAAATCACAGAAAAATGGCACAGTACAAATAACATTTGGAGGGTGAGGGACGGCGACCAGAAAAAAAGGACAAAATCAGAAAAAAAAGAACCTACTGAAAAAAAGAGGTGTAAATTGTATCCCTTTACGGACGTGCATCAAGTCTGGAAATGATACATTCACACAATCAAACCTTACTACAGATTTTAAAGTGAGCTTTTTGTAAAGTGAACATTCAAAGGCGTTTTAATGATATTTACATAATCGCCTCTTTGACTTCAAGAAGAGCTCTCATCCATTGAAAACAAAGATGAGGTGTAGAATGAATAAATACACAAGAAACTCTAGCTGACATAGACATGACATGTGGTACCACTCTGTTGACAAAAAAACAAAACAGACCAAAAAGACAACATTAAGTTAGGCTGCGCGAGTGTACAGTGCATTTTTGGAGAGTTCAGAAGAAGCTCGTCTTCAGTTTGATGGTTGGTGCAGCTTGCACAGTTGGCTGAGCTTGCCTGGCTGCAGCTTTGGCTCGGCTGCTGGCCTGGTTGGCCCGAATAGCAGATTCCAAACGGATTTTAAGCTCAGGTGCTGCACCAATTACTGTTTTGAAGGCAGCTGGATAGAGGGGGCCAATCCGCATTAAGTTCTGAAGGGCAAAATCATGCAGGCCTTTGGAGACTTGGGGGGCGGAGGAGATGGCGTTTTCATCCAAAAGGTAGGAGATGAGAGTTGGTACAAGTAGAGCCAGCAACTGCACCCCTATTGAGCACATAAAAACAACCAAACATTAAAAACAGTTGATGACTAACAGCAAAACTAGTTATTATACTTAATATACTTACTACTTATAACAAAAATATTAAATAAAACAACGTTTTGACAGCACATTTTTATCAGTGGATGCAGTTTGCTTTACTACAAATAAACAAGAAGAAGCAGAATTAAGAATACAACAATACAAAATGTATAAATATGAATAAATAATACAGAATATATAATGCTGTGCAGCATAATGCTGAGATCAATTGTAAAACTGACAGTAAACTAGTGCAGGAATTCTAAATTTAGCTTTTAATGCTTCCTTGCTCTGATCTCTGACAGCGCACGTTCAGAGGCACTGAGCTAAGTGACCTGCTTTAATGGAGCTAAACACTTTAATGGAACAAATACGGTACTTCAGCGGCCCATTAGGCAGAGGTATACTTACGGTTCTGCTCTTCACCCATCCCGACCAGATTCTCCAGGACCCTGATGCCCTCCTGCACAGCCTGCAGCTCTGCAGCGGTCCCTGGCCGACTGCGCTCCACCGCCTTCAGCTTCTCCACCATGAGTGGAGCCAGAGCATGTATGTAGGGAGTGGATAGGGCACGGCTGGAGTGCTGAAACACTGACAACAGCAGCTGGTAACACCGAGCCTGAACCTGTGGCAAGAACAATGAAAACACTCTTGTCAATTCTAATACAAAAATGTTGTCCAGGTGTCAGGTGTGTTTGTATACACGTGTGCTTACCCAAGGATCACTGGAGTTGAGGGCATTTCGGAAGCGGTCCATGCATCCCTTCTGCAGGACGGTTACCCCAACGAGTTCATTGCTGGCAGACAGCAGGAAGAGGGTGATCGCGGTCAACATACTGACCTCATCCATGTCAGGCCTGGACTCATCTACAGAAACAAACAAGCATGGATACTATCAGGACATCATCATGTCATACAATGTCATACTAACATGTCGTAATACTTTACTTACCTGGCTGAGAGTGCTCGAGTACAGACGCCAGGCTGCTCCTCACGAGGCCGGTCCACTGTGCCTGCATGCTCTCCACCCGGGCTAGTGGGGAGGTGATGATGGTCTTGATGCCCTGCAGGGCAGCTGACACGGGCACGGGCACCAAGTTGTCAGCAGTCTTAACTGCAGTTTCCTTCAGCACCCCCGTGATTAGGAAGAGCACCGTAGGTAGAATGGTCATGCTTGCTGTAAAGGCAGATAGGGGTGTCTGAAAGGGGCCATCATTTCATTCTCTGCACCACCATGCTAATTATATCCATACCTAATCTCTCTCTAATGCATATAACATCATTAGCATACACAAACCCGAACAATGCAGGTCATACAGGCTATAATAATGATGAATAAAACATTCAAGTTGGAACAGAAGGTTGAAAGATTTGCTTTTATATGTGTGCATGTGTGCATGTGTGTGTGTGTGTGTGTGTGTGTGTGTGTGTGTGTGTGTGTGTGTGTGTGTGTGTGTGTGTGTGTGTGTTGTCACAGTTTGCCCCAGGCCTCACCAGCAGGAGAACAGAGCGAAGGCAGTTCTGCCAGGATGGAAACTGTGTTGGCCACCAGGCGAGCGCTTTCTTCGGGTAGTCGCTGAGGCCTGAGTGGCACATGGCTGGGTGACTCCTTCACACGTGTGTTGAGCTGTGGTAAGTGGCGCACCAAGATGAACACGAGCAACTCCATGGCTGCGAACACCAGAGACTTGCCAGGGACAAGCTCCCCTGTGTCTCCTCCTTCCCCGAGGCTGGGCTGGCAGTCTTTCTCGCCTTCTTCCTCTTTGCCTGAACAAAATAACAGTGACCTTGATCACTCAAACAGCCACAAAATTGAAATAAGTTAATCTAATGTAAGGTAATGTAATGTAAGCAAGGCTGAGCCTGTAGGATGTGTTAGTTCCTGACCCTTGCTGGTCCTCTGTTGCTGCAGATGGTCCTGTGCAGCCCTGATGGTCTCCTGTACAACAGCACTGACCTGGAGCTGGACAGCAGGAGGGTCCCGGGTCAGCAGCAGTCTGTGGAGTACGTTCAAGAGCTCTACTGCCAACAGCTACAAGAGGAAATAACAGCAACAGTTATGTCACAGTGAAATACCACTGATAGACCAGACATGTATCATATCTAATTCAACAAAAACATTGTCAATTAAATTTCATACTGTTTATTTTTTTTTGCTATTAAAAGAACAGAAAATTGTTATTGATATATAAGATTGGCTAAAATCGCCACACACACATAGCATGTAGACAAATGCTGTGTCCTAATTTAAGGGGCTGGACTTGCGTCATGGGGCTGGCAAAGGCCTGTCCCATTTCAATTGCTCCTCCAAATAGAGCACAGAAACACAACCTTCTTTTTTGTGAATTTGTAGGGCACACCCTATGTATCCTTTTAGTCTCCCATCAGTCACTTTGTGGCAGTCAGCTGTTTAATGAAGCACTGCAGCGGTGCTTGTCGACTTTTAAAGTCAGTAAATATCACGTGGTCCTGTTGTATTTTCCAGATATTTGCACTAAGGCGGAGATCAGTCACTGGTAAACATCGCACTTTAACTAAACCACTAAAAAAGCTGCTGAAAGGTGTAAATCACAAATGCCATACAAACAGCCACTGTTTCTTGTTTGATACTTTGTTAAAGTATGTCTGCAATCAACAAAGTCACCCACTGGAAGTCAAACCCTCACAATTTAACTGAAATACAAAACTGCTTCCAAAATAAAAACAATGAGATGATAGAAATATTGTTTCCCAAAATGCAGATACACAACGCAGCTACAGTTTTGATATGTTATCTACATTTAATTGTAAATGTTACAGAAATGCACCTATTATGAGTGGCCCAATACAAATACCAATGTTTAAAATCACAATTCAGCTGACAGCTGATGCTGAGACCAGTGTTTTTAGTTGATATCTATTCCTACTTCTGTGCCAGTGAAACAAAAAAAAAAACAAACCCTATTTTCTTTTACAAACTTAAGAAAAAACGTTCTTTCACATGAAAGAGATTCTTTTTCTTAGCCCGCTATACAACTACTCAGTCTATGATTTTTCAGTACTTAGATAGCCTTACAAACAGATGGCAGAGATGCACTAGTACCTCATGAATGTACCAATACAAAATTGATGTGACACAACAGATAAACAGATCAGCCTCTGCCATCACTAAACATAATACTATTTGCAGATAGGCCCATAGCAGTCAGTGAGGTGATTATCAGCATAGAAAATCAATTGATAAATCAGGGTATATGTGTAAATAACATTCAAATCCCATATCTTCTTCCTTACAAATGTAATTTCTTCACTTGTGTTTTTACCTGGTCCTGCGCGATGTGGATTTTAGCACATGGAGATGCTAGCAGAGTGAACAGGGCCTGCAGGCAGGACATCACATGTTCAATGGGCTCCTCAGGCCGAGGGAAGCAAAGAAACTCTATACTGACACCTGAGAGACAGAACACAGAAATGCACTTAGGGTGTGTTCATGCTATTGTCTTTTTCTATCCGGCACCACCCTTTTACCGTTGGCAGATGCCAGGTGAATGATCCATGGCTGTAAGGTAAACAAAATAGCAGTCACTACGAAAAAGTGAAGACATATGTTAGGGTGAGGAGATCCAGAACGCTGCAGCGTGCCTTGTTTACAATCTTCCCAAATTCTCCACTGGCTTCCTGTTGCGGCCCGCATCCGATTCAAGACGATGGTGCTGGCCTTCAAGACCATCAATGGAACTGCACCTGTCTACCTCCAAACACTAGTCAGACCACACGCCCCAGCAAGAGCACTTCACTCATCTACGTCAGCTGGCCGACTGGTACCCCCATCGCTGGTGGAACGAACTCCCGACCAATGTCATGAGAGCGGAATCACTCTCTCTCTCACACTTCACCTTGACCCCACATAGCATCACTCCCTACAGATTATTGATGTTTTCATGAGGGAAAAAAAAAAAGTTACATGAAAACCACACCACAAAGGATGTGCATCTCTTTACCCAACATTAGATGCATCCTGTCCTCCACTGATTCCTCAAAGGTCTTTGTGGTGACGGAGGCTCCTTGAGGGAGGGCAGGAGCCTTGGAGGGAGCTGAGGGGACGTCCTCTTTCTCTTCGTCAGCTCCGAATCCAGTGCTGCTTAGCCACAGGGCCACAGCATGCAGGACGGGTGCCCAGGAACTGCGATAGTGGAGTCTTGCTGTGTCTATAGTCTCTGGAGTATAAAACGCTCCACCTGAACACAGATAAATAATACTGTGACTTTGACTTGTGATTTTAATTGAATTTCATACATATACACCAGATTAATTTAAGAAAACTCTCAGTTGATCCCCAATGGTAAACAACTGACAAATTCAAATTGAAGTGCCTAAAAACAGAATCAACAATGTGCTGGAACATCTTATCTGATCAACACAACTGTTTGACAGTAACCGAGGGGATGTTTTGTTGATTTTATCAAAAACTGTCCAAATCCTATTGAAGGGTTTAAGGGTGAATGGTGTTGCTTTCTGGAGAATTAAATCACATTGTTTATGGGACTAACTATTAGAAAACATTGAAAGACTACATTGTTCTTTACACACATCCATGCATATGAGGACTCATGGCGTCAATAACACCAAGAGAAAAGTAGAAAATGTGCCACTGGAAATAAAACGAGAGTCTGTCTTGTACCGTCAGGGGGCAGCTGACTGGAGAACTCAGCAGGCAGAGTGAGCAGAGCGTAGTCCCGCAGCATTGCCAGCCACAGGCGGCTCAGCGAGGGCAGCTCTGGCTGCACCAAAGTGATGAGGCTGTCAGGTGGAAGGACGTCTGCACCCATATCGTCCTCATCATCGTCCTCATCTGCATTTCTGGCTGGTTTGGCGGGCTTAGACTCTGCCTCTTTCTTGATCTTCATCGACACCACATATACCTGAGAAGACAGCCAGAGTGTTTAGTTAGATTGATTATGTTCATCATTTACAATATAACTAATATAGTCGTCACTCTCACCTCGGCCCATGCCTTCAGCACGGCCAGCTTCTCCATCGTGGTGGCACTCTCACTGTACAGCTGACTAGATGAGCCCTTCCCAGCCTGCACCTTGTCCAGCGAAGACACGAGCAGGTTGTGGACACGCCGCAGGTCATTGAGGTCACTGACTACGCCGCTACCAATCCATGTACTACACACCTGTGGGTGGTAATAAATGCTATTATAAATCGAACATTCACAGTACATGCGGCCTTTCAGATGTGACTTCTCTTACAACGCTAGAGAAAAACCTTCATGACATAACAAAGTGTTCAAGGTTGATTAGCTATCATATCTGCCATTGAAGTGGCTGGGGGTGTCAAAAAGCAGTTATTAATAAATAGCTCTGACGTGTTAGGGGTGTAGATGTGGCGCAGACATTTGTAAGATTACATCTATCTGAGGGGAATGGGCATTAGAGAGTCAGGCAGCCAAGGGCAGGAGTCTGAGAAGTCATTCTTTTAACACATTTACAAATATGTAATGGTGCAAATATTCCTAGCAAATTCATTGTTACACATTTGCTTATCTACACTACAGTGATATTTCTCTGTAGGGCATGTTATGTGATACTGCAGTTCAAGGTGTGAATATTTGCTTTGTTTGGTTGTTATTTGAAGTTGATTATTCTATTCCAAAAAAGAGAAACACTTGGATGAAGCTTTCGGCCTTCAGAAAGACCAGAAATAGTCTCGGTGGGCAAAAACCCTGAGCCAGTAACACGGAGGGGAATGTAAAAGAGAAACAGGTTTTTTAAAGAATACTGCTGACAGGCATGTTTGTTATTTCCCACTGTCACTCATTCTTCACATCAGTCAAAGAGCATCAAGGCAGGAAATCTGACACTGCTGGGTTCTAAGGGGGTGATGAGTCACTGCACAGCGGTAATTAACTGTTACTGCAGTGCCATTGCTACAAAAGCCTCCAACATTATCAAAACATCTAAATATCCGTGAGTGCTATTCAATAGAATGAATATCACAGTAAAAATAGAGCTCGCTGTCCGGTGCCGATAGCATCTCAAACAAAAACAAAGCACAGTGTCTTACCTGGCATGCCTTAGCGGTTATGTCAGACGGCGTGTCAGGTGAAAACGCAGGTCTGAGGGCAGCTCCGACCTACATGAGGACACATGATGGGTGCAAAGTTAACTCCCTCGGTTTGTTTCAGATTTGCTGCGTCATTATTAATTTGAGACTTTTACAGCATAATGCGATTTGATGTGTTTTGACTCACATTGGCCTGGTACTGTTCCAGGATAACGTGCCCCGGGAACTCGGGCTCTGGTACAGATGCAAACTTTTTAATGATGTCCTCCAGGGCCTGAAGGCCGGCCATCCTCAGCTGGTTACTGTGGTCTGTGGCCGCCATGAAGGCCATGCGGATTAGGTCAGACAAATGTAGGACCAATAGATCTCCTGGAGGGACAGAAAAGTGGAGAAAAAGTAGAATTTATAACAGGTTTCTGCTCTTTTCAACACTTGCGAGTCATTGATTAATATCTGCTTTAGTAATCCTTTGATGATGGGTTGTGCGTCAGCAAGAAGCTTTAATTGTTGCCTCCTTCAAGGTCTCTGTACTTGCTTTTAAACCTCTTAGAGAGAGTGAATTGAAGATTAAATACAGATAAACATATAAAAAAACAGTTTTAAATTTTCAGTGTGCACTTGCAATGACTCAAACAAAACCGCAAACTGACCTCGTGGGTGAGTTTTAATTCAGCTTTAGCTGAAGTGCACCTTAAAGGGATTAGTTGGCCACACCAACATGCAGAACCAATGATCCATTCAATCCCAGTAAATTTGGCTTAGCTGTTTCCAGAGCTGCTAAAGTCACTACACTGGGCTCTTACTATCTAGCCTGTAGAACGCTTCTTCATTTCTGAGGCGCTTATATAAATGCTGGCTCCTCTCATACTCCCACTTTGCCTTGGTCTTCTCTAGCTTTCTTCCATCTTGACATTAAAGCACATGAATTAGCGTTATTCAGCAGGTGACCTTTGAGCTGTCTTGAGGTTGCAAAAATACATAAATCACACATATTTACTGATTTAAATCTAAATACAATATTGGTTGGCAGATTATTTTCATCACTAATTAATCTGTTGATTACTTTCTATGCTATAAAATGTCCAAAAATGATATAAAATGTTGAATTCAGTGTTTCCCAAAGCCCAAGATGATGTCCTCAAATGTCTTGTTTTGTCCACAACCCAAAGACAGTCAGTTTACTGTCATAGAGGAATAAGACAAGGCTGGAATCTGAACCAAATGATCTGATTCCAGCCTCGTCTTATTCCTCTATGACAGTAAACAACTGACTAGTTGACAAGTAATCAGTTAATTGTTGCCAGTCTTATTTCAAGCACTGACGAAAGGTCACAGGTGGCATAAAACAACTGATTTGAAATCAGAGCTACTGTTTTGGCAGTGTGGTGATTGGTACCTTTGGGGTTCTTGGCTTTTGCAGAGCGGGCAGCTGCCAGGTCAAAGTGTGCTTTGTCGTTCTCACACAACAGGATGATGCGGCATAAGCAGTCCGCAGCAAACACCCGCGTCACCCAGCGCGGTGCAACAGAGGGCTTGGACTTGTCATCTTCGCCCAGGCCTGTGAACATGGTGTCGTCGTCCATCTCATCTTTTTTCTCCGAGTCTTCCTCATCCTTCTCCACCTCGAATACGACGGCTCCTCCTACATCTAGAGGAGTAGACCAACACATTCAGGATACAAGGATTGAAAGGGGCAGATTGAGTCCACCGTGTCAAGTACTGTCTGCTCCAGCGTTTGTGCTTGTTTTTGCTTTGCTTGACAGGAAGGACCGATACTATGAATGTGGGCCTGTAAAACTCACAAAACATATGTACTGATATTGGGCTACTGAGATTAACTTGAATTGGTTTCTGTGTGATACTTACTCTGTTTTCAGTCCCAGCCTTAATTTCCTTAGAGACACAAAATAGTAATGTGTCATATTTTGTAGTTTTGTGTTTACCTGTAGTTGCTGCCAAAACATCCTTGCAGAGTTTCAGCCAATGCGAAAGCTTTTCCACAGCAAGAGACGACAGCATATGGCCCAGTGTGTCATGGATGTCAGAGCACAGTTTTCTATCGGTCTCCCGATCCAGCATGCCAAACAAAACACCCTCCAGTCCAGTTTCTGTGATGTTCAGATCTGAACCAGGGACAAAGTCAACACAGTAAGAATCACAGTGTCTTTCTGGGATATGCTGATTTAAGTCTCTAGTCAGGTTTCGGATTTATACTCACTGATTGTAGCATCTTTGCTGTCTCCTGCTCTCTTTGCCAGGCTCATGGCATACGCGCACACCTCTGCAGCCTCTCTCTGAGCGAGCTGCCTCAGACAAGCCACAGCAGCACGGCGCAGCAACAGGTGGGAGCTGCACAGGTGCACCTGCATCGCATAGCACAGTAAGAAATTATGATTAAGATTACCTATATGTACCTTACTCGTGGTCTGAAACTCATGATGTCTTACACAGAGACAGGGCACTAGGCTGGACAGGTTGACGTGGCGAGGAGCGAACATGTGCAGCTGCTGCAAGCATGAGATGGCAGCTGCCTGCACGAGGGAGTCGGAGTGGTCTTGCATTATGGCACAACCAACCAGGCAGGACGAGCGGATGGTGGAGATGGTGGCTCCATTCCCTGGCAAACCAATCAATTAAGATGAGAGAAAAGGAAAGACATTTTTTTAAGTCACTTCAGGAGCTTGTGCTGGGTTAAAATGGACTATAATGCCACCTGCTGGTCCGGAAATGGTACAGTACATTTACACATTTTTTAGAGAAATATGATTCAAAGGAGAGAATCACTGTCACATAAGGAGGTTTCTGACTTTGTTTCTACCGCAATTACCCTGTAATTCTGGTCCAACAGTAGTAATAAGAGCTCCCAGGCAGCGGCCCAAACACTGGTGCACCTCTGTATGAGATGGAGGCACAGTGAGGAGCAGGGTGAGCACCAGGGACAGTGTGGGCTCCACGTAGCCTCTGTACATGGGACCACTAGAATCCACAATCAGAGCCAGAGAGTGCAGAGCCCATGTCTGACACAAATTGAAAGGAGAATATCGGAATTAGTGACATGTTACAAGCACAAATCATGAAAATAAAATTGGAAAAAATAGCAACACATTTAGCCCAATTTGGAAAGAACAGAAAAACAGATTTCCACTCTCTTATTCTCAGTCAATTATGAGTGAATTTTTAAAAAATCCATCCTCCCTGAGTAGTTCACTGTACCTGGACCTCATGAGAGGAGCCATCCTGGGCCAGAGCCAACAGGATGCTGACACTGGTCTTTAAGTGCTGGCCTGAGCCAATTCCTCCAACGTATCGATGGAGACAGCCGAGAGCCAGTGAATGGCCCGTCCTTGAAACTACATCACGGGCCGACTTCAGTCTGGAAAAAGAGCAGGGGGGGAGATATGGATCACATGATTAAAGAAAAGGATAGAGAGATGAGTTAGATTCAGGTCAAGATTTTGAGAACAATGAAAGACTGAAACACTTATCTTCCTGAAAAAATCCCTGAGCAATAATAACAAGTTCAAACTTGAACAGATTCTAATGGTGGTGCGCTGATGAAGTCCCCCCTTATCTTAACAGAATAAATTACAGAAAAAAGAGAAAGAAAGAACATCAAACAGAAAAAAACACAGATAATACAGATACAAAATTCTTACTTGTCAAAGCTGGTCTGAGCCATTCTGGCGATGAAGGTCGCCTCTCCCACCACCTGAGCCATCCTGCCCAGGGCCTCTCCAGCAGCACAGCGCAGGATGGGGTTGGGATTATCCAACGCTCCCATCACAAGGGCAAGTGCTGATTTACGTACCTCCTCAGGACCCAGAGTACTCTTGTTTTCAGCCAAACCCTTCAATAAAGAGGGAAGATTGCATCTCTCATGGTAAGTATTACCTCAATAATGACGCTACTTCACTACTACGACATTACTGCCTTGAGTGAACCATAAAACAAGTTTTCTCACCTTAAGGGCACTCAGCACTGCAGTAAAGATGTTCAACTGAACTGCCTGCTGCCGAACTCCTTTCGCCTGCTTTATGCACTCTGCAAAATGGTCAAGCATCTGCAGCCTGAATCATACACAAAATCAGGTAAAATATTACATAGAGCTTTGCAACAGTAAATAAAAACACACATTAAACCAACAAACAAAACAAACATAGCTGCAGATACTAAAACCATTTTTCAAAATTCCCACAGCAACAACTAAAAGTCGCACCTGTGTTTGAAGGAGACGTGGGGGAAAACCACACCGAACAGCGCCACTGAAGCATCGATGACTGACACACCCAAAGGGAGAGGCCCTGGGATGGCTTCGCCTACTGGGACACGCAGGTAGATGGAGGACGGATCGTGTTCCAGAGCTCCGCTGCCTGACGCACTGTTGGGCTGCAGCTGTTTAAATACGATCACACAGTAGTATCAGTGTTGAGGTGTTATCATTGTTGGCGCTGCTGTTTCAAAGACAAACAGATCACTTTCCATTTTCCTCAGAGTAGTAACTACCAACAACACAGGACAAAACATGAGTTTATACACTCATTTAGTCATAATAATAACAATAATGGCTAATAATAATGGGAACATGAAAGCAGACAGAAATGTGGAAATGAGTTCATTTTTGTGATTTTGTGACAAAATTGTATATTGAAAGTGAGGAAGTAAAGTAAATCAACCTTTACTTCTGGATGATACATTAAAGCTAAAAACATGTCTTTTGCCAATTTAAATATGAATAGATTATGAACCATTTTACAAAAGACAATAATTATCCAAACCAACCACACACACATTTACATTTCTTCTTTTCGTAGAAATATTTGTATTAGTCATATAATTGTTGATTTTGCTC
This sequence comes from Diplodus puntazzo, assembly GCA_963678695.2. NCBI lineage: Eukaryota > Metazoa > Chordata > Actinopteri > Spariformes > Sparidae > Diplodus > Diplodus puntazzo. The sequence continues at coordinate 12,982,148 of OZ023168.1, forward strand.
ACCTGATCCTCTATGCACTTGTGGTCCGTCTCCTGCAGCCAAGAACCCATGAGCACACTGTCGTCATAGTGACAGAGAGAGCGCAGCAGGGAAGTGGTAGTGTTGGCCGAGTTGTCTGTCAAAGTGAACTCTGCCACCAGCTCCCTCAGGAGGGCGTTGAAGCTCCCTAAACAAGAAGATTACTGTTTTTAAAACACCTTCCATAAATATTTTTAACCTCTGTGGGACAAGGGACAGGAAAAATCCAGAAGTGACCTTGTTACCTTCATAGGTCTTGGGAGGCAACAGAGCCAGGATATCGTACAACCTGAGCCTCACCATCGCTGCACTTGCTTTCAGGTGAGCACCATGGACCTTAATGATGGCAGGGACACTAACAAAAGGAGAAAACATCACAATCACGCATCCTGCAACAAAAAAAAAAAAATAAGCCTCTGTCTTTATTTAAAAGCATCACACTCACTGAGACATCATGGTCATGGCACATTCAATGGGAGTCATCAGTCGACGGATCACATCTTCTGTAAGCAGCTCGGGACAGTGGGCCACGAAGCTACGCATGGCTGCAGACGGAAGAAACAGGAGTGAAGCAGAATTACTAATGCTAACATTAAAGAACACGTGCAGCCACATGGGGAGGCATGCTTCTTTACCACAGAGTGCTCCAGCTCGGCCCTCCAGGGTGACCTGCCAGGTGAAGGAGTCTCCTCTGGCCTTCTCTGCCTCCAGCTCCTTCTGGGAACGAGGGAACACGTTCCTCCAAAGCAGCAGCATCTTGGGAAGGTGATACCGCACGAGGGAGGGACCTGGGCAGTGATGTCAGAGAGTGAGACAGTGTTGTCGACAAATCAAAGCCAAGAGATAAGAGAGATGTACTCACCCAGAGTCATGAGGGCACCCAGCAGCAGCCATCCAGCCTGTGTGCGCTGCAGGGACAGTCGACTATTCTGAGCAGCTGTCCGCAGGAGGTCTTCAGCTATACTCACCACCAACTACAACAAGAAAAGAGCGTTCACAGTGTTCTTAATCCATACAGAGGAATCAGAGAGCCCGGTACAGAAGTTCAAGACTTAAATGAGAGTGACCAGGAAGGTTACATTTTGAGGATACACACCTTGCCCTTGGAGTGGGGGATACCCAGTGGACACTGGTGTACGCCTCCCAGCAGAGCAGCCATAGCAAAGCTGTAACCGCTGACAGCCTCAGGTGAACTCTTCAGGTTGTTGATTCTCTCTGCACAGCGGTCCAGCAGTGGGGTCAACTGATAGGGCAGTGCAACGGCAACGCAGCGCAAGCACCATGCAGCCGCCAAACGAGCTGCCATGCTTGGGTGCAGCAGCACTGAGGTCACTGTTTCAAGGAGGCCTGAAGAAGAGGAAATGGATCATGTTTTAGGTTGTGAGTGAATCCAGCATAAAGTTATTCCTTTTGACTATAGACATTAAGGGCTCCATGTATGAGATTTAGAACATTAATATGGTTTATATAGGTAACCCTAAATAATACTTTAGATATGGCAAATGTTCAAAAAAAACGCACTACAGGCTTAAGTCACAGAGGATGTTGTCCAACAAAGCATATTTCACTAATCTTTGTAAACCCAGCTTGTGTTTATAGAAACATAAAATCACTGAAACAAATGTCCCATTTCGTATCTGTGTGCCTCACCTATAGAAGGCTCTTGGATGAGCGGTGAAGCTGTGGCACTCAAGCTCTGAACTAGACTGCCCAGCTCTTTTAGGGCACACACCATCACATGCTGACTAGCAGAGACATCAGCTGCCCCCGCCTTGTTCTCTCCACTGATGTCATTCACAACTGCCTCTGGAAAAAACACAGAGAGGAGAAACAGGCAAACAATATGTGTTTGTCAGAATACACCGCAAAAACGTTCAAGTTTAGATCAAAAGTCCTTAAAAATATGATTATATTTGACTGATTCAGAATGTGTGCAGCATTAATGGATAAAGTGGCCTGCACTGAAATGTTACTTTGACTGAGATTTTCCAAAAAACAAGGTACTCCTTGACAGATAAACAAGGTTATTTTTAATCTCCTGACATGGTACATAAAAACATACTATAATAATCTGACTGGCTGGCCACATTAGTCCATGTAAATGCTGTCACACATCTTTAATCACATCAAGAGGTAGAATCATTTACAAGACTGAGGAACACACTGCTATGCCACAAAAAGAGCTCTGAGGATTTTTCCATACAGAAAAGATAGTTGATAGCTGTATTAAAGGATAAATGTGCCAAAAAGGAAAACATTAAAACCTCATCTGAATTCAAGTAACTTAGCTGATTAGCCCTTCTGATGGTCATTTATCAAGAACTTAAATCCTCAGAGCCCTAAAGAGGCAACGGTCAAAAAAGATCACATGAAAGGAAAAAGTCATTGAAATGACTTTGAGAAGAGATTTAAAGCAGATTTTCGGATTTTGGCAGTCATGTTGTTCCATACAACTAAGGATGTGGAGAACCAACTGTAGAGAACACGTATACAAGGAGATCCCACTTCAATTATGGCTCCAGGAAATGTTTTCCAAATTACTTTTAGCAGAGATTATTGTCCATTGTCTCACAGATCCAGCTGGTTGGAAAACATACAAGCAGCAAGTGTAGTGAAGAGCCCAGGACACGACCTTCAATCGGTTTTTTCATTTTCTATTTTAACATCAATATAAACCAAAGAACGTATTTTTGACATGTTTTTACATCAGTTTAAGGGTTGCAAAGCAAATCAGAGTAAGAATCATCCTTTGTGAATGAGATAAAGGTGATTATAAACTTGATCCATGTGTTGTTGTGAAGCAGAACAAAAATGGAAATTTGGAGGAACTGAAATCAATAAAACTAAAAAATGAACAAACTTGCAAATATCATGTCTTGTTGCTGTGGGGGGGGAGGAATGGCTTGCTCTTATGATGAGTCAGTGAATTTAGTGGCACATGCAGTTTTTTCTGCTGGTGTTAGCCAGATGTCAACAGTCAGAAAGAGTTATGTTATCTGCTCCTTAGGGGATTGTAATGCAATAACAGAATGTGAATTCACAGGCAAACGGCCATGGAGGCTATGCAGTAATGCAAGCATGAGTGGTTCGAATACTGAGCTGGCAACGGATAATGTTACATGACGTTATGATGCTGCTTGGTGTTAGAAAGAAATGTGGAAAAAAAAGATCAGGGGAGCGTGATCCAGAAGAAGCAAAGGCAGAAAGCAAGAGGCAGAGCAGAAAGAGGGAAAGCCATCCCCGCACACAGAAGAAGACTGAAATGAAAAACCATCTCCGTATGCAACACAAGCGCAAACCATACAAGACTTTTAGAAAATGAATGAAGGGGCGAATTAAAAGTGATAATAATGGATGAGTACTTACTCTGTAATGCTCTGAACCGTGATATTTCCCCCCCATCCTCCTTACCCACAGCCCTCATTTGCTTGCTGATGGCTTGGCAGATTTCTTTGCCGGCTGCGATTTGTGCTTTCTCTCCAAGTAAGCCCCCGAGGGTGGCACGTAGCATGAAGGAGACACAGCGGCGCGAGTACACAGCCTCAACATGGGTCTGCGTGGCCCGTGGGTGAGACACCAGGTCCAAAACATGGGACAGGAACGTGGCAAAGTTGCGCTCCAGCCACTGACCACCAAGCGTAGTTACAAACACCACATAGGCCTGGGCAGGTTGGGAGAAAGATTATGTGTTAAGACACTGAATGGGACAAAGCAGGCTCAGATTCTTACGTTCGAGGATTCACCTCACCTGTGTGACGCCCACCCGAACCTCCCTGCTGACAGAGCCTCCCCCCTTCAACATCTCCCCTCCGCTCTTCAGGAAGCCAGATCCACCACGTAGAAAGCCTGTGGCCATTAGCTCCAGCACTTCTTCCAGAGTGGCCCGCTTCACATTCTGACGCATCACTGAGGAAAAAAGTATTAAGATCATGAAGAAGAGATCTATTCAACATGAAATGGGCTGAACATAAGCTACACAAATCAACTCTTTATCCTACCAGCTGCTTGTTTGGGCATCAGGGCAGTGGCCATGACTGTCCCTAGCAGTTTAGCCACTGCCACCCGAACACCATAGTTAGATCCTTCCAAGGCTTTGAAACATAATGTTGCCATGTTCTCCAGTTCTGTAGTCCACATAAAAACAGCCTCATTCTGCAGCTCCAACAGACACTGATCAGGCAAGAGGAAGAAAGTTGGAGTCCTGTTAGCAAACATTTATATTATGCTTGTACAGGGAACGTCTTTATTTTAGAAATGTTGCTGATGCATCAAAACGCTATGGATGCTTAGGTTACATGTTGTTGCTGCAAATTTTACAACAGGGTGAAGGTTTGTGTAACACATCTGAGGTCAATCAGCATGAATGACATTTCTTTCCAATGGTGGAAAGAGCTCCAACTGATATGGCTTGCTTAACTCATAAAGAATTCAAAAATTAATTAAAAAAATAAAACATTGTTGTCCAAACAACGATCACAGGAAATCATCTGGTCCCTGTATGTTTTTGACAGGAGCGAGAAATGCAGTCTTTAATGTTGTTCGACAATCCACCATAAATCATCAACAAAATCAGAAAATACAAGCTGCTCGTTTTTGGAGCGAAATTTTTTTTATGGAGAAAATGTTTGAACAATTACACAAAAACATTATACTATGTACTATCAGTTCTGTGTTGCATCAGAATCTGATACCAGTGCAAGGAACCTTCAAAAAGCATAATAATGTTTACTTTTGTTTGGCCATACCCACTAAATCTAAAAGACTTGTGTTTGCTCCTTCACAGCTCCTTTAGATAATTTTCTAAGACCAACCTTTGCTACCGCACAGCGTACAGCCATGGACCTGTCTGTGAGCAGAGAGCGGGCATTCTTGTAGATATCTCTGTGACATGAAGCTGCAGCTCCACCCAGTCCGTTAAGCACCTTCTGCAGGCTGAGAAGGATCTCGCCTCTGCCTTGGGACTGCATCAACAAATTAAATGTAAAAGCAGGAGGATTACTGCATAATAAATCTCTTTAGTTTATCCATTATTTCGTCTTCTTAAAGGTCATACCTCTGCACTCTTTAATGCCTTCAACAGGTTATTGATAGTGTCTGGAAAGGAGCTTCCTAGCATCCTGCCCATCTTCTCATAAAAAGCTCCAACACAGGCCACTGCAGCACTGCAACAAAAGTTATTGTATGCATTAAAGTTGCAGTATACATTATAGTTTGCTACAACAACAACAAATCATTAAAGAAATAAAATCGATTATCCTAAATTGGCGATAAGTGTGGGTTTCTTTGTATTTCAGATATTTTCACATTTGTTACATACTGTAAGTCTCCTGTAAGTGACTGGCTTCTACTGATAACTGATGATAATAACATAACAACCAGCAAAATGGAGCTAGATTTAAACTCAAAGCTCCGAACACATCTTTATGTATAAGGGGAAAAAAAGTTCCTTAAAGCTACCAAAAAACCCATGTTAAGGCAACACTGATGCAGCTGATTCCATTAATATCAGCAAGAAACACAACACAGAATCTGCTCATGTAAACTTAATCCTCCCCTTTTAAATAAAATGTAAATTCTGCAGATTAATATTTGGCTTAACTGCTAATACCGCTGAAGGTGGACCTTCAGTATATTATCGTGACTGAAAGCAGTGCTAGACAGCTTATATGTTAATACAAATGTGTATCACATCAAACAGTGAAAGCATTAAAAAAAAAAAGCTGAATACACAGTGCTGCAGTTAAAGGGGATCTTACAGTTTTGTTGGCAGGTATGCAGGTGTGTCATCCTTGCTCTTGATGATCTCGTTACATTTATCCAGAGTCTGGAAAACAGTGAAGGTGTCGCCGATGCTGTACAGCGTAGCAAGGTTCTTGGCCAGCAGTTTTCTTGTTGGTGGTCCAGGGGCACTGCTGATCAGTCCCGTCAGCTGCTCCACCAGCTTCTTCTGCTTCTCCTTTACATCCACCTGCCATCAAACAAACACACAATAACATAACACTGCTTCTAAAGACACCCACCCAGATAAGCAATGCCAAAATCGATCTGAATAGTCACCCTATTTGCTGCCACGAGCACTTTGTCCAAGAAGCGTAGCCATTCGAAGATGAAGACAGGCCTCTTTGCTTCAGTGATCTGGGCCAATGCATCTTCATTGAGCAACAGACTGTGGGCCAGCTCCATGACGAGGACCTGCAAACACGGTGCTGTACACCCTCACCTCTGCAATGATATATTAAGGGGTGTGCCTTGTCAGTACATGTCTCTTCTCTGATATTCGCCCTTTCATCCAATTAGAATCTTTTATCACCTATAAAACATTATAAAAGCACTTGAGACACCAACAATCTGTGGATGATAAAGTCATAACTGCAATGACTTTTTTAGCTTGAGCGAATGATGTAATGTAATAATTCAGTTATAGCAGCTGTCACTGCTTTAGGCGTTTTTGATTACGCGCTTACATGTTGTATGAAACGTTGCGAATTAAAACGTCAAAGCTGGGAAGCGTTAATACTTTGCTGTTCTGTGTTGACAGCTGCCAGCCTCCAGCTGTTGATAGGCGAGCTGGTTAGCAACCTAAGCTAGCTAGTTCCTCTGCGGAACAAGCTAAAGTCCGGCTACATACTCTCGACCAAAACCGAGCGTGAAGCTTTGAACCGTCATATTTTAAATAATTTAGCTGTTCCAAAACATATCAGTGACAACACCTTCCAGAAATAGGGGGTATATTTAACCAAATTGTTCATCCTACCTGTGCTTCGACAACCCTGGATGAATGACGACGAGTATAGGTGGTGTCGCATCAAACCGTGTCCGGTGTGAAACCAACGAAATAATGTAAAGACGGCGCTGTTAATTCACTAAAAATGTTTCACATTATGTATTTTCTTTTCCCCCCAATTACCACTGTGCATCCAAAGTATATATCCTTCCCGGATTTATTTGTCAGAAGTGCCGGAACTGTATACTTTTTGTGTACCTTGTAGCTACTCGGAATATATCCGTGAACGAACCAAACATCAGTGGATCAAATCTAAACGCACAACCGGATGATAAATTAAGAGTTGTAGCTGTTCTTTTAGACATTTACTTCCTTTTGCGCGGTCACTATGTCTGATGAGGAAGAAGACTACATGTCTGATGCATTTCTCACTCAAATGTAAGCGTTTTATGTTTCTACTGTTTGTCCAATGGTGTCGACTGTCAGACTAGAGCCCATAATATAGCTTACTGTCAAGTTCAGACATTAAAGTGTCAGTTATGAATATGTCTTACAGAGAGTTTACAGCGATCACTTTTACAATAGCTATCATTGTTGTCTTATCTCAATAACTTTCTCTGTGGTGTCTGTCCGTCAGACAAGATGTGAAACCAGGTGTCAGCATGGTGAGGCGAGTAAAAGAAGCGATGAAGAAGGAGATGCAGCAAAAGGAGACGAACGTCAAGAACCGCCAGAAGACCTTCAAGGAGCAGGAGAAGGAGAGCAGGGAAGCAGCCTTACAAAACTCCATTAGCAACGAGAACAAGGGGTTTGCACTTCTGCAGAAAATGGGTTACAAAGCTGGTCAAGGCCTGGGGAAGAAAGGCAAGTTTAAGCCTGCGTCAATATCATATCATTTTTAATCTGCTTTTCTTTTGTTGCCTGTGTTAATGTTCATCTTTGTTGTCACTTCAGGAGCTGGGAGAGTCGATCCGATTCCTTTGAATATCAAAACTGGTAAGTAATGCATCCTTTTGTATATTTTATGGCGACACTTTTAACACAACTGATGTCTCAAAGTGTTTACGTACACCTTATGTGATGACTCAGACAGAGGTGGCATCGGAATGGAGGAGGTGAAGAAAAGAAAAGCGGAGGAGGAACTTGAAAATTACAGACACAAAGCGCGAGCCAAACAACAGAACGAGACCAAATCTCTGGAAGATTTCAGGTGAAGTTTGCAGCTGTCTGTAAGATGCACTATGCCCCCAAATATTGTCACTATGAACATTTCATAGTCTGTGTGTTTGTAATCTTGTGCTCCTTCATTCCAGGTCAAGAGTTAGGACAGAGAGAGAGGAGCGTAAGATTGAAGGGGATCTCAGAAGGAGTCAGAGAGCCTGTGAACAGCTTGACAGTCAGAAGGTTAGATGAATTATTGCTATAGCACAGGCTCATAAGTGCACCAATGTGCTAATGCTACATCAAGTTGCGTTCATGTTACATCATTATAGTAACAGCACTTGAAGTTTTTTTGTGTGTGAATCTTTTGTCTAAATTGTCTTTTCAGGGCATCACTGTCCCCAGGGAAGACTGGTACTGGCCCAAAGATGATGAGGAAGATGATTCTAAGGAGGAGGAGGAGGAAGAGGAGGAGGAGGAGGAAGAGGAGATAGTGGAATTAACAGTTAGCATTTACATTACCTTCTTTATTAAGTGATATAATGTGTAATCCTATCATATGAAGCCAATGCAATATTGTTATCAAATAAGTGTATGGTAACCAATATGTCATCATTATGGTGCGAAAACCTGTTCTACATACATACTGGTATATAGCAGCATTTTCGTAGGATTCAGTGATGATTATCCAGAATAAAATTAAGATGTATTTCATGTGTGCATTTCTGTTTCAGTCCTTTGACAAACTGCAAATTTTGACATCCTACTTGAGAGGAGTCCATTTTTATTGCATATGGTGTGGGACCACCTATAATGGTAAGAGAGATGGCAACATGCATGTTGTTTTATTGTCATTTTTAAAATGTATAATATTTCTTTTTCTTTTTTACAGATGAAGAGGACTTGAGCTCTAACTGTCCAGGGGATACAGCAGCAGACCATGACTGAACTATGTCGAAATATGTGGAGTAGTTCCCAGTGAGGAAGGAGTTACAAATGATGGATCCAGGAAACATTATGTGTGTAAAAGAGTGCAGACAGCATTTTGTACCCTGCTATGAGAAGAAATTCAGGCATTTGGATCTGCAATCCATCTGTAGAAAGACATCAGTTTTTATCATGTTGCTTGTTGGTGGCAGTGTTGCATTTTTCTTTACAAACTTCAGATACCTTTTTAATATTTATATTTTGGGAAGATGTACAAAGATTTTTGAGACATGTTTTAAGAGCAATTGCATACCTGTGTATTCATTAAATGTTGTTAGAATTATACCTTGTTATTGTATTCATTTTTTAATTTAAGATACTAATAATACAATAAATTGATTTGGGTTTGATTTACTTTAAAATGTAAGATGACATTATACTTCATGTTATCATCATCATCATCATCATCGTATAATTTCGTGTCACCTGAGGATTCCAGCGCAATTACTGTGTTTCCAGAATATTAGATAAATTCTTGACAGTATACTTCCTCCATGATTTTTATCAATCTGGGATTTAAGACTCCAGCTCCCATGAGTCCTTGTGGTAGGCGCGCTGCGTAAGCTTCTTGGGAACTGTAGTTGGTGGACGCTGGCAAACTAACCGTTTTGACAGGGTGAAGAAAAGGCAGACACATATTTTACCGACGCCACAAACATTTTAAGGAGACGTTGGTAAAACTATTGATATCCGTCAAGATAATTATTGACAGAGTAAGTTACATTAACACTTAGCCCAGCTGCTAGCTAAAAACAAATACGTCACTTTAACTGTTCTTACAATTTGTACATTAACCTTACCCAGTTCTGTATCATATCCGCGGTGAATTACCCACCTTGGCTCCTGTTTACTCAAACTATGTTGATATTTTCAAGATGTAGCTCCCATGTAGGCTGCCATGTTGTGTGACGTTTACCGGGAAAACGAAACTTACTCGGGCTGTAAGGCTGAACGAAAAGTCGGCGCTGCAGAGTCGAGCTGGAAACAGAAAAAGGATGCACTATTCTTAAATTCACACCATGCTAGCTTATCTTGTATGTAATATAAGTTGACATTCGGGCTTTTGGGCTAATTTGAAATGGAAATGGAAAACTACGTGGCTAAACTGAACGAGCATGCACAGAGAACGCGGTCGCTGCTGTGCTTTGAGGACGTTGGATCTGTTGGCCCGGATCACATTAAAACGTGAGTCGCAGGGATTCTCTGCTCGGACTTATGTCATGTGAAGTTATATGAGAATGTGGGATTTGATGATACCTGGGACGGACCCATGTTGGACGGGAGGATGGTACATTCCCATGGTTTACGTTGGTGGGAAAAAATAGGAAATGGGTGTATTCATTATGTTGCTTCTGGCCACTAAGGGACAGTGCTGTCAGAAGTTGACATCGTACACCCTCAAAATCGATTTGATATGTTTCCTGCATATGTAGAAAAACCCCGTTGAAAAAAATTAAACAGTAGGAAACTAAAATGGTATGGGTGTAACACCAAGTCAAACCAGGCTGTCGTAGATGCATGGGAGCTGAACTTCAAAATGTTACTTGAGCATTGTTTGAACAGTCTATTGGATTAAGGTACATATTATAAGATTAGTACTTACATTAGTACAAAAAAAGACTACCAACTCTATAGTGCTTATGTGAACATACAATAGCAATGCACACCCCACATTATTGTTCACATATAGTAAAACTAGAATGGCAGTCAGTAGTCAGTCGATCCGTATCTGATAGCAAATACAACACCCTGAAATCTGCTGGATCCAGATTTGTATTTGTGTACACATCAAAATGCACTCACGGCCGCCTTATTGCATCAGATTTTCATCAAGATCCAGGCATCATTCCTTGAGAAATTAACAAAAACGACTAGTGAGAAAAATTGTCCTCGATTCATCTTTTTATCCGGATCCACACTAAATCTTAATGTGGTCTGTTCTGGGCTGAGACCCATCCTCCAGCCAAGTTTCGTTGGAGGATGGGTCCAAATCTGTTAAGTAGTTTTTGTGTATTCCTGCTGACAAACCAACCAACCAAGGGACACGGGCGAAAACTTAACTAGTGAAAAATTACTGTATGCGATCAGTAATGGCACGTTTAGTATCCTGATGAGGGCCGAAGGTGAGTCCAACACTGTCCAGTTAATGACTTCACCTTTGTGGATGTCCATCAAGTGTGCGGATTCATGTCTTTGTTTTGCACCCTACATCAAAACACATTCTTTGGTCATCTTTCCCAAAACAGTTTTTTCATTTCCTCTCAGATTTACCCTAAGAGCGGTCGTGAATGGTAAAGCGTATCCTCCTGGTGTGGGCAAGAACAAGAAGGAAGCCAGACAGAACGCAGCAAAAAATGCCCTGAAAGGGTTGTCGGAGGAACCTGATAACTCTGTAAGATTATTATACAGCTTTCTTGTCTTACTGCATGTGTGCAATACAATTGTTTGTCATTATCATGTTTGGCATGTTGAACTTTAATCACTAAATCACATTGTTTTTGTCTTCAAGTATAGAGATGAGAAATACAGTGTTGCATCAAGCCAACAGAAGGAGGAATTAAGTCAAAGTCTGTCAGACATCTGGTGAGAACAAACACATCATTTCACCGTTATTGTTGTAATTCTGTTTGATTATCAAAGGTTTAGTCTGATTTTAATGTGATTTGTCCTGGTGTTACAGTGATAGGACAAGGAGCTTGAGTGTGACGCCTAAAGGAGAAGCTTTTACAGAGAAAAATTTCATAGGATGTGTCAACGAGTTCTGTCAAAGAGCGAGGCTGTCCTATGACTACATCTTAGAGAATAAATGCGGGCCACCTCACAACCCTCAGTGAGTATGACTGACTGTAACCTGAGTAGAGACTACAGACACTGTATAAACACTCTTGATAGATATAACAGAGGTATCTTAACACAATGATCTAAAAATGTCCTCCCTGGCTACACAGATTTTTCTACAAATTAGTGATCCACAACAAGGAATATGCAGTGGGTGAGGGTAAGAGTGCCAAGGAAGCTAAACAAAATGCAGCTCAGCTGGCCTGGACTGCCCTTCAAGAACAGTCACACTCGGACAGCAAGGTAAACAACATTAACCGCTGTTTTATTATTATAAGTTATTATTTTTTTAAATCTACAGACGAAGTTTGTTGATGTTTCCTGATCCTTTTACCTTTTACCTGAGCATCCTCTTACCTTCATTTACAACTCCTCGCTGTCAAACATGCAAGCCCAGTCTTATTCCTATTTTTTTTTTTTTTTTGCTTTTTCGAGAACACTCTATCAAAACAGTTTGAGTCAAATACATCAGAATTAATGTGGTAAAGGGACAACAGTTTAAAACACGTTCTCAACATCATCTAACCCATTCCTTCTGATGGTAAAAACAAGATGAACATTGAAGTTACTACCCAGTCTTTTCATTTTAAATGTAATTTGCATTCCAGACTTACAACGGTTTTGTGTCCAAACACATGTACAATGCAGTGGTTGCTCATAATGACATTTAGGGTGTACAGTGTTCACCTTGATTTTGCTTCCAAATATGTGGTGTAGATAATCAGACAAACTGGCAACTCCGATGTGAAGCAGTTTGTCACGACATTTATGCATTCCTGTGTTTATACTAGTCTTTTACAGAAGTGGAAGCTGTGGCACCACAAGGTTTTCATGAGCAAAAAAAACATGAGAATGATTGTTTATCACATAAATGTTTTAGAAATGATATAACACTAATGTTGCACTCCATGTCAGAGAGCATCACTTAGTTTAAAACACGTTACTATGTAACAGCTGGACACGCCTTTGTGCTTTCAGACGCCTCTCTTGTCAGGTGTATCCGATGATGCTGGGTCAGCCGGGCTGTCCTCGCCAGCAAGCACACTGTAAGACGGCTGACCATGGACTACAACAGATGGAACAGTTTGATGTTGAGAATGTTCTACTAATGTGTCTCATTGTGTTCTCCAAGGGAGTCCAGCGGCACAACATCAAAAAGTGTGCCAACGGCTTCAAGTGACTCAGTCATTTTCACAGATTCATCAAATCCCCCCAAGGCTGAGGTCTGTTATTTCCTATGTAATCCTCAAATACAATTATGGTTCATCAGTCTGCAACACTCCGTCAACTGGAGAACTTATATGAACTTAAATTGCTTTCATTTAAATTTTTGGTTAAAGACGTTTAACATAACTTTAAGCAGCAACTGTGCTGCATGTATTTGGTGAGAGAAAACAATTAAGCAAATACATTACTATTTTGGATTTAATTGTATGTCTGCTTCAATAAAATTGGCTGTATTTTTCTACTTCACTTTACAAAGATTCAGAGTCCTGATGTGAAGCCCAAAATAAGGTAAGCCTTATTTTGAGACCCACTGTGAAGCTGCAGGACATGAATATTTCACCTGATGTTAGTGCTGATTGCAATTGTTTCTTGTCTTGTTAGAATTGCAGCAAATTTCCCAAATGCCTGCAGGAGCAAAGAGGTAAAGTAAGAAGATATTAATTATGCTAATCAAGTTAAAATTGTTGGTTTTTGTTTAACATTTTAATCTTTGTATCATTACTTTACTCTGTTCTTTAAGGATGTAATCAATTTTAATAACAAGAATACAGGAAACACTCAGAGTAAGAAAACAACAACCAAGTCACAAATCTCAAGGTAAGGAAAAATCTGAACATTGAATTACAAATATTGTCATGATTTTTGGCAACGCTGTAGGCATGCATTTTGTTTTGATATACACATATATATACAATTAGGAAAACTGTTGTATATTTATAGAAAATCCTATATGCATACTCACCCTTCTGTCTCAGCAGTACTTGTTTTAATCTCAACAGGTTTGAGTCCGAATTTGACTCCATAACGTGCCTCGGCAAAGGAGCCTTTGGTCATGTTTACAAGGCAAAACAAAAACTGCTGCATAAGTATTTTGCTGTAAAGATTGTCCGCTGCAAAGAGTAAGTCACGTATGACTGATGTTTCACTTTGTTTCCCTTTTTTAAAGGTATACTGTGCAGGATTTTCTAAAACTAATGTATCATAGACTATCATTGATTTGTCTTTGTCCACAGAGACTTCTGGGTGTTACCCTTTAGACAACATTGTGTAGCCACCAGGCAATAACAGCACAAGGTCTGCACTCTGTTGAAAAAAAAAACAATGGTGCTCCCAGTCTTCACTCACTCTCTAGCTCGCTTGACTACTGCTGGTTTCGATCTTGGCGCTTCTCTGTACACATGTATGTTGGTTCGGCTTAATTTAGTTTGTTTAGACAACTGACAAATCCTGCATGGTATGCCTTTAAATGAGAAGGGCATCTTTCTTTTGTATGCATTTTTTTTTTTTATCAGTTTTAGATGCAGTGCAAAATGAGTTGAAAGATTCTTAACTGAGCAGTATTGGGTATCGTTACTTGTGAAAGTAGTTAATTAGGTTACAACGTTACCATCAATTAAAAGTAATCAGTTACGTTACAGCGTTACCTATGAATAAAAGTAACGCGTTCGAGTACTCATGCGTTACCAAAAATGAAAAGCCGTTTACAGCGCCTCACACATGCTGCAACTTAACTGACACACACACAGCCTCCTTTAAATGCACCGAGAAGTCGTGACAATGATGAATAACGTCAGTCATCCAACCAAATTAACTCTGCATGATAACAATAACAGGAGAGACAGTCAGCAATATGCCACATAGCGTTTTATTAATTTTTTTTTTGTTTTTTTGCGGTCGACAGAAGCTTTTCACCAACGCAGAGTGTCCATGTTACTGTTATGTTGTTCTTGTCCTTCTCGCTGGTGAATTGAAAATAATGTGCGTACGTCCACGATGTAAAAGCTGTCCTCTCTGCCATCTTGCCGGGGGTTCGAAAACACTAACACACACACATACACACACACACACACACACACACACAGGTAACGTAGGTCAGCAGCAGGGCACAGACGCATCACAGCGCTGCGCCTCCGCTGACACATCCGCAGGTGGCACAGTACTGTCTGACAAAAAGCAGGCTGCAGTCGGGATTTTCCTTTCCTAATCCGGAGAAATTCTTAAAACAGCGGATTACTTTTTGAAAAAAATAACGAAGTTACTGATTCCTTGACGCACGAAACTAACGCGTTACGTTACACGTTACACGAAAAAAGTAAAAAAGTAATTAGAGTAATTAGAGTAACGCGTTACCAACAACACTGTAACTGAGCCATGTTCTTGTTCTGCTCTGGATCAGAAAATCTCTACGAGAGGTGGCGGCATTGTCAGACCTTCATCACTGCAATATTGTCCGATACTTCACATGTTGGTTGGAGGATTCAGGATACCAACAGGACAGTGCAACTGACAGTGGCAGCAGTTCACAGTAAGTACCATACCATCTTCTTAAAATCCTTAACTGTGCTTTTTTTGATTAAATGTAAAGGAATGTTGTGTTGACGTTTTTCTGTTTCGACTCATTAAGGTCGACCGGTGATTCTTCGATGAAGTACCTCTATATTCAGATGGAGTTGTGTGACACCAAAACACTCAGAGTGTGGATTGATGAGAAGAATATTCAGAATGTGAAGAAATCCCTGCGAGATTCCAAGAGAAGAGAAGACAGTCTAACAATTGCTAAGCAAATAGTCAGGGGAGTCGAATACATTCACTCCAAGAATCTCATCCACAGAGACCTGAAGGTGAGATGAAGTGAATCAATTCATAATTTATCAAGGTATATAGTTAAGATTAAAATGAAGGCAGAGTTTGAAATATGGGCGATTATTGGTTTGAGTAATTTCCCCTGGGACACACCTGTTGTCGCGGGAACTACCACAGATGCGGTTTTGACTACTTTACTTCGTACTTTGACTACAAACATGTAGGACGCAGTCATGAAACTTTAACGGTGTGTCGTTGAGATTGAACGAGAAGATGCCCATGGTCTGCCCCATAAATACTTGAGTACTCAAGTAATTTAATAATTACTACTGAGGAGTTGTGGGGTTGAAAAGTCAACATGTTGTGTGTTGTGGCCGGTATGGTCCCTTCGAAAGTTGTTTATTTCTTTCCCATGTTAAGCCTGCCAACATCATGTTCGGTCAAGATGGGGAGGTGAAGATTGGAGACTTTGGTCTGGTCACTGCTGAGAATGACGACGATGCTGAGAACCTGATCGAGAGGACGGTGTACAAAGGAACCCCATCTTACATGGCTCCTGAGCAGGTAAGATGAACTTAATGTTCTTCAGCATTATTAAATAGATGGTGCTGTAGATTTAAAGCGCCTTTTTGTAAACATTGTTTCTGTGTTATGACAGAAGACCAGGAAAACTTATGACAGAAAAGTGGACATATTTGCATCGGGGTTGATTTATTTTGAACTCCTTTGGAACCTCCCTACCGGCCACGAAAGGAAAGTGGTAAGTTGTTCAGAGATCATGCTGAACGGTATATGTCAGCATTAACTGTTTACTAAGAAATATGGTTTGCTTTGAGTTTGCTTCAAAGATAAGCGAATTGATTTGAATTTCAAGAAAATAAGACAATTTAGCTTGTAGTAGGAAAATGTTATTTATTAAAGATAGTATTATTTGCACTTGTGCTTTTCCCACTGTGCATACCCAAACATGTGACAAAGGCCTATTGGACAGCTTGTCAATTTGTATCATGGCAATTACATGTTCTTCCTCCATTTTATCACTGCGTGAATTACAGGTTTGGGATGATGTCAGAGACCAGAAACCTCCTCAAGGATTTTTGCAACATTTCCCCCTCGAGGTACACCAGCAGTCTTTCTTTCAGGTTAAACAAATGAAACAGACATTCAAGGGTTTGCAATGTTATAACTGTTCATCTGTGAATCTAAGTTGATATGACATGTGTATGTGCGTGTGTATAAAGTAATCAAAAGGTCAAATATCAAGCAGGATGGATAGAAGATTAGACAAAAGACTTTGTTGCTCAAGTAAAGCCAGCCTAAAGGAAATAGAGTTGAATGGAGCCTTGAACACAGTATCAGCATTTACTGATAAGGAGATCACTTTTGTTGTTCTTTTTTGTTGCAGAACCAAATTATAAAGTCAATGCTGTGTCCGAAGCCAGAGGAACGACCTGAAGCAAGTAAACTAAAGATAGACTTGGAAGAGTGCACTCGTGCACTTACGCTTAGAAATGTGCATCGTGACAGTGCCAGTGTCTGATTAATAGAATGACATCGCATCACAAGCATGAGTATTTGTCATGTTTATCAACTCCCATCATGCCTTTGGTTCCAAGCGGAGTGACTTTTATTAACAAATCATGAACTGATGTGACAAAATGTATCATCATTGTGTGGTATCGATGGGAAAGGACACACAACCTGCAGGGAATGCAGCGTTATTCCTTTTTAACAAATAATCATGTCCTCAGTAATTACTTCGTCAGCTGGTTCTGAAAATGCAACCCTGGTTCTAAAAATGTTGGGACACCGTAAAACAAAAAAAGAATCTTTTATTCTTGACAGTTACTGAATTAATATCTGTTTAACTTTATCAACATAATAGATTTTTGTAAATATCTGCTTCTCCTGAATTTGATTCCAGCAACACGCGTCAAACAAGATGTGACAGGAGCAACAAAAGACTGGGGAAGTTGTTGACTGCTCTCACCTTCCACAGGTGAACAGGTTCATTGGTAACAGGTGTTTGTACCATGATTGGGTATGAAGGGGGCGTCCTCGAAAGGCTCATCCTTTCATAAACAAGGATGGGGCAAGGCTCACCAGTTTTTTGTTAAACACATGATTTTATCCAAAATATTACTGCATTGGCACTGGAACACTTCAGAATACAGCGAATGCATTCAGTTTTTATTTTGCACACCGACCCAACTTTTTTGAATTGGGGTTGTATTGTAGTCCGTGCTGGAAATGGTTAAGTGAGTTTAAACTGATGTCACATTGCACCTTTTGCTTTTTAAATGATGGGAAAATAAAACGTCAGCAACCAGGGTGTAATAGTCAGTCTTCTGTAAAGCATATACTGTTTTATTTTGTACAATTTGTAATTTTTTTTTGTGGCCACTGGATGACTTTGATTCCTCTAATGATGATCAGCTCCTGCACATGTGACATATAGGAGTATTTTCTTTCAAGATCAAGCTGGACAACTACTTTACCTCCAAGCAATGTGTGCAAAATGTTTAAAAATAGTCCGTGCTCTGTTCTCTATGAAAACAATATATTCAATCTGTGATTGACTTGAAGGTATGACAGCTTCAAAAACCTTGCTGGAAAATTTAATAAAGTTAACGCTCTTAGACAGCAAGTGAAGCAGTTAAATCCACCACCTGTTTCACCCAAATGTATCCAAGGTGCCTCAGCTCCTGTTAGTCCAGAAGTAAAGTGGATTTAAGATTTAAAAATATGTTAATGAACAAAACTGTGTCACTAAGAGTATATGAATGGATACACTGGATGAGATTATGTGGCTGCATTTCCAGTATATAAATAAACACAGGTGCTCTGTGGAGATGCTGGCAGTGTAATGGGATAAAGACAGTGAACCAGGAAATAGGCTTTGACTCTTTTCCCAGGACACTGCACTGACTGCTGCAATGGATAACAGACATCAGGATATTTTTATTGCAGCTAGATATATCTCATAGTGTTCTGACACATCAGTCTGAAAGGAAATGTAGACAAATAAAATGTTTAAAGTCCTGAGAACTGACTTCTTCTGGAAACCAATTGAAGGACTACGATTACCTGTGACCATCCCACAGCCAGCCATAGCACTGAGATGTGGTTTGAATTTAGATGTAAAATGAACCATAGTTTATTACATTTCGGAGGTGCCCCTCTTCAAAATGTCCCCGCTCACCCTGAGACTGTCTGAACGCCACTGGATGTAACGCGAATGACGCAGACCTTGAAATCGAAACTTATCCGTGTCAGAGGGAAACAGGACAGAAATGGACCACGAAGGAGTGGGAGCGAAGTCAAGACGAGAAAGAAAAACATTATTTAGTGTTTTGAACTTTTAACTTCTCGCAGTTTAATGTCATTTGGAGCTGAAATTGGGTCAGTTCATGATGGAAACTTCAAACTGCGTCGCTGAACTGCAGTTTTATGCATACAGAACACGCTGTGAGCTGCATTATGAAGACCTCGGCTCTGTTGGCCCAGATGTTGATAAAAGGTGAGGTAATTTCTGCTACCTGTGGGTTGTAGGCCGGCATGTCAAGTGGTCAGGGGACTTGTCTTTTTAAATGGACCAGTAAATGGAGCGACACTGAGCAGCCTTATGAGGACTTTGGCCTTGTAGACCTGGAGTTGAAGACTTCGGCATGTTCTGTTAACCCTGTACCCCATGCTAGTGTGGCAGGGGCGATAATGCTTTTACATGGTAGGGTGGTTCAATGTCAAGGAAACACTCAGAAAATAAATAATCCGAACACTATAGAAGTAGGTCTGTCATAATAAAACTCTTACAATGCCTACTGGTGTGGTAAAGTCACCTGACTAAATATGTGGGTTCAGATTTAATAGAGATAGATAATTGTAGTTATGTTGTCAAAAACAGATGTCTAGTTAGCCATTCAGGGAGCTCTGATTGCAAAATATGTTATGGTGTTTACAATGCTAGCACAGGAGCTATGGAGAGGTATGGGTCGGAGCTAGCTGGTTTGCACGCTAACTTAAATAGGGAGCTCTGCTACATTATACGTCATTTCAAAACTATTATTTCTTCACGTTCTGTTGTTAATCGTATCATATAGAAATATTTGATGATAAGAATCTGCTACAAGCACCTCAAACATGTAGTCTATTTAAAGGTGCAATATGTAAGACTTTGCCTTTCAAATTACTCCAAACAAATATGTAGCAGGATATCACCAGGGGAACTGCTAGCTGTAGCGGTTGTTAGCTAGTTAGCTCGAATAACTGTGCAGCTAGCGGACCTGTAAGCTGACTCTGCTCGGACTGGGAGCTGCCCGGACTGACGGTGATGTTTACTATCCAGCTGTCACCTCTTGAGGTGGAGAATATCTAGAAGCTAGCTGGTTAGCATGCTAACTTAAATTGGTAGCTCTGTAATGTCACTGTCTGTTTTGATTCATTATATATCATTATATATATCAACATCAAAACTGGCATGTCTTCACAATTTTAGCACATTTTTGAACGTTTTGAACTAAAATTCTTACATATTGCACTTTGAAGTGTAGTGTGACAATAAATGTGCCATGTTAAATCTTCAGCAGCCTATGAAATATAGGCCTAATTATAATTGAAAATGACACGAGCATATCCTAGTAGAGAGTTGGGGTCTCCAACGGGCACAGTTTACCATTCCGACGCAGGCAGTCATGTAATTTAATACTCTCCAGCCATCATTTCCCATCAACTTTCTAATGATGTGACAATTCCTCTACAGATTCATCCAGAGGGCAGTCCTAGATGATAAGGTTTATCCTGTGGGTAGGGGCAGAACCAAGAAAGAAGCCAAGCGGGAAGCAGCAAAAAATGCCATTATATGCTTGTTGGACAATGAACATCAGGACTCAGTTGACCCGGTAAGATTCTACTGTAGTTTCTTTGGATTGTAGGTATTTAAAAGTAAAACACAAAGTCATGAAAAAAAAAATACTTCTTATTATCTTGACAGACAAGTTTCACTCCAACAAACTATATTGGTTGGCTCAATGAATATGGTCTGAAGAACAAGTTGAATATAAGGCCTGTGGAGTCAACAAGACTTGGACCAAATAATGCAACTAAGTAAGTCTTCTAACTGCATCTAAATTCTCAGTTATTTTGTCCCAACTTATGAATACCTTAAATAAAGGTTTTTATTATCTTAGGTGGTGTAGCTTTGTGGTTGGTGAAGAGGTGTATCCAGCTGTCAGTGGGAAAACAAAAAAGGAAGCTAAGAATGAAGCAGCCAAGCTTGTATACGATATGATAAGTAGCAGTAAAACTACAGAAGTAAGTAACACACACCAGCTTCCTCTAGCTTAATCATGGTCATTGCATACTGTCGCGTGCTGTGCATATTCAGCCGGCCACAGTCTACAGTCCACTGTATGAACCATCTCAAAATTCTACTTTTTAAAATTTTCTAGACTACGGATTACAGTCATACATCAACTCAACAAAGTGTTTCTGATCTCTGGTGAGTTAATCACAACAGCAATGCATCATTTAATTGTCATGTCTTCATTAGTGTGAAATGTAACTTCTTTGTTACAGTAACAGGATAAGAAACCTTGGTCTTAACTCACAGCTACACAGCAACAAACGTAGGCAAAGAGCAACAAATTTCATCGGACTTGTAGACCACTACTGCCGGAGAACAAATTGCTACCATTCATACATTGAAGTGAGGAGATGTGGTCCACCAACCAACCCTCAGTGAGTATAAACCTGAACCTCTGTGACCTGAATAAACAGTACATAGACTCTGTGCTAACTCTTGATAGATGTTTAGTTATAAACAGCATTAAAATGTTAATCAATGATCTAAATTTCTTTTCAACACAGATTTTTCTACAAATTAGTGATCAACAACAAGGAATACCCTGAGGCTGAGGGTAAGACTGTCAAGGAAGCCCAACAAAATGCAGCTCAGTTGGCCTGGTATGCTCTTCAAGAACAGTCAGACTGGGACAGCAAGGTATTTGATATTTTATGCTCAAATTCATATCATTAAATATTTTCTCGATTTGGCAGTTTATCAAGTACAGCTAACAAGCTACAGTTATATTACGTATGTTGTTCTTTTTCTTATTATTTTATCATTGTCATTGCACTCTATTCTATTTCAAGTTGCATCAATTGAAGAGTGAAAAGACAACCCTGGACTTTTGAATGAAACAGTTTCACTGAAGTATCTCTAACAAGTCAAACACCTTTTCTTTGCATTGAAGGTGTCCATCAGATCAACAGTGTCCATAGATGGTGCTTCACCTACATTGTCAATGCCATCAACAACACTGTAAGGCACTTATTGTCATTAGTAGGACAGCAGACTATAGACTTAAATACTTGCAATCTGTCCTCATGTCTCTCATTGTATTCCCCCAGGGATTCCCCTGAATCACCGTCACAAAGCATGCCAGTGAACACAGGTGCCTCAGAGATGTTGACCACTTCATCAAACCCTTCTGAAGTTCAGGTAAAATATATTTTGATAGGTAAAGCAAAAAAAACTACACTCACCATGTGATGTTTTAAATTTTACACCAGACTAGTAGCAGTATAGTAAGAGAAATACTGCATTATTGTTTTATTTGTTAGTGGTTGAACATGACAAAAAAAAAAGTTTGATATGACAAATAATTCATATTATCTGCCATCATTTTTCAACCGTTTTATTTAGAGCATGTGTCATGTGTAAAAAACACTTTTTGTGAATTGTAGATGCCCTTAAGTCCAGTTGCACCTGAAGATGATGTACCGACCAGGTTGTCAACACCAACTTCACTGTGAGGCATTTATTGACCCTAGTATTAAAACAGATTGTGGAGCTTAATACTGAAAACACTCATGCCTCTTTTTATGTTCTCTTAGGGAGTCTCTCGCGTCGTCTCAAAGCATGCCAACGGATACAAGTGGCTCAGGAGTATTCACTGACTCATCAAGCTCTTCCAAGGAAACGAGTCAGGTCTGCCCTTTTCTAAACAATCTTGAAAAACTGTGATAGTTAAAACAAAAGCCCACAGTCTTATTTTCTGCTGAATCTTTATGTGGACAGAGCAATAGAATAGTAGTAGTAGTGTCTTAAGACTAAAAGACAATGTACTCCTTGGCTGTGTTGAAGTGGTGGGCGACATATCGTCCTCATTTTTAAAAGTAATTAAAGTTATTAATCAGAGCAAGGTTCAATCTTTTACATCTTTTATTCTCCAAGCATATTGATAAAGACAAGAACACGGGAAGTCGTCCGAATGAGACATCCACCCAGTCAAGGTATGAAAATACATTTTCAGTGTGTTAATATTGATATGTTCTTAAATCTTCTCTCAATAAATGATGTACAATCAAAAACATGTTTATATAGGTTTTACTGTTTGCCTAAACAATAATATTAATCTCCACAGGTTTGCTTCAGACTTTGATCCTATGGAGTGTCTTGGCAGTGGAGCATTTGGTTGTGTTTTCAAAGTAAGACATAAACTGCTGGAGAGGTTTTACGCTGTAAAGATTGTCCGCCGTGAAGAGTGAGTATACTGTTGTACAGCTCCAGTATGCATAGCATGTACAGTATTTGTACAGTTACTGCATACTGATTCATTTTCTTGTCCTTTTGGATCAGGAAGTCTCTTCGAGAGGTGGGGACATTATCGGATCTTCTCCACCTTAATATCGTCAGATACTACACATTTTGGATGGAGGATTCAGGATACCAATGGGACATTTCATCCAACAGTTGCAGCTCTTCTCAGTAAGTCTTGTGCACTTATGTTATGTTTTAATGGTTATTTCAGGTTAAGTGTAATTAAATAATTTTTCTGATCTTACTTCTCTAGGTCTGCAGACAGTTCACCTGCAAAGTACCTCTACATACAGATGGAGTTGTGTGACACCAAAACGCTTAAAGTGTGGATTGATGAGAAGAACGCTGAGTCTCCACAAGACTCCAGGAGGAGAGAAGAAAGTCTCAGCATTGCTCAACAAATAGTTAGTGGAGTCGAATATATTCACTCCAAGAAGCACATCCACAGAGACCTGAAGGTGAGACCAGACCCTGCAGTGTGTGGCTGAGGCCAAGTAAACAGAAAAGCTAAGCTATGTACCTTCAGATGTACGAACATTTGATTTGTTCTCCAGTTTACAAAAAATCTTTCTCACTTAATCGTGTGCTTTTACAGCAGAGCGCTGATGTCAAGACAGCAGATAGGGTCAGGCAGATGGTTTTTACTGATGAGGTCTCCAATTCAGGCAGGAAGTAGAAGTTAAACCCATAAGGTGTAATAACTTAGAGGAATTGCAAGCCTTTTAGGAGAGAGAGTTAGGAGACATAGAAGGTAGGATGGAAGTGAAGTGAATAACATTGTCATGTTGTTAAAATGCATGTGTTTGGCTTTAATTAATGTAGTGTTAATGGTAAAAATCAGCTGGGACAGTTCAAACAGCTGCTAAATGTTGGCAGGTAAAAGACACTTATACACAGGACCAGACAGGTTAGTGCAGTACTTGACATACTGACACCTTTTACAAGGAAAGAAACAATTTAATATATCTTATTTAATGCTGAATTTCTGTCATTAAGGCTTGAATGATTTAGAATTTACCATAACTGTTTCACAAAGTTTGTGAAGTCATTCTTTACGCAACAACACCTAAAATCATGCGATTTGTAAAGGGAGTCTGGGGTATTGCATTTGCTAGTTCAAGTGGTAAGTAAAAACAGACAATTCATTCTGCCTGTTGTTGTGGTTTATTCTTCTGGGCACTCGGAGGATGTCAGTTGAGGAGGCAGTCCTCCAGTGTTTAAAGAATGTGATTTAAGCAGTGAATGTGAATGCGTTCTCAGTGCACACCTGTATTTACAGCTGTCCACCTGTGATTGGGGGGCGGCTGTAGCTCAGCGGGTAGAGCAGGTCGACTAGTGATCGGAAGGTCACTGGTTCAAATCCCGGCTCCGGGCTGGGCTGAGCTGCATGTCGAAGTGTCCTTGAGCGAGATACTGAACCCCACATTGCTCATCAGTGAGGGCCCTGCGATGAGCTGGCGACTTGTCCAGGGAGTACCCTGCCCTCGCCCTGAGGCTGGGATTGGCTCCAGCACCAACACCCCGCGACCCCATGGAAAGGGATAAGCGGTAACGGACGATGACATGACATGACACCTGTGATTGTGTCCCTCAGGACGCATGTTGATACCAAATGTGAACAGGGCATGTGATTCAGTCTATTGAAGGAGGGAGTGGCTGGAACCAGAAAGACAGGGCGAGTTGGTATGTGGCAGAGTGAACAGGGTAAAACAGTAGAATGAATATTATGAGCTGGCTGGAGTTGTGGCTTTGTTCATCTTCCTTATGAATGACTGAATCTAAATGAATGTTCTCTAATGTCTATCAGTTATTTCTGGACTTAGTATCTGCTTACTTTTAAGGCCAGAATTCAATACTTTCTTGCAATTGGTGACTAGGATGGATGAAGCTTTCCACAGTATTTGGACGGTCAGGTTAATAAACCCTTGAACATAATGATACCTGGAAATGGCGTTTAGATTACATTGAACAAAATGATAATGAAGGGAATGTGTGTCACATTAGCATCTATATCTATACCTAGACATGATTAACAAGATAACAAAAGGATAATACTGAGGACAAATAATTGACCTAATTAAAGCCACGTGCTGTGTGGTTTCAACCACAGATACCTTTTTAAGTTCTGTTGCATGATGAGCTCCCTGTTGATTGGTTTCAATTTTTGTCTTTGCTTTTTAATGACAAGCCTGACAACATTCTGTTTGGAATGGAGGGAGAAGTAAAGATCGGGGACTTTGGTCTGGTAACCAGAGATGATGATGATGACTCTGCTTTGATGGAGCGAACAGGGCAAAGAGGAACCACATCTTACATGGCTCCTGAACAGGTGAGTGTTAAAGCTCGGTTGCAAATTAAAGCACCAAATCTGTTAATGGAAGGATAAAATTAGGCAGCATTTGTCAGCCTGTATTTATTTTCTTTCGCAGAGGAAGGAGAAGAACTATGACCGGAAAGTGGACATCTTTGCCCTGGGGTTGATATACTTTGAACTCCTTTGGAGAATTGCTACTGGTCATGAAAGAGTAGAGGTGAGAAACAGAACCTAACAGTGTGAATTGCCATCAAAGTTTGGCAAATGACGCAAAGATAGTCCTTAAACTTACATATATAAATAAGAAGCCAGTGATAGGTGTAAAGTGGTTGGTTTCTTTTCAGTCTGGTATGTAGCAACAGCAAATCACTGTTGATACAGGATATGATGCAACTTAAGTGAAGACTTTTTAATCTGCCTTGTGTAGTTTATCTTATTTTAATTTGTAATGTTCAACAGAGCATCATTTAATTTATAAGTAAACTCCAGGTTGACTAACATGTTCTTTCATTCTTCGATTGCTTCATGAATACCAGATTTGGGATGATGTCAGAAGTCAGAAGTTCCCCGAAGAGTTTTCAGTGACTTTTCCTCATGAGGTAGATTATCATACTCTTATTAAACATATTTTTGTTATTCTAACTAATTAACTTGCCACATGAAACACTGTAGCTCTCAGTGTGCCAGTTGGTCATAATGATCGCCAACATTTAATTTTATTGGTGCAAAGATCTCAATAGAAATTACTTTTGTTGTTTTCTTGCAGAATCAAATCATTATGTCACTGCTTTGTGAGAGGCCAGAAGACCGACCGGAAGCAAATAAACTGAAGGCAGAGCTGGACACGTGGGCTCAGACATTGAGCGCACAAAACAATGTATCAGATGTGTCTGCTTGATATGATTTTGATTTGAAATTGGTTAACGTACTGCACTTATACTACTTTTTAACATCAGAGCCATACAAATTGGTCAGAGGGCCTCACATTCATCCACACATGCACGTTCGCACTGGACGGCAGTTTCAGGTTCTGTGTTTGGCTTGGGGACGCCCAGCATGCAGACAGGAGATCATTTCATGAGCCATGTGAGTAATGAAGGGGACCCGATATTAGGTGTTTTACAGTCAGTGCTTCTTTCTTAAACAATCTTTTTTTTTTTTTTTTTTACATATTCTTATTGGCTTTTTAACAATAATTAAAACAGTTGTACAGCCATACAGTAGGAAAACAGTAAAAAACAAAATAATTCAATTAAATGATAAATTGTGATAAAAAATAAATTAAAGGACACCTGTACATACACATTCTCATATACTGTATACATACTGTATGTACATATGTACACTTGAAAATTTTAAAGACATTATTGCAACAATATCGTGGGACAGAAGTCAGGAATAATTTGATCAGTTCATTCACTTTGCTGCACCTGTTATGTCAGTATCCTTGTGCAAGATTTCTATCTTTTTCAATGTGAACGTCTTGCTCGGCTGATTTATGCATGTTATGCATTTAGTCATTAAAACCACATTATTGCATGTATTTCATATGTATGCAAAAGACCTACAACCTAAACCAATCTTATGCCATTATGCCGCCTGTACAGTCTGTCTGAATAAGGGCCAGATCAGTGCCTTTAAAAACAAATTACTGTAGGACACACGCCTTTATGAAATACTAAAGGAATCTATCTGGGAAGCTTACACTTGTCACAAGTTCATCCTGTTTTTTCACTCTATGTAAACCAGGTGTGGCTTTCATATGCTTTTTCTCCAAGAGATACAGTACATGATCATGTTTTATGTTTACTTTGAACAAGAATGTAACCCTGGGTCTCTAAATCAGAAGGCACCATGAATATTGCACTGTAAATAGATTTTTAAAAATCTATTGGTCATTTGAATGATACTGTCATACAGTGTGGAGAAACATTTGTTGTTGGATTTTTTCTACTGTTGAAAATTTCTCTGTACTACCGCTACCTTTTGTTATATTATGTCAAAAGTAGGGGTGGGTGAAATTTGAATCCAATGTGATCTCAATTAATACAGAGCCTAAATCAAAGATACTGAAACCAGTATTTTGTAATATTAAAACTGTCAACTGTACCTTCATGTTTTGTGAGTTTATTTCAGTCTTTTGTATGCCAGTTTTTTCTCTGTTGATGACTCAATCACATGCATTTTAAAACTCTAGACACTGTTTTACTGTAAAACACAAAAAATGTTTTATGTGAGATTTTTCTAACTAGTGAGGTTACGACTGCACAAAACAGCAGCAGAGAAGCAGTGAGAGCGTGCACTAATAGTGTTCATGTACCCACAGCATGATCAAGCATGAAATAGATCCTTATATTACAACAACGTTATTTTAGTGTCAATCCTATTGATGCTAGTATTGATACTGAGGTCAAGACTAGACTTGGTATTAGAAGTGTACTATTTTTTTTGTTATTTTGATGGAGAAGCTTTCAAATTTCAGCTTAAGGACTCTTCATTTAATCACAGACTGGTAGATGAATAAAAAGCGAAGGCAGCTTATGACAGGAGCTAGGACTAATAATTCAGGACTTCAAATAGATGAAAATGCCTTACTAACATCTAATGAGAGTGGTGGTTTATACAGTGTAGTTTCTTTGGTTGTGGTAGACAGACAGGATTATTCAGGAGGAATTGATCTGGTCTGCACTTGGTGCAGAGGGCGGTGGTAATGTACAGAGTAGAACAGTGACAGGAAATGATGTCAAAATCTGAACTGAAAAGGGAAACACTGGCAATAAAGTTTTCAAAGTTTTGAAGAAGTTTCTTCGCTTCCCTTAACTCCACCTCTGCATGTGAAAATGATCCAATCAATTCTATCGCAGCTAAGTTCATCATCGTCTTTGCATCTTCTTCCTGACGTCCTACTCTATCACAGGTACGCATCTGGTTACATTTCACTGCAGCAATATGGAGAAATCTCACCTCAAAATCACCTCCAAAATGAATTGACTCTTAATTACAGTATCCTGATTTTTTACCTCATGTCACGTCGTTGGATGGATGCATCCCTAATTCCTTCTTTATTTACATGCCACCGCTGGATGTTGATAATGCATCATCACTTTTCAAGGCAGAGTTTGAGTGTGTTTACCCGGGTCTTACATTTTGGTCAAAGCTGAGCTGAGGTGATAGAAAACCCAGATTTACTGCAGAGTCAATTGACCCGGGTTCAAATGCAGAGTTTGCACATTCCCATTGCACACGACAGCCTGATCTTAGCAGGTTTATGTGGGATTTTTGGATCCAATGGATAAGACTGTTACAGGATACATCCAAGAGAGTAACAGAGTATCCAAGTGTGCAGCAGATGTGGTGTGCTTGCAGTGTTGCTTGCACTGCAGTGGGCCAAAAACAATAAAACAAAATATCTGAACTATGCTTTATGTTCTGAGGTATCATATGTGAGTTGCGGGTGGGGGGGGGGGGCTTATTCAAAATGTTGCCCTCATCCTGAAACACTTTGCTCACACCACTGGACAAACTATAAGAAAAATAATGCTACAGTCATTGACTACTTTCATTCCTAATTCTAATTCCTGAAGACAAATATTTGATATTTCGTACGCAGTTTTTTTGTGTGCAGTTTTATGGTGGGTGTCGGTGATCAGATCCAGTTTTGATCGTCCAGGTGAAATTAAATCACGTGACGCACCGTCTTTACGCGGAAAACGAAACTTAAAAGTATCAGCAGTCAGAGGAATCGAAACAGCACGGCAGTGCGCAGGACGAGCAGCAGAGACAAGACGCGAAGAGAAAAGAGGAAAGTCCGGCATCGTCTTTTATGATGGAAACTGGAAACTACGTCGCTAGACTGAACGAGTATGCTCAGCAAACACGGTGTGGACTGGTGCAGTACGAGGATCTCGGCTCTGTTGGACCTGACCATGACAGGACGTGAGTTCAGTGTCTGTATGTTGTTCACCCCTCGGTGTTTGTTTTGCTACAGGCATGCTCCACTGAAATGTGACGGTGGTATGGATGCTGATGAAGGTGGTGATGGTGGTGGTTAAGTGTCAAGATAATACGCACAGAATACAGATAGTCACCTAGAGGAGTTTGGAGGAGGCTGGTATGTCAGAACAACTCAGACAGCCAACCACAAAAAGAAGAAATATATCCAAAATGGAACTGTAGGGTTAAACAGAGGTTACACAGCTAACTGTGAAGACCTGTCACAGCTTTTTACTTACATTGTAAAGAGAGACTTTTACAGATGATGTTCAAACAAAGGTGTATGGGAGGATCTTAAACTGAACAGGGCCAAAGCCTTACTGTTACACCCATCCCAAAACAGAGTGGGTGAATTGCAGCAGATCAATTGTGCTGTGTGGTCTAAAAAGTAATATACTGTAAGGTAAGCTGACAGAGGAGGGGGTATAAAGTGGCACTAAATATAATTGAGTACAAGTACCTGTAAAATGTACAGTGTCACAGAGTTAAAGCCTATGAATGTATTCACAGCTGAACACAGCTTCAGTGTGTGAATATCCTGGTTGAGTCACAGCCTGGATGATTATTACCTCCTGCAGGCTGAATGTGGTAGTGTCAGTTCAGATTCATGCAATTGAATCCTCTCCAGCTTCAACAGCATTTCCTGTCAACTTTAATGCATGCCGACAATGTGACGATTCCTGCACAGATTCACCCAGAGGGCAGTCCTGAATGGTAAAGTCTATCCTGACGGTGTGGGGAGGAACAAGAAGGAAGCAAAGCAAAATGCAGCTAAAAATGCCCTGGAGTGGTTGATGGGGTACTCGGTAAGATCACAGTTCTTGGATTGTGGGTGTTTAAAAGTAAAAAGGGAACTTAATGGCAAATGTCTTCTTGATGTTTGTTTGTTATCTTAACAGACAGAAAAGTCAGCAGAAGCTCCGACTGCCCCTGTTCATCATCAGCCAAGTATCAAATATGTGTCTTGGCTCAATGAATATGGTCAGAAGAAGAGGGTGGCTATAAAGGCTGTGGAGACGACAAGAGCGGGACTATATAATACATTGTAAGTCTCCTAACTGCATCCAGATTCTCTGCTATTTTGTCACACTTTTAAAATGCATGGAATAAAAGTTTTTTCATGGTCATAGTTCGTGTAGCTTCAAGGTTGGTGATAAGGAGTATCCAGCTGTCAGTGGGACAACAAAGAAGGATGCTAAGGAGGCAGCAGCCAAGCTTGTGTATGATACGATATGTGGCAGTAAAACTACAGAGGTGAGTTACACACACGTTTTCTTCTGGCTTAATCATAGGCCAAAAACGTATTGTGTTGTGGTGTCACACATTCACCAGCGGGAACATCTCAAAATTCTACTGTTTTCATACATTTTCAAGACTTCAGACGAGAATTGCAACCATACGTCAACTCAACAGAATGTGTCTGATCTCTGGTGAGTAATTGACAACGTTTATGCATTGTTTAGTTATCCTGTCTTCATCAGTGTGACATGTTACCTGTTTATTAACAGCGATAAGACAAGAAGCCTCAGTGTGAGCTCCGAAAACAGCTTTACAGAGACAAATTACAAAGGAATTGTCAACCACTACTGTCAGAAAAAAAACTGCCGCCCTCTATACACTGAAGTGAGGAGAAGTGGTCCACCTAATAACCGACAGTGAGTATGAACATGAACCTCTGTGACCTGGACAAATACTACTGAGACTCAGTGCTAACTCTCGATCGATCAGTCCAGTTGTAAACGATATTCAAATGTGAACACAATGATTTAAACAGTTTCCTTCTTTCAAATATGCATTGCAGATTTTTCTACAGATTAGTTATCAACAATAAGGAATACCCTGAAGCTGAGGGTAAGACTGTGAAGGAAGCCGAGCAAAATGCAGCTCGGTTGGCCTGGTCTGCTCTTCAAGAACAGTCAGACTGGGACAGCAAGGTATTTGATATTTTCTGCTCTACTTTATGACAAATACACACTCGGTTACAATAACCTTCACAAAAGTACAGATTTATGGCAGGACTGTTGTATAAACCTGCACTAGTTTTATCTTGATGTACCTAATAAAGTGGCAGCTAATGGTGATCTGGCAGACTCATACGGACCATGTTCACCACAGCCTACATGCTTTTATTTTGAAAGCCATACCTTAAAATTTCCAGCAAGGAATTTTCTATTGTTTTTATTCCAGGGATTGCACTTTTTTCCTCTTTTGAGTAAAATGTTTCCACTAAATAATTTGCCTTACATTCTGTGCACTTTAAGGTGTCCTTCAGATCAACAGTGTCCGAAGATGGTGAACCACAGATGGCTGCAGCTACACTGTGAGACCCCTTTTGTCATTAGAGAAGACTGAGAATACTGAGAAAGTTGTACTTGTGTCTCTTATTTTATCTTTTATTTTATTCTTATTCCTCCAGGGAGTCTCCTGAATCATCAACGCAGAGCACGTCGATGAGCACAAGTAACTCAATAGTATTTGTGGATTCATCAAACCCTTCCAAGGCTCAGGTCTGTTTCCTATTAATCGTTAAAAACCTTTCATTGGCAAAATAAAAATCTGCACTGAGGCCAGATGTTAAAAAGACTGCAGCACACCAGTTGTAGCTTCTAAGCGCAAGAAAGTTTTTGTTCTCAACTGTACAGCGTCTGTATTTCTGCGTGTGTGTGGCGTAATATGGAGTGCGGCAGGTACAGGTGCGTTTGTGCATCAAAAGACCTGAACTATGACTTAAAGGTGCATTGTGTGCGTTATGGTCGTTATTTAAGTGTAAACCATTCAGAAAATGTACATTATCAAACAGAATGTAAGGAAGGAACAGTTTGACATTACTGAATGTCAAAGACGTCTATCTCCTGTGTTTGCAGAGATGTCAACCCTTCTTAGCATGCTAACCAGCTAGCCCTGGCTCGTCCTGTCTCCTGATACCAATGTGTAGCTCAAGGACAATAGTATAAGCCCCTGTAGTTTCAGCTTGGACATGCATGCGAAGGGTGTGGTGGCTACTTTTAATAAGCTGTCTTAGCTTTTTTAGTCTAACAAATACAAAAAATGAACCTCAAAGATGCCAGTAAAGTGAATACCGTAAAATACCAAATAATAGCCGGGGCATTTATTTGTTTGTTTCAACCACTTAACAGACCAGGCGTTTATTTGGGACCCTGGTTAATTGACACCCGGCTGTTATTTGGTAATATACGGTACTCTTGAGCAGCAGTCAGCAGTGGTGATATGCTGCATCCCATTTGTGTGAAATGACCTTTAACAGGTCAGGCCATATATGAAACCTTGCACTTTTAATAAATGAACGTGTCACTTTGTAACAGTTAACCACTTTCTTGTGTATTGCAGACGCCCGTCAGGTCATCTGAAGATGACACACCAAGCAGTATGTCAACTTCCCTGTAAGGCACTTTCTGACCCGACTGTTCAAACAGATTGTGGAGTTAAACACTGGAAACGCTTCACTCAGGTCTCTTGTTATTTTCTCCTAGGGAGTCTGGCGAATCTTCACAAAGCATGGCAACTGATACAAGTAGCTCAGGACGATGGAGCAGCTCATCAAACTCTTCTAAGGATCAGGTTTGTGCTTTTCATCACAACCTTAAAAACTGTGATAGTTAGAAGTGAAATCCACCCTCTGATAATCTGCTAACTCAGCATGTGGAGTGAGCAACAGAATAGTAGTAGTGTCGGAAGAATAAAAACATCCGAACTATGAAGGGAGTCACTCCAAAAGACAACACACTACTTGGCTGTTGTGATGTGGTGGGTGACACGTTGTATTTTCTAATTCTTAAAGAGTAAACAACCTAATATTCAGAGCAGGGCTCAAAAATGTTAACCAATTTTATTCCTCTATTCTTTAAGCTTGCTGTGAAATACCAGAAAATGCAAACAAATCATAATGAGACCAAGTCCAGGTATGAAAATAAACATTGATTTACAATGTAGTCTCAAATCTTTCACTTTCTATGTTTTTTTTTTACTTTTTTGCCTAAACATTAGTGTTAATCTCGACAGGTTTACTTCAGAGTATGATCCTATGGAGTGCCTTGGCAGTGGAGGATATGGTTGGGCTTACAAAGCAACAGATAAACTGCTGAAAAAAGACTACGCTGTAAAGATTGTTCCCTGGGAAGAGTAAGTGTGCAGTAGGTGCCAGTGTGCATAGTTGCATGTGCAGTGTTTGGTTCAGTGAGTGATATTCTCTTTTGGATCAGGAAATCTCTCCAAGAGGTGGGGACATTATCGGACCTCCACCACCCAAATATTGTGAGATACTACACATTTTGGTTGGAGGATTCAGGATACAACTCTACCAAGTAAGTCAAATGCACTTATCATAAGGGACAGTTCACCTGGAAATCAAAAACACACATTTTCCCTCTTACCTGCAGTGCTTCTGACAGTGCTCTCATTAAAGGAGAGCAATTAAATTAATTATTTTGTTCTCTCTTCCCAGGTTTCCACATAAACCATCCTCAAAGTACCTTTATATTCAGATGGAGTTATGTGATGGCACACTTACAGCATGGATCAGTAAGAAGAAGGATCAGTCTCTGCAAGACTCCAAGAGGCGAGAAGAAAGTCTAAACATCGCTCAGCAAATAGTTACTGGAGTCGAATATATTCACTCCATGAAGCACATCCACAGAGACCTGAAGGTGAGCATTTGAAGTCCTCTGGTTTACCCTGACGAGGCCCCACCAACAGCCTGAGACGGATCCTTCCACAAACTAGACATTGGCCGCGTTTCCCAGATTCGTTAAGAAGCTCTTAAGTGCTAAGATCTTCTTAGGAGCGCTTTTAAGAACGCTGTGAAAGAAGGATGTGTTTCCCAGAGTCGCTCTTAGCTTAAGAAGATCTTTCACTAAGAAGGAAATGTAAGATCGAGCTGACCCACTCTTAACAGCCTTCTTAGCGACCAAATGCTCAGTGATCAAGCCGCGTCAGGGAAATTTATATCCTCCACTTTTCGAAATAATAAAACAATGCTCAATGTTGAAATGCGCTCATAGCTGCGGACCACTGGCGCAAGAAACATAGGCTAATAGTAAAGAAGAAAAAAAACTTTATTTATTGAATTACACGTTTAAGTTTTCCACACACATCTGCATATATGAGTTTATAGTACTACACATAAAAAAACATAAACAACCCTGTGGCATTTCACAGATATCAAGGAAACAAATGTAATTGAACTCAGCTGAACCTCATCCAGAGAGGCTCCACCTGCTACTCTTTGTAAATATGTGAGAAACCATGGCTGCAATACATCACATTCTCGCTGCGATCCAACAGCGTCGTCGTGCGCAAAGCCAGACGGTTTACATAAATGCATACGTGCGTCAGCACTTCTCCCCACTGGACGTGCTGTCAGACCGGGCTGTCCAGGCAAAGTACCGGCTGCCCCGTGCGGAGAGCTAACGGCTGATCACTCTGGTGTCTCCACACATCCAGAGAGCAACCCGCTGCAATTTTGCCCTCAGCCCGGAGGTGCAGCTCCTGGCCGCGCTGCGTTTTTGCGCAGTGGGGAGCTTCCTGGAGGTGGTGGGGGACGGCACCGGCCTCAGCAAGGCATCCGTGTCACGGAGTGTGGCAGGTGTGACGCTGATTCTCCTGCGCCATGCCCGGACCTAGATAAAGATGCCCACCACACAGGACGAGGTCTGCCAGGTCCACCAAGGGTTCCACGCAGTGGCTTGGATCCCCGAGTGATCGTTGTGGTGGATGGCACCCTCATTCCAATCCACAATCCCTCCCTGGTGGATCCGTGCTGGATCGGTAAAAGCACTACGCGGCCATCAACACCCAGGTGGTGGTGGACCACAATGGCCTCGTCACTGACATCGTCGCCAGGTGGCCAGAAGGCACACACGACAGCTTCATGTGGGCCAACTCAGCTGTGGGGCAGAAGGCTGGCAGACGAGAGTTTGGTAGGAGCATCCTCCTAGGGGACAGTGGCTACCCTCTCCGGAGTTACCTCGTGACGCTGGTAACCAACCCAGCAACTCCAACGGAGGAGAGGTTTAACACTAGAACAGCCAAGACGGTCATTTTGACTGTTTTCAAATTTATATGTGCAATAACTTTGTTGAATGAAAAAATGCAATGCTGCCCTTCCACGACTTTTCCTAAAAGTGTTTGAATTTAAATAGTTTTTATTAGGGCTGTCAAAGTTAGCGCGTTAATAATGCGTTAACGCAACGTCCTTTTAACACCGCTAATTTTTTTAATACGCGATTAACGCTCAGTATATAAAAAAAAAATTTAAAAAATGCGCATTGTATGATTAACAGCTGTCCTGTAGTCTTTATACAGAAGGTGACAGAAGAATAAGAAAGGGAATCAGAAGAAGAAGAAGCAGGGTTGGCGGTTCGTTAGCGTCAGACACTTGAAATGCCACAAGCCCGTAACTGTGTGAGGAGAGCGGAGGTAATCCCCCCACACACGATACATGCGTCGCCTAATTGCACCTGTGTGGGGGGACCACCGGGCGCTGTGTGTGACTTATGCGCTGATAAAGAGGTGGGTGATCGATTTGCCTGGCATCGATTGATTCAGTCTCAGCACCACCACGGTGGACAGCTCCCACTATGAGCTTCTTAAGAAGCTTCTTTGGCTTGATCTTAAGGTTCTCCTAAGAAGGCAGTTAAGAACGCGTCTGGGAAACACCCGTATCTTAGCGCTCCTTCTTAGCCGAACCCTTCTTAAGAGCCTTCTTAAGTCCTTAAGAACGATCGAATCTGGGAAACGCGGCCATTGTTAGTTGATCATTTACCCCATGTTGGCATGGGAAGATATGTAAATTCTACTTGACAATTATCCTGTCCAACATAATTGCATTTCATTATGATATCTCAATAATCATCAAAGTACTCCTGAAACCTTAATTCAATAAAGAAATACATTTGCATGAAAAGATACTGAAATCAAATTTTCTTAGTAAACAAATACTTGTATTACATCACAGATGTGACACACATATTTATTAATGAAAAAACAAGCAATCGAAGAATATTAAACAAGGTCTTCAAGCAAAAAATAAGTTATAGTTGTCATTAATATATATACTCATATCCCTCTCGTTTCCATAGCATTTACACACAACAGATTTAACGTGTTTTCAGTGCGTAAGCCATGACTTCAGCCATAGTGACAGTCTTTGGCAATTCAAAATACGTCAGGGAATCGATATAGGACTGGATGTGAGTGAGACTTCTTTTTTAAGATTATCCCGAAAATGTAAAATGACTGAATGATATGATCAACTTGTTGTGTTTTTTTTTTTACGTATTTCATCGTCCCTATTCTGTATATCTCTTTGGAGTTCACTCGTTCATGTGTTTCATCATCATGTGAGGCACTAAATGTTTATTTGTTTAAATTTCTGTTTTTGTTTCTCACCAATAAGCCTGACAACATCCTGTTTGGAACGGATGGAAAAGCAAAGATTGGGGACTTCGGTCTGGTCACCAGAGATGACGATGATGCTTTGATGGACAGAACAGTAAACAAAGGAACCCCAATTTACATGGCTCCTGAACAAGTGAGATGGTCTACACACAACAACTTTTAATTCTTCTGTGCTTGTTTTTACAAATATGCTCTTCTTATGAGCTGAACTAGGTAGACTACATACATGCCCACCACACTTAACAGTGCTCCCTGATTTCCTGAAGCTCAGTCTCACTTTATCGCAGTGAGAGTTGTGAAATCGAAGTGGATACATCAAACTTGTTACAACTTTATGCCATTGCATTATTTTGAAGCTTAATTGCAAATTTCGGCAGTAAAAATGTATTATTGAAAGGACGACATTAGGCAGCTTTCTTCAGTGCTGTGTGTATTTTCTATGACAGAAGAGGAAGAACTATGGCCGGAAAGTGGACATATTTCCTCTGGGGTTGATATACTTTGAACTCCTTTGGAGAATTGCTACTGGTCATGAAAGAATTGAGGTGAGTCTTTCACAAATAGAACCTAACATTGTGTGTTGTGCGTTGTTGTGACAATTGACTTGTCACAACAACGTTATCTGTGTTTTGTTGTTTCTGAAACAATGACAATATTCTTCTATAATCTATTCTATATTATAAAGGCTTATGTTTATTATATACAAATAAGAGGTATACACCAGGGGCCAAATGTGTAAACCTAAATGCACTGACGCCAATTTCCACGCAGGTGTCCAAGAGTATAAAAATCCACAGCGGGTGAAAATGCATGTAGTGGTACACATCGCATGCAGTCATTGTTCTGAATTTAGTCCGATGCCTCATTTTTTGGCTGATGCCAGAACTGATGCCTCCAAAAAACAATGTTTTTCCATCCGTCAGTTTGATCAATCATTACTTGAAGTGAAAATGCATGTTTCCTGTTTTATACATTTGGCCCCAGTAGTATTAGTAGTATTATTTGCAGTATGCTATGTAGAAAAAGCAAATCCCTGTAGATAGCAGATATGATATTGATTCATCCATACATTTTAGGCTAACGTGTTCTTTCATCCTTCCATCACTGCATGGATAACAGGTTTTGCTTGATGCCAGACATCAGAAGTTCCCCAAAGAGTTTTCAACAACTTTTCCCCAAGAGGTACATTACTATATTCTTATTATCCTAATTGATTGTCTTGCACCATTAGACAGTATTTCCCATAGGGTGCCTCTCAGTCATGATGGTCATCCACAGAGTATCAGGAGGACATACAGGTGTTGCAACAGGTTTTTTTTCAGTGTTGAAAACACTGTAGAGAGAAGCTTTAGTGATACTGTAGACTCATAGCATTCATAATTGTTGGTCCAAACATCTGTTTTTGTTGTTTTTTTGCAGAAACTAATCATCAAGTCGATGCTGTGTAAGAAGCCAGAAGACCGACCTGAAGCAAGTGCACTGAAGGCCGAGCTGGAGAAGTTGGCTCAGACATTCAACACACAACGAATGCTCCAGAAGAATGTAACTGTCTAATTATCACAGGGCTTCACATTCTCACACACACACCTGTAACATCAGGTGGCAGTTAACGTTCAAATCATTAACCATGTGAATAATGAACAACCTGAAAAGGGGGACCTGGTATTATGAATTTTACAATCAGGGAATGAAACACGAAATTATCGTGTTTTAAAAAGCAACTTTTACATTAACTCACATCTGTCCAGTTTTTGTTCTAAATAATCATGTGCTGGTTCATTTCTGTCAACAGTTGACATTGTCTTGTGCTTTTACTTTGACGTTTTTGAACGCTTCCAACAAATAATCCTGCCCTGTGTTATAACATGGTGAGCTGATAATGAAACACTGTATTCTGTGCTGGAAATGGTTTAATGTGATGTCACATTGCACCTTTTGTTCTGTAATGAATTTAGATGGATTGGAACACAGGATGTGAGTATCTAGGGTGTAATGGTCGTTCAACCTAAAGTTTGTATATGTACAATTTGTGAATTTTAGTGGCAGCTGGAAGATACATGAAATGGATATAACCTTTTTTGGTATCAATCCTGTTGATACTCAAGTCAATACTTGGTATCAGTAGTATCTGGTACTTTTAGTATTATAAAAGAAAATCCTTCAACTGTCAGCTAAAGTAATTTGTTCATTTATCAACATCCATGTGAAATGCTGACAATTAAAATGAAAACTGGGGACACTGAAATATTGATTTTTGTTACTAAAAAAAGTCAAAATACAAAAATATATTTAAAAAAAATGACACGTACAATGTATGCTTGTATGCCAATACAACTTTTTGTTTTAATACAAATGTCGGTGCCAACGTTTCTTTTTTTCAGTTCAGGTTTTGTTTTCAGTGCCAAAATTGGCTGTCACTGTTGTAGCCCAGTTATCACATCATATTAATACTTATACTATATTAGTAATGGTCCTATTTTGAATGCTTTGATTGCTGATGGGAGTCTGTGAGAAATCCCAGTTACCTAGTATGTAGAAATGAATGGGGAAAGGCACATAGCTGGTACATTTTATAAACTGGGACAGCAACATTTTTCCCTCGTCACAAATAATCATGTCCTGGGTTACTTTGTCAGCTAGTATTGAAATAATGTATGTGTGTGAAGTTCTGTAGCTGGATGAGTTTAAAGTGTTTAAACTGCTCCTTAATGAATAGGATGAATGAGAAATGGTCATTCATCCTCTGTGAACTCAACTTTGTGAGTTGTAGTAGTGCTTACTGATGTGAAGTCTTGTACCGATGATCTGTTTTGTTTAAACAGTCAGATGAGTCTGGATGGGACTTGAATCTGATCTCAGTTCGGGGAATGTGGAAGATCAAGACAAGCACGTTTTTAGTGTTGTAGCTTTGACTTTTCTCTATTAAAACACTATAATCATTCTGTTGCCTGCAGAAGTGAAGTCTATGACTTCCCTGTACTACAAATGCAGTACATGCTATAGACTACAGGCAGATTTGTAACAGTACCCAAAAGTCATACTTGAGTAAAAGTAAAGATGACTGTAGTTACTGATATCTGATGCAGAACCACAGATATGTGACCTTCCAGCAGGTATAAGGTGGGTGATGACTCACCAGATAAAATAAAACCACGTGACGTCCCCTGGATGACGTAAATACGTGGAAAGCGAACTTCAGAATCAGCATGTCAGCATACAGAGCACGGCTCGACAGAGGACGACGTGCAGAAAACAATACGCGAAGGGAAAAGAGAAAAGTTCTGCAGCGTCTTTTATGATGGAAACTGTAAACTACGTCGCCAGGCTGAGCGAGTATGCTCTGAAAACACAGTGTGGACCGGTGCAGTACGAAGAGCTCAACCCTGTTGACCCTGACAGGCCGTGAGTTCAGTCTCTGTAACGTTATGTTGTTCACCCCTCGGTGTTTCCTTTGCTACAGGCATTGTAGCGCCAGTGGAAAATTAATGAAGCTTTTACTGATGTGGGTCTGAAGTATTTTATTCCTTTCCTGTTGTCCATGTGACACTCCCTGACCTTTCTCTATGAATTTGTTGCCGTGACGTTGACCGGAAGTGAAGAAGCCTGTTTTGCAGAACCCGGAACTTCATTTGGCACAACGCGTATTAGTTCCCTTTGTCCGTTTACAAACCTTTTCAAAATAAATGGAAAATAAAAACCAACATGCACTATGTTGATGTACTTTACAGGTATGCTCCACTGAAATGTGACGGTGATATGGATGCTGATGAAGGTGGTGGTGGTGGTTAGGGTGATTCTCTGTAACGGGTGCCTTTTGGGTTCTCTGAGTTTTGAAAAAATACCATAAATTATTGTATTTCTGAACATTGCATCTGATAAAGGAGTATTTGAACCTCTGGTAAAATACTGTTTCCCACCTTAGACATGGAATGCCAAACATTACTAGGAATTTCTTTGTCATGTTAGCCATTTTTAATTCAACCCCGTAACAGACAATGTGATCTCTGTGTGAATACAATTTAAAAACATATTCAAACTAATTCTTGGAGATCCTTGGTAATCATTTGTCCCTTGTTTTAAGAATATATTATAAGTACATTTTATTTTATTCTTAGTAATACTAATTTGAATGTCAAGTAGGATATGATACCTTCATGTAAATACGGCCTCCATATATTATGAAAATATGCAATGACATTAAGATTAGATTAGACCTTTATATATTTTCTTGTTGTCCTCTACAGTTTACACATATTTCAACAAAGATTTCTCAAATATTTCTTTTTAATATCCAAAAATGTATGAAAATCTGTCACATAACAGGGTTGAACTCACTGTAACAGGGTTGAATAGAATAACAGGGTTGAACTCACTGTAACAGGGTTGAATAGAATAACAGGGTTGACGTTTCAATCAACATTTCAATACTATTTGGATTAATTTACCAGCAAAATAAATGTCAACATTTTATCAAAATTATATTGACTCTAATTAATTCATTGCAACACACAAGATGAGACAAACCTGTTATTTAGTATTTCATATCTAACATTGAAATCATTGAATCATAAAACATTTTATTTACCATGAAAATCATTGACGTTAAAACTATTTTATCACATTTAAACTGACTTCATTGTAACAAAAAAAGAAGAAACAAACATGTCATTGGGTATTTCATATGAAATCACTGAATCATAAAACATTCAATTGAACATTAAAATCATTGACCAGAACTATTTCATAATTTTTTATAATAATTTCATTCCACACACACTCAACAGACAGCAGTCCTGTAGTTTTTTTCTATTTTAGTAGTATCAGTTTTTCTTTGCTGTTGATCTTTAATCTTTGCATCCTTTTTAGTCTGACAGTCGATCCCAAATCTCTTTCTGAATTTGCATGTGGCGTGCATCACGTCCTGTCACGGGCTGAGGAGGTGGGATGAGCTCTAGCACGTCATCCAGTGGATACCACAGCACATCCTCTTGTAGAGGCCAAAAGAATCTGTTTTTGGTTAATCCGGCGTGGTGCATACATTTCACTTGAACATCGGTCTCATCTATGGCAATAATTATCCCTGGATACAATGTTTTATCATATGTTAGCACACACCACTCCCCTATGATCTGTGGGTCATCCCAATTGATTTGTTTACTCCCCGTGGCTGCTGCTTTCTGCCTTGTGGCTGCCACTTTCTGCCCTGTGGCTGGCACTTTTTCGATAAAGCTGAAATGGTGTGTGTTCCAGCATTCACATTCCAGCTTACCGATGGTGGAGCACACACAGCTCACATCTCGCAATGTTATCTCCCCACGAGCGAGTGTTACCACCTGATGGGTGCTCATGGTTCCTGGGACTGGTGGTATTGTGGACAGCATCCTTTCCAATGCCTGCTCAATAGCTTCACCTTCAACAAAATATAATTTGATTGAAGTGGTTCAACCAAATATAATTTGATTGAAGTGTCTGTCTCCGAAAGGGCCTTGAAGAGCTCATAAGCATTGGTGATGTCTTGGCCATGGCAAATGAGCCTGTCTGCTGACCTCTTCAAAGCAGCTCCTACACCATCTGGTGCTCCTTTTCCATGACTGGACTCGAAAAAGTTCCAGGTCCCTCTCAGACCTCTCTTCTCTAGTTCTGTGCTAAAAAGGAAAACGTTTCCTTTTTGTTTATATTGGGTACAGGGCCCATCGCTAAAAAAGTGCACAACAGACACTTCAGGATTGCTGGTCTGCACATGGTCCAGTACAGGTTTGAGGTGTTCCCATATTGCAGCAGGACTCTTGTGCCTAGATGGTGAGATGGAGGTGAAGCAGGTCGGCTCTTTGTTTCCACCAAAATAAATAACACCAGTGTGCAGTGTGGCTTGTTGGTGGTTTGAACCATAGTATGTTGACTGGATTCCTTTATGGTATTTACAAGAGAAGTTTTCTGAGAAATCAATGTGAATCAGGCATTCATCACTGGCCATGTTGTTGTGCAGTGCATGGGAGTAGGCGTACTGTTGCCGTATGTTGAAGAGGTGACGTTTGAATTTCGTCATGTGTCTGTGGAACCTTTCAACAAGTTCCTCTTGGCTACTCTCCACCTTTGTTTTCACTGTTATTTTTGTGACTGAGGTCTCTTCTTTATAAGCTCTTTCTTCTGTGGCCCACTGCAGATAAGTTTCTCGCTGTGCACCTTCATATTTGTTCGAGAGGGGAACTGTGGTGTTTTTGCAGTCCTCACATTCTCCATACATGCAGGCTTTGCTGCCAGTGTCAGAGGACACATGTTCTATGAGGCTTTCTAAATTTGAAGTTTCAATGACCTTCAACTGATGTAGCTTTTCTGCCAGGAAGCCCAGATTTTCGTGAAGCTTGCACTGGCAACTATCACGATCTGCAAGGGAGGGGTGGACAACCCAAAAGGGTCTCAGCCGGCAAAATGCAGAGTATGAAATGTTGCTTGTGTTATTCTCAGCCAGAAATTTCAGATGAAGGTTTAGCATTGTGTCCACAAGGAACCGTTTTTTCATTTTTATTTTCTTTCTTGTGATTGTCTGTTTTTTACCCGTGGTCATGTGGCTAACGTCATCCCTTGTGAAGAAGGTCTTCACTTTGCTCTTGATCAACTTATCAGCATACCTGTTGCGTGAGCTTCTTGCGCAGTTGCCCAGGTCTACATTTTGGAGAGTCCAGCGTTTCTTATGAGAAGCCTAAAACTTTTTCTGACCACCCCTGCATCTTGTATTTTTTCTTCCCCACAGCAACCTGAGCTATGGATTTTTTATTTTTTTAATTACTAGCATTTTTGTACTTTCTTATGTTTGCAATGAGGACCTCATGGTGAAGCAAAGTCTTCCTGACTCTATTGTTCACAGTACAATTCTTCAGTAGATGGCGCACTTTGGATCTGAGAGAGTCCTGACTTTTACTCACTCGCTGGAGTCTCTTCCTGTATTTCTCTTTCTGCTTTTTTTGATGGTGCAGTTCCTTTTTGAGCTTTTCTATTTCTTTTCTGAGTTTGTCTTGAGCTTTTCTCATTTGTTTCTTGCCTGCTGAATGCCTACAATGAAACCATACATAGAACATTGACATTTAGTTTTACAGATTAGTACTAAAATATGACTACAATTATAG
Organism: Diplodus puntazzo; assembly: GCA_963678695.2. Classification (NCBI taxonomy): domain Eukaryota; kingdom Metazoa; phylum Chordata; class Actinopteri; order Spariformes; family Sparidae; genus Diplodus; species Diplodus puntazzo. The sequence goes on from OZ023168.1 coordinate 13,026,133, forward strand.
CAAGGGTACAATAATTGACCACCGTGTGTGTGTGTGTGTGTGTGTGTGTGTGTGTGTGTGTGTGTGTGTGTGTGTGTGTGTGTGGTTAAAACATTAAGGTCCGTGTGTGCCAGTCTTAATTCTACTTAACCCTCCTGCTGTCTTCCTGGGTCAAATTGACCCTCTTTTCACTCTTCCTTCGTCCTTTCCTTCTTCGCCTCCTTCCTTGCCTCCTTCCTTCCTTGCCTCCTTCCCTCCTTCCTTCCTTCCTTGCCTCCTTCCTTCCTTCCTTCCCTCCTTCCTTCCTCACTCCCTCCCTTCCTTCCTTCCTTCCTTCCTTCCTCCCTCCCTCCCTCCTTCCTTGCTTCCTTTCTTCCCTCCTCTCTCTTTCCACCCTCCTTGTTCCTTACTGCATTCCTCCCTCCCCCTCTTGTTCCTTCCTTCTTTCCTCTCTTCCTTACTCCCACCTTTCCATCCTTCCTTCTTTCTTCCAGTCCTTCCATGACCCAAAGACAGCAGGAGGGTTACAGCAGCTTCTATTACAATTTAGACTGAGTAGCAATGTCCCTCACCTTGAAGACCCTGGTCTGGCTTGCACTGCATCCTGAATCTCACTCTCAGGACTATGTGGAGGGGTTAAAGGTGCAGACCCACGGCTCTCAATTTCAGCTTTTCTTTTCTGTCTTTCTTTAGCCTTCCGCCACATCTTCCGCTTATGTCTTTTAGCTCTCTCACTTAGGTCATTAATTGACTTCTTTTTCCCTGCTGCAGTATCTCTTTGCCACCTGGCACGCTCTTTCCTGAGATATTCTTCTCTTCTCTGTGAATCTGCATTTCTTCTTGCCCTGTACTCTCTTTGCCTCTCTGCATTTGATTTTGCCATCTAAAAATAATGAACATGGAATAACATTAAGAAAATATTTGTTTCTGTCAGAGAGTTGCATGTAACTCTTAAACTCAAAGGACTTGTTAGAGCCCTAAGCCCTTTTTTTAAAGTACACCCAAATTGAAATTAGCGCTGTTGCACTAGTGGTGCCAGTAATGTTTCAGTGAGGTTGTAGATGTGATTTAGCCCAATAAAATTATATATGGCACGCCCATATTGATAAATACTGAATAACAGTCATAAAGGGTGGGCAGGGTTTGGGGAGGTGCCTGGGTGGGGTGGGGGGCGGTATTGGAGGGTGTCTCCTGCCCCCACCAGTAGCGTTCAACAACTGGTCAATTTTCAACCCCATAGCAAGGATTCAACCCCGTAACAATGCTCTTTGTTACAGGGTTGAATGTTACGGGGTTGAAGATTCTAGCTAAAAGTAGCCATAGCTCCCATGTTAGCAAACATGTTAGCACCACATGGCATTTGGAAATATACTTTTATATACTTTTCCACACAATTGTTTGATTCTTCCTAAACAATATTTAAATATCATTTATCTGTGTAACAGTGTTGAAAGGTTGAGCATGACGATGTTAATCTCACAAAAAAAACCAATGAAATATGGTTAAAAATGTATGCTAACAATTACCTCTCTTCACAGCATGACCTTGAAAAGACTTGAGTAAGATCACTTTCTGAAGGTTGAGTATGTTGGACTGAACCATTATTTTCAAAAAGGGTGGAAAATGCTATGCTGATACGGGGTTGAACAAACTTGGGGGACATGATTACATAGTACCATTTCATGAAAAAAAATCATGAATTCTTTTCAGTTTTCTTTTATTTTAGTTAAAGTAGACAGGTAAATGATTATATTGGCAGAAAAAATGGGGTTAATGGCAATTTATATACGTTTTAGATTGAATGAAAAAGTAACTTTGGTCACTGGGGACATGCATTTTTGTCTGCCATCTGATACTCAGCGACTCATAAAAATGTGAATAATGTATTTTTTTCTAATATTTTCTTGTGTTATATGCAAATACACGTTTTTTTTCTGTTTCTTGGTTAAAATGCATTTTGTTGGTAACTTTATTTTTAAATCTTTGAGTTAAACCTCTGGGACACAAAAGGCACCAGTTACAGACAATCACCCGTTAAGTGTCAAGATAATACGCACAGAATACAGTTAGTCACCTAGAGGAGTTTGGAGGAGGCTGGTATATCAGAACAACTCAGACAGACAACTACAGAAAGAAGAAATATATCCAAAAATGGAACTGTAGGGTTAAACAGAGGTTACACAGCTAACTGTGAAGACCTGTCACAACCTTTTACTTGCATTGTAGAGAGAGACCTTTACAGATGATATTCAAACAAAGGTGTATGGGAGGATCTTAAACTGTACAAGGCCAAAGCCTTACTGTTACACCATCCCAGAACACAGGGGGTGAATTGCAGCAGAATAATTCTGCTGTGTGGTCTAAAAAGTAATATCTGGTCCGGTAAGGTGACAGAGGAGGGGCACAACATGTAACTGAGCACAAATACCTGAAAAATGTGTTTGAATGATGTATACATGTGAGAGTTTCAGCCTATGAATGTAATCACAGCTGAACACAGCTTCAGTGTGTGAATATCCTGGTTGAGTCACAGCCTGGATGATTATTACCTCCTGCAGGCTGAATGTGGTAGTGTCAGTTCAGATTCATGCAATTGAATCCTCTCCAGCTTCAACAGCTTTTACTGTCAACTTTAATGCATACCGACAATGTGACGATGCCTGCACAGATTCACCCAGAGGGCAGTCCTGAATGGTAAAGTCTATCCTGACGGTGTGGGGAGGAACAAGAAGGAAGCAAAGCAAAATGCAGCTAAAAATGCCCTGGAGTGGTTGATGGAGTACTCGGTAAGATCACAGTTCTTGGATGTGGGTGTTTAAAAGTAAAAGGGAGCTTGGTGGCAAATGTCTTTTTGATGTATGTTTGTTTTCTTGACAGACACAAGAGTCAGCAGAAGCTCCGACTGCCCCTGTTCATCAGCCAAGTATTACTCAAAGCAGCTATGTGTCTTGGCTCAATGATTATTGTCTCAAGAACAAGGTGGATATAAAGGCTGTGGAGTTGACAAGAGCGGGACTATATAATACATTGTAAGTCTCATAACTGCATCCAGATTCTCTTCTAGTTGGTCACACCTAAAGGGATATTCTGTTGAAGTTTAATCCATGGTCTAACACACCATGACACTGAGTAAGACCCCCCCCTTGAGAGATCAAGTTTTCCGACCGCTAGCTTATGTAGTTTTAGCAACCTCAGAAAAGACTGCACAATAACAATACACTGCAGTCTATGGCTCCAACCAAGAAACCGCCATCAAAAAGCCACTCATAGCCACAAATAATGCTCAGAAGAGTGCCAGACTTCAGCAACAGTAAAAAATAGGGTCCCAACACATAGGTCGAGGCATCAAACATCTGCTAGCTTAGCTGGATTTCTATTAAGAAGAGAACACAGCTCACCACTCTCCTGCAGCAGCTTGCTTGTTGTGGGGATGCCCTGCGAGACGATTACTGAGTGTAGTGGAGTTCCGCAGCTCAAGGATGAAAATGTATAATTATTACTCCATGGAAATGCAATCAAAGTGCACATGTGTCTTGCCTAGCAATTTATAAGTTATTATTGAGAGCGGACAGGGAAAAGACAGAATTGAGCATTTCTAACTGCACTCGGTAATCGATTCGCAGGGCTTCCCCACAACGAGCACAGTGCTGCAGGAGAGTGGTGAGATGTGTTCTCTTTTCGGTAGAAATCTGGCTAAGCTAGCAGATGTTTGATGCCTTGAACTATGTGCTGGGACCCTATTTGTACTGTTGCTGAAGTTTGGTGCTGTTCTGAGCATTATTTGTGGCTATGAGTGGCTTTTTGATGGCGGTTTCTTGGTATGAGGCATATACTGCAGTGTGTTGTTATTGAGGGGGGTCTTACTCGGTGTCACGGTGTGTTAGACCATGGATTAAACTTACAGTGAAATATCCCTTTAAGAAATGCGATATAAATTTTTTTATGATCTTAGTTGCTATAGCTTTGTGGTTGGTGATGAGGAGTATCCAGGTGTCAGTGGGATAACAAAGAAGGATGTTAAGGAGGCAGCAGCCAAGCTTGTGTATGATACAATATGTGGCGGTAAAACTACAGAGGTGAGTTACACACACGTTTCTTCTGGCTTAATCATAGGCCAAAAATGTATTGTGTTGTGGTGTCACACATTCACCAGCGTGAACATCTCAAAACTGTTTTTTTAATTTTCAAGACTTCAGAAGAGAATTGCAACCAGATGTCAACTCAACAGAATGTGTCTGATCTCTGGTGAGTAAATAACAACATTAATGCATTGTTTAGTTATCCTGTCTTCATCAGTGTGACATGTTGCCTGTTTATTACAGCGATAAGACAGGAAGCCTCAGTGTGAAGTATGACATTAGTTTTACAGAGACAAATTACAAAGGAATTGTCAACGAATACTGTCAGAAAAAAGACTGCCGCCCTCTATACACTGAAGTGAGGAGCGATGGTCCACCTAATAACCGACAGTGAGTATGAACATGAACCTCTGTGACCTGGACAAATACTACTGAGACTCAGTGCTAACTCTCGATCGATCAGTCCAGTTGTAAACAAATGTTAGCACTATGATTTAAACAGTTTCCTTCTTTCAAATATGCATTGCAGATTTTTCTACAGATTAGTGATCAACGATAAGGAATACCCTGAGGCTGAAGGTAAGACTGTGAAGGAAGCCGAGCAAAATGCAGCTCGGTTGGCCTGGTATGCTCTTCAGGAACAGTCAGACTGGGACAGCAAGGTATTTGATATTTTCTGCTCTAGTTTATGACAAATACACACTCGGTCACAATAATCTTTACAAAAGTACAGAGTTATGGCAGGACTGTTGTATGAACCTGCACTAGTTTTATCTTGGTGTACCTAATAAATTGGCAGCTAATGGTGATCTGGCAGACTCATGCGGACCATGTTCACCACAGCCTACATGCTTTTATTTTGAAAGCTATTCCCTTAAAATCCCCCAAATTCTGTGCATTTTTAGGTGTCCTTCAGATCAACAGTGTCCGAAGATGGTGAACCACAGATGGCTGCAGCTTCACTGTGAGGCACCTGTTGTCATTAGGGAAGAGCAGGTCATTGAGTTAAATACTGAGAAAGTTGTACTCGTGTCTCTTATTTTATCTTTCATTTTATTCTTGTTCCTCCAGGGAGTCCCCTGAATCATCACCGCAGAGCAAGTCGATGAGCACAAGTAACTCAATAGTATTTGTGGATTCATCAAACCCTTCAAAGGCTCAGGTCTGTTTCCTATTAATCGTTAAAAATCTTTCATAGGCAAAACAAAAATCTGCACTGATGACAGATGACAGATATTAAAAAAACTGCAGCACACCAGTAGCAGCTTGTAAGCACACACGTTTTTTTTGGGGTGCATATTTGTGGTTTAGTTGAGGGTTTAAATTATATCAAAGGGATGGTTTGGGTGTTTTGACGTGGGGTCACCCTAGGTGACCGTCAGCTCTCCCCCCATGTGGAGAAGCAGCGCGTAGTTCCGGCAGGAAGTTGAGCATTGTACTGCTGTAAACCGAACCAGCAGCAATGTTTGTTTTAGCCACCTAAAATAAGTCCCACCTAAAGATATTTTTATCCCTCAAGTGTACTAACATTGCCTTGAAACAGCCTTTCCCCTTGACACTACATTGCCTCGACTGTACAGCGTCTGTATTTCTGCGTTTGCGTGGCATAATATGGAGTGCGGCACATACAGGTGCGTTGTGCATCATAAGACCTGAACTATGACTTAAAGGTGCATTGTGTGCATTATGGTCGGAATTTTAGTGTAAACCGCTCAGAAAATGTACATTATCAAACAAAATGTAAGGAAGGAGCAGTTTATTAAGACGTCTATCTCCTGTGTCCACAGAGATTCTGATTCAGATTCAGGATACTTTATTAATCCCCGGGGGGAAATTGTTTAAAGATGTCAACCCTTGTTAGCATGCTAACCAGCTAGCCCTGGCTCGTCCTGTCTCCTAATACCAATGAGTAACTAAAGGACAATAGTATAACCCCCGGTAGTTTCAGAAGGGATATGCATGTGAAGGGTGTGGTGGCTACTTTTAATAAGCTGTCTTAGCTTTTTTTTCTAACAAACACAAAATGAACCTCAAAGATGCCAATAAAGTGAATACTCTTTAACAACAGTCAGCAGTGGTGATATGCTGCATCCCATTTGTGTGAAATGACCTTTAACAGGTCAGGCCATATCTTAAACCTTGCTCTTTTAATAAATGAACGTGTCACTTTGTAACAGTTAACCACTTTCTTGTGTATTGCAGATGCCCGCCAGGTCATCTGAAGATGACACACCAAGCAGTATGTCAACTTCCCTGTAAGGCACTTTCTGACCCGACTGTTCAAACAGATTGTGGAGTTAAACACTGGAAACGCTTCACTCAGGTCTCTTGTTATGTTCTCCTAGGGAGTCTGGTGAATCTTCACAAAGCATGGCAACTGATACAAGTAGCTCGGGACGATGGAGCAGCTCATCAAACTCTTCTAAGGATCAGGTTTGTGCTTTTCATAACAATCTTAAAAACTGTGATAGTTAGAAGAGAAATCCACCCTCTGATAATCTGCTAACTCAGCATGTGGAGTGAGCAACAGAATAGTAGTAGTGTCGGAAGAATAAAAACATCCGAACTATGAAGGGAGTCACTCCAAAAGACAACATACTACTTGGCTGTTTTGATGTGGCGGGTGACACGTTGTATTTTCTAATTCTTAAAGAGTAAACAACCTAATATTCAGAGCAGGACTCAAAAATGTTAATCCATGTTTTTCTTCTATTCTCTAAGCTTGCTGTGAAAGACCAGAAAATAGAAACAAATCATAATGAGATCCAGTCAAGGTATGAAAATAAACTTTGACTTACAATGTGGCGTGTGTGTTTTATACTGACGTGGTCTCAAATCTGTCTCCCAATAAGTGATGTGCAATCAAAAAGTCACTTTCTATGTTTTTTACTTTTTTGCCTAAACATTAGTGTTAATCTCGACAGGTTTACTTCAGAGTATGATCCTATGGAGTGCCTTGGCAGTGGACGATACGGTTGGGTTTACAAAGCAAGAAACAAACTGCTGAAAAAGGACTAAGCTGTAAAGATTGTCCGCTGGGAAGAGTAAGTATGCAGTAGGTGCCAGTGTGCATAGTTGCATGTGCAGTGTTTGATTCCGTGAGTGATATTCTCTTTTGGATCAGGAAATCTCTCCAAGAGGTGGGGACATTATCGGACCTCCACCACCTTAATATTGTCAGATACTACACATTTTGGTTGGAGGAATCAGGATACAACTCTACCCAGTAAGTCCAATGCACTTATCATAAGGGACAGTTCACCTGGAAACCAAAAACACGTTTTCCCTCTTACCTGTCGTGCTTCTGACAGTGCTGGATGTAAACATAAATGGCATATTAAGTCTCAATTTTCTAGTTAAAGGAGAGCAATTAAATTAATTATTCTGTTCTTTCCTCCCAGGTTTCCATATAAATCATCCTCAGGGTACCTTTATATTCAGATGGAGTTATGTGATGGCACACTTACAGCATGGATCCGTAAGAAGAACGATCAGTCTCCGCAAGACTCCAAGAGGCGAGAAGAAAGTCTAAACATCGCTCAGCAGATAGTTACTGAAGTCGAATATATTCACTCCATGAAGCACATCCACAGAGACCTGAAGGTGAGCATTTGAAGTCCTCTGGTTTACCCTGACGAGGCCCCACCAACAGCCTGAGACGGATCCTTCCACAAACTAGACATTGTTAGTTGATCATTTACCTTATGTTGGCATGGGAAGATATGTAAATTTCACTTGACAATTATCCTGTCCAACGTAATTGCGTTTCATTTTGTTATCTCGATAATCATCGAAAGTACTCTTATAACCTTAATTCAGTGAATAAATACATTTGCACGAAAAGATACTGAAATCACTTTACATTTTCTTAGTAAACAAGTACTTGTATTGCATCACAGATGGGACACACATCTTCATTAATGACAAATAAGCAATCGAAAATAAGTTATAGTTGTTTAAGATTATCTCGAAAATGACTTCGCAATAAAAAACTTGTGTTTTTCATTGTGATCCGCGATACATCCAGTATTTCAGCGTCCCTATTCTGTATATCTCTTTAGAGTTCACTTGTTCATGTGTTTCATCATCATGTGAGGCACTAGATGTTTATTTGTTGAAATTTCTGTTCTTGTTTGTCACCAATAAGCCTGACAACATCCTGTTTGGAACGGATGGAAAAGCGAAGATTGGGGACTTCGGTCTGGTCACCAAAGATGTCGATGATGCTTTGATGGACAGAACAGTAAACAAAGGAACCCCAACTTACATGGCTCCTGAACAAGTGAGATGCCCACCATACTTAACAGTGCTCCCTAATTTCCTGAAATCAAAGTGCATACATCAAACTTGTACAACTTTATGCTGATGCATTATTTCACGGCTTAACTGTGTTATGTTTTTTTTTTTGACAGGAGGAGAAGAACTATTGCCGGAAAGTGGACATATTTCCTCTGGGGTTGATATACTTTGAACTCCTTTGGAAAGTTTCTAGCTACCATGAAAGAGGAGAGGTGAGTTGAGTTGACAAATGCCTTGTCACACTGTTATCTGTGTTTCGTTGTTTCTGAAACAATGACAATAAACACCTATTCTTCTACAATCTATTGTTGTTATAAAGCCTTATGTTTATTATGTACAAATAAGAAACCAGTGAAGTATACACCAGGGGCCAAATATGAAACCAAAAATGCACTAAAAATGCTCTTAAACGCCAATTTCCACGCAGGTGTCTGAACGTATAAAATCCAGAGGGTGAAAATGTGCGTCCTGATACACATCGCGTGCAGCCTTTTCGGTTTGATTTCAGTCCGATGCTTCATTTTGTGGCTGATGCCAGGACTGATGCCTCCAAATAACACTGTTTTTCCATCCGTCAGTTTGATCAGTCATTACTTGAAGTTCAATTTTAGGAAGATTGAGGTGTGTGAGGAAAAGACGTGTGGGAACAGACATACATGTTGTTTTATAAATCTGATGTAAAGACTGTGTGCATGTTTACTGTTTTTTACATTTGGCCCCAGTATTAGTAGTATTATTTAGATGGCAGATATGATATTGATTCATTGATGCGTTTTAGGCTAACACGCTCTTTCGTCCTTCTATCACTGCATGGATAACAGGCTTTGCTTGATGCCAGACATCAGAAGTTCCCCAAAGAGTTTTCAACGACTTTTCCCCAAGAGGTACATTACTATATTCTTATTATCCTGATTGATTTCCTTGCACCATTAGACAGTATTTCCCACAGGATGCATAGCAACCATTGTCTGAAGTGCATATGTTGAAAACACTGTAGAGAGGAGCTTCAGTGACACTGTAGACTCATAGCACTCATTATTGTTGGTCCAAACATCTGTTTTTGTTGGGTTTTTTTGCAGAAACTAATCATCAAGTCGATGCTGTGTAAGAAGCCAGAAGACCGACCTGAAGCAAGTGCACTGAAGGCCGAGCTGGAGAAGTTGGCTCAGTCATTCAACACACAACGAATGCCTCAGAAGATTGTAACTGTCTGATTATCACAGGGCTTTACATTCACGCACACACACACACACACACGCACACACACTCACACACTCACACACTCACACACTCACACACTCACACACACCTGTAACAACAGGTGGCAGTTAACGTTCAGGTAATTAACCATGTGAATAATGAACAACCTGAAAAAGGGGACCTATTATTATGGATCTTAGAATCAGGGAATGAAACATGAAATTATCGCGCTTTTAAAAAGCAACTTTTACAATAACTCACATCTGTCCAGCTTTTGTTCTAAATAATCATGTGCCGGTTCCTTTCTGTCAACGGTAGACGTTATATTCTGTGCTGGTAATGGATGAATGTGTTTATACGATGTCAATTTACAGCCTTTGTTTTTCACCAACAGGGCAGTAGTGAGGCTGAGATATAGGAGGGGTTGCACTTAAAACAGCTCAGCTGTGAAGTTTGGGATGCTTAAAGATGTGTGTCGCAGCACTACGACTGTAAACAATAGGCCTAAATATCATATTTATACTACATAACTTGTGCTTTTACTTTGATGTTTTTGATTGCTTCTAACAAATAATCATCCTCTGTGTTATAACATGGTGAGCTGATAATGAAACACTGTATTCTGTGCTGGAAATGGTTAAACGTGATGTCACATTGCACCTTTTGTTTTGTAATGAATTAAGATGGATTGCAACAATGGATGCGAGTAACTAGGGTGTAATGGTCATTCAACCTAAAGTTTCTACATGTACAATTTGTGAAATTTAGTAGCAGCTGGAAGATACATGAAATGGATATAACCTTTTTTGGTATCAATCCTGTTGATACTCAAGTCAATACTTGTATCAGTAGTATTGGTACTTTTAGTATTATAACGGGGAATCTTTCAACCGTCCGCTAAAGAATTCTGTTCATCTACCCACCTCTCCATGTGAAATGCTGACAATTAAAATGAAAACCGGGGGACACAAATGTCGGTGCAAAAGTTTCTTTTTTCAGTTCAGGTTTTGTTTTCAGTACCAAAATTGGCTGTCACTGTTGTAGCTCAGTTATCACAAGCACGACCATGTATCATATTAATACTTGTTAATACTATATTATTAATACTTCTACGTTGAATGCTTTGATTTTGAGGGGAGAAGTCCCAACTAACTATTATGTAGAAATGAATGGGGAAAATCACGTAAAATGGTACATTTTATAAACTGGGACAGCAATATTTTTCTCTCATCACAAATAATCATGTCCTGGGTTATTACTTTGTCAGCTGTTATTGAAGTAATTTTTTGTGTGTGAAGTTCTGTAGCTGGAGTTTGAGTTTAAAGTGTTTAAATTGCTCTGTAATGAATAGGATGAGTGGGAAATAAAACATCCACTATGTGGAAATGGTCATTCATCCTCTGTGAACTCTGTATATGTGTTGGTGTATTTTGTACATTTTGTGAGTTATAATAGTGCTTATTGATGTGAAGTCCTGTACTGATGATCTGTTCTGTTTAAACAGTCAGATGAGTCTGGATGGAACTTGAATCTGATCTCAGTTCGAGGAATGTGGAAGATCAAGACAAGCTAGTTGGAGCTTTGACTTTTCTCTATGAAAACACTATAATCATTTTGTAGTTGCCTGCAGAAGTGGAGTCTATGACTTCCCTGTACTACAAATGCAGTACATGAAGACATGCTATAGACTACAGGCAGATATGCACTACAGTACCCAAAAGTCATACTTGAGTAAAAGTAAAGATGATTGTAGTTACTGATATCTAATGCAGAACCGCAGATGTATCATCTTCCAGCAGGTATAAAGTGGGTGTGTTGGCTCGCCAGATAAAAAAAACAAAAAACAAACAAACACGTGACATCTCCTGAATGACGTCAATGTGCGGAAAGCGAAACTTTGAAAGCGCCAGTCAGACGAACCGAAACAGAGCACGGCAGTACGAGGAGCAGAAAACAAAGCACAAAGGGAAAAGATAAAAGTCCTGCATCGTCTTTTATGATGGAAACTGGAAACTACGTCGCTACACTGAACGAGTATGCTCAGAAAACACGGTGTGGGCCGGTGCGCTACGAGGAGCTCGGCTCTGTTGGCCCTGACCACGAGAGGATGTGAGTTCAGTCTCTGTATGTTATTCGTTTTGCAACAGACACGCTCCACTGAAATGTGGCTGTTTTTGGTGATATGGATGCTGATGAAGGTGGTGGTTCAGTGTCATGATAATACAGAACAGAATAAGGTTAGTCACCTAGAGGAGTTTTGGAGGAGGCTGGTATATCAGAGGCTACAGGGGTCACACATTTACCTCTGAGGACCCCTGCTCAGGTGAATTGACATTCGAGGGGTATTAAGATGCACAATATGTAAGTACTCGAGTTCAAGCACCTGAAAATTGCACTTAAAGCAGCCTTGTGTGACCAAAATAACAGCTTCTAAATCATTTTGATGCTCCAGTGTCGTGTAATAGGGTGAATGGTGTCCTCGGTGAGAGGGTAGGATCACAGCGTTACATACATGTTTACTGTCAACATATAAGTTTTCAACACGTCACTTTGTTATGATAGGAGACTTCAAATCGCACAAAATGGTATATCCTGGTTGAGTCACAGCCTGGATGATTATTACCTCCTGCAGGCTGAATGTGGTAGTGTCGGTTCAGATTCATGCAATTGAATCCTCTCCAGCTTCAGCAGCATTTCCTGTCAACTTTAATGCATAACAACAATGTCACAATTCCTGCACAGATTCACCCAGAGGGCAGTCCTGAATGGTAAAGTCTACCCTGAGGGTGTGGGGAGGAACAAGACTGAAGCCAAGAAAAATGCAGCTAAAAATGCCCTGGAGAAGTTGAGGGAGAACTTGGTAAGATCACTGTTCTTCTTTGGATTGTAGTTATTTCAAAGTGAAAGACAAATTCAAGGCAAGGCATATATGATTTTATCTTGACAGACAGAAAAGTCACCAGAAGCTCCAAATGCACCCGTTCATCAGACCATTATCACTCAAGGCAAATATGTGTGTTGGCTCAATGAATATGGTCAGAAGAACAGGGTGTCTATTAAGGCTGTGGAGACGACAAAGCCGGGACCAAACAGTTCAACTCAGTAAGTCTCCTACTGTTACTGCATCCAAATTCTCAGTTATTTTGTCAAAATTCATTAAATACAAGTTTTTATGGTCTTAGTTGGTGTAGCTTTGTGGTTGGTGATGAGAAGTATCCAGATGTCAGTGGGAAAACGAAGAAGGATGCTAAGGAGGAAGCAGCCAAGCTTGTGTATGATATACTAAGTGGCAGTACAGAGGTAAGTAATACACACCAGTTTCTTCTGGTTTAAACTGAGGCCCAAAACTTAATGTGTCATGGCGTTGGGTATTCAGCAGCCCACAATCCACTATGTGAACCATCTCAAAAAAATTACTTTTTAAATTTACAGATGAGAATTAAAAACAACTAACTACTGAATAGAGTGTAGTGTGGATGAATTGAGGATTATCACAGCAATGAGGTAAAAAGCTTCCCTGTAGTCTGTTGTCTCTTAGTGAAACATCACATCACAGACGTCACTGATGCTCTGTAGATGGGTACCCGTGATGTTCTGGCTGGTTTTTTAATCCCCCTCTGTAGAGCCTTTCTGTCCTGGGCCGTGCACGAGAAAAGACTGCACCAGGCAGTCAGTGATATTTCCTAATACTAACAGGTGGCAGCAGATCTCAACCCCAGCTACTTCTAAATACTTTTATAATGAAACTTTTACATTAAATAGTTACATCTAACACCTTTTCTGTGCACTTAGGTGTCCCTCAGATCAACAGTGTCCAAAGATGTTGCACCACCAATGTTTTCACTGCGACCATTTACACGGTGAGGCGCTCATTATTATTGGCAGGAGAGCAGGTCATTGAGTTAAACACTGAGGAAGCTGTACTCACATCCTTCATTCTATTCCCGTAGGAGATCCCATGAATCATCAGCACAACGCATGTCGATGAGCAAGAGTAGCTCAACAGTATTCATGGATGTATCGAACCCATCCAAGGCTCAGGTCTGTTTCCTCATAATAGTAAAAAAATCTTTAGCAGGTAAAGCAAAAATCTGCACTTACTGATATTTAAAGACTGCGGCAGACCGGTAGCAGCTTTTAAGAGCAAGAAAGTTTTGTTTTGGGTGTATTCTGTGTTAAACTGATGTATAAAATGACATTAAAGATGCAATGTGTAAGATATGGTCAGCATTTTAGTTTTAAACATTCATTAAAATTCAATAAATTAACTAACATTATCAATAGAATGTGTAGAAAAAAGTTTCAATATAATGTCAAAGACGTCTCTGTTGTGTTGCAGATATGTCTACTGAAGTTAGCGAGCTAACCTGCTTGGCCTGGCTTGTAATATCACTTTGTACATCTAGATGCAATGGTATGATGGTCAGTTAAAGCTGGGAGATGTATAAAAGCAGCAAGTTAGGTACTTTTCTCTTAGCTTTTGTTGTCTGATAGAAAAATAAACTCACAAATGTCAGAAAGGGAAATACTCTTACAGTTGCATTCCTTGCCAAATGGAATACAAACATATTCCCCCTGAATTCACGTTTCTCTCTGTCGCTAACTAAGACGGGCTTTATTGTCTCGATAATTCAATGTAAACTTGCTTCATTTAAACTCAACATAAACACACAAAACTCACCGAAACAGTTTTGCTTCATATGCTTCATACAGCAGAAGACACTGTAGCTACAGTAGAGGAATAGTTAGCAACAGTTAGCAGTGGTGATATGCTGCCTCCCATTTGTTTGAAATTACCTTCAACAGGTCAGGCCATATCTTACACCTTGCACTTTAAAATAATTGAATGTGCCACTTTGTAACAATTAACTACTTTCTTGTGTATTGTAGACGCCCGTCAGGTCATCTGAAGATAACACAGCAAGCATGATGTCAACTTCCCAGTAAGGCACTTTTTAACCCTAGTGTTTAAACAGATTGTAGAGTTTAACACATGAAACGCTTCACTCAGGTCTCTTGTTATGTTATGCTTGTTATTCTCCTAGGGTGTCTCTTACATCTTTACAAAGCATGGAAATTGATAAAACTAGCACAGGACGAAGGAGAAAAGCATCAAACTCTTCTAACAATCAGGTGCGTGTTTTTCATCACAACCTTAAAAACTGTGATAGTTAAAACAGATGTCCACCCTCTGACAATCTGCTGACTCTGAATGTGGAGAGAGCAACAGAATAGTAGTAGTGTTGTAAGAGTAAGAACATCCAAACTGTGAAGGGAGTCGCTCCAGGAGACAATATACTATTTGGCTGTTTTGATGTGGCAGGTGACACGTTGTATTTCCTAATTCTTAAAGAGTAAACAACCTGATATTCAGAGCCATGCTGAACAGTTTTAATCAATTTTATTCTTTTATTCTCTAAGCTTGCTGTGAAAGTCCGGAAAATGGAAACAAGTCATAAGGAGGCCCAGTCCAGGTATGAAAATAAACTTTGATTTACAATGTGGCGTGTTTTATACCGACGTGGTCTCAAACCCTTTCTCCCAATAAGTGATGTGCAATCAAAACGTCCCTTTCTATAGTCTTAACTTTTGCGTAAACAGTATTGTTAATCTTGACAGGTTTACTTCAGAGTACGATCATATGAAGTTACTTGGCAGTGGAACATTTGGACAAGTTTACAAAGCAAGAAACAAACTGCTGCAAAGGGACTTCGCTGTAAAGATTGTCCGCTGGGAAGAGTAAGTATGCAGTAGGAGCCAGTGTGCATAGTTGCATGTGCAGTGTTTGTGCAAGTGTTTTGATTATTTAATAATATTTTCTTTTGGATCAGGAAATCTCTCAGAGAGGTGGCGACATTGTCAGACCTCAGCCACCCTAATATCATCAGATATTACACATTTTGGATGGAGGATTCAGGATACAGCCTTTCCCAGTAAGACCAATGCACTTCCCTTAAAGGGCACCCACCACTTTGGCTGTCGTAGCTTCAGTGTCTCTGGGCTAGTAGGTTGAGAAAACAGGTGGGTCGGTGGAATAGCAGCGGCCAGAGCCAATCTGTTTGCTCTACCTAACGAGCCTGGAGAAACTCCAGCAGCGAAGAGACGCTCTGGAGCATGAGTGAAATGAGGAGTAGCAGAAGATTGGGAAAGTCGCTGAAGGGGTCGGTGTATTTCCCGGCACAGCTGACGCTCATAGGACGCTGTATGGGATTGCAAGAAAAGCAGACATTACTACTGTGTGAGTGAACCGTTGTACACGTGGAGCAAGGCTGGCCCTGTAAGAACTGGTCCATAGTTACGCTTCTGATACACTCTTCTGTTGTCAGTCACATGGCAATGGCACAACTGACCTACACACCTGTTAAATGATTGGCTGTCTTAGCCCGCTCCATTATCAAGGGACATGATAGGCTGTTTAAAAGGCAAGGCGTATTCACTATGTGTGTTGAGGTTGATTCTAATTTTATGCATACACTTGAAACTATAGAACAATTTTATCAAACTGTTTTCTTATTTCTATCAATGACGTGTCTGTTGCCGATACTTATTGCTATCGTTTTATCGCCCAGGCGTACTCTTACCTGTAGTGGTATTCATCCATCGAGACTGTTTTACTGCGAGTTGTGTAGTTTTAGAAAAGTTGACCGTAGAGATGTAATTGCTACATTAAACTGCTCACAAAATGGTCTGTGGATTTTCCTGAGTAATTCCTGTTGAATTTTTCAAGTATATGAAATAATAATAATAATATACTAATAATACTAATGATATATGAAATATATATATTGTTTATTTGTGTGTATATATATTATTATTTATACACAATATATGTACAATACTATATATATATATATATAGATATATATATATATATATATATATATATATATATATATATATATATATATATATATATATATATATTATTTATTGGGGGGTTTATACATCACATGCTGACTGCCATCTAGTGCCATTACATTATAGAGAAAGCAGACATCTTCACAGTTTAAATTTCTAAAACTCAGAAACTCACACCAAAACAATGTAGTTGGATAAGTAACACTGCATGTAAGAGGAAAAATATAATTTTTTTCTATTTTGAAGTAAACTTTTTCGTTAATTCTTAACTTCATATTTCAAATTCAAGGAGAGTAATTAAATCATTTGTCTGTTCTTACCTTCCTAGATCTGCAGATAGTTCATCTGCAAAGCACCTTTATATTCAGATGGAGTTATGTGACACCGAAACACTCAAAAAGTGGATCAAACAGAAAAACACTCGGTCTCTGCAAGACTCAAAGAGGCGAGAAGAAAGTTTAAACATCGCTCAGCAAATAGTTACTGGAGTCGAATATATTCACTCCATGAAGCACATCCACAGAGACTTGAAGGTGAGCATTTGAAGTCCTCTGGTTTACCCTGACGAGGCCCCACCAACACCCTTAGATCTTAGTTCACAAACCAGTAGTGATAAAAGACGTGCTGACTTTTCCAATTTGATGCTGGTCTCAGGCACACAGATACCTTTTGAAACTGTAGGTTCACTTGTTCATATGTTTCTACCCATCACGCGATGAGCCAGATGCTTATTTGTTTTCATTTCTGTTTTTATTTTTCATCAACAAGCCTGCCAACATCCTGTTTGGACTGGACAGAAAAGTGAAGATTGGGGACTTTGGTCTGGTCACCAGAGATGACGATGATGATTTGAGGGAAAGAACACTCTTCACAGGAACTCCATCTTACATGGCTCCAGAACAAGTGAGATGTTATGTTATTGTTTTAAAAACATGTTCTTCTCATGAGCTTGACTAGGTAGACTACCTACACCGATCAGCCAGAACAATAAAAGGTTGTCCTTTTGGGGTGGAGTGGATTACACTGATCATCTCATTACAATGAAATGTTCTGCCTGGAAACGCTGGGTCCTGGCATAATGTGGATAATGTGCCACCCAAAAGACTCAAAGGATCCGCCTCCAATGCCCCATTGCAAATTCAAGCAGTAAAACCAGAGCTGAAAAGTGACACTTCAATTACATAATGAGCACAATTAGTAAATCTATCATCGTGATAAATGAAGGGATAACATTAGGCAGCTTTTGACAGTACTGTGCTTGCTTTCTATCACAAAAGATAGAGAGGAGCTATGGCCGGAAAGTGGACATCTTTCCTCTGGGGTTGATGTACTTTGAACTCCTTTGGAAACTATCTACTGGCCACAAAAGAGGAGTGGTGAGTCTTTCATAAACAGAACTTGGTAGTAGTATGTTTGAATTTTTCTTGTTTTTTATTGTAATGTTTGATATTATTTGATGTATTAATGTTATTTTATTATTGCATTTATCCTGCACTGCATGAATACCAGGTTTGGGATGATGCCAGACATCAGAAGTTGCCCAAAGAGTTTTCAGTGACATTTCCCCAAGAGGTAGATTTCTGCACTCCTATTATCCGAAATGATTTACTTGCAAAACCTAAGTAGCAAGAGGGCATTGCACTGTCGCAGCCCTTATCCAAAGTGAATATGTGGAGAGGAGCTTCAGTGATACTGGAGACTCATAGCATTCATTGTTGTTGGTCCAAAGATCTGTTTTTGTTGTTTTTGCAGGAGCAAATCATCAAGTCGATGCTGTGTGAGCAGCCAGAAGACCGACCTGAAGCAAGTACACTGAGAGCAGAGCTGGAGAAGTGGGCTCAGACACTGAGCACACAAAAAATGCTTCAGGCGAATGCAACTAACTGATTATCAGAAGGAAATCAGTTAGTCAGAATGGTTACTACACTGCACTTAAATAGTGCTTGAATCTGAGATCGATGAAAGTCCTTCACAGGGTCTCATCCACACACACACACACACACACACACACACACACACACACACACACACACACACACACAGTTTACAATCAGGAAATGAAACATGAAATTAAAGTTTATCGTCTTTATAAAAAGCAACTTTTACATTAACTCACATCTGTCCAGCTTTTGTTGTAAATAATCATGTGCCAGTTCATTTCTGTCAACGGTAGACTTTTTCTTCCATGCTGGTAATGGATGAATATGATTTTAAGATGTCACTTTACAGCCTTTATTCCACTGAATATATTGATCATTGTTACGGTCACCAACAGGGCAGTAGTGAGGCTGAGATATAGGAGGGGTTTGCAATTAAAACAGCTTAGCAGTGAAGCCTCAAACAATGAGGAGCCAAAAGAGGACAAGCAAACTCCAAATGGTCTTGGAAACATGTACTTGTACATTTGTGATGCTTAAAGATGTGTGTTGCGGCACCACGACTGTAAACAAGAGGCATATGCATCAGTCATCATCAGTCAAGCATGATGACTTTTATTTTTAAGTTTTTGATTTTTTTCTTACAAATAATCATATCCTGTGTTATTACATGGTCAGCTGGTAATGAAATACTGAATTTTGTGCTGAAAAGGGTTAAATGTGATGTCACGTTGCACCTTTTGTTTTGTAATGAAGTTGGTGGATTGGAAAATAAAATGTCAGTATCTAGGGTGTAATGGTTGTTTGTGTTTATAAAGTTTGTCCATGTACTGTTGTATTTTGTATAATCTGTGAGTTTTAGTGGGAGCTGGATGATTTGAAGTCCTCCACTGATGATCTGCTTTGTTGTTACATTCCAAAGAGTCTGTATTGGACTTCAGACAGTCATTCATGCACTAAATGCTTTTACTTCATGATTCTGTCAGAAACCCAAAAACTAAGAGCAGGATGGCCGTGTTCAGATATGAAGATTCAGCATGTCATACCAGTGACACTTGGTATAGGAGTGTTTTCTCTCAAGATCAACCTGGACAAGTAGGACTAAGAGTAAGGAGACAGGTAGGAGGCAAGAGCAAGGACTGATTACAGGCCTCAGCAACTGACTGCAGCTACAGCATGGCTGGGTAGTACATGGCTGTGGCTGTAGTAGTTGTGAGTGTGAGCAACTGGCTGTTCTTGTAGCATACAACAGAGAAAGAATAGCCAGGTCAATGGTATTTGACCCAGACACTTTCATCAGATATTGCAGAGGAGTTACACTTCACCATGCTCACCCAGCTCAACCACATCAAGGCCCTTATCCATAACCTGCAAAAATCATAGATAAATAAATGAATAGAAATGTCTCACTAAATCAATGAAAAGGCCATTAGATACACCAAAATAAAGTTGAAAATAATTGGCTTTAAATTCAATGTGACATTGAATATAACTGCTTGAATTTGCCTCTATATTTACTTACTTTCCCATTTAATTTTCCATTTTATAATTTATGTGTTCACTATAGGAGGTAAACATAAATAAGTTGGATAATAATGACAGTGAGAACTGAATTTGATGAATTAATTGTTTATCAGACCACAGATGAGATGTTAAGTAGGTGGGAAAAACAACAGAGCTGTGTGACTCTGTTGGGTCGGCCTCATTGATTATAGTGCAACATATGACTTTATAACTTGAAGGGTGCTGAAAAACAACAAACTAATAGCTTTATCCACTGTTTCTGGTGAAACTTGATCATACAGTATAGAGAAAAAAATTACTCCAGCTCCAGAGTTTTGTGATGGAGAGACAGCTTTAGTAGCACTTGTTGCTTAGCTAGTTATGCAGAGATAAATGTTATAAATAATCCATTTAAAAATTAATAGAATATTTAATAAATTGGAAAATTAAATGAGCAAGTAAATCATTAATTGAATTAACAAGACAAAGGTAAATAACCTACATACAGAGAGGAATTAAGCAGAAGTATATATCTGTGTCACATTTTAATTAATTAATCAATTAATGCCTACATATTTAATAACATATTCGAATATATACACTCACTTATAAATGTATGATTTTGGCATAGTGACTGAGACTGACCGTGAGAGATGCCCCAGTACAGTACTGCAGCAGCTTCAGCACCCAAAGCAGTTTTAAAAACCCTGCAAAGTTCGAGATGTCACGAGATGGCATTCCCGCTATGTGTATGTGTGTGTGTGTGTGTGTGTGTGTGTGTGTGTGTGTTTTTTTCTAAAACTGCAGTGGGAATGTGTGTGTGTGTGTGTGTGTGTGTGTGTGTGTGTGTGCGTGTGTATGTTTGTGTTTGTGTGTTTACTGAATCTCCAATGGGAATATCGTCTCGTGATTGGCCGAAAGCGGGGTTTTTAAACTGTTGTGAGCGCTGAAACAGCTGCAGTACAGTGCTGGTGCATCTCACGGTCACACTGCTTCAACATGGGAAAGACTAAAAACTACGTAGCTGAACTACAGAAGTATGCAAAGAGTACACGCTTGGAGCTGAAATTTAAAGATGTTATCGTTGAGGGATCCGACAGCACTAAAAGGTGAGTTTTAATCATAACTACACACAGGGGCTCCGCCAGGGATTTTGGGCCCCATGAAAAAAAATCTAGTTGGGCCCTTGTATAGGTTGCCCATGTTTCAAAGGGCCCCCTGTCAGTGCCGGGCCCTTGGAATCGTCCTAACCTTTCCCCCCCTGGCGGCACCCCTGACTACACATAAACACAGGCTAAC
This sequence comes from Diplodus puntazzo, assembly GCA_963678695.2. Taxonomy (NCBI): domain Eukaryota; kingdom Metazoa; phylum Chordata; class Actinopteri; order Spariformes; family Sparidae; genus Diplodus; species Diplodus puntazzo. The sequence continues at coordinate 13,047,227 of OZ023168.1, forward strand.
ATTGTCAGAAAGGGGCTGGAAAACTGTGTGGATATATTTCTTTAGCGTGACGACCCTCACGAAATGACTCGATGTCACTGTCATTATTTTAGCCATTTGGTCTAACATTATTATAAATAATTGTATCCCCATTGGAGTTGGCAGGGCGCTAAAGCATTTTCTAGTTCGCGCCATGCACCGTTCGTTGACTTTAAAGTCAGAATTCTGAGATTCAAGTCAGAATTCTGAGATTCAAGTCAGAATTCTGAGAATAAAGTCAGAATTCTGAGAATAAAGTCAGAATTCTGACTTTAAAGTCAGAACTACAAAAAAAAGATTCACACGTGGCCCTAATCCTCTTCCGTACAGGTAGACACCAAACCGATGTATGTATAATTCTAATGTGTTTTCAGCTACCAATGTATATCTCTATAAGGCACCTTATAAAGTTCACTCCATTGACTTAGTTCACGGGGCAGAGCTGCCACATTTAACATGGCGGCAACGTCGATGTACATTCCAGCGCTCATTGAGGTTTCTATGTATAGATGTATGGTGCACCTGCTCTAGAAACTTCTACACCCTCCCCCCCATGACTCACTTTTGTCTTACAGATCTTTCTAAAAACAAGTGCAGTATTTCTGTCTGGTATGTAAGGACTTTACCTGCAATAAATAAATAAATAAATAAAAATGGCTCGATAAATTAAAGAATTACAATTACCCTGTTTTTAGTTCTATGTTGTATAGATCCACTTTTTCCACCACTTTTCCACACAACTCTGGTTTTACAATTCTTCAACAGATTCTACAAGATGGCCGTGATCAATGGCCAAGACTTTACCATGGCTGTGGGGAAGAACGGAAAGGAAGCCAAGCAGAATGCAGCTAAAAGTGCCCTGAGAAATTTGAGTGAGAAGGAGAATCCGAGACCAGTGGTAAGATTCTTCTTTGTTGATGCACTCTGATGTCAAAGACTACGTACAGAGCATGTCTTATTGTTTTTTTTTCTGTTTTATCCTGATAGGTGACAGTAATTGCACAAAGGTGTATATTTGTCTTTTTCCCCCCCTTTTCTAAAAATTTTCAGACCGAACATGCTGCAAAAACCTCTTCTCAACTCAATCATGAACGTTTGCTCAATGACTATCGTCAGAGGAACAAGGTGGCTTTAAGAGCTGTGAAGTGGCCAAGACTGGCACCAAATTATGCTACACGGTACGTCTGCACACTGCATCCAAATGAATTTGTAGTTGTTTTGTCACCATTAGAAATGCATTGGATTAAGTTTGTGTATTATAACTAGCTGTAGCTTTGTGGATGGTGAGGAGGAGTATTTGGCCGTCAGTGGGAAAATAAGGAGGGAACCTGATGAGGAAGCAGCCAAGCTTGTATGTCAGGACATATCTGGCAGTAGACCGGCAGAGGTGAGTCATAGTACACACGAGTTTCTGAAGCACTTTTGAAGAAATTAGAGGCCTTGAGATGTTTGTCATTAAGGGGAGGAATAGGATTATGATGTTATCATTGCTACTGTGTCTTTTATGAAATAGAGCACCCAAAATATACAGGCAAAAAAAACATGAACAGGATTAGCACATCATAAGTAAGAAATAATAATAATAACAAGAGCCACAGTCATGACAATAAAATAAACATACAAATTAAAAAGATGTACGAAGTGAAAAGTAAAATGAGAGATACACAAAGAAAGGTGTTAACATGTCAAACATTTTTAAATGTCTCTTAAAATGTTGCAGAAATTTGACTGACAACATTTTTTTTATTTCTTCCAATTACGAAGGAACAAAATCCTGTTGTGGACCCCAATAGACGGTGAGTCACCTAAAGACCCACCCTGCTACAATATTATATTATAATATTTTCAAAATATATTGTCACTACAAGTGTCACAAAATGTTTTGTTTCTGCTAATCATTTTTATGTCTTGTTAGTCCATTGGGTGAAATTATCCAGGATGGATGTGAGATCAACAGCAAGGTATAGTGACCCTGTGTGAGATTTGACTGATTTATGATTAAGCTGTTGTTTCTATAGTGTAAGCTCTTTATCATGATTTATTTTATTAATTTAGGATACAATGACTCCTGAGGAAGCAAACACAGGAGAAGGTCCCAGTGAGAAGACATCAATCCAGTCAAAAACAGTCCGGTATGAAAAAAAGTTAACCACTGTGCGACAGTTTTGACATGTATTATAGTGGTGTTTTAGGTTGTGTGTTTTTTGTTCTCTATCAATATCTATCAACAGGTCTGCATCATACTTTGATTCCCTCAAGAGCCTTGGCAAAGGAGCTCAGGAGTCAAGAAATAGACAAACACAGTTCTTACACTAATACTGAACAAACAATTATATGTGTCCATGTTTTTAATGAACACAACATGTAAACATTCACAGTGCAGTGTGGAAAAAGTATGTGAACCCTTGGATTTAATAACTGGTTGACCTGTATGTTGGTATGATGTTCACATACTTTTTCTTGCAGCTGTATACATGGCAGAGTGTGGTATATTAATTTCAGTTTCAACTGAGCTATTTTCATGTCCTTAGGCGTGGAAAAGCTCCAAGAGAGGTGATGGCGTTGTCAGACCTCCTTCACCGCAACATTGTGCGATACTTTGCAAGCTGGTTGGATAATATCGGATACCAAGGAGAAGACAGTGACTGTAACTGACAGTTACAGCAGTACACAGTAAGCCACACATCCCCCTACTAAAGTTCTTACTTACTGAAAGCACTTCATTTCTTAATTTGTCTCTCTTTACTTTCAAAGGTCTTCTAGCGATAATTTATGGAAAAAGTACCTCTACATCCAGATGGAACTGTGTAAATCCGGAACTCTCAGAGAGTGGATCAATGACAAGAACACTCAGTGAGACTTCAAGAGAAAAGAAAGTCTGACTATTGCTCAGCAAATGGTAGGTGGAGTCGAGTACATTCACTCCAAGAATCTCATCCACAGAGACCTGAAGGTGAGATGTAGTGAATAAAATCATCATTTATTACACCTTAGTCACCAACTCACCAACAGTCACTAAGTTAGTTTATTTCTTTCTCATGGTTAGCCTGCCAACATCATGTTCGGTCAAGATGGGGAGGTGAAGATTGGAGACTTTGGTCTGGTCACTGTTGACAATGGCAACGACGCTGAGAACCTGATGGAGAGAACATTGTACAAAGGAACCCCGTCTTACATGGCTCCAGAACAAGTGAGATGGTCCATACTGAAATCAGAGTGGCTTAATTAACTAATAACTACAAACAGTAACTTCATGAGCAAAGTGGTTGTGTTTAATATAATGTGTATTTGGAGACACAAAAAGTGTCCCCATGCCTTTTGTTAACACAGTGTTCTTGTTTTACTACAGAAGAGCCAGAAGACTTATGATCGAAAAGTTGACATCTTTGCTTGAGGGTTGATATTTTTTGAACTTCTTTGGAAATTTTCCACTGGTCATGAAAGGCAAGCGGTGAGTTGTTCAGTTCCAGTACAAAAATTGTATGTAGTGTGTATTTATCAGTCTTTGTATATAAACATTTTTAAAGTTGCCAGGCATTTTACTCAGATATCTATATGTTTAAATTTCAATAGAACTTATCAGGTGTGTCAGACAATTTACATATTCTAACTTTGTTGATCACTTCCAGGTTTGGCACAACGTCAGAAAGCAGAACTTTCCCCAACAGTTTGTGCACGATTTTCTCCAAGAGGTACATCAATTTGTGCACTTTTTGTTCTTGTATAAGAATCGGTAACTTTGTTTGTATGCACTTAAGTAACGAGGTTACACGAGTAGAAAACTTTTACGTGCACTGAACTTACCCGGGGCTTCATTCATAACTGTTACGTACGTACAAATTAAGGCTTGAAATTTACATTTCATTCCACTTTCAAAACATGAACTGGAAATTATTTTTAAAAATATGCGTACTAACATTTTTAATGAAACAATATCCAGCAGAACAAATGACAGGATTTAGGTAATAAAACAATTTGCCTTTACTTGGTTGCCCAGGTAATGCCCATGTTTGGATCTGCTGCAGAGTGCAGCAATACTGCAGATTAGGAGAATTTCCTAATTCAGTATAGATGTCAGTAGATGTTCTTTCTTTTTATGTTGCAGTACAATATAATCAAGCCAATGCTGTGTGCGAAACCAGAAGACCAACCTGAAGCAAAAGCGGTGAAGAAGGACTTGGAAGAGTGCGTTTGCAGACTCAACGCCCTAGAAATTGATGGTTGCGGCAGCAGGAGTGTCTGATCATCAAAGGGGGGAAAGAAAAAATCCCAAATCATTGCTATCAGTTGTACATTATGTCCCACAAATGTATACAAAGATGGTTTTTAATGGTTAAAATATCTGAAATATTTTGTGTTTTGCAACTTTTACAAGTATTTCTGGGATTTTTGATTACACTGCAGGGATCTCGTGGTGTTTAACCCTCATGCCCCCCTCGGGCATTTTCTTTTTTCTGTTTGATTTGGTGATCATTTTGGCTATTTAACTGCTCAGTGTTTTAAGTTTTTAATGTTTTTTTTTTTTTAATGTATTTTTCTCTTGCATGTGTTTTATACTCTATGCATTTTGCACCCTCTGGAAACCTTTGTGGCAAAAATATACATGTACAAAAAACTGCTATTAAATCATCACATAGCAATCTTTTTTCTGCTTTTCTTTTACTACCAAATATTCAATAATTTTCAGATACTCCCTCTGGACACTAAAAATGCCTCAGTGATTTCCATTAAAACCACATTTTTAAAATGTCATCATTTCATTTTGAAGAAAAGTAGTGACATTTGGCATTTTTACTGTATTCCATCAGATTCAACCATTTTCCAATTGTAGGTCGATGCATGAAATTCTTGTATTTTTGCCCGTTACATTATGGAGCCGTGTGACTACCAGGGGCCCAAAGAGTGATTTTTGAGTGAGAATCTGTAAATCTGTAAGCACTGATCATTTCAGGAGTGAAAACATTGCATCTTTTAAGGGACGTGTTTCAGGTGTCATTGAAAAGGTGCTTGAGTGAAAACATGGCCTCCTGCCTTTGCTGTACTCAAAAACAACTCTCAGTGTGTTTATGCGCCTGGCAGCTCTCACAGGCAAAGATAAACTTGCAGATTGGCTGAGGGGTCATTTCGTCAGTGAGCGGAGAAGGAGAAAGAGGCATTTCAGTGAAGAAGTTGCTTTAGAAATGGTCATGCAGCCTTTATCTGCCAGCGAGCTGCAGGACTCATCTGAAGAACACACTAGTCTGACATGGAATGCTCACTGGAGTCCTCCACTTCTGTGACAGGCAGTCACAGAGGATCCTACCCATCCTCACAGTGAGTGGATAGCGAAGAACGGGCAAATGTGGTATCCATCTCATGCGGAGACACTCAATACATTCATGCACCCACCGGCATGATGCCAGGGCCCATGAAATATGTCATATCAAGAATCCATGATGTGGCATCCTCTTCTGACCTTCACTTCACTCCTGATCCAGCTGATTTTGCAAATGACAAACCTACACGGGAGGCGTTCAGTGTCAGGAAGGAGTGATGTGGATTCCCCAGCGATTTGAATGTACATGGGACTACTCATCCTGGCAGGTGTGTGCCGGTCCAAAGGGGAATCTACCTGCAGCCTGTTGAGACCAGTCCTCAGGGCCACCATGTCCCACAAACAATTTCAATTGATAAGCCGATTCGATGACCACCATTGCCACTGCTGCCACCAGCTCGGCTAGGAGAGGTGTGTGCTGGTTGTGCACAGGCCTAAAAAAGTGGTCTTCTACCACCTGCACCGAGTCCAACAGGTGCATTTGTAGAGAGCACCAAACACACATACTCACACACACACACACACACACACACACACACACACACACACACACACACACACACACACACACACACACACACACACACACACACACCCTCTCTCAATCCATTTATCTGTTTCTTTCCAACACACACGACACATACATCACATATTCAAAGCCTGGATATTTCTGTCTCAAATGTGTTCATAATTCATATGTTCTGTTTTGTTCTCTTTTGTAGTTGAAGTCTTCAAAGTTGTTGCAGTTTGAACAATGAATGTTCACATTGATGAATCAGACGTTGATTTAAAAAATGTTTTACGTATATACAAAAAAGAAATCACACAGTTCCATAATGTAACTGCCAAAAATATCGACCTACAATGGGAAAATGATTGAATCTGGTGGTATACAGTAAAAATGTCAAATATCACTATTTTTCTTCAAAATGAAATGCTGACATTAAAGAATGCACAATTTTATACTGTAATGGAGGTCTCTACCTCTGTCCAGCCACTACTTTTGGTGTAGGGAGTCCACTTTGTACCATATCTTTGTAACTTGCCTCTTGGTTACTGTTAAAATAAACACAACACTCATAATAATTACTTGGACAAAACATACATTGTTGTTATGTTTTTCTGATGAGAGAAACAACATTAACCTTTATCCGAACAAATGGTTTCAAAGAAATGAACATGCAAAACGTAAGTGCATAATGGCTCGGCCTGAGATGATGGAAAACAGCAGAGTTTGTACACGTACATGGTTGTTGTTGTGTTTTGTAATGTGGCCTGTAGGGGGAGCTGTGGCTCCGTGTTGCTCAGACTGCTCACAGTGTGGCTGCAGACTGCAGGCCTCCTCAGCCTGTGGGAGAGAGAGGTTTTATTCACAGTGAGAGGGCCAAAACCGAGGGAGCTGTGTGACATTTAATCATGCCTCCAGCGCATGCTTGATGATTAGCATCTCTGTGGAAAACAACAGTAACAAGTGCCAAATGCAGGATCCCACACAATCACCTGGCCATGGTGCACACAGTCACATAGGCCCCTGGTAATCAGCACAAAATCAGCTCCTGCAGCTCAGTATGGTAACTCAACAATGACCACGTTGCAAAAGTGGCCTAAAATTTGCTTTGTGTCCGTGAATAGAGGCTACAGTGTGGGTGGATCGACTGCCTTAAAGTAGACTGAATAACTTTGTGATAACTTCTGTCTTCCCAGTCGGAGCCTTGCTGTGAAATGGAGGCACAAGGCTGCTGACATAGACAGTTTGTAGATCCGGGATTACCTTGTCCTCCCCTCAGATAGCACAGTTTATTTTGAACCTTGCACGCTGATGTTCCCTCTTTGGGAGTAATTAGAATCTCCACGAGGTCCATCTGAATTCCAAGATTTGATGAGTTCTGGTCTCAAGAAATTGAATAACATTACAAAAATTTTTAAAAAACTGCATCGTTGAATAATGTTCTGGCCACCTGGGGGCAGCATAACCAACTGAGAATACACTGACATGTTCACATTAGAGGCTGATTTGACGGACACGTTAGCTAACAGTTTACCATTTACACATCGAGCAACGGTATTGAAACATTAGCATTTATCTAGAGTCACGTTTGTGTCTGTCTGATGAACATAAGTCAGACATGCACCAACTCCTAAGGTAAATATCTGGCTCTTGAGCAGTGAAATGCTAAATAGCTGGTTGCTGGAAGTTTAGCAGGTAGCACCAGATGGCCACAGCCTGTTTGGCACTGTAGTGGCTAGCATTTGCTGATGAGTGAGTCAAAATAAACCTTCATGCCATAAAACCAAAACAATGCTCTGAGAGCTACTCAGGCGCCATTTTTACCTCAGCGCAATGCAATGATGGTAAACATTGTGTAAAATTCAGTTGTACACTACTATTCACGATGCATTGTGGGATACTTTGAGTCTACTATATAATAATTCTCACTAGACATTCGGATGGCACTACAATATGGACTAACCTATGAAGGAAATGATTCGACGTAAGGTCAAAGGTCAGGATACTTTAAATAGAGTTTTTACATTGATGAGGTGATTTTGAGGTGAGATTTCTCCACTTTGCAGCACTGAAATGTAACCAAATGTGGACCTGTGACAGAGTAAGTTGACAGGTAGTTGACTGACAGCTTTCACAGGGGTTTAATGAGGCTCCGCCTTTACGGCTGTGTCCAGTAGTAATAGGTCCATGGCTAATGTTAGCAACGTTAGCCAGTGCATCAAACTGGCAACCATTTGAGAGTGTAGTTGATTTGTAAAAATAACGGCAGAGTTGTTGAATGGAAGGGGAAGGGGTGAGATGGATCGTCTCATTTAGTCCCTGAATGTTATCGGTAACACCTTTAAGCTGTTAAAATGCTCTGCAGAGCTGAGGAATGCTACATGGCTTTACGAGCGACACCTCAGACATTACTCATTCGATCCACTTGATTAATGCAGCCATAAGCTAGTTGGGATGAGAACAGAATAAAGTCAGTTGACTCTTTTTGTGTTTAGGCAGCATGTCGAAGCATTTTAGGCCCAAGATGAATCAAGTGTCACAGCTTTTGTCAGAATATTTATGTGTTAGTCAAAACGCAATTTATTCTGATTGACTAGTATTACTACTATCTGTTGCCAGCTGAATTTATCATTTTTATTGGAAGATGTCATTTAGATATCAGCCGCATGAGCAAACTTTGAATCATTCTTCCCTTGACATTTACTCCACCAAAACAATGGACTCCCCCCATTTTCGCAGTGTCTGAGATAAGACACCTGATATGTTTCCAATTTTCCACAGCTGTCGCGCTTGTGCGAGCAGGGTTATTGGATGTATTGAGGTCACTTCCTCTGAGAGCAGTGTGGGCACTGAAGCAGCGCTCCAGTCACTGGCCTGGACCGTGTAGCCGGGGGTAAAATGGACTCACCAGTCAGGAGCACAGCAGTTGAGTGTCTCCCCGAAGTCCCAGGGGCGGGAGCACACGATTACTCTGTGCGCAGCCTCGTTGCAGAAGCAGCATCCAGAGTTTGTTCTGCTCCGTGTGTTTTAGAATTCTGGCTCAACGTGAAGACAAAACCATCTCCCGCCAGAAGGTATCAAAATGACACTCGAGGAGCTACAAAATTTGTCAGATAGTGCTGTCATCTGCCCTGCCTGTACGTGTATTTCAGAAGTTTCTGATGTTAAGTATGAGCCCACTTAACCTCTGGTGAACTCTCAGTTAACTGGAGCATGACCACACGCTGTGCCTTGCCGGAGGCCCTGCTTGGCTTTTTACTCTGGACTTTCCACATCTCCCGAACTGCATCCTGCCACTGTCCACTCCACTTAAGGAACACTGCCAGGGTTGTTTAAAGGGCCATGCCAGTGATTTTGCATGTTTTAACCTATTTTACTACAGCTCATGGAAATTATACATCACTACTAATAATCGCTGACTTTACGATTTTATAATCGTTTTCCAGGTAGCCTTTGATTCCATTAATTTCCATACAGCAGGGAACATTACTTAGAACAAATTATGCTTGTATGATTATGCACTTAAAGTCAAATATTATACGACTTTTGATTAATCTTGTTTTGGTTTTTTATACCAACAGGCCGAGACACTGCAGGCTACCCCCTCGACATGGCAGCCTATAATCTTAATGCCATTAGACTGAGCCAATGAATTCACGAGTTGTAGTAAGTGTGTTGAAAATGACAAAGTATGTTGTGGTCCTTGAAACTGAAGGCACATAGCTATCACTGGGGATATTTTTTCAAGGAATTTGGGTGTTTCAGAGAGTTTGTGAGATCTACATTTAAAATGAAGGAAAAAAAGAAAATCAAGGTCAGAGTATTTAGTATTTTGTTTCAGGATTTTAAATTTAAATGTGATAAAAAAAAAGGGATTTAATATTCCACCCATAAAATAGTTTTCCTGGTTTTGAAACAGACTTTAGGAGAAAACTACGTGAATTAAATTAAAATGAATTATGAAAACTTTAAATTAATGAAATATTCAAGACTTTATAGCTACCTTGGGTTTGTTTTCTGAATCTTCTGACAGGGGATGGTGTGTTGGGGGGCCTGGCAGGAATTGCCAGATGTATAATAATTATCATATTTGCACATAGCACTTTGCCCTGCGAATAATCAAAAATGAAAATCTGGCTCTATGACCTTAGTGTTGCATAAATCCTGGCTGACGTCAAATTTGCATTTACCCAAGATATTCTAATGTGAGCCTGAGGTTGTGAGTGATGGCCTAAAGTCATAAACATGATGTTTTCGAAATGGCAACATGATGGTAGATGGTATCAGGAAGTACGGATGCATGGCACAAATTCACAGTCTTTGAAAAATATAATTTTATTTCACATCGAGCTCCTCACAGACGGCAGCAGGTCAGACTACAGGAGAATGCATCACCAGATACACTTTGCAGTGTTTTCCTTACCCCCTCTAGAGATTATCCTGAATATAGGACAAAAAGTTCTGCTGTCACTTTTCCTCTGAAGCCGTTACAATCGAGTTCGACCTGTGTATCTGAGCTCCCGTTTTAAAAGAGAAACACCTTGTGAGTCACTCACATCCACCTGACTCAGCTCCAGTCGGCAGAGGAGATCAGATCCTCTTCACAACACCTACAGTACATCCTCCCCCAAGCACTCATACTCTGGTTACATAAAACTCATCTCATGTGAGAACTCCCAACTGGTCCACATTAAATGCACTGTAAATCAGAGACAGCAGACTTGGCAAACTTTGCTCGACGCTTGCCAAATATTCGCTCGTATATTACAATATTCATTCTGACGTCTTTTATTTACTCCTCAAAAAGTACCACCCCACCGTCTCCTGAGATTTGGCCTCTCAGATGGAAGAAATATTTGTTCACATCACAGGATTTCTTTTGGTTAAGCCGTTGTTGTTGTTCGCTGCTGGGTAGACTGTCTCAGCGGCTGCCTCTTTGCTTTCCCTCTACTCGCGCCGCTGTTTTGGTTTATCTCGTAAATCTATCTGATGTAAACACATTTCCCTCCGTTGAAAGATATGTTTCCCCTATTGTGTCTCATATTCATCTCTAATGTTATTTTCATGACACCCGGGAAGATGCAACATGTGATGCAAGAAAAATATCTCTTGATTCAAGAGATAAAACCTTCCCACAGAGAAAAAGTTTTTCATTCATGTTGGTGTTTGAAGTTGAAGTGCCGGTTCTTCCCTCAATCACATCTCGGTGTGTGCGTCAGCTGGTTGCAAAATATAAAATGTAACAATGAGCCTTTAACTGATTATGAAATAGTTAATTATTGACGCCTCTATATGACCTATAAGAAAACTAGACTGTCTTTAAGAAGATGGGCTATTTCTACACAGTTATTCTACAGTAAATACCTTTCACCAAGTCGGTGCACAAATGAATAAGTCGTAGAATTAAAACTATTTTTGTAGACTAGACTCTACAGTATTGTGCGTGAACTGAGGGTTCTCAGCCTGAGGAGAGAAGCTGATCTGTCGTCGGGCGGTATGGCACTAAAACAAAGTTTACTCATGTTACAGTTATTAAACCTACATGGAACACAAAAAGACACATGACGTCTGTGCGGCTGGCTATGCAGCTGCATTTATAAAAAAAAGTAATACAAATTTGTTGCATCTTTCTGTCACTTGCTTTCAAAACAATGGCACCAGCCACATCGAGATCTTGGTGACAGGAGGCGGTGTCGCTCACATCACGTTTGTCCACAGGGGGCGCCAGAATCCAAGTTCCGTGTAGCAGCTTTAAAGTAACAGTACGTAACCTTTTGTCATGTTATTGACCACTTACTCAAAAAATATTTAATGAATGATACTGAGATTTAAATGAAATCAACCAATTAGGAGCAACCTCCTCTGCCTCTATGGACCAGTCTACCCTGATGACTGGGTCGAAGCTACACTCAAACTCAACAACTATCGGGGAGAGAAGTGTGAAGCAGGAGGAAAATATTTCAAGCAGCCCTGTTGAAACTGAAGTTGAGCCGAGCTAATGACTACTTAAGCAGCACGTTAAGGCGAATAGAGTAGACAACGCTGCTGTATTGTAACGTTGGTCATAATGGTGGCACATGGAGAGCCTAATATTTTTCCAGGTCGTACACGGGATGAAAACTTTAAAAACACTGTAGGCTACTAGGAGATGCTATGGCTAATGTTCACAACATGAATTTAAGGAGGCGGCCACTTCTTGCTCCATAAAGAAAATGTTAAATTATGTTAAAGAAAAGCAGTTCCTGGTGGAGCTATTATCTGGTGTTGGAGTGTGTGTGCTTTGTTTCACTGGCACATGTGGGTAAAAGCGTGGTACGTGTCAGTTTTCTTGGCTCGCTCTGTGTGGCAGCTGAAGGAGCTGTCAGAACAACTTGACTTACGCTGCCTTGTGTCACTCTGTGTGGGCTGGTAATTTACTACAAATGATATTGCATTCTCTCTGTTGACAGCCTGCCAACGCTGTCAATTGGCAAAGCCGGAAAAGTCGTTTGTCAACTACTTGCTCCCTCAAATCCCCGACTGCTCGCAGCTTTAAAGGTCAAGGGCACGACGGCAGACTGAACTGATAAATCTTTAATGAGTCAAAGAGTCAGCCCCGCCTGGAGTTCAGCAGTTCATCCCAGAGCAGCAGAGGAGGCGGCAGGGTGTCGGGAGGATCCTCTGAAAGCTTCTGTAGCCAGTTATTCCCCTGTTTTCCTCTGCAAAATTGACACCTTCTGACAGCCCAGCGGTTGTGCCGATTTCGTGCCCACAGGAAAGACATGTGTGAGCTGATGCAATCGTGACGCCAGTGTGAATTTCTCAGGAGGAATATGGAACGACAAAAAAGGAAGGAGCCAAAAAGAAAAGTTGTGCTTAAACAGGCACCGCGGTGGTGTGTGAAAAGACATGAATGGAGTCAAGAGTTTACGTCTTTATCTGTGACAGGTGTTAAAGCTGAAGGTTACAATATGTACCCACTGCAACCACCCACACCAACGTTTACTGGATCCTTCCAAATCAATGACGGAGACATCTGAACATCCTCCTCATTGCTGTCATAAATATATCATAACCGTGGTAAATACTGGTATACAGGTAGTTCTCTAAAAGACTGTGAAGTAACACTTTTATTCGCTTTTAAATGATTCAGGAGGAGGCGTCTACGTCTACTCCTGCACCTGCAGACTGAGGCTGTGAGATAGCATTCAGGCTCCGTGTGCTATTAAAGGCTTTATAGTGAAGTGTTTATAGTCAAGGAAATTAGAATATTCAGCACTGGCAGAATCAAGCGAGGTGACTTCGTCGCATAATTTAAACGATAAGTGACAGTAAATTCAGGTAGTGTGATGTGCGGCGGTGATTAACTGAGCCCAACAGCACTCTGGTCGCAGAGAAATAAGACAGAAAAAAGGCAAGCTCATGAAACGGGCAGATGAAGCAAAAGATAGAGTGAATCGACAGGAATGAATTACTTTTGTAATGTTTGCGGATTCATGGTCGCCTCTTCCTCTTTGTGTCAGTAGTAATTACACAGGCACCTATGGGAGAGGCAGGGAGGGAGATGAAAGCGCTGCGAAACCAGGACATGAACAAAGCCAGAAACAGAAAGAGGAGGCCAACGCTTGAACACCAAGCCATGACAGACAGCCTTTGGGGCTGTTTTATTCAGCTGCCAGGAGCTTTTTAGGATTCGTTTTATCTGCTCTGCCTTCCCACCCACCCACACGCCCACCCCTCTGGATGGTGCTCCAGATGATTTGTGTCCAGTTTGGCTTCACTCGAGCCAACACAGCGTCTAAAAGCAGACACACTCTGCCTCCCTCTCTGCAATCAGCCCACCTGTCTTGTGTTTGAGAGGCTGTTAAACCTCTTTTCTATGTGAGTGGGTTTGTTTGCATTCAAGCAAAAGGTCACTAGTTTGTACATTTCAGGGATAAATTGAAAGTATATTTAACGACTTACGTTTTGATCTTTTTATCTAGATTTGGCTTCACGTGGATGGTTATCTTATATAAAAATATTCTGTGACTGTTGAGAGCAGCAAATCATGTCTTGCTTAAACATGTTAAGCATATCAAAGACCATGAATCAAAGGGCCCGCCACCATAGGTTGGATTAGATGTAGGAGGTGAAACCAACAATAAATCCTGGTTCAGTCTCAAACTTGAACATTTTTTCTTTTTCGGCATAAAGATCTTTTCCATCCTTTGCTACCAAAGTAATTATTTCTACTATGTGAATCCTCTCCATGAATCCAAGTCAATTAAGACTAATTACGACTAAACCACAGCCATGCTAACAGCTCTGTTTAGTTGCACTTGGGCTAAATGTGAACATGCTCTCAGTTCAATGCTAACAAGATGATCAGGTCATCTAAGTTTAGCGTGTTAACATTTGCATGATAACATTTGCTTAATAGCACTCAACACCCATGAGTGATGATAATCTGTAAGCTGTAGAATGAAGTCATAAACCAAAGGTGATTACCCACATTGGATACAAATTCAACCGTCTATAGTCTCACTCAAGATAACATGTTAACAAGAGCTGTCACAATATCAGATTTTCATAACACTATTATCATAGCCAAAATAACTTACAATAATGTTATTACGGCGATGTCAACCCACACTAAGTTTTTCGCCCCTCATTTCCTCTGACAGGATGTGGCGCAGCTGTAGTCGCCACACACTGGTAGTAGCAAGCATCAATCTTCATCTTCTCTTTAGACCTCAGCTTTGCTTCCAATTTTGCCCATTAGAGCATCATTATAAAAGAGATGTCTCTTGACAGGACACCTCGAAGTGCAACCAAGGTCAGCAATGACTCTATTTATTAGTCGAAGAGAGCGATGTGTTTACTGGGGACACTACAGGTCACGATCCCTGCTGTTGGCCCCGCTGTGAAGCACAGGAAAAGCAGGGAAAATGTGATTCTACAAAGCAGACCAATCAGAGTTGTTGAGGTTGATCACAGCTCCATTCATAGAGGATGCTGTCCTAGACAACTGTATTGATTCTTATTGGAAAGAAGCCTATTCTGTCTGGTTACCTCAAAAAAATCAATACCAGTCAAAGTCAGTGAATCCTTTGTCAGGTGAAATTCAGCGTGTCAGCAGTTAACAAAGAGGCAGGTGGTACCTGACTGGAGATCTGATTACTTGTTTTCATTCTTAGTTTGTGGTGGAAGACGTGCTCTCATCTCTTACTTAAGAAAAAAGTAGCAATATCCCAGTCCAGGAATACTGGGGGAAAAAAAGAATTGTATGCTAATATGTTTAAAATACTAAAAGTAAAATAACTCATTTTGCATTGGATTATTACTACTGATGCATGAATGTGTTCATCATTTTAATGTTGTTGCTACTAGAGATGGGGATGATTTCAATAACTGCAGGCAGAAATAATTTTCTTTAGAAACTTATAAATATAGGTTGTTATCTATTTGTTGTATTATTGTTGTAACAAGTAACAAAAGTCATCAAGTTAATGTAGTGGAGTAAAAAGAGCAATATTGGCCTCTGTTTGGGAAGAAATATGACGTAAGAGAGAAAAGTATTTGGCTGTATTTCTACTGCCAGTGTATTGTTTCTTCAGAATCAGAATCAGAATCAGAATCACAAATCCTTTAATGTCCCACAAATGGGGAAATTTGTTTGTCGCAGCAGCAGGATATTACAAGAACAGAGCAATAGCAAAATAGACAAAATAATTAAAAAGGAAAGAAAAATAGAACCGACGTATAAACATATTTACATGATATAGTGCAGAAATGAGCAACAAATTTTTATATACAGATTTTAAATGTAGATAATAAATATGGGTGTTGAAATGAGTTTGTACAGACTTAAGAAGGTTAAGGGTTATTATTGTTCTTATTTATGTCTCAATTTTCTTATCTGAATGTGTGTATGTGTAAAATGTGTTCACAGTTTGTATTGAATGTAGAAATAAACTGTGGGTCATTAAAAAAGGGAAATACTCAAATACTGTGAGGCAGTGGTTCTCAGACATCTTCCTGTGAAGGACCCATAAACTGATAACATTTTCTTCTTTTTGATGTTTTACAACAGAAAGCGTATGAAACCCTCCATCAAACTGTTCAAACATTACGTCATTGTGCAACTTGGGGATGGAATCCTTGTAAAATAAATTACTCCCCTTTTTTGCCAGGGATGAACTGGAACCCCTTCAAGAACTCCTGGAGAGCCCCAGAACCAACAATGTTGTGAATTACTTGAGTAAATGTAATGTTCCACTATACATATTCATATATTGTCAGTGTTTGGATTAGTAAGCTCATTTTGCTGCAGACATTACAAGATTTAAGTTGATAAAATGAATATTTTGGGCTTATTTAAAGGGTGTATTCTTGCTGCTGGTGCACTGACAGCACAATGACTCCCATCATTTCTGTTGCATATAAAACTCTCTATATACTATATATAACCTGATAACACGTCCTTTAAAGGCCCCTTTAGGGATAAACACAGTTGAATCAAATTCAATGAACGGCACATCTGTGCTCTCAGAAATCCTTTTAGGGATGGTTGAGAGTCCCCGCTGCTGGCACGCGGCTCCTGTGTTCCTCATCAGACCCAAATTTGTGGCATTACACTCAGAGAGCCATCTCATAAATGGATTTCTTGTTGTGTGTGAAGCCTCATAGGGGAGTTGGTGCACCATGTGGCCATCTGTCTTCGTACTTCCAGCCTCCTGAGCCACTTTCCCAGAAATCAACACCCTGCGGTCTGAGTCACCCTCGCCATCCTGCCGTCTGCATTTATTTATTTATTTTTCTCATCAAGGTCTGTAAGCACTATCAAGTGTTTTTCCCCCCTATGAGCTCATGCTGTGCTCTGTCATTAGAGGCATGTCATTCTGCAGAGAGCATTACAGATAATGCCATCCCTAAGAGCTTTTTCCCAGCCGTACATTATCTCCTTTGAAGGACATATAGGAGCATGAGTGGGAAATGTATGCAACCTTTTTCATGGCTGGGAGGTGCTGGAATCAATGGTAGCCTATTGATTACTGACATCACATCCATTTCTTTGTGATATTTCAAGGACCAGCACATCTGCGCCTTCTTTAGGCAATTTAGCTCTGCTCCTCTTTGTGACAGCGCTGTGCATAATGACGTGTTAAGGCTCCTGAGGTGTGGGAGGCAGAGGTACAGTAGGCGGCCGAGGCTGTAGAGAGCTGATGCTCCTCTCCTCTAGATAGATGTTCACTGAAGCCTTTCACTTACTTCATTTCAGAGGTTGTAGGAGCCATCTGAAACACCAATTCACAAACCAGAATGAATACACAAAATGTGCTGATGCAACAAATGCGCACAAAATTTATTTATATTTTAAAGCAATGGTATATCATTTTGGGAAATACGCTTATTCGCTTTACCACTATAACCTACTATTCACTGCACAGTAAATGTGTAGCTAGAGCAGTCAGGTGCTTAGCTAAGCAGAAAGGCTGGAAACAGCCAGCCTTATGTTGATTATTTGATCAGTGCAAAATCTCACTGTTTAACCAGTGTTCATGTGCCGAACCATTACCTGTTATGAGATGTAATGTGTTAACTAGTGAGCTAACTAGCTGCTAGCTCAAGCTACCTGTGTAATGATATGACAGTGTCATCAATCTTATCATCTAAGTCCTTTAGTGAATCAGTGTATTTCACCAAATGACAATATATACTTGTAAAGGTGCAACATGTAGGAATTGACCACCTGTTAAATTCATACTCAAACTTCTAACTGCTGCTGACTACAGCTGCTTATATCTGCTTAGCTTAATTAACTGTGCATCTAGTGGTCCAGACTGTTAATTCTTCACATTATTTAAATTTTTTAAATTACATATTGCACCTTTAAGTCTTAAACATGCAACATCAAATACAATATCATAATAATAATTCATTTTTGAATACAAGGACTTGATGAGACTTGAATACATGCAGTGTGAACATGATACAGTTTACAGGTAGACAACAAATCCTTGTGGTTTTGTCTTTGGCGCATCAAGTCAATGTCTGCAGTTTTATTTGGGCGAGGGGTGTTTGCTGCATTTCAATCCTAAATGTGGCCCTGCTCACACTTTTCTTTGACATTTCAGTATTGCAGATTCTCACTAGTTTCTGGATGAGCCAGTATCAGCTGAGGCAATCTATCAGTCGAGCTCTAATAAATAAAAAAAAAAATTATGGCTTACTATTCAGATTAACAAAATCTATGTAATATCTTTGTTATGGAGAATAGCAAGGAACCCGTGAAAGAACAGAGAATTACACTAACAAAATAAAACACTCCTTTTCTTTTTTTTTTTTGGAAGTTCCCTTTAACTTCATGAACAAAACCATAGCAAAATGTAAAAATGGAATGACACACTGCTTAACAAAAACAGGACACACATTCAGTCACAGAGTATGAACTGATGGAGTTCACTGCACCACCTTATAGTGATGGAGGTCCCTTTCCGATCAGGAATAAATATTAATACAGATATAATGATATTATCGCTCCCTCTCAGCACCTGGCCACGTTCCCCCCCATCTGCCGGCTGTCTGGGAGGACAATGAGTGTCCTCACATGCCAGTGAAGTCAACGGCCAAATGGCCGACTCCATTTGCAGCCACAGACCAAGTTGGCCTCCCTGTGAAGTGGCACTTGGATGTTTGGTCTGCCCACTGTTCTGCTGCTAATTGTGTGGCAGCAAAGGCGACTCTGGCAAATGCCTCCCTCCATCACGCCATTGTGTTTTCCTGTTTAGCCGGTGACAGCGCCAGCCTGGTGGGACAAGGCCGGGGTGCACAAAAGCATATTTGGACGACTTGACTTCTGCTCTTTTTGAGGTTTTTGGCTTGTATATATGTCACTTTGACACATTTAGAATTCATCACACCATCTGGTAATAAGACAAATGTTCAGTTAAGTGCACCATAGTAATTACATTATGTAAACATTATATTCTGAATAATTTTCAGCCTGTAAAAACACCTGGATTTGCCCCCTGGTAGCTCACAAACTGACAGTGCATCCTCCAGGGGGCACTGTTGTACCAGGCTACATACCACTGACGGAGGGAGGGAAGCGGCCTGGCTGTCTACCTATCTGTGTTTGTGTTCTCACTTTGTAAGACAACGGCACTATATTCTTATCCAATCTAACCTCCACCTGGAGCAAGAGACGGATTGCATGGCACTTTCCCTCCTGCGGCAAATTAAAACAGAATCCATTATAGAAAAGCGGATAACATTCCCACAATTCAATACCACTGTTGTATGATCAAAACAGGAAATATGCTACATGTTGACTGCAGGATATATATCCTTTCAGACTGGTATAATTGAACGGCTCTCAGCGAGGAGAGTCCATTAATCGATACCATGCGTGATGCTGAATGATAGCCGCTCTGCTAATAGAACTGACGAGCTCATTTGAATTATGGCCGAATTACTGGAGAAATGTTGATCCCTGCTAGAACAATGGGGTCTGATGGTCTGATCCCAGTCCAGGGAGCGTAGCTGTTTTATAACCATATGCAATTAGTAGGAGGTTACATATGTTGTCTGTGTTGTAGAAACGGAGCTGGAAGCTTTCAGATCGTGCATAATGTGCTGTATAATTTCCCTGACCTTGCCCTGACTATTTTATTGCATCGCACTCCTCAAACTCTTTGATTGGCCTGCCCCTCACATCTCACCCCTGCTCTTTTTCACCACCAGTTAAAACCCACTCTCTCCTCAGGTATTTGAATATGGATGCCATCTTTCACCGCGTTATTGGCCTCCTTCTCCCCACCCGTCCTTCATTACAAATGATCTCTCAGCACTAATGAGTACATGTCTAAAAATACCCCTCCTTGTCCAGAGAGCTGGATGTGTTGTGGTGCGTATTGGGCTTTAACAGATGTTAATGGTTATGGAACATCAGAGTGCTGTAATGAATAGAGGCACGGCGACTCTGACTTCATTTAGAGAGAATATTTTAATATTCAGCACGCATTTGCACCCGCCCACTGAAATTCCGCAGCCATGGATTCAGTTCAGACGGCCCCCTCCACCCCTCCCTACTACCTTTTTAACATACCGGTGGTGTTCTCCGTTACCATGGTTACACCGCATGACCTTTCCTGGGAGGTCGAGCTCGTGTTAGTGTGTTGCTCGAAAGATTTCATTCCAGCTTTCCGACCCATTGGTGGTCTCTGCTGTTGGCAATGTTTTCTCCAGTTTGACGGATGAGGGAAATGTTCCAACTGGACTTGACTCGGGGTGAAAGAAAACGTGAGGTGATGGATGGAGCTGTCACCACCCTCGTCTAATTAACTGACACGGTCCCCTCATTGCCCACACAAAGTTCCAGTGACTCAATTCGTACAGAAATGCGTGGGCAAGGCCATATATGCTTCAAGCCAACCTTGTCAACAGGGGAAGAAAGGAAGTATACTTGAATTAAGTTTATCTTCACTTAAGATGGACTGGCAGTTGATACTGGACACATTTTAACCGCGAGCCACTGATGTAGGCTAATATTTAGTAAGTAGCTTTATTTATGTATGTTGCCTATAATTTGACTCAACCCGAAATCCTTATTATAGGCGCAATGTGTAAGAATTGAACACCCGTTGCATTCATACCACAAACAAACAGGGCCAGCAAATCACCAGAGTAACTGACTGCTGCAAACTGTTGTGCCTTTGTTTTGTACATCCACGACTGTAGCCTGGGGCTAGCTGGTTAGCATGGTGACTGCAGACGTGTTTGACATAACTTCAAAACTGTTGCACATTCTTTTCCTAATTTCAATTAATCTCTGAAGGTTTAAAAACAGAACATCTTCTTTATTGCACCATTATTGAGATAAATATCCAATGTTTTGTGTGTTTCCTCTTCAGATTGTCTGTGATTGGTGTTAGGGCTCTTTTTAGCTTAACATGAGGTTACAAGGCATCAAGAAGATAAATGGTTAATACATTTGGTTCAGGCTAAGCCCCACAGAATAGACAGGTTTGGGTCTGCCTTGAGGCTTTTTAGTCTGGCGTAGCAAAAGGATTGGCACGCAGCCTGGCTCTCACTAAAACCAGTTAACTCACTGTACACACAAATACACGTATATATATATATACATATATAAATATATATATATATATATATACATATATATATATGTGTATATATATATATACACACACATATATATGTATATATATATATATATACACACACACACACATATATATATATATATATACAGTATATCCATATCCAAAGCTCATTAGCTCACCATGTAAACACTAACACTCCCCTGGTTCCTTCCTCAGAACCGTAACATGCTGCACGGCTACTTGAGCGAACTAGCTAAGGGAAGCTACTGTTACCAGCAGTTTGCAGTAACTATGCTGATTTTGTTTGGAGTATGAATTTGAAATGTGGCCCATTCTTACATATTACACCTTTAAGTTACATGTTATTTAATTACTGCGTTAGAGAACTACTCTGCCAACCAACATTCTCATTAAAGTTTATTCATGGATTAAACAAATTAGATATAAAATAAATAACTATTGAGATGTAGAGGTGACGGGAGGCAAATTTTTAGTGTGCCTGGCTAGCGGTTCCCCTTGTTTCCAGTCATTATGCTAGGTTATCATGAAAAAATTGCCACAAAACTGACAACAAGAGTGGATGGGACGCAGCTGTGCAAGAGCTTGTTAGACAATTTCTAGGGATAAAATCTCAAACTCCAAAATTGGCGCCAGCAACAGCCACACTGTTTGACTGAAAATGATGCTGGGATTGATATGTTACCCGCTACAACAAAAACAAAATCCCTACCCCTTTACCTCAAACAAGAAGTGGGCTAACATGAACATGATGTCAAAAGAGCAGGCTAACTAATTCCATACACACAGACATGGTGGTGGTAACAATCTTCAAATGTTTCTTCATCCACAGATGCCAGCGTAACTCTCCTTTCATGATCAAAGCGGTAAAAGATGGTCGTTCTCAGCCCCAGAGAGAAGGCCAATGAATAAGATTGGAACCATCAACCACTTGCTATGAAGAAAAAAAACAGCATGCCTTTGTCTGAATCAGACACAGCTGACGAGTCTCTAGACTTTCCACAGGCAGACAGCGATAATGCCTCATTACAAACCTGGGTATTACACGGTGATGCATGATGACTGTGTGGCCACATGGGGAGAAACTCTGGATGATTTCATCAGACCCATGAGTTCATTATGACCAAATCAGAAGTGCCAACCCAGCAAAAAGTTTGCAGCATGAGAGTCAGCTGTAAGCGGGACCCCACACCCTTTTCCTCCGTCCGTGAGAAACCGAGGGGAGACGTGGAGAACAGACCTCCCCCTGTTCCTGCCCAAGGGTTCAAGTCTAATTCAGACAAGATGTTGGATGTTCAACAGCCTCCTTTTCTCATTTGCTGTGCACATCGAGATGAAAAGGTGGCGAGCGGCAGGAGCAGACCTCTCTGGAGGGGTTTCATTAGATATTACAATCTAAGCTTCCTCCAAGGCCAGGGTCAAAGATGGCTCCTATTTGCACCTTATTTCATGGCCAGGAAGATAATCGACCCACGCAGAGTCCATCTGGTTCACATGGAGGTCCTGTGTAGGAATGGCCTTCGTAGCACGCGATGCAGCGCAGCTCTAAATGAGAGGCAAATCAGGACTGGGAGAAAGTCAACAAAGAAAGAAAGAAAATTCAACCATTTTGTAACCAAGTGAAATTAGCTCTTCATTTCTCAAAGCTTGGTGGGTTCGGGTTTGCAGACTGCAACATGTGACAATCTCATGAGTGTCGGGCAGCGACTATCAGTGGGTCTGTTGTCTTTGTACAGTCTTGCTGAGCGTGATAATGCCAGTGTAACCTCCCCCTCTATCCTCATGGTCTGCTTTGTGTCCTTCGCAGGCGGTAATCAGATACAGTGGACTGATTGTGGAACAAACGACCCGGGGCAGTCCAGCTGCACAGGAGTACGGTTTCAACCCTGAAATGATGATGTCACCGCTCCCATGTGACAGGGCTCCGTTTCACTGTCAGATCAATTATTCACAGCGTTTAATTGGATCAGCTGAATCCAGATCGCTCGAGGGATCCATTTCCAGTAACAGCAGCTGCAAATAAACCCTGAGCCAGCACACTAGACATAAGGCTCCGGATCAATATCCACAGACAACGGCACACCTCACTGGCTTTATAAAAACTATCCAAGTGACACGCAAATTTTGCTCCAGTGGACAGAGACGATCCATATGTTGCAGTATACATTTCCCTTTCGAGATTAATCTCAGCTGCTCCACATGAGAGCAGGAGGGGAGGTGATGACCTCAGAGCGCTGGATGAAGGCCAGTCTGTGATGATGCTGCATTCATTAATCACACAGTTGCGTACAGTGGCGTTCGCAGCCTCTTAGTCATCAGATATTCCCCTCTGCTCCAGCCTCTAACTCATTGCTGGCCTCCCAGTCAAGGGTGGCCTTTGTGTGTGAGGGCAGGGGGAGGCTGACCAAGACAGTCCCAGTCCCCCCATTAAGACTGATTTTCAGGATATAGAGTGTAGTGTTGGGAGTCTTCCATTCACAAGGCACACATCGAAACACAGGGCCTATATCTCTGTGGAGAAGCAGAGAGAGAGCAGCCCATTCATCTTCAGCCTAGGATGGTAATCACACACGCAAACGTCTCGGGGGGAAGTTGCTTTTCCAATCAAACACAGTCATCTCTGTTTTCACATGAAACCCACAGTGTTTGTCTTGTCTTTAATCAAATGTTCACCAAAGGTTACCCACCTCATTCCATTTATTTTATACCTGACTCAGTCTTATCAATAAGTCTTCCTGAATAGAAGAAATACGCCGTTAGAAGCACAGTTTGTCATTTCTACGGCAATCAAAACAAAACAAAAGATGCATTATAAGTTGTGTGGAATCATGGGAGTTGATATCTTTGTGGTTAATCACCCACCATTGCTGATGGAAATCAGTAAAATGTTGTACCGTTTAATTCGTGTTATGTTTAGTCACATAAAATTTTATGATGCATCATCTGATGTTTTCCAGGAAGTTATAACAGGCGACCAATTAGAACATACCTTGAGCAAAATCAGAGATTTCTCTGGGTTTGAACTAGGACTGTGATGATACATCTTATTTTCACAAAACTATCTTGACTTGATCGCTGACAGAACACGGATACTATGTGATTCCAGCCACTACTGCTAGCTGACAACCCTTGTTAGAAACTGGAACCAATTTTCTGAATTGTTACACAAAGATAAATGAAGTAGTTATTTTGGACCTGAAAATATTTTCACTCATTCACAATCATAATAATGGTTTGAAGGAAAAGTGATTTTATTTTGCACCTTTTTACAAGCTCTCTGGCTGTATTTTGTCATGATTAGTTGACATAAAAATGTTATTAATAAGACCTTTAAGTAGTCCAATGTACACACTCAATCATGAAAGTCGCTAAAAGCCTAAACGTTGCTGATTGAAAAGATTTATTAGGCCCCAGTTAGCCATGAACATGAAATGACCCTGAATGCATGAATAAGTCTCTTTCATTCCCTCCGTGTATGCAGACTTATGCAACCTGCACATGCAGAACTCACAATATGTCCTTAGTAGGTTTTCAGACATGTGCTTGGGTATAAAGGTAACAAAAATGAGCCTAGCTGTGACTCCATTCATGTCATACCCTTTGACTGGAGAACATTGGCTTCTTTGACTGTCGTGTACTCGCCATCAGCTCGCAGCTCACTGCTCAGCCTCAGGCGTCCACAGAAATAGTCTCAAAAGAACGCTTACTGCACTCATTGACCTTTAAAATGCGAGCAGCAACATTTTTAAGGCAAAGCTCATTGCAGGCTTCTTTTTTAGCATACATCTTTATCTAGGGGTGAGGTGCTTCCTTCAAACATTAGTGTTAGCACTGTTCCAAAAAAGGAGGTAATTGTGATTAAAAATCAATGGGATTTCTGCACGACTCAGAGCGAGCGCAGAGAGTGCTGATCAATGTTTCCAAGACTCTAATTCTATTAATCATATGTGCTGAGGGGGTGAGGGCTGCCTCATCCAACATCGGGGCACAATGCCCTTGTGACTGGTGACCTTTCCTGTGTTTCTCTTCAACCTGAGGGGACACACTGTGGAGCCTCGGCTAATCGGCTTTGTTCACCACTCAACTGCGGCTCTAATAAGCCTATTGATCTGGGTAAGCATTGATCCAGTGTTCAGGCTGGAGCCGGTCTGGGTTAGCAGGTTGTGTGGGTAAATGGTGAGGGAACACTGGTTTGGTTGTTAAGTATTGGGAGTTGCCTCTCCGTTTCCTTCAAATTGGTATTTTGGTTGTTTTCTATGAGGATTAGCTTCACTTTCATCTTAGCTCGTAAGAAGCAGAACAAGACAACATGAGCTCAACAGGGCGTATAAATGCTTAACATCACGCTACGTATATAAAAGGCCTTGTATCCCTGTCATTGTCCCCGTCTATCTGTATGCAATTGAGGACACACCAGTCATAAACAGCTCACAGTGAGTGGCTTTCACATTATTGAAGATGCCGTGGATGGTAGGCGTGGGACCGTTTACATATTCAATATGTGTATACGATGAAAGGGGCATTATGTTACGTCAGCAGAGACACCTAGGTGGAATTTACTGGCAGGCTCTGCAATAATAAAGCGGCGTTGGAAGTGCTGCGTTTGTCAGAAGCCGCTGTTCATTCATGTCATGAAATACGTGATTCAATTTTGCGCTTGACTGGTCACAGTATGCAGCATAATGTTTAGTTAGTCATATGGGACGTCATATACAGAATGGTGGGCTTGTGCTGGCGTTGCAACATTGCAGCGTGAACATTGGTGGCTGCAGTGATGGCAGTCTTGCTTTGACTACCACTTAAGTCCAGACAGGAATTATCACTGAAACAGCTCGTATGGATTGCTGTGAAATACAGACTTATACAGAGGATGAGTCCTTGTGGTTTTGGTGAACCACTTAACTTTCATCCAGCGCCATCATGAGGTTGAAATTGGTCGCGGACATTCATATTCCCGTCTAGATTAACTGGAATAACATTGTGGCTCAGTTAAAGGCACAGTATGTAGTTTCTGCCGCTAGATATCTCTCATTCAAAACAATAAAATAGCTGTAAGTAGTGTTGGATCATGGAGGTTGTTGTCTTCATTGTTAAACAGGTGGTTTAAGGTAATGTTTTAAAGTTGCATTTACATTATAGCAATGTTCGCTGACTTCTTCCTCACTCTCTGTCATATAATTTAATGTTTTCCCGGAAATGTTGTTACAGTAACAAACTACAAGCTAGCTGTTTTTAGACCTTTTAATGCAGAAATGTTAGCTATAAAATCTTTAACACTGCTATTGATAACATTCAAGACACCAAATGTGTTGTTAAATATATGCAATTTCATTGCATTCAGGTGACAAGACCGCTGCTGTTCGAATCACCTGCCCCGTCAAGTGGTTGCTAGTTGGTTGTAGCTGATGTTGCTAAGGCTAACCAGCTAACACTAACGTTGCTAACACTAACATCACTAATGCTAGCTAACATTTACATCTCTAATGCTAGCTAGCTAAAGTTAGGGCAGTACCAACTGGGAACTACCAAGACAGTTGATGCTGAAAAAGCACAGATATACCAACGGTGCTATACTATAAGACTCCTATTAGCCTCAGCTATTATTTGTGTTAAGTGTAAATCAATAAATGTTAACATGCTAACACGCTCAACAAAAATGTTGTTATATGTGCTAAATGGCTCCATGGTAGCTTTTTCGCTGTGAGCTTGTTAGCATGTTGACAGTTTTCAGCTCAAAGTACAGCCTCACAGAGATGCTACTGCTAGCATGGCTGTCGTGTTCAGAAAACAAAAAAAAGTAGAGGCCACAGTGAACAGTGGCTAACGTTAAGCATAGCGACATGTTGCAGCTTATTTTTGACCTCTTACATAAACATTTTCTCTTGTGCCCTGAGCCCTGACAAGTCTATTTCAAAGCATCCTGCCAGAAAAGGCTCTGGGACTGGGCTGCTGTCAGTGCTGTGCACAAATCCTGGGAGAATCCTCAAAAAAACAGAATGACTCAGGGCCTGATTGGTCAGGGGAAATGAATTTCCTCTGAAAATCTTCCTCAACAGAGCCACACCTTGTTTACTCACGGCTGTGCTCCCCCCTCCTGACTGGCTTTCAGAGGGGAAGATGATTGCTGCCTCACATACTGTAACTCAGTCATCATCACAGCTCTGATGTTAACAGCACACCCCCAGACAAAAAGAAAAAAAAAAAGAGAAAAGCACTCAAGTCTTTCGTAACAAACATGACCTGACAGGAGTAAGGGCTGAGATGAGAGAGAACGAGGGTAGTCAGAGCTGACATTGGGTTAAATACATTCGAGTTGCAGAAGTGAATTAGGGCAAAAAGGGGGCTCGAATGGAACAGACAAGCCTCGGTTCCTCCAGGGCGATTATGAAACTAGCCTTTGCAGTGAAATGATTCCCCATTCTGATGTTTTCATGAAACATTTTTCTATTTCTGGACTATCCTCCCCTCACCCTTGTGAACCCAGCACACAAACATCAGAACATACTCAGCACATTGGACATCACTCCGAGCGTTATCGCGGATGGCAGATGTAGTCAGCCAGACGATGCGACGAGTGCACGAGAGTGTGACATGCACTCTCTCACACATGAACATGCATGCATGCACAAAGTGAAAGTGCAAAAAAGCAGAGGCACTATCTCTGAATCAGAGATTGAGAGGAGCAGATTATTTTTTGGTTTTTTTTCGTGCAAAAGCAGACGTCTTTGATAATCTGTGTCTTCGCTGTGCATGTACACAAACACACACACACACACACACACACACACACACACCCTGGCACACAGCACAGTCCCTTTCCTGGTGCTCACATGAAAGACTGTAATCAGGGTTGAGTAACGTTTGCATTGCGTAATTCTCCTTTGTTTTCCCAGGGACCGATGTGGAAACCGTTCTGAACAAAAAGTCATACGACAGTTATGTCTAATTCCATCTCCCGTCTCCCGCAAAACACAACAAATCCCCCCCCCACCACCACCACCCACACACACACACACACACACTCTCTCTCTCTCTCTTGGCCTGTGGCAATAAATACTTCATGTTCGCCTTCCCTTACACAGTGAGATCATCAGGCCGTGTGTGTATGTGTTGCAAATATTCTCAGCTCCCCCGGCCAAGTCTGCCCTGCCCCCGTCAGACAGCAAAACGCTTGCATGTGTAATTTTTGGCCCGGAGGGTTGACGAACGAAAAGTAACAGTTGGTGTGCATGTGTGCGCTGTCGACTTGTGCCAACATGTTTTCTGTTTCTCTTATTTGTGTGTGTGTGTGTGTGTGTGTGTGTGTGTGTGTGTGTGTGTGTGTGAGACCGGAATGCTTTGTGTTTCTGGATAGCAAATCTCTGAGTGCTCTCCCACCGCCGCCTCTGAGCAGGGTCAGAGGTCACGGCGCATATTGTCCCAATATGGAAACCGCTCTTCCAGCTCTGCAGCACAAAGGCTGGCCGTGCTGAGCTCTTTGTCACGACTGCCAAAGACTCAAGTCGGGTCAACAACAGAGCCTCCGAAACCAATTAAACAAGGATTTTTCCTTTTTTTTTTTCTCTACCCCGTATACACACATTTGAGCATGCATTATCTATATAAGTTGCGGTGGAGCATACAAACACACCTCAGAATCTTTCAACCTTTTGTCTAGCATTAGAGAATATCTGGCTCAGCTCCAGCTGTTATGAGAGGAGGGAGAGGAAGAGAGATGGAGTTGCTAGGAAGAGGGTGGAGGGGGGGAGTGCATAAATGGATGGAAATGGAGGGAGAGCCACAGAGGAGGAGGGGTATCTGCTGTAAAATCCTGTTACACAACCCCTTTTTTTTTCTGCGGCTGGCGTAGTGCATCTGTTAAAAATGGAGGGGAGAAAAAAAAACAGCTTTGCAATTAGCGCTCGGTGTCCTGAGGGTGCTGGTCTCCCCCAATCACATCGCTCTGTCCTGCTCTCCCCGGCGTTGCGTGTTGCTAAGCAGACGATGTGACTCAGGAACACACACTGCTATTCTTATAGTGTCAGCGTGGAGCAGACGTGCTGATAGCGACGCTCTGCCTCTGCCTGCATGTGCGCTGATGTTTACTGGAACAGACCAGCCCTCTGCAAATTGAACCAGGCTGGGGTTGTTGTTGTTGTATTTTGCCTCGGCTGCTCCCATAAGTGCTGTGAGAGGTTTGGACGGAGTTTTAACTCTTTTCCTTTGTATATTTTTGGCACGGCCAAGCTTTTTACAGCAACTTAGGGTGTGGTCTCGAAAACGCGGGGGCTTCCTCTGCGGTGAGGTCGGGTGTTTATGGGTCTGGCCCTATTTCCTGACTCTGAGATAAGGACCACCCACCGAGGCCTCATCACTCCAAATCCGACAGAGTTAATGATCCTTGGGGGAGGCCTCGACATTCTTACAGTGGAGCGGTGATGCAATTACTCAGCATTTATCAAAGTCTCCATTAACATCATCATAAACAGTCATACATTACAACAGAGAAGTGTTTCCTTCTGCCTGACGGCTTGTTAACACACCATTTTGGATGCAACGTGGAGGCAGCCGTCCCCCCCCTCGGGGCATGCAGTTAAGAGGGGCAAAAAATCTCAGGTTCAGACAACCTGGATCTGGAAAGGCCTTTCATCTTCATTGTCCCACTAATTGTTATAGAGTTCTTTCCAGAGGTTAATCCGAGCTGAAACTAGGCGGGTGTGTAATCAGAGCCTGAAAAGATTGGATGTTGAGGTTGTTAAATTAGGTCAGGCAGCACTAAAATGATGCCTTGCAGTAGCACTCAAGAGAAGGAAAACGCTCTATCTGCTGCTTGTATAAAAAGAAAGAGGACGCGGAGGCTGTATTTCATTGTTCCACATGGCCGCGGCTAATGGTCTCCATCCCCTGTGTGAATGGAAGGTATTTGCGCGAGAGTGTGATGCATTATTTAAGAGTAAACACGGTGGAGACAGAGAGGCCCAGCGGTGGTGGGGTAGTATTGATTGTGACAGGCCGGAGGAGACATGCACACCTCTCTTAAGTGTCTGGGGCTTCTCACAATGCCCCCGCAAATCAACTTTTATTGCTCCGGCTTTGGAGTCTCCACAGTCAGCAGCCTATCAGGCAAAGCAGCTTAGCAGAGATGGCCTGCGGCAGTCCCACCGTGGGCCTTAACGCCATCAATCGATCATTCATCACGAGTCCCTAAGAAACAAAAACAAGCAGCCAAAAGACAACCAGGGGAGGCGGGCGGCCGAGCTGGACCGTGTCACACAGGTCCTGGCCGGGATGGAAAAACCCTGTCAGGTTTTATTTGGGAACAGTCCACGTCCTGTTCTGCACGGTGCAAATTGAAACATTCGAGGAGGAGAGGGAGAAGAAAAGTAATGAGAAAAACTTTCTGAAAGAGGTCGAATGAAATGTGGCCCCCCGGTGCCCCCCGCTCCCTCCCTCCCTCGGCCCTCCTGCACATTCCTCTCCCCTCAGCAGATCTGGCATGCCCCACAGGAGGCGGCGGCGGCGGCAGCAGCAGCAGCACAGTAATCTTTTCAAAAGGGCGGATTTGAGCGGCCGCCAGGGCAGCCGGCCAACTATTTCTCATTTGGAGCTGGCCTGGAGATGACCCTCCTGTTGGAGCCCCACTCTCAGGAAAAACAAAAACGCCAGCACCGAGTAAGGGAGCGCCTTGGCAACACTGGAGAGCCGGGAACAGACTAGCAAAACGAAAACAGGGAAACCGCAAGCCTGCTCTCAGGAACATCTGCACCGCCTTCCTGTGTAAAAAGAAAAAAAAATTAACTTAATACTGTCTGCATTAGCCAGAGGGACTTAACAAAAACATGGGAGGGCTGTGTTTCATTCTGTTTTTTCCCTGGAACTCTGTCTGCATGTTTTTTTTTCCCTTTGTCCATTTCCCTCTCTGTCTAACAATTTCCCGAGCCCAACCACCCCCCTCCATCCTCTCTTCCCTCCCCGCAGCCCTCCACTGAGCCCTGGCCTCTTGCACTCTCAGTGGAAGCCCACCCTTGGCTTGGGAGGAGCTGGTCTGGGTCCCTGTTATGCTTGCTCAATGATGGATGGACAGGAAAACTAAGAATCCGAGTCCAGCATTCCTGCTTTTACAGTGGGCTGAGCGGGCGGAGGGAAAAGCGGGGGAATTCCTGAGCGTCTTTGTAATCACTATATGTTTGACAGCGACTGCAGTGACCTTCATCCAAACTTGCGGTCAACCCCCAGACATGAGTGCCCAGTAATTATCTGGGTGTTTCTTCTTGCGAAAGTAAGAGAGAGCGAGAGAGAGAGAGAAAAAAAGGCAGCTTCCAGAAAAAGTGAAACAGAGAAAAAGAAGGACATGTGGAAATGTTTGGAGGCTTAAAGGCTTTGTGAGTCAGACCTAAGACATCAAATTCCACATGCTGGGTTCAGATATCGTGTCTGTATGCAATGTTTACTGCCACACTCAGCCCTTACTTGGCCACTGGGCCAATAAGACGCCCCTGTGGCCAGCTTTAGGGAGGGAGCAGAGGACGACAACAAAGAAAGCCCTTATGTTTCCCCTCTAACACCCCCCCCCCCCACACACAGACACACACACACACACACACACACACACACACACACACACACATACACACCACTCCAAAAAAAAAAAAAGCTCCAGTAAAAACTCATCACACATCTGCCAGATCCGCTGAGGCCTGCCTCCAATTATCCGCCCACCACGCTGGAATCCCAGGAAGGCTCTGTCCGGCAGAGCGTTTGATGTTGCCACGCAACATTTGACAGAGAACAGGGCGGCTTTGAAAATCAGAGTGTAAACTTGCCTGCCAAGTTTGACGTGAAGAAAGAGGGGATGGTGGTGGCGGAGGAAGGAGGGGGGCACGGCGTTGAGGGGGGGGTAGACGAGGAGGAAAATGCCACGAGATGGAAAGCAGCTGCTGACGGCTGGGAAACATTGCTTTAAATGGGCCCAAATGTGGTGGAGCACCACCAAACATCAGCCAAGTGGTCAGCATTTACCCTTCTGGGGCCTTTTGCTGATGTGTACAGAGGAGCGGGTTGCGAAAGCACTTGTGCATACCGGAACATATTTGAATTTCAGGCTCAAGCTTCTCCAACGGGCTTTAGCCATTAATTCTTTGTGTAATGTTTGGTATAAAAGTGCTGTTGACATCCTTCCAAGCAGGATTTATTTCACCAATTTTATGCGCTTAGTTCACTTCAGTGTAATTATCTACATCATTAGATAAATTCGGCTAATAAGGTCTTAGCAGCGAGGTCCAAATCATGTCTGTTATCGAGAGGGAAGCTGGACCGTCTCCATCTGAATTATCTTTCACACTAATTACGGTTTCAGAGCACAATGATGAATGTAAAGTGAAACCACGGCTGAACGCTGTGAACCTCCTCAGGCAAATGAGGTCACTCCAGCTCCAGTTTGTTTGGTAGTCTTTCCCCATTACAGTATCAACACTGTGATCTGGAAAGGTGACACCTGCGAGGCTTGACTGTCATGAGAAGCGGTGGCATAATGAACGGGCCACACCCCCTGACACAAAGGAAAACAAGTACAGTAGAGGAGTTGCATTCTTTCCCACGATTACTGGTAGAGTGAGGTAAGGTGAGCCGGATGAGTTGCAGCGCAAAACAAACGCCGTCGCGCACGCACACGATCCCACGCCCAGCGCAACCTTTCACTGCTGTCAGGTTAATAT
This sequence comes from Diplodus puntazzo, assembly GCA_963678695.2. Classification (NCBI taxonomy): domain Eukaryota; kingdom Metazoa; phylum Chordata; class Actinopteri; order Spariformes; family Sparidae; genus Diplodus; species Diplodus puntazzo. Next base: position 13,079,864 of record OZ023168.1, read on the forward strand.
GTCACACCTTGACAACGTCAATCTCTGGCTGTGAAGTGTTCATTACACAATTTTTGATTTGATTTAGAAATTACTTCTAAATGTAGATTATAAACTGTAACACATTCCACACAGACACACCTGTTCTCCACGCCGTTTGTAGAGTAAACAGAGATGATGGGAGATAATGGATGTCTCACTGCCTGACCGACCTGAGATCCACCAGCTTTAAGCAAATGAGGATTACTCGAGTCAACTCCCCAACGTTCAAACCGGCTCGACAACATTTCAGCACTTTGTTTAGTGAATACACCTGCAGTCATGCTTGAGGTTATCCTGCCTGCAACTGACTTCTCGTAAGGCTGCAGCATGATGTTCGCTGGTAATAAGGTGAGGTCAGACCACATGGTGCGAGAATATCATTTATGACTTGCGAAAAAAAAAAACAGCAACTGGAAACTGGAAACTGTGCGACGCTGAGACACACCCACCGTTGTCTCCTGCAGGATAGTGGCAGTAGTGATACACGGTGATCCCCCCGTCTCTTTGTCTCGCTCCGTTTAAGCTGCAGATAGAGTTACACACTCTCTTCCGGCCCAGAAAAAAAGATCACGTTGTGTCCTTTTGACGTGCTGGGCCGCATTATCTGTTCAAACAGGTCCAATTCACCGTTGCTGACACAGACAGGGGCCTGTTCGACAGGGAAGGCACGTACAACACATGCAGCATGTGACTCACACGGTGACATGCCGAATACATTAACATGGAGTGTAATACAAGGAAGTGGGCTTAGAACAGAGAGCCTCTTTTCCCAGAAGCAGAGTGGTGATGCAGGGCAGGCCTGCATATAATAATATTTTCAGAGGAAGGAGGTCTTCAAATGTGTTGAACTGAAAAGCAGATCAAAAGCAAAAAAGATATTCCATTTATGATGATGAAAGCAGAAAATACTCACATGTAAATATATAATATGTAGGATTTCTTTGTCGTATATTCTGTTGAGTTGCGTCCTAAAATGTATCCCAAATGTTTCCAGTGATGTTCAGACAGAGAAATCCATAATTTCATTCAAGACAAAGGTGCGTTTCATTTTGTCGCATGTTGCTGTAACTAAAGGAAACATCAGGAGGGAAGTCAGTGAATGTGACATGAAATGTATAATATTTAATAAAAACATGAACTAAACTTTAAAACATGACTTATCTGTAAACATTTCTGCCGGAGTCACATCAGAAAACTTCTCACCTGCAATGGCGTTTTTTTTAACAACATAGACAACAGCTCCCATGATCCAACATTACATCATCAAACTACACTACAATCTTATGAAAATAGTTGATGATTAAAGGGCCAGTATGTAAGACTTTGACATGATGTCTACGTATCATTTTGGAGAGTTATCCACGGAGTGAATAGAGCATTGCACCTTTGGGTGACATACATTTTGATGTACAGTAGTGTAGTTGTGTTTTAATATTGCAGCCCTCCACCTGCGTCCTCTCTGGGTACAAAATGGCGGAAAGCTTTCGTGCGTCGTGAGGGGCTTTCTCTGGGCTGGGAGAGAATTAAATAAATAAAGCAGTGAGAAAATCGTGTTTGAAAGGATTTACCCAAAGGGACATCAGCTGACTGTCTACAGCTGCTTTTGGCCCCTGGAGTGGTCTCCATGGCAACAGTCCTTCCAAATCTGGCCACTGCCGGCCTCGCTCCATCATAACAACAAATCCCATTGATGCGTCTCTGGAATGCGTTGGCCTGTTTCTCAGGGAAACCTGAGGCCACTTGCGCAGCTGCTCGGCTGAGTGGATGTACAGTTTCAGTGTACATCAGTGTCTCGCTGTGCTGAAAGCAAACCACACAGAAACAACACAAAGGTGGACCTTTGTCAGACTTACCGGGGTATTTAAAAAAGCTCAGAAAAAGTGTCTCTTTAAAGACTTTGCTCCTCCATCTCGTCTGCCGCCATTCAGTCTACAGGTTTTTTAAACATATTCTTCAGTCATTTACAAAATGAGTAACTCACTGAGAGCAGACTTCAGTGCCCCCACATAAATCACAGCCCGCAACACAACGTTTGAAGATGAAAAAGTGTATTTAAGCCTGGGCGTGTTGTCACTGTTGGCTTTTTTCTGAAGGCTTAAAAGCAATTTAGCGCCAATCCAGCTGCATCTCAATCATTTGACATTAAGCTTTTCACTCATTAAGATGTAATTGCCGTTGTCAAGCAACTGGCACATCATTGGTCAAAAATTAATTACCTCTCCGTGTAAAGCAGCCTCTCAATAATAAGTCAGTGTGTAAATAAAGACTAAAAGGGAGCCTTGAAGTCCCTGACTCATCCTTACGTGCGGATTCACGTAAGGATGAGTGATAAATTAGTGCGCCTAATGAGAGAAAACGTACGCTAAAACAATCCATGGATGGTTTGTTTGACGGTGGTAATTTCTGTGTTTACAGTTAATGAAACCTGCCTCAGATCCCGAGGGAGAGCACATTAAACTCTGTTGCCCCTTTTCAGCGTAAGCCTTGTGATTGCAGCATGAGGCTAAGGTAAATACGTGTCACTAGGATTCCCGTTGGGAGCGATGAAGTCAACCCTACATTTAGGAGTTTATTCATGGTGTGTGAAGCCTGGCAATGATTCCGTCTGCTTACGTGAGAGATAGACGGGGAGGGCCTGATATGGGCTCGCTCTTAGTTCGCTCTAAAAGCATCCCTGGAAACTTAAGTCGTAATATTGAGTTACTTTAATCAACTACTTCATGCTATTGATCTTGTTTCCCTCGCTGGCTTCTCGAGCAGTGAATGGATGTGCACAGAACAGTATGGTCTTTGTGTGAAGTGCCCCCCCCACCGCCGCCCAACACGACCTCCCTCCATCCGCTGCGGCTCGTAACCCAAGCTTCAGAGTCACAAGCTCCCCACCTCCACCCCCTCCTCCCCAAGCAGGTAACAAGACCAGCTGTCGCCATGGTTACGAGCCACAGCCAGTCTCAGGGCCGGGGTCCCAATCACAAGGACGACTCAATCACATCCAGCATCAGCTCGGCTGCACACAGGCAATCTCTTTCTCCATGCAACATTTCTGCAACACAAGATTTAATCACTTTGCTGCCATTCTGCTAAATGCTGTATATCAGGGGAAGGAGAGAGAGAGAGAGAGAGATGCCTGACCGCGGCTCAGAATAGCATGATTAACAGCCTGGAGTGGAGAGCACAGCCTCCGCTACCAGTTACTGTGAGTCAGCTCGAGATGCACACAGGCCATCTGGCTGCTAACTCACAAGCAATATCAGCCAAAAAGGGAAAATATGTAAAGGGCGTCATGACATAATGAGTGTGCAGCAGTTTCACAAGATATTGCCTCACAAATCATTAAGTGTGAGGTATTTTTTTTTTTTTTCACGGTTTCATCTGTTTTTCTCCCAGTTGCCTCTGCACCGTTATGTGTTTATATATAAACCTTTACCTCTAAAATATAATAACAAAGGTCAGGTCATTTCTAGACATTCTAATGGTAAAATGTTATGTTGTAATGTAATGTATTGTAATGTCATATTATACCTTCAAAGTAAGTTTATTCAATGTTTATATACTGCAAAAAATGTAAAATAAGGTTTTCTTTTGTATTTTAATAAGGAGGATTAAGTGTTAGCGGTATCTGCAGTATAGATCAATGTTCCCTGCATTAGTCCGTCCGCCTGCCCATCCATTCATCCCACCCCGGCTCTGTTAGACTGTTGCCATGGCAACTGGGTGAGTGAGCCAGCTCTGAAACGTGGCTCCTCCATAAAATTACAATGAATCCTATTCATATGGATTTCTCATCACCGCCGCAGCGTGTGACGAGAATGCACATCCGCCTGTGGAGGTGATCCATACTGAGCGTGTAAAATCCGAGGTGTGGACGTGTGAATTCCCATTAGCTAATTATCCACGTGTTTGTGTTGTACTCAGTCATAGCCGCAGCGTCCTCGGACGGACGCCCTCCCCCAGAAGTTACCATCTCCGTAACATTTAAAAAAACAACATATCATAGCACGGAAACAGATGAGGCATTATGAAAAATTAATCAAGTCTAAGAAGCCGCCCGTCTGATTATAATTTATTCAACCGCGCAATTAGCAACGGTTAATTAGCATTGGTAGCATACCTCCATCAATCCTAATAACAACAGTAACGCCAGTTCTCTTTGAAATGTAAAACCGCTGGAAATGCTTTCTCCTGAACAAGAAAGACGTTTAGACAGCGAAATAATAAATTCCCCACAATGCTTGTCTCATCAGTATTATCATTATTCTTATGAATAAGGAGCTCGAGCAGTCTCTTGCTGACGCGTATGAGGGATGGATCACTTCCACTCCCAACCCACGCTTCCTCATGCATAAATTCTCATTTGTTCCTGCATTAGGGTCATCCTGCAGTAATTGTTTGTTTTACTTCTGATGATTGAATAACAACCTCACGGCGGTGCCATGCTGTGTTTACCACATGTTGCTATGGTTCATGGGCTCCTTTAATTGGATTTTGTTGTTTCCTGGGAAACAAGGTAACCCACTGTATTGCTCAGCAACCTTACCAATTTACCCTGTGTGTGTTAAGATGCACGCTGATGGGTTTGTGTTTTCTGATTCGTCTAGCTGTTCCTAAATATAACCAGCTAAATGAGGCCCTGGAGTGCAGGAAAAGAAAATCATAATTCAGACACGGGGGGGGGGGAATGGAGCCCGATGTTTGTGACACTGAGCTGCACGTACAGGGCCTTCAAATTTAGCAATGCGGTGGGTAGGTTTGAGTGAGAGCATGGGGGCCAGTGTTTGTGTGCGTGGGGACGGGAGAGTGCTGCATCCGTGTGAACCGATGGGTGAATCATTACGAAGATAACGCACAAGCTGTTAGCTTTTTTTTTTTTTTTTTTCACCAGCGACTGTCAGGGCAGAGGGAGAAAGTGCTGTGACGAGTGGCATGTAATTACCGTGGCTCGCTGCCTCGCCTCGGCTGGACACTCACGCAGCCCCTCCACGTAAACAACTGCAACAAACAGCAACAACTGCGCTAAAAACGTCCTTGAGTTTGTCACTCTGGCTGCAAGCGGTCCTCTATCAGAAGCTTCCAGACTCTTGGTCCACTCGATTGCCTGAGTGACTAATCGCTTTAGAGGAGCGGGGACCAGCAAAGCCCAGGGGCAGTTCTGCAGTGCTCGAGTTTTTTTTGGGGGGGGTGGGGGACACTAGGATAGTGTGGAGCGTGAGTGACAGAGAGGCTCTGAGAAATGAAGGGTTGGCAGGAGGACGGGGAGGGAGATGAGTAGGATATGAAAGCAGGGACTGTTGGGGGTGCCAGCAGCATATCAACACCCACCTGACTGCAGGAGGTGATATCCGCCCGTGCTGGGCCTCACTTCCTCCTTTCCAATAACATGCAGGTGCCTCGGTTTGATTTCTTCTGAGGGGAAAGAACAAGTGTCTGTGCACGTCGTGAATCATGCAGGACGAGCAGCATGCAAAATTGATGCCGCCGCCTGCAAACTCCTCAATTATATAAGTTTGCCTGCATGTATGAATCTATTAATGCGTCTGCGGCGCGCTGTTTACAGCCCCGTGTTCGTGCGTGGATGTCTCACAGCTCTGCACAGCTGGTGTTGTGGGAGATGAAGAGGAGTCTGTCTCTCCCCTTTATCTGATATAGGAGATGATTGGAATATTAATGGACTACGCAGAGCAGAGCACAAGCGATGCCCAGGCAGATTTATTCAGCAATCAAGAGGATGTGATGCAGCAAAGAGTGAATGTGAATGAAGTCAAACAGTGTTGTCAGTGATGGTGTTTCTGGTGTTTTTATTTGAGCATCTTTCAAGAGATTTTTTATTTTTTTTTCTTCAAGTTTGGAAAAGGACTAAAAGAGAAATACCACTCACTCCTCAGGGCTTGATACCATTTGAAGATTGTTTTTGGCCTCGGCGAAAGCAAAGGAAAAAAAAAAGGAAAAAAAAAGAAAAACGTAATAATGAACCCTTGAGGCAGGAACAGAAATAGTTTCCCTTCGAAGGCCTTGTTTCATCACCTATTCGTTTATCATATGCCACCTCTATCATCTCACGGCGCCGCATGCTCCCTGCTCCTCGCTGCACCAGAGCCGCCGGCCCCGTCGGTATCAATCATCCGCCCCCCCATTCTCTCCTGCTCGTCCCTGCGAACCGGCCCGGTATGGAAACACGAGGACAGGAGCTCTGCCGTTGTGACGGGCGAGATTAAATGAAGGGGGATGAAAGAGTGAACGCTTCAAAAAGAACAGACGCGGACAAGCCGGAAAAATGACACTACTGACATGGCTAGCACTGACGGGGTTTCATTTGTTACTACCCGTCAAACAACACGGTGTGATGCTGGTGATGACTGAACACACGTTACTAAAATGTCAATGTTTGTAAATGTGCACATCCGAGCTCTTTACACACAAACGGCGGATACATGTAGCACACAGACACACGTGTGGTTATCATGCCCACATACTGTACATGAGCGTGCGTCTGAATCCTTTTCCCCCCTGAGATGCTTTCAAGAAAAGTATTTGTCTGTCTGTAAATATGTGCACATCTTTCGTAGCTGCCAACAAGAAAAACTAATGAAGGCAATTATGTCACAACTCCGGCACACAAAAGGTTCCTGTGAGCGTGTTTGCCATGGCAACCGGTGCCTCATCCTGTTTCATCATCGCTGACGAGTGACCGCTAACACAAGCAGCTGAGAAAACAAACCAGAGAGCACATTCAGGCAAACCCAACAGGGGGATAGTCGCTAAAAATGTTTCTCAGTTTTACAAACAACTGCGGACTTGATGGAGGTAACATTTGAAGTGTGCTCTGTCCTATTTCACAGCAACAATCTATGAAGCAATCAGCTCATATTACTTGACAAGTTCAGCTCAACATTTGACATCAATTAGCAGCTCTTGTCAGGGCTATTTTTAGCAATGACAGACAGTGACCGCTCCGCAACATTAACAGCTGTGAAATGATTCTGAATGGCGGCATTTAACCATAACACAGTATTAAGCTGCAGACAGACAGCAGAGGGTTTCTGTGTGTGTGTGTGTGTGTGTGTGTGTGTGTGTGTGTGTGTGTGAGTCGGCCACAGAGATGCTAGCCACCGCATTGGTCTTTGCTGGAGTCGGGCCAATGTCATTTCACAGCGCTAAGCCTTGTAAGATAAGATGGGGGACATCAGACCCTGACCAGCCCAAATGAATGGGATGTCACTTCTGCTTAGAACCACAAGCCTTGTCCTCTACACCGGTGAACGTGTGTGTGTGTGTGTGTGTGTGTGTGTGTGTGTGTGTGTGTGTGTGTGTGTGTGTGTGTGTAGAGACTAAACAGAGAGGACATATCCAATCCTAAGGAAAGGGTTCCACTGTCCGTACCCTGCCTGGTGAGATGTAATAAGACCCCCTCCCTCCTGCGCTGGGAGAAAGAGCGAGGACATCTGCTCAATGATAGTTGATTTTTAATCTGGCCGGGGTAATTGCCCTGAAACAATGGTGCTGCCCGAGTCCTGCAGGATTTGTGTTGCCTCAGGCAGGCGCAGGAACAGGTGGGTACGCTATTTTGCCTTCCGAAATTGAGCTCTTCTCATTTCAATTTTCAACAAACAGATATTTACACATAAAATCGGCACAATGGGAGCCTGGCAGCGATGTAACCGGTCATGTCGGCGGTGCCAGCCACAACCTCAGCCTGGCCACAGATCATCTAAAGGTTGCTCTCGTCAGATGAGGTTGAAAGGTTGTTTATTTCAGACTGTGGGCCAGGGGTGTTGCCGTGGCAACCTTTCAGGGGTCTGGCACCGACGGGCACTGGGGCGGAGCTTGGCGCCGGCCTGGGAGGCAGCAGGCACACAGGTGCCCCGGCCCGAGCAGCTGCCTCCTCTGTCAGATAAAGAGCGGCTTGTTGTTTTCTCCCTTTTCCCCCCAACACACACGTCAATCTCCCTCGCCCTTTTCACTTCTCTGTCTCCTCTCTCTTCTCTTCCCCTTTTTTCTCCTTGGCCTTTGATCAGGGATTGGATTTGCTGGTAGAATGACAGAGACAGGAAGTGCTCCGAGGCACAGGAGGGGCCGAGGCGGGGGGGCCCAGGGCCGAGGCCAGGGCTGTCCACAGTGCTCTCTGTTTCCCTGGGCCTGCGTCATCCATGGCCTGGCCTGGCCCGGCAGACACAGAACCTGGCTTTCAGCCTTGTCTCTCATCATGGTCTATCTGTCAGACTGTCCCAGTCACAACAGCCCAGGCCCACTGATCACAGAGAGGGGGGGGAAGAGAGAGGCTGCAGATTGTAGTCCTGCCTGGATACAGCCCAGGGCACAATGGCATCATGTATTTATCCACAAATCACAAAGGTGACCTCCTCTGTGTCCTCCAGCTGGATCACGACCTCTGACCCTGTCCATTCTGTCCAGCAGGATCACAGGATTTCACTTCTCTTACTTCTTGTCCAATACTCTCAACTGACTTAAAAGCCACTGGCTGGCACCACAAAAACAACAATAAGGAGCTCTAAATACTGACAGTGACTAGACTTGACTGTAACAACCAGTGGTTAAACTCAAAATACTCACCAACAATTTCAACTGTCTGACTCAAGCTTAGAGCAAAATAAACTGTAAATAGCGCAACTGGAGCTCATTATCCTCTGTTATAGTCCCTCTCAAAGAACTTAACTCAAATTGTCAGCAGGAATCTGAAAAAGAGCAGTTAATCATCACATGATACTATTTTAAGCTAACTACAGTGAGCCAGACTAAATTACCTTCAACTGTGGATAATTTCTAGCATCTACTGTGTACTGCAACTCAGCTGTGCTGTAGAAATAACGGTGAAAAATACAACACACGTGGACTGTGATCTGTTTCTCTGTACCTCACTACATGCTATCCTATCCTAGAAGACAGTCACGTAATTTCTAACATTAAAGGGGCTATATGTAATTATTTTTAGTTTAACATCAGACACACTGAAATCATTCACTAAAATCATGAATGGAATGTGAATATATAGCAGTATTGACATTAAAATGTGTTGTGTTCCAGAGATATCCACTGGAGTTAGCATGCTAACCAGCTATCCCCGGCTGATCCCGGTCCAAAACTCCTGAGCCAGCAGTGAAAATACAAACACTCCTGGTCAACAAGCTCCCAGTCCCAACCGCTAGCTGAGTGGCTAACTGAGTTTTCTAGCAATCGGCAGTTATAGTCAGCAGTTAGAGATCTCTGGTGATATGCTGCGCCCCTTTTTGTTTCGAGTATGAACTTGACAGGTGGCCATTTTACTTACATATTGCACCTTTATCAAATGGACAGCTTGACAAATACACATATACACAAATACACATACAAACATGGTATCCTATGTTCGTGTATTTAGGCTATGGAGCTGGAGAGAGGAGGCAATTAGCCTAGCTTAGCATAAACATTGGAAACAGGAGGCGAAAGCTGGACTAGCTCTTGCTAAAGCTCCTCGATAAGCTGCATTCATCGCATTTGTTTAACCCGCACCCAGACAAAAATGTACAAGCAACAATTAATTGTTTTTAAGGAAATCATATACTGTAATTATTTCTTAATCTATTCATGGAAAGAACCAATCTATTTTTTGTCCCCCTGCTTTCAGTCAGGGCTAAACTAAGCTAACTGCCTCCTGACTCTATTTCATCTCCGACATGAAATCAGATAATATATCCCAAAATGTCAACCTATTCTTTGAGGTTGTAACACCCACTATTTTAAAGGTGCCGGCGGCCACAGAATTTAGTTGGAGCATTAGTAGCATAATTAAGCTACAGTAGCTGCAAGTCTTTGTATGAACAAGTGCTGCTGGCACTTCTCAGAAATATGCACATGTGTGTATGAAAGTGTAACACCAGACTGCTTGTTCAGTCTACATTACAGTACATGTGCTCGGGGCCACTGACAGCAGGGTGGCTTACTTACACAAACTTTCTGCCTCAGCCAACCTGAGTTCTCCTGCGACGCCCTGCCCTCCTCCCACTGTTTACCGGCCAGCGTATCCTGTTGATTTGATTCAATTACAACACACTCTGTGACGGATCTGTTTAACGTGGCCCGCTGCCAGGGAAAATAGTCATGTTCCCAGCAATTCTAAGAAACCTAGCATAGTGGTCACGGAGTCCATGATGATGACATGTCAGCACAAGGCTAACACAGCACGACCCTTATAGTCACAACTCAGCACAAACTGCGGCCTTGATGCTTTGCACAGGCCGTACTCACATGTGCTTTCACCCATTCAAGTCAATAAGAGATAATTGGCAGAACGTAGGTGGCGGATTTACATGAAACACGTGAAAAACTCAGCGACCCACAGGACGGTAATGTTCGACTGCACAGCCTCACTTTGTCCGACTTTAAATTCATTTGAGCCGTGCGGATTCTGGCAGCGAGCGTCTCTGTTCCCCTTCCTTTCCTCTGAGAGAGGGTAAAGTTCAGTCGATATCCCCTCAAATCGCTCCAAATATCTTTGGCGCCACTTCAAAATAAGCATGAAGCATTCCTGCGCCGACAATGTAAAAATCCGAGGCAGCTGTTTTGTGCTTCTAAGGCTTATCTTCCCCGTGTAGAGACATCTCCGGGCTCCGGGCTAACACAATAGCCAGCTGTGGCCAAGTGGAAATAAAAAAAACGACGATTTAAGATCGCGGGATTACTTTTTCTGTCCCCCTGCAAAAACTCCCTCCCACAGGGTGAAACTATTTAGTTTATACGAACGTAACACTATAACTGCGCAGTAATTTCTTTGGCAGCGGCTCTGAGCTGGCGTGTTTCTGAGAGCCGTCTAGCTGCTGAGGGATTACAAGCTGTTCAAAGCCTCTGTAGGTATGTGGGTTTGGACGGCTGATGTTTTTCCACAGCAGTAAATGGTATTGCAGTTAATTCTGTATTTTGGCACCGATGTGCAGCTGGAAAACAACTTCTCGCTGCCAGAAGCTGTTTATTATTGCGGAGTGCTTTTACCCAAAATGGCCATTCAGCTACTGTGGTGTCCATGTTGTTCTGACCCGGTTGCGTGGTAACCAAGCGAGAACGTGGCAGGATAGACTTGAGCATGAGCACGCACAGACACACACATTATTAGAGTGTGCAAACACAGCAGGTCATACGCGTCTGAGAGTGTGAATCTTTGCAGAATAAGACGGGATAGGAGCTCTACCTTTATCTGACGCAGCATTTTTTCAGTAAAGTCATGCGTGCATTGATATCCCGAGCCGCACATTAAGTAGACCACAGTTATTATCTCCAAATGCGGTGCAGCGTTTTTCACTGAGTCGTATCTGGAGCAGCTGAGATTTCCTTTTATTTTTAGCTGAATCTTCCACGCAGGCTATTTTTTTTCCCCTACAGCATCACCAGAAAAGAACAAACATGGCCGCCGCCTCCTGATATAGATACGAATCAACATCAAAGCGCGGAAAACAGCGGGGTGGAAAACAGCAGGAATGCACACAATAGTGGAGCAAAAGTCCCAGGAATGGGTTAACAGTGGACTCTGGCTTTCATTTCCTCTTCTGTTCCATCTGAACAAACAAGGCGGGTGACCTGACAGAGCACAGAGGGGCGGGGCGGGTGGGGTGGAGGAAGAGAGGGGTGGTGGTGGTGGGAGGGGGGTGCCGTGACTGGAATATAACCAAAGAGAGGGGGGAAGGAGGGGGGGAAGGCGAGGGGAGGGAGAGGACGAGCAGACCACGTGATGGTGAAAAGCCTGCAGGCTGGTGTGCTGGGAAAGGCAGACAGAGACATCCCCCCATATTGACGCTGCCGTTTCACCACAACAACAGTTCTGGGAAATGGCCGCCGTCTGTACTGTAGCTACTATTTACATGGAACTGATTCAGCCTCGCTTTTCGCTTTCATCATCGGTGGCTGGTCTGACCCCCACGCTCCACTCCTACCATTGATTTCCCTCCACCCTTTCTCTTTTTCTCTTTATTTTTTTTCACAAGGTTTTATCTTGCATGAATGAAAGCAGAGAAATACAGAGCAGATAATAATGATGAAAAATAAGGACGGCAAGATAAACACAAACGAGTGTTGCAGGGTAGAAAAAGGCAGCAGTGCTGAGGGATGATGAAGGAGGGAGAGAGTGCAGTCTGGACCAGAAGCACTGGAGACATGAGTCATGGCGAGCAATCTCCCAGGGGGCTCGTTGGTGCAGTCTATAAATGGAAATAGCAGAAAAACAGCGGCTTCCCTCGCCCACCCAGGACTAGGTTATGCCTTATTAGAATTTGATGGCTTGTGACAGCGGAGGCTTTGTTTAGCCCCAGCCTGAACTTCATTCTCTTCGCTTTTCTTGACCTGGCAATGGAAAAGGGGATGTAAATGAATACTTACTAAATATATATATTGATTTTCATATATGTATATATATATATATATATATATATATATATATATAAATATATAGTAAGCTGCTTAGTGTCAGAAAAATTGTTCAGGGGTGTGAGAGTGTGTTACTGAAAACAGGTCATGAGGTGTTTTTAAGTAGAAACTCTTGGTGAAAGTAGCTGCCTTAGTTTTCTCACAGAAAGTGCAGCCTATATCTGTTAAAGTAAGTTGATGAGTGACATGAACCAGTTAACTTGGCTCCTCGGTTCCCCCGGCTACCCTGCTGCGGCGCTGGCCTAGATCAAATATTGCCAGATATCTGGGACAACCGGAATAAAAAGAATGTCTCGTAAAGTGACCAAGACGGAAGCATCGCCTCGAAAAATACACAGAATGTGTTCTTTGATCTGTAGCGCAAAGGAACTAAATATATTTACTGGCACTTGTATCTAACTTGGGCCGCACGAATATTGTACTTTTAACTCCTCCACATATATTTAACACTTCAGTATCTACTTACTCTTAACTTTGAGATTTTACATAAATCCTCTCATAAGCTTAAAAAATACAACACTTTGTAAAGGGACAGTTCACCACAAAATCCCCAAATTCATATTTTCCTCTTACCTGTAGGGCCTTTCATTCAGATTGTTTTGGAGATATCGGCAATAGAGACGTCCGCTTACTCTTGAATGTTACGGAACGGCATGACACTCGACTTGAACCCAGGTACTGAAGATTGTTTGGTAACAAGAAGAAAGTTCCTACATGAAACTGCTCATAACAAAGTCTTAAGCAGCTGTTCACTCTCAAACAGGTATAATAATCCAGTATTTCACAAACATTCGGCCCAAAGTTGGAAAAATGAATACAAATATGTGTCGTAGAACTTGATTTTCATATGTTTTTTTTTTAAAATTCTCTGTTAAAGGTAGAAAGATAGTTGACTGTTGAGTCTCATTCCCAGGTCGACAAATATCGATGCTTTGGGTCGGAATTTCAAGACGACTACCGACCCAGTGTGCTGGTATTTGACGAAACCGGGGAATGAGACTCAACAATCACCCACCTTTCTGCAGAATTGCCTTCCATGCATTTAAACACTTTGTAAAGAATCTGAATATTCCTCCTACCACTGATGAATGTTAAAACTAAAGGTACAGCCCCACAAGAGACGGCACCATGTCAGACAGAAGAGCAGATGTTATATTCAACGCATATTTGGACAATATCAGCGCTCTACATTCACCTGCCTTTGTTCTTCCCGTTAAAGGGACAACTGGCTAATTACACGTCTGTTTGATTTCGTCAGCGGCGGCGTCACATCAACCTGCTCTACCTTCCCTCCCTGTGCAATCTGCCCACCTGCTTCCATGGTAAGCAGACACACCCTTACCCACCGTTACACCCTCCTGTAGCCTGCAGCTAAAGTGGAGCTAGTCTGCACAGGAGCACAGACGCAGACAGAGCTCCAGCAGCCCGGCCGCCATACCAGAGGAGGGAGGGATCTACGTTGCCGCGGGCCTTTTGTTAGCTGCCACGACGAGAAAAAAAACTCCCCTCCAGGTCGTGTTTGCTCTTCTCTTTTTTCACCTGTCGTCACTCCGCTCTCTTTCATCTGTGGGGTTCATTTTCCAGCTCATGCCTCGAGGCGGTGAAGACATTAACTCAGTTGAGTAGAAGTGAGAGGTAAAGTGACAGCGGTAGTTTTAAGTGCCTTACTAAAAAACACCACAGAAGCCGCCTTTGGCTCTTTTTTTTTTTTATTGTGAGGGACTGTAAAGTTTTTCAGGTTGGACTAATATGAACAAAAGGGGGTTGCAGGTGAGGGGCCGCGGCTCCTACCTGAAGGCTACCCCCGTCTTTATTGTTGGGGTTGTTGTTTTAGTCATAATACTGTGTGTTTACCTGGAGATGATGCTGATGTTCCCCTGGTGACCGGTATCAGACAGCTCTGCTGTTTCATCACTGACTGTTGTAATGTTTTGGGCAGAGATAGAATAAATGTCTGGGACAATTTGCCAATTCCTTCTGTGTTTGTGTGTATGTGTGTTTTTTTTTGTGTATGTGTCTAATTCCTCTTAAAAGCATTGAAAACAGAGGCCACATTTCACATATCTCAAGCCACCGATATTGGGACTTTAAAGGTGCACTATGTAGTTTGGGGGTAGACATTTCCCAGATGATCAGTGAATGTTTTATTTTTGTCTAAACAAATAAAAAACACAAAATTAAAGGTCTACTCTCAACTTTTTTGGGGGAAAACGTCTTTAGTGGAGAAATTTATATTTTTATGCCTAAACAAACCGAATAAACAATCTTTCGTTGTTTTCATGACTGAATAAACAAACTGACCTTAAAGGACAACATAATTTCATACTGTTTTACTTTAGTTTATATGTGGCGGACCCTGCCACGTTTCTAGCTACAAACAGTGTTATGGACACAAATCATTTGTATTATTACCTCATTAATATTGTGAATATTAGAATATGAGTTCTGAATTTCCCCTCCAAAACTACCTATTGCCCCTTAAACTTGGTAGTACCTTGTTTTAAAAACCAGACTATAGAGATAAGTCAGCATCACTGCAGAAAGTATTTTCAATGCATATTTAGCAGATATGCAGCCAATGCCGCAAACCGAACGGCAAGTAAATGAAAAGATCTCACAAGTAGAATGAGTCTTCAGAGCTGAATATACTGTAAGTAAACATGAGATGTTGAAATGTTTCTCAGTCTATTTTGGGGACATTTTGACAGGAACACAAAAACAACCAACTCTGATATAAACATCTCATCCCGAAACATCTCCTATGATTCACTGCAGTTGCAATAACAATAGCTGCCATTAGCTAGTTAGCCCAGTTAGCTGCGGTCCTTTTAGCTGACCCTGCCTGCAGTGGGAGCTCAGAGCACCGGGGGAGTGTTTCCGTTTACGATACTGGCAGGTTAGCATGCTAACTCAGATGTCGCTGTTGATTCTTAAAATGTTGTTGGTGTTTTTTGTGATTTGTTTTGAATATTGACATCTAAAATCTTTACATATTGCACCTTGAACAACAAGGGACTTAAAAAAGCACCATATAAGTGCGTTATTCATTAAATCGCCTCCATCTTGCAGGATATTTTGTTGGATTGCAAACCGACTAATACAAAATGGCATGTAGTTTGTTTTGTGTATGATGCAACTGACAGCAACTAGTAATAATGCGGCAGGACAGCGGTAATGATGTGTTTTTTAGTTTCAGTTTATAAGCTTTATTTGTTTTACCTCCAGCTAAATGAGAGTACTGCTGGTTCAGCTCGGCGTAAACAGCCCACAGGGGCTCATTCTCAAACATAGTCCTCCTCCATAAACTGATCTCACCGCAGGGCTTTGGCTATCCATCCCAGCAGCCCTCTGGCCCCGCATGACAACAGGAGGCCTGTTTTTCCTCGCAACATAGCAACACCGCCCTGAGCTAACTCTGACCCTTGACAGTCAAAACATATTATTGGCTCAGGTGACAGGAGCTTCACACTAAGAAATACAAATAGACCAGGTGTAGGATGCCGTAAGTGTTCGCGCTAGCTGTCGAGCAAACACAATGTCACTTAGAGGTGATTTGAATGTACATGGTGAGCACATACCACATTTTTGTTTTGTAAAATAATTTTCCAAAGAGGAATAGTAAACAAAGGATGCCAGAGCGTGAGCTCAGGGCCACGGGGAGAACCGGAGAAGCAGACATTTGAGTCTCATATTTCAAAGCCACGGAGATGGTTCAGGCCTCAGCTGGGCCACATCCACTGTAAGCCTGATTCATCTTGACATCTTTGCAAGGTTAAAGACTCAGGAAAACAAATCTACAGCGCCTCACACCTGGGCGTTATCCAGCCAATCTATAGCCGCGGGAAGATGGAGTTGTTCTTTTTCATTACCGCTGCAGGGGCTTCAGAGTCACTGTGGAAGACTCCTTTCCCGCTGCGCCGCCGCCGCACCAGCATAAGTCACACAGAGACAGAAAAGAAAGCAAGATAGGTAATTCACCGTCATGTCCTTACACCTCCTTCAACAGTGTCTGTTGTTTGTCCTCAAAGACAGTGTGCTTCTGTTTATATGCCCTCATACATATCAATTACTTTACGACTTGGGCAGTGTCATCCTCAAGGTGCTTGAAAATTAGGTTTCAATGTCAGCTGAGAGGCACATTCCAGACGAAAATAACAGAGCTTTCACCTCCAGGCTGTTCAGCCTCCCCGTCAGCACGCAGCGACTGAAACCGAAACTCTGCCTTCCAAATAACACTGAAATCCAGGCTTACACAAGCAACGTATTCCTCTTGCATCAGCAAACGAACTTCTTTCCACATAACAGTTCAGCTGTCAGCAACTATGGTGAGTGTTTATGAGGAAAGAAAGGAGGGGAAGT
Organism: Diplodus puntazzo; assembly: GCA_963678695.2. Taxonomy (NCBI): domain Eukaryota; kingdom Metazoa; phylum Chordata; class Actinopteri; order Spariformes; family Sparidae; genus Diplodus; species Diplodus puntazzo. The sequence goes on from OZ023168.1 coordinate 13,096,649, forward strand.
GAAACCTCTCTGCGCCTCTTTGTTGCTCGAGCACATGGAGGATTGGATTCCTGAAAACTCGGACTGCAAAAAATGGCGTCACCCTTGCTCTGAGTCAGACACACAGAGTGTGCCCTGGATGAACTTCCTGTTTCAGTCTGCCACAGATATAGGGTTTCTCCAGCCCAGCCACACACAGGAAGTGAGTCACACTTATTCACCAGTCGTCTGCAGACTGCAGACTCTTCGAGCCCCAGAGTGACAGGCCGTGGAGGGGGCCAAATTAGCTTCTGAAACTTTAATCTCCTGCAACTCAATTATTTAATATCTGAGCCACCCACTTCAAAGGAATACCTCAGCTCCCTCCTCCCTGGCTGCCTTGATGGAGGCTTTCATTCCCTTCTCCTAAAGGACTCACCCATTTCATATCTCTACCCTGCGGTTTGAGTGACGCTCTGCTGAAATCTTACAGTGCTCCCTGAAATCAGAGATATACCGCACTAATAAACCTCAGTGCATGAGGAGCTGGAGGTGAAATTAAAGCATGAAACTTCCGTTTTTGTCACTATGTATTCACAGATCCTAATTTTGGATCCCCCATCCAATTGTAAAACAATCATTTGCAGCTGCAGAACGTAATCTCCTCAGCCTCAAAAAAGCACGAAGACGAAGCAATTACTGTGATTCAGAACAGAGCGTGAATACAAAAACCTAATGGAAATATGCAAAACAAGCTTACGTAATAAATAGGAGATGAATTTTAAATGCTAAGAGTGAGAAACAGCTGCGCTTGTGAGACAGAGTCACGTTCTCTACACAACGACGAATGTCCTGAATGTAAATGATGTCCTTGTTGACGGTCCGATTCATAATGGAAGTGATGTCATCGAAAGTGAAAAGGCAGCAAAGGTAAAGGACAGAAATAACCTTGAGGCACGTGGTCGTAAATTATTTTGGAATTGGCCTTGATTTTTGTCTCACCCAGCCACGTAACACATTTCCAGATCCGCATAGCTATTGGCTCTGTGGAAAAGTGGATCAGAGAAGTGGAAAGTTAATCCCCAAGACCTTCCCAGCCTGAGACGAGGAGAGTGTGGGGGCTGCTGGCAACTGCAAAGAGGCATGGGGGCTTTGTGTCTCTGGGGATTCACACGCAGGCAGGCAGGCAGGCAGGCAGGCAGGCAGATCCTACTGCAGTGACACATAAAGCCATGAAAATACAGACATCCAGACGTGCAGAGATATGAAACACCTCCTGATACACTAAAAAAAAAAATCACTTTGACATTCGTGTCTCATTTGATGCCTTTGTATATCTCTGAAGCCACGCATGGTATTTGATGGTAGCATGCACGGCAAAGCCCATCTTTACACATTTACTTACTTGTTTACTGTCCGCAATTTCAAAAGTTGAATATTTCAAGCGGCAATCCAAATACAAGTAAAGTAACAATAGTAAAAAAAGAAATAAAATTATACAATAAAATAAAAGAGAGAGAGAGATAACCCTTTTTGCATTCATCCTTCACTGGATTCCCTGCATGGCTAATGTTAGCTAGAATCAACATTAGCTGCATTCTCGAAATGAAATATCGGAGCGAAGTCAAACGCTGCCCATTATTCTGACGGCCCATTAGTCTGAAAAATGTCCCGTTGGACCAAATGTGACAGTCAGCCGTTATCTCCCAAAAAGAAGCACACTGCTCCAGAGGCCTGTTGTTTCCGCAAATATCCGCCCTCTCTGGAGTTTTTTGCCCTGAATAAGTGGTATTGAACAAGCAGGAAAGGATAATGTCAGGTGACTTTGGTCGTCATGGTGACATCAGGTGACATCTGACACAATAAACAATATTTGTGAAATGGTTTACACACCAAAACTACTAAGTTAGCTTTAGGAAAATATAGTTTGGGTAAAAATAAATTTGTTAGTTATGTCAGGTTATGTTGAGTGTGAGAGTGTATTTTTGTAGCAAATCAGGTTTGTTTTCAGATCAGCAGTGTGTCAGTATATGGGTGTCGGCTAACGGTCTTGTCCACACACCCAGTCATCATGCATCGAACTTTATTTTTGCAAAAAGCATCAATGAGCCATAGAGGCCTTTGGTTCCTCGCTGAACCTTTTTATGAGAGGAGGTTTGGGATTATAGTCTAGCCTAACAACACATAACAACCATCTTTCAAAATGGTAAACAGGAACAACCGTGGCTGCCAGCATCACATCATATCTGGCACCATCCGCATGGAACAGATGGCTTTCCAGGCAGACTATATTAAATGTACCTAATGAGCCAGAGCATGCATGATCTCATACTACCCTACTTCCATCCTTAATCTCCCCATATCATGCACATGTGTGCGGGTGGAAGCGAGCGGTGCCGCCAATATGTATGTGCTAATGCGCCGGGTGCATGCATACAAATGCAGATGTGTCTGAGCGGGCGCAGGATGCAGGATATTCTCTGTTCCCTTAAAAGCCTTTTTCTAAGTGGAATGACTCTATCAAGGGAACAATGGGTATTCTGAGCCCGGCAATGTGACAAAGGTTCACACTGACACGCTTTCCTAAATTAGGCTGTTCATGTGCAGGAGGGAAGTGAGCCCTGCTCCTATTCTTCTTCTCTTCTCGAAGGTCATTGTGTAGACAGGAAAGGCTGCACAGACATATGACTTGACATGCTCCCTAAAGTAGGTTATGGGTACTCTACTTGCAAATGTAAAATTGCAGAGGAGCGCTATTAAAGCAATGCATCAAAGGAAAAATGTAGCATGTTGAAGCTAAAAGGCTCTTTTACTGTCATGCATGATAAAGTGTTGCAGGAATTAATCCTAAAACGCCGAAGGAAGCTAGCATGTTTGCACCTCCGGTTCCATCATCTGGAGGTCGATGGGTTTTTTTGAATGGGTCAGTTAAAATGCCTGAAAGAAGGTTACTGTATACACAAGCGTAAGATATTTTCACATTTTATTTTACGACATAATATACGTCAGTAAATGCTCCACATTTCAATTATAAAGCATTCATATATCTCAAAAAAGGTGGTTGCTAACAAGTGGCTAAATGAGGCTACAGAGGGTGCCGGTGACATTAACACTATCATACTGAACACTCGTTCGAAATTAATATAGCTTTCAACATTTTTTTTCTTCTGTATGCTACAGAAAAACATCATCCCTGCCACAGTCTATTGGGGATTTGGATAAATTGAGGTTTATTGTTGCAGAATGATGTATTGTCGCGGTCAGACGCTAACAATTGCATTGACATTTTAGACACATGAATTTCCCTCGGGATAAATAAAGTATCTATCTGTTTAGATGATGGTCTTATTCAGTAATAAGCTAATAATTCCCAGATCAACAACAACACAGGTGACCTAAAGGGTGCATCTCTCTTGAGGTGCAAGTCATCTGTCTCTGACAGCTGGAGAAAGAAACCCTCCCACCTCCGCTTCACCTTTTCACCTCCAAACATGGAGGGATCTGCAGCACGGGGAAAACCAAGACCTTAACTGGTGTCATTATGAGATAACCTGCGTTGCGTCAAACCCTGTTTTCCTGAGATGCATGTTTCCCCGCTCGCATAAACATGGGCTGCTCACGAGGACATTGCAACATTGCGGAGCGGAGTTGCAGATGTGAACAGGGAGGCCTTTGAAGGAGTCCAAGCCTCCTCGATTTCCACCGCCCTCCTGAACTCCCACCGCACAAGTCTGCTTCCAGGAAACCAGCTGTTGGACTGAGGGAGAAGGGAGGAGGTGATATTCTATATCAGGGCTGTGAATCACAGTTCCATGCTCTGGGTTTTTCCTATGGTGGTTTGGCTGCCCGGCTGGCTGAGCGGCTGGCAGGGTGCACAAGGAGGAATGTGTTGTGGATGGACTGGCCGGGAGACTGGGACAGGGGGTTGCTGGGTTATTACGTGGCCCCGGGGGTGCTTATTTAAACCAAAGTCCTGTCTGGACTATTGCACTCAAACACTGTTATTGTACTGCAGCTGCATGAGACACAAAGGCAGAGAGCTAGAAATAGGGGGGAGGAAGAAGCAGAGAGGGAGTCAGAGAGAGAAAGAGAGAGTGATCGTGTGGGGGGGGGGGGGGAGGTCTGGACAATGTCATCCCTCCTTCCCAGGAAACAGCACAAACAATCAGTAAAAATGAGAGAGCCCAGTGGAGCAGGAGAGGGGAACAGCGCAGGGACATGCCATAATTAGGCACCGGATGATGAAAGTGTTCAGCAGAGTTAAAACTGGACCGAGAACAAACCCCACATTGTGAAAGTATCTGCAAACTGTAGCTGCAGGACGTCTGGGGGCCAAAACCAACAGCAAAGATCGATCATTCAGATGCAGAGCAATCATTTTAATCGAAGGAGACGGATCTGTTTTCCGGAGACTGGAAAGTCCAGCGTCATGCAAACATCAGCAGGGAGCTGAGTCGGAGGATTCGTGCGAAGCGAGAGGGGGAAACTCAAAAGAGCCTGGCCCACACTGTGGAATGGCGGAAATCCTGGTCTGATTGTGCAGCAGTGTTTGCTTGTGCTCAGACAGCTCCTAGGAAAGGAATGTGTGGCCTACATTCCCTCCCGAGCCCCCCCCCCCAGCCTCTGCCTCGCCAACGCCAACACTCGCTGTCAGCACGGCAAAGTTTAAAAGGCTGCGCATCCAAAACAATAAAGGACGGAAACACTCGCAGCACATGGCACTGGTTTTACTGGCATTTTCCAGTGAGTGATGCAGTTTATAAAGAAACACATGGGAAAGTACAGCACTCGCACACAGGGGGTCGGGGTAGGAAAGGGTTAAGTCTACTGCAGAGAGAGAGAGAGGAAGGGGAGAGGAGTGGAGGTGTGGGGAGACAGAAGGGATTGGAGTGGGGGTGGAGAAGGAACCTGTGTGTGTGTGTGTGTTGGGGGGGGTGTCAGCGCTGCATTCAGATGAAATTAAATGGAGGCTAAAGTGCTGACTCATTGCGTTTAGGCCCTTTATTACCTGCTCCGTCACACAGGCTTTATGGGGTGGGCTGCTAGGAGCTAGGCTGGGGTGGAGGTGAGGGGGTGGTGGTGGATGCAGCGGCAGGCAGGCAGCCCTCATTTACAGGAACCCTTCTGGAGGCAATAACACCACAGCCAGCCCGCCAGCCAGCCAGCCCCGCGGCTCACCTGCACTCTGCAAAAGTACCCTTTAGGACAACCCCACACAAAAAGACACACACACACACATGCATCCCCCACCTCTCTCATTTTGGGCTAAACAGGAGGAAGTCTGCTTTCGCTGCTAATGAGACATCAAGGGGAGCTGGGGACTCGGGGCTCACTTTGTACAGGCTGGTCGGGTAGGCCGGTGTGTCATGCTGAGTGTGTATCTGTGCGTGTGTGTGTGTGTGAGAGAGAGAGAGAGAGAGTAAAGAGCCTTTGTTTGCTTTTCTGTACTTCCTGGTGATGTAGTAGTGCTGTGGTTTTTACACCGCAAGCGATGTGAGAAACAAAAATGCTGAGAGTGCATCCAGCCTGCACGTCTAGAAGAACGCTTGTGCTCGATGAGAAAAGAGTTGGCTGCAGCCGAGCCCGCGTGCGTCATCCGATCGCGTCCTGATACTGTTAGATGTGTAAACCATCACGGCAGCATTGACGAGGGCGACAGAGTTGTTCGCGGTGCGAAAAACAGCGGTGGGAGCGGTAACGCGAAGCGCATTTCGGGCAGCGAGCAATAGCTCGATACAAGATGTTTGAGGGAGGCACGTTTTGGCATTCGGTGCTGTCATATCCCCCCCAGAAAGCTCAACTTTCCTGAATTCGAATCGGATATTTGTGGGTCAGAATTGTCACGTCTCGGAGTCAGCATGTGCGTGATGTATGGCTGCGGCCAGACTGGAGCACTCACTGGCTGTGGAAAGCGCTTATTGCTGCTGATCAGACGAAATGGACTCCAGCACTGTGTCAGGCTCCAGTTTGTCTCAAATGGTCTGGGCAATCAGAGCATACAGCAAATAAATGGATGCATTCTCTCTGTCCTGGCTCTGCTTCTCCATCTCCCTCATTACTCTCATTACTCTGCAGCTTGTGGGTTATCTAATGCTCTCCCCATGGCTTACGGTTTGGCTGGGGATTAGACTCATTTTTCCAAGGGCATTTTGTAAACAACCCTGTGTGCCTCCCTGTTCCCGTGGGCTGAGCTGATGTAGCAGCAGAATTTACGACCTCGGAGGCCTTGTGGCCTCACTCCCATTGCAATACATTATTCAAATTCATTCTCTCTCTCTCTCTCGCACAGAGCGGAGGGCAATTATTTGAATATCCGCAGGAGTGCAGCTGGAGTGGCGCAGCTCATCTTCAACAGCAGAGACGGCGAAATTGCCTCACTCCGGCGGATCAAGGTTGTAGGCAATGAAACACTATAATTTATGACACAGTTTGATATTTCAGTGAAGTCATTGATTCCCTCGTGTCAGACCTTGGCAAGGACGGCCCCAGAATTCACAGAATGTAATTCCAATTCTGCCTCGATGAGGAAATTTTTTTTTTTTACAGCACTAATTGGGCACTTGGCTGGCTGCACATGCTCTGAAATGGATTTTCGCCTGAATCAACAGAAACAGCCCTCAGAAATTCAACATCTTGCCCGTGCCCTGCAAATTATTTTCAAGGCTTCTGTGCAGAGTGGAGCGAGCGAGGGGCACAGTTTGTGTACTTCCTGAAGAAAGAAACAGACTGATGTCGTGCATGCAGCAAGTTACTGAAGCTGTCCCACTTTCAGCAGCGAGCGGATGCAGTGTCCTCATTTCTTGTAGAGCGATGCTCCTCGCTGTCACACACCTACCTACATCATGATGTAAGTGTTGTTAACACCGCAACAACACATGCGTTTGCACCATTCACAGATTCCATTGCAGCGCCTCACACAGACAGACTATAGGTCACACTGGATTACACACCTCCTCCCGCATGAAGACTTACTAATATTTCACACGCCGCCGATGAACAAAGAGGAAGCTGGTGCTGCAAGTCGAACCTCATTGCAGTTTCCTCTCACCAAATCAGTCATATGACACATTCCTGCATTTACAATAAGCTGTTTCAGACTGTGCATATTTTTTAAATTTTTTTTACTGACTGACCAGATATGTTTCCTTTGTTGCCCATGTGTAACACAGAAAAAAAAACCTCTGAAAGGAAGTGAAAGTTGCGTATTTTTGGCTGCTTAAGTTGAGAACACAACACCAGCATATGATCACATAATAAAGCTGCTGCCGAGTGTGTATACATCCAGAAGACACTGAGCAACATTAGCATTCATTTGGGTAGTATTGTGCACGAACGCGCTGAGGATCATTGACGATGCTCAACTGTCTGCAACTAATGAATGTGATCAAGAGCGCTGTTAACTCCTACGAGAGTCAATAATGCTCATGAGTAGGACTAGTCCTTATAAAACAATCAAGGGTCGCACCGAAGCTAAATAATTAGGACCTTCACCAGACGGTCACTAACTTTGACTGTCTTCCATTTTGTGCCTAGCGGTTCAATACTGTCTGCTCTATTGGAATCGAGCAGGACGTCCGTTACTGAGGGTTAGTATCCTATGTAATGCTAATGTTAGCGCCACACAGACAGTTGCATTTATGCTGAAAAAAATGTGGATTCCACTTTTTTCAACACAAAAAATTGATCGTGTGTCAATCAGGGAGTCAATAATGAATAAGACCTATATCTGATTTCGATAAAATGTTCATACCTAGCCAAAAACAATGCTTTTGAGTGAACCAAAACATTAAAGTTACAAGCTCAAAGACTCTAAAACATAAAAGTAAGAATTGGGTGTTTCAGAATATGGACAGCAATTTAAACCATTATGTTAACATAGATGTTTTTTATTGTGGCTTTAAAAACAGTCTCAAGCTTTTGTGTCATCGCACACTCGACATATCTCTTCATGCTTGTGCGACAAGAAGTAGCCGATAATTCTAGAAAAGGAAATAACACTGATATCAGGAGACACTTTTGGTCTTTTATCTTGCTGGAAACAGATTTGTCCTGTCACGTAGAGTCTAATTGCTTCTTCAATCCGCCCCTTTGCAACCGCGCCTGTCAAAAGTGTCGGTACACGTTAGGTTCAAAGGTCACGTTTAACACAGGAAGTGACATACTGTCCCAGTGTTGTGTCTATTTTCATTGAGCGCTGACATTCTTTTTGAGTGCGTGTGTGTGTCTTTGTGTATGTTGGAGGCAGGGATAACGTTTCCAGTAGCACATCTGCCTCATGCGGCAGTATCCAGTTCCCGTCACTGATACCATGAAAGCAATCGCAGAGATAACAAAACCTCATTCAGACGCTAAAAGCAAGACAGGGACAGGTAAGAGCCCATTCAGCGTCTCTCCCACAAGCGCAGTTGTTATCCCCCTTTTGGGTGTGCCTTTGGTGTTAACTGATGAAAACCACTATGATGCAACTGCCTCTCTATTCCTGACAGTACACGGTGGGAGGGTTTAGCTGCGAGCGCCCGCGGCTTCGTAAATAAATCATCCAAAAACTCGCTGAGGAGAAAAGCTCCAACAATAAAAAGATTTTTTCTTCCACGACGGGTGAGTCACCATCCAAAGGAAAAAGGAGGCCCGGATTCTCTGCCGTCGACGTTCAGGCATCAATTTCACTAGTGTGAAAAGCCGGCTGACAATAGAGCTAATTGATGAGGATTATCCGGCAGAAAAAGGAGGAAGCCTTGTGACGTGACTCATCGCGGCCATCTGTGCTGGTGTACTGTATTTTCACAACCGTGCTTTCGAGAGCAGAACAACTTCCTCTTTGGCACAAAGCCCCAAACAAACATCACCCTACCACGACTGGCTCTGCCTCTGCCTGGATAATACCTTCACTTGCACCTGCGCTTTAAACCGCCCTCACTGTCTGACTATTTGTTGCTGAGGGAAGGCAAGTACACCACCGAGTGTGATATATTGAGGGAAATGTGAGTCATACCGAGCATCAAAACACTTCCCTCAAAATGCTGAGACCTGAAGTCACACATTTGCACGCGCGCGCACACACACACACACTGAAATTCCCAGCGAGTCTACCGGCTAATGACATTTCTCTATTACCAGCTAATCCAGACACAAAGGCACGACAGAGGGCTCTCAGGAACCTTTCTTTAATTATTAGAAAGAGTCTCAGCCTCAGAATTAAAACTTCGCAAGTTTACAATCATCTAGAAGCCAGATATGTTAAATATCAGTGACATATCAGTCAGGAGGGCAGAGCTGAGCGCCCCCTCCTACTAGACGCTGTTAATGAAAGCCGGATTGAACCGCGAGTGTGTGGTCAAGATACGCGGCCAGGCTTTAAAGCTCAATCAGGCCTTTGTCTCAGCAGGTTACTGCTCGAGTTGCTACATGCTTTGTTTTCGTTTTGTTTTTTTTTCTCTATTTTCCTTTCGTTCTCTCTCGGGGCGCTTCACTCGACCTCCATCGTGACGCATCGCACCGCAAACTGGTAACGTCTCAGTCACTGCGGTTAGATCATTCGGCTTGTGAGAGCATCTCAGTTTCAGAAACATAAGATCATCGGGCTGTTAGATTTGTGTCTGGAGTTGCTAAATATGCCCCGAGTGAGACATGTAGTGACACAGCTGGCTCTCCTCGCAAAGGGGAAATTACAGCGTTGAGCGGGTGATTTTTCTGATTCAGTCAAAGCGAGAATACCCTTTAACTTCAAAGCCACCTTACAGGAAGATCACATTGAAACACTGGAGGAGGATTTCGTGTGTCTGAACGCTTATAAACAAAAATACACACTTGCAATTCAAAGCGTCTGTGTGAATAAGGGAAAGGGATGAAATAGAAGAAGCATGAAGCTGTTCTGGCCTCCCCCCGCACACACACACACACACACACACACAAAAACACAATCACACACCTCCCTTCTCCCCAGCTGGTTCCCTTCTGACTCATGGGGGATTACTTGTCTGATCACTTTGATCTGCTTGCCGGTGCCAAAGCTATTTTCTCCACCCGGCGAGCAGCGTGCAGGCTGCTTTAGCCCACAGGCAGAAGACACACATTCAGGTTAGAGTTTCATCTGCCCACCAACACCCAGACTGCTCCTGCTGAACCCACGCCGCACGGCTTACAGCTAAACAGGAGGCGTAGTCGCTTCGGAGCCAATTTCAGTTAGGATGGCCAAGAATGGTATCTGGTTATTTGAGGATGTTGCACAACGGCGATGAATAACAGCCACTTTTAACCACAAACAGTTTGCTCCTGATGCAACAGGATCTCCCACACATGATGAACGCTCTGATACGGAAAGGAAGGTCAGAGAGCTGACACAGAGAGTTGCAATGGAAAATATGGGCTGTGCAGCCACTGCCAAACCATTGTAGAGCGAGTAGCATGAATGCAAAAAAGGAGAGGAGGAAAGTATTCTGACACTTTGACACTTATCCGCCTGAAGAAGTAGATAAAAGAGCACGACAGATGGTGGCGCGTGAACCTCTCTTGAAACATTTCTGTTACCCTCACAGCCGAGGCAGGAAAATTTGATAACACTTTTTTCTTTTATGACACACGAATCAACATGAGGCATGTGAATCATGCCGGTTCCTGATGTGGCTGAGAAGCGTCTCCGCTACGCCTCATCTGGTTCACGGTGTTCTTGTCGCTTCCTTGGCTTTGGTGCCAGGTAAAGCGCTCCAGCTGGGAAAGCGAGGCGAGCTCTGCTGTGGTTTTGTGACTCAGTTTCTTGAGAAATAATTGTCTTTTCTCCATTAAATCTCCCCGAGACCCCCGCCACCGCCACCCACCCGCCCATCCATCCATCCTCCCTCTCGGAGACTTGGAGGAGCCAGCGTTATCAGCGGGTGTCATTTCATGAGAGCCATCATCAAAGGCAGCTGCCTGGTTTCCATGGAAACAGCCCACTTCAGGGGAGGCAGATCGGAGGAGGCATGCGCTCGGATGCTGTGGGTTACTATGGAGACTGGAGCGACAGCTTACATAAGTATTCACTGTGTACGTCTGTTGCACCAAGGCACATTCCACCATATAATTAATGCTCAGAGTGTTTGCTCGCTGCTGTCGAAAATTACAACAATGTCATTTCAAGTGGCAGGCAGTGGCGCTCGTCGGCCGCGCCGCCGCCACCGCAGTCAAGGTCAGGCTAATTTCCCCGCCAATTAAACTCAGCTTGTGCATGGAACAGCTGTCAACTGCCATCCTCCAAGGTGACACATCAAATTATTCTTTTTCACCATCCAAAAGCCTCTCAAACACTCTTTACCCGTCCTCCCAGATGTGCTTCGTGCTCACTTTGAAGACAAACTCCACAGAAGACACCCTTCATGTCTCCTCGCTAAATGCAGACACAAAGTGTGTTCCCTGCAAATGTAATGGGCGAACATGAACCATGAAAGGGCTCAGACAGGAAAGGAAATAGGATGCAAAGGTTGGAGTCAATGTGTTTTATTGGCCTCGAGCTATTCTGCCAATAACTAATGGATCCCCTCTGAAGAGAAACACTGTAGTCAAATTGCCTTGAGTGCCGGGACTCCAAATGGAAGCAGACAAACGATGTCCATCTTATGTGAACTGTGCATAATGCATTTTCTTTATCTCTGATTTATGCACTCATCACATCATATATTCCGCAATCTCCACCGAGCTGCAGCCTTTTAAGTCCTGATTGCAATTAGGCTCTGTATACTGTATATGCTTCACTTTCATCTCCGGTGCACAGAGCTAACCAATGTTCTGCTGCAGCTGTCATGACAGACGAACAAAGCAGGAGGCTTGTTTCAACCTAAAGGGATCACAACATGAGCAAAAAATAACTCCCTGTCCTTGTATGAAAAATGGAATTAAGCCTTAATTGGTCGTGTGAGCTGATATTTGCGCTGTATATCTCAGGCGTAATGATGTAGGTTTTTTAGTAACTTGCGTGGCTTGAAATTAAAGAGCACATATTTAGATGACTTTCAGTTTCCATTACACCGCACTCATAAATAAATAAATAATGAATAGCGATAATTAAAGCTCTTCGCACTAAATCTCACCTTTAACCCACTTCCTCTGACTCACATAACCGTGATCACATGAGCCGACACCCAACCGAGCCATCGCAAACGCATGGCATCCATGTGACACAATGTGTGAAATGGGTATAAAATCTGCAAGATTTTCATACCTTTCACCCTGCTCATGCTTACGATTTGGCCTCAAAGAAGCTGTTGAATGCTGCTTCTCCAAAACCTAGGCTGCAGCCTGGTTGTAACCGAAACCATGTGCTGTGCGCAGCGTACCATGTGGTGCCTTCTCAACTGCTTCTGAGACTGTTGGAAGACAGGAGGGGGGTTGAAACACACTGGTTAGGAAACCGCAACATGACAAATGTCGTACTAATAACACTGTCACACCAGCCGGTGCTAGGCGGGGAAGACTTAGATAGTTGTTTGACACATCAACTATATGAGGACTTCCTCTTTGTGCTTTAACTGGAGACTATGATACGAATGTGTTACTTTTAGTTCAACGTTTATAAAAAATGAAAACAACAACGATAGAAATGGACCGCTCGCGTGCAGATTGTTATTGTCAAGTGCCGGAGCTTGTTTGTGTTTCTTGTTAAAGGGGCGATATGTAATCATGTTCGATGAAAACATTGAAAAATGTATCAACAAAATGTGAATAAACAGCAGTTTTGACATTATGATGTCTTTGTCTTGTGTTCCAAATATATCTACTGAAGTTAGCATGCTAACCAGCTAGCCCCGGCCCATCCCGGGGAAACGCTCACAAACACTCCCCTGGTCTCCGAACTCCCTGTCTGAACCGCTAGCTGCACAGCTAACTAAGCTAACTAGCTAACTGCAGATACAGTTTGCAGCAGTTAGTGGATGCTTACTTGCTTCCCTTTACAGAAGGAAAGGAAAAAAACTAATAAGCATAAAGGTCTCCTATAATGACTTTCAGCTGCCATTTTTTCATCACACACCACATCCAGGATGTTTAGCAAAGTGAGACAAAAAAACAAATATATCTCCGGCACATTTGCTGTTGTTTTGTGGCATCCGCATAACACGGTAAAGCATGTCGCCACCCCAGAGTACAGCCTGAACCTGGGTGACTTGAGTAACTATCGCATGCGACTATAATACCAGGGACAGATGGCAGGAGGGGAATGCCGTCTGACTACGGCAACCCGGAGTGTGACAGGGACACGCTTCACAAAGTGAGAAGAATGCGTTGTGACACTCCTCCGGGGCACCTTGCGAACAGCGTGACAGTAGCATGAAAGCGTCAACATGCCCGTTTTCACAGTGCACCCCTCTCTGTGCAGGCCGACACTTCAGTTCAACTTCCACACCACAGGAAAAGACAGAAGTACTGCTGAAAGTGTTGCTGCAACATTTTACCATCAGGATGTGGATTTGTTTCTTGAAAAAAAAAAACTGTGCCTCTGTGAGCAGTGGGATGGTAGATAAGCTCATTAGTTGCCTGAGGTTGTTGTTGTCACTGAGGGCTGTAAATGGCTTTTTATAATTTAATCAACTCCACCTTGGCTGCGCAGTGAGTCAACTCTCTGCCCTCCACACAAGTGTGTCAGGGCAGCTGTTGCACCAGATCATTTCTGATGTTACGCAAAGACGCTGTGCAATAATGACTCGCACACAATGGTATTTTTATGTTCTGCACCAACACAACAAAGATGACTGTGTTGGGTTGGCCCAAAACCACCCCACTAAGCACAATTCCATGAAGTAGCTTTCCAAGCCCGGCCCTCCGGGGTTCAAGGCTGCTTGCTTTGGCACAGACGCTATTTTGGCATAGACTGACAAACCTGCTCACCTGTAATCAAACCAGAAAAGGCCAACACCCTTCTTTCATGTGTCAGAGTATCAGTCTCTATCTGCATCTGTTTGTCTGTTACATAAGTATACAGATAGCGCAAAACCGTTCCTGGCTTTACCCAATAATCAGTCCAGCGCTGCCTATGTTTAGTAAGGAAACAAAATGACCATCAATGTCATTCACAAAGTAATGAGACCAGTAATTTACTTGTCTCTTTCATTCCAGGGGAGGGGCTTGTGAAAAAAAAAAGGCTGCGTTCCCCTCCAGATGAATTATTACCATTCACTCTGGAGCCCTGCAGGCGGCTTACACATCATAGAGGCCCATATTTTTTGGCAGCAAACATATTAGAGTTTGAACCCCTGTCATGCCTACTCTGCAACCTTACTGATACCCTGTAACCACCTCCAGTCATAATCAGAATGTCAGACTGGTGCAGGGAGGGTGAATAATTAATGCTGTGTCTTTTGGGTTTGCTTATTTCGCTAAGCAAAAAAGAAGTTTCTTGCCTCATTGCCCGCGGCCAAATACTTAGCTTGCCTGGCACTGTGTTCAGCTTCTAAAGGGATGATGCTTTGCTCAGAGAGGTTTTTTTTTTTTTTTGCCAAACCATCATATAAGATTCAACGCAGGAAAAACAAACTTGTGCGAGAATAAAAATTAAGACGAACTCCTACAGCACTGAAAACAGGATGGAGACATCAAAGAGATTTTTTATGACGTGCAACTTCGCTAATAGCCTATCTGCGTGGCTAAATCGTGTCATTTGCATGTGAGCTGACATTTTCCTGTCAGGAGAAACACACAATTAGTAGGTGGAGGTGGCTGTGAGACTGAAGGGGGCTGGCAGAGTCCTCCACGCTGCGACACATGTTTATCCAGGCCGCAGACAGACAGCAGATAGCGGCTCGCGGCTGAGAAGAGCGGGGGTGCCCAGTTGTTTCCACGCTGCCAGGAAACTTTTGAGTGTCCTGTGGTCCGTCGCTGTCACAGTGTTCTGCGGTCTATCTCTTTCCACTTTGGAAAGAAAACACCATTCACACACACACACTGCCTTAGAGTGGCAAGATAAGAAGGGATATTATCCATGACCTCAACCTACTGATCATGGAAACGTTACAATTGACCATTGTTTCCATGAGTTAAAGGGGCTCTGTGGAACTTGTGTCTTGCGCTGTAAGCCGGTCGTTAGTTCATATTACTGGACTCCATTTATGAAATAATGTTAGCAACGGTTACCGACAGATTTTATCAGATGCAGACTAAGCTAACATAAGCTCCATGACTCGGTAAAACATGGATTGGAAGTAATGTTAACTTTCTACCGCAGTTATCTGGATTTGCTAACAATTGCGGGCTAGTACGGATCTTACAGACTGTTCAATCACTTCCTTACGCTATCTACTATCGAGTATCTCTCTTACTACAGCGCCATGTATGTCACTTCAACACATGGAGTAGTGACTAGTGACTAGTTGCTGCTGTTGGACAGTTGCTGTTTGAGAAAAGACTTTAGCAATCGGTCCAAAGTAATGTCCTCGGGACTTTTTGACCTCCTGTCTAAAGCTGACATATATCCAGAGAGGATACATTTTCGTAAATCGCCTCCATCTCCGCAACCAATGTTCCAGAGCAACAGCAATCACAGCTTTTCTTTTCTGGTGTCAAATGCTAAAGTTAGCCTCTGTGGCCTTATCTACAAACAGCACCACACCTGACTGTGTTTAGCTGTCCCTCTCTACATGATCTACAGCACCTGCTGCCTGTCACAGATAGTCTTAGCCCCCACTAAATCCATCAGCACCGTCCACATTAACTCAAACACACCCCAAAGTTCAGCAGCATTATATGCTGTGGCAGGGAAATCGATGAGAAATCCCAGTTTTCATAATGAAAAATGTTCAGGGAAGTACTTACTGCAGAGCAATAATACTGAGGATGCATTATTGTATTTTCTCTATTGATCCTGCAGATTTATGCAGCCACACTTGGATTTGTTGTCTGTTGCTGAAAACAAATAAAATGCGTCTGGCATAGTGAGTGAGATATTTACACAAAGCCTCTTCGGTTCTCAGCGGGTTTGATATTAGCTCTTAAAATGAAACATAAATTCACACACATCATCATTCTGTCAGTGTCGATCAGCGAGAGAGATTCATGTGCTTATCTGCGTTGTTTGCCTAGTAAACATGAAAACACGGCCTCGGCATCAATTTGTCAGCTTGTCTGGATGGGTCTTAAAATGGTGTCATTATCACAGCAGGTGCAAATCCCCTCCTAGATTGCCTGAGGTTGCACTGCTTAGGCCACCCGGCAACCTCCAAATCCATAGACGTATTAGAGACATACAACAGGTTTACATCAGTCGCTGGCTGCGGTCGAGCTGCTGTTTGTGCTGACCAGGAATCTGACGCTGTTTGTGTAATCGGTCACGGCTCAGACACACAGAGCTTATGTGCAGCTGCGGTCATATGAGCTGGAGTAGTTTGGCTTTTAACCTACATTTTGAATAACCAGAATTGGGTCTGCAGTGTTTTCTGTGGCTGTAGAAAGGTCAACAATGAACCGGTTGAAGCTGGTCTGAAGTGATAGTAATAGTGAAATGTTTTGTGGCCTCTCTGTTGACTTGCTGTCACTGAAATAGCAAAAAGTACCTCTCAGCTGTATCCTGTGTCCAAGCTCTCGTACTAAAGACTCGTGGAAAACTAAACAAACTGCTTCATTCTGTAATTTCTCCGATTACATCACCAGCCACGGTGGAGTCAGCGCGGTGTCACATGACTGGTCATCTGTCGAGGGTGACGCCTGCAGCAACTTGTTCAAAACAGAAACTGAGTCATCAGGCAAAAGATGAACGCCTAAAACAAGTCCATGGTTTCATATCCTCATAATATGTGAAAGCGATAAATCTTTCAGCAAAAATAGAGAAGGAAAGTCTTGTGTTTAAAGATGCGCTACGTAGCTTTGGGGAAGAAATTGTAGTCAGAAGAGAAATAATTGTTATGCCTAAACCAACTGAATAAACAGACTCTTTGTATTCATGACTGAATAAACTGAATAAACTAACTGTCCATAAAAGACAACACAATTTCATACTGTTTTACTTTGTTTATATGTGGCGGACCCTGTCACCTTTTTAGCTTCAAACAGTGTTCTGGGCTCATATTTTCCTCTGTGAACAGCTTGTTTATTCAGTTATGTAAAAAAAAATCTATATATTTCGCAGTAAAAAAAATTAAGAGCCATACTTTGGAAGTAACATTAACTTCAAATATGTATTTTCAAAATAAAGATAACTTTTTGAAACCAATTTCTTTTGCATTTTAAAAAACACAATTTTACAAAATTCCTCAGCACAGTAGGCTACACACCTCATTATGTCTGTTTTTTCACCTTCACCAAAGCATGCCTGCATTTCTGGAGGGCACTGTGAGGTTCAAGACGGGGGTAGAGAGGGTAGCTTTGGTGTGTGTGTGTGTGTGTGTGTGTGTGTGTGTGTGTGTGTGTGTGTGGGTGGGTGGGTGGGTGGGAGGCTTGTTTTGTGTCTGAATGAAACGGCATGGGAGGGCGGGGGGGACGAATAACGTGTCAGGCTTTTTAGTTGAGAGACTTCTTGTGTTGATGAATAATTGAGCTGTAGTCAGGCAGAGAGCTGTTTCATGAGCCCCTCTGTCTCCAAGTTAAAATTAGACCCCTCTCTCTGCGCAGACAGTCTCTTTGAACTGCTACTGTCTCACAGCATCACTCAGCTCTCTCTGCAGCCCACTTGGGCCTTTCAGTGCAATATGCCTCAGTAGATATTAGGAGAGACATAAACATGCCCAGCGGATGGGCGGAAAATGTATGTTATACGAGCCAGGGAACACAATATTAACATGATGGGGGACATTTTGGATTATTATTGGATATGGCTTTGCCGTATCTGAAATTCTTTTCAAACATAAAAAAAAACATTTTTCTTGTGTTGATCGGGGATGCTAATTTGATATTCAAAGCTCCTCTCCGCAGCAGTTATAATGAAGTTCTGTCCCTCCTCTGACTACCTGTCATGCCAAGATCCCCCAGGCTTTCCTGTCTTCGCCTGGCCTCTGAGTACCAGCAGCCCATCTCAATCTGTCACTCCTGTCAGCCCCACAACGCCACCAAAGAACCCAGCAAGTAGGACACCGAGAACTCATCGCACACACACACACACACACACACACACACACACACACACACACACACACACACACACGGACACACACACACACACACACACACACACACATACACAGTGTGAGAAATGCTTTATGAAATGTAGTCAAAAATACACATTTTGCGACAGAAGCCTTAGAGTCCGTCATTGTAATATCTGCTGTTATCTGTGGGCAGCCGGCTCTAAATGGGGCATTCAGTGACTCTTCAAAGCCCCTGTTTCTGCAGGGCAACTCGGGCTGCATTGTTACTGTTTTAATTAGAACTGCTTCTTGCCTGCTCTCTGAGATCCACCCAGCCTCAACATCAAAGAGCCGCTCTGAATAATGATGTACCCCTCCATGCCTCAGGTACAGCCCGAATCTCAGAGACACCACCACCACCACCTCCTCCTCCTCCTCCTCACTCTCCCTCCAACCCTCCCTCCACACCTCTTTGTACCTCTATGCTTCCCAATGTACTGCTATTTCTCCTGCGCGCTGACATAACACTATTTTGTCGTGTTCAGGGCAGCAAGTCGATGGTAAGCTTTTCTGTGTTCGGGCTGGATGTGGCTCCATCAGCCTGGTGGTTTCTGCAGCCACAAAGGACCAGTTCTTTTCATTTGTCCTCTATGTATGTCCCGATGGTCACAAATCAGTTTTACTGAGATTAAAACATCTCAACGCTCGGCTTTCCAAATGGCATGGGAACATCTGCGAGAGGTAAGAGCTAATAGGGTTAAAATCGAAGTGCCAGCTGATGCGGACTATCCAATTCCTCACTGTCTGCGACTTATTTTATTATTTACTTTACAGTCTTAAAAAGAAAGCAGTGACAGAAAATAAGGGAATATTCGTTATTTTCCAGATACACAATTGCAGACTCCTCACATTTAGAGTATTGGTTCTATCCCATAATATTGTGCTAGGCCCTTTATATCACAATACACATTACTCTATCTTACTTAAGCATTATCAACAAGCTTGAATCAATATATTATTCAAAGAAATTTAATAAGAAAAGACTAAGAATAGAAAGTGTGAGGCTAGAGAGGTGGCAGGGTCCGCCAAATATGAACAAAGTACAACAGTATGAAACTGTGTTGTCCTATAAGGTTAGTTTGTTTATTTGGTTTGTTTATGAATATAAAATCAGCCACTGAAGATCTTCCTCCTCTGATTGAATTTTATTCCCGGAAACGAGACAGTGCGCCTTTAATTTTTGTAAATATCAGTTTGATGAATCTCAGTTTCTCAGTGTCAACTCGTAACCATTTTCTGGAGCTTTCAACTGTGCCAAATGGCCTTCATCTGCAGAAGGAGATGGCTCAGTTGTAACCGAGATAAACATGTCAACATGTGAGGTCAGTAGCTGTCGTGAAAATGGTCAAAAGACACCTGATAACATCACAATTGACCCTTAATTGCAGTGGGCATTTAGAGCTGTTGCACTAGCTGATATAAATATATATAAATAATTAGCATAGTAATCAATCATACAAATACAAACGTTGGTTACAGTGAGTGAATATGGAAAATGAGGAAACTTTTTTTTTTTTGTAAATGTGTGCTTTATGAATAACTCTGAATGTCAGTCCGCCAGTAACAACAGAGCTGGACTTGATCCTCCAGCACCATCTGATGACCACTGCAGCTCTTTTATCATCTTACACTTTGATTGTATCATTTAGATACAATACAATTTGTATTTATCACATAATAAGGCCATTAGACTGCCTGTTGGGGAATAATCAGGCTGTCTTGATGCTTATTCGCATAAAATCTATTATCTCTCACC
Source organism: Diplodus puntazzo (assembly GCA_963678695.2). NCBI lineage: Eukaryota > Metazoa > Chordata > Actinopteri > Spariformes > Sparidae > Diplodus > Diplodus puntazzo. The sequence goes on from OZ023168.1 coordinate 13,116,440, forward strand.
TGTTTGACATGTATTAACAGTACACATCAGGTCATATTAATAAACCAGGACAGCTACCTTTTTGGCATTAGAGCAAGGCTGTGACGGTCCAAACTGACTTGAGTTACATAATATGAATTACATACTGAACATACTGAACTGATGACGTTAACTCTTTCTTTCAAGCATCACCTTGTATAATCCAACCTTGGCCTCGTGCAGCCTTTCATTGCTGTTCCTCCGTGCTGACTCACAGCTGCATTCCTCATACGCTCGTTCTGTAAACACTTACAAGAATGAGGCAACGCCAACCAAGTCTCATGAAATATAGAGGTTATGTAATCTCTTGAATCATAGCACACTCAGCTGATTATGCACAAGATGTGGCGTCCATTACAGCAAATCGCATTTTAATGAGTTCAAAACGCAGTATTAATCTCAGAAACAATGCACAATGATGTAATTCTGAACCGCCCTTTGCAGCGCATGGTGTGTTGTATTCGAAGCAGGTCACGGACCATCCTCCAGTCAGATGCCAGCTCACTGTAGGAGCTAATTTTAAAATCTGATTTACATAAAACTGGAAGGGTTACTTAAAATGGCACAGCCTACATCCTGAAATTCATCATCCCAATCCTTCATATTTGACAGAACATAATATAATAATATGACATATTTTAGGACGTGTCAGACGCGGCAGCCACTGTTATCCATGGAGGTCTGGTCTCTCTCACCTCCATTCCTTGTCAGCAGCATTTGAGAATGACGGGTAGTATATTTTACAGTACACTATTACAATATCTATACTTGGGCTATTTCCTCTTTACTGTAAAAGGTCTATTTATGCTGCAGTCACGGGCTCCTCGGATGGTGCCATTTAACAATGGGAAGTCGCTCCTCTGACTTCAGTGTGACTTCGGGAGCAACATGGATGCTAATCTAGGTCACTCTATGTGATCAGCAATTTATGGTTAAAACCTAAAATATCATATTACAGATGTGAGCCAAACTTCATATACAATACCAATAAGATGCAATTTCTTAAAATCAACCCAATGTTTGATTAAGTCCTCCATGTTTAGCCTATAAGTCAACTCAGCTACACGAGTACCATCATTTTCTCATAGTTGTAGTTGTGCTCTGAGCTTACTGATAAATACTTGATCAAGATAGAGACATGTAAATTGGTGAATTTCAGAGGCGCTGGTTGTCGAGTTTTCACCTTTCGGCAGAGAAAGGTAGTTTTTGGCTTAAGCTAAGCTAACTTCATCCTGACTGTAGCTTCAACCTTTATTCCAAAAAAGTTAGGATGTTGAAAAAAACATACGAACTGTGTGTTTTACAGCCCCATCCTGTAAAAAGATATATGCTTTCTTTGTTCTGTTTTCAATTGGGTATTTGCCAAAAAAAGATTAGCCTAGCTCATTCTCACTCTCTGTTTTACTTGCGTCACAGATAGTCTTAACTTTTTTGTATTCGGGCGTTGTGTTAAATATCAATCGTATTGACAAACTGTTCCTATGAAAGCGTAAAAATATCTAATTAATCCTTTTAGGAAAGAAATGTCTGTCTGCAATGTGAATGCTACCTCAGTATTACAGGTAGACCTATCTTTAGCCACGAGTGTTATGTAAATTCAACCTGAGCAGCGTAGTAATAAGGTCAACTAAAAAAAAACTAAATGTTTTTCAAAACCAAATCACATTAACGAGCATTGCAGAGAGGCGTGAAAATACATCATTTTTCCAATGTTCATATTCCACCTCTTTCTCTGTTACAGCGAGTTTAGCCGAGTAATCCCACTTTGATCACGCAACATTTGAATTTTTAATCTCAGGTGAGGGCGGTGTGAAACCTTGCTTATTAGGATGATAACTGCAGAGCTACAGCCAAATTAACATCTGGCCCCCTGCCATCCTCATCAGGCAGTAAAGTGCCTGTTTTTTGTTTGCTGTTTGGATAAAGCAGTCAACCTGTTACGTGGGCTGAGATTAATTGCGCCAGTTGAGGTGATCCAGAGCGTTGCTTGGTCGTGTATTGATGGGGGGCTGCTCTGGCCCGCTTAGCCTGCCGGGCCTTCGGGGAGTAGAACATTCCGAGCAGCCCAAGGCCAAAGCCGGGCGCGTCTATCATGAGGATTACATCACTTAAACGATCAAAGGTCGGCCCGCAGTTTCTTGTGTGAACGGGTTGTTTTCCGCTCTTTCGGGAATGCTGCCATTTGAAGAGTTACCTGTAAAATGTCAAAGTGCTTTCTTGCAATATGATCAGTTTTACGTGTCTCAGCCCCTTTTCTGCCTCAGATAATGACGCCACTCAGACAATATAGCACAAATCATAGTGTTGTACTGTGCAGCTCGGGCAAGCAGAGAGTCTGCGTAGCACAGCTTCCCACTGGAAACAAAAAAGACCAGACTGAGAGAACAGTGAACTCACTGATCTATTTTTGTGATTTTAGATGAATGCATGCGTGTTTGTGCCGGGGCTGGTATGTGCGTGTGACAAAGAAACAAAACCGGTGCCGTAGTTGATGTGCACCTCCTGATGAAGCCATTTGAGAAATCGTCGGCCCAGAGGTCACAGACAGGCTGAACCATGACAATGACATCAGAGCCCAGAGCCAACCAACAAACGCCAGCTTGTTTTCGCGAAAACAAAGGATGTTTGTTTGCGGCCCCTGCTTTCCCTTTCAGGACTGGTCCTGTGAGTTGAAAATGTGACGACACTGTACACTGACCTTTGTTTCTCCGGTAACAGACTCTCTCTGTGTGGGTCTGAGAGTAGCCCTTTGGTGTTGAGTACCGATCACATGAGCGGCTAAAATAACAAAGCAGTCTGATTCGGGCCTTTGTCTGGATACAGTCACGTGATTCAGATCTCCAAAGAGTTGACACTTAGTATAATAAGCAATATTGTAAGCAGAGGGCTGGCGGTGAAAGCTCTGTCATCTGATTGAAGGAGAAATGAGGCTGTATCTACCGGTGAGGTCGGCTGAAATCACAACACGCGATGCGCTTAACGCACACACATATTTTACACAAACAGAACCATATAAAGATCAAGCAGGCTCTATAAAAAAAGAGAAATTGATTTTCCCTCTCAAAGTTACTACATAATAATTCCACAGGAATCATTAATGCATTTGGAGCAAAAAAAAAACAAAAACTAAAAGAAATCAGTCCCATCCGAGCCTGCTGTGGAAATAATGTAAAATGACACTTTGGGATTTACACACATTTAGAAGAAGACATTTGCATCATGACTTCTTTCTCAAACTGGTCCAAGTGCCTTTTCAATGTCCCAGATGTTGAGGATATCAACATCAGTGAATCAGCAGCACAGCTATCCATCCTTTCTGAGGTTATTGTCAAACTCCTGTGAGGATTACACGACAGCGATCCCGCTGCCATCACGGGTCTTCTGTCTACCTGAGGTGCGCGCTGTTATGAGGGGAACAAGATGCAAATTGCAATGTTAGACCAAGCATGAAAATGTGTGGGAAAGTGATTTATGGAGCAATCTGCGAGTATCCCTCTTAATTAATATGTTGTCATATTGTACATGGAAGAGGCTTCTCTGATGAAGTACAGAAGGAGAAGACGGTGGGAAATCCTCGACCATTCTCAGTGAGTGGCGACCAAATAAATCAAGTATTTTTTTTTAAGGTGTGAGCTGCAGGGGACGTGTAATTAAGTAAATGACAAGGCATCTTTCTCTCATGGCCTGTAATATTACCTCCACGTGCAAGTTGAATGTAAATGGGAGCGTTATGTCTGTGCAAAGATCTATGATAACATTTACAGCCGGCGGAGAGAGTTAATGCTGGCATGATGTCTGACATTAACATTTGAGGCATGTAGCAGCTGCTGCGATGCAGTGAGGCTTCAAACAGATGCAGAGATAAAGTAGAAGGAAGTAAAATGCATCTATCCCCAGAATTACAAGTCAGTAACACAGACTACCACAACAACAACAACAATAACAACACTGCTTTAATAGACTATATGAAAATGTGCCAAATATTTGGATATCATCAGTCCTCAGGAAATGTAAAGGGATAATAAGATCATAACAAGATGTAACAAGTTGCAGTGATTTTGTGTAATATGTGCTTTTTTTGGCCATACAGCAGATTGTAATGTTACGTGAAAATTTAGACCTTCCCGTCGCTCTACGTTACAAGCCTGTACAAGCTGTAGACAATTTTTGAAGTTGTTTAAAGGTGTAATTGGTTCAATATGGCCAGAATTGTTGTTTCAAAGTAATACTGAGAGCATAATGTTAGACTCTCCATCTCTTTTATTGTGAAATACTTCATATTTTCTAATAATATTACTAAATATAGAAACATGACATTTCACAGCATTCCATCTAAAGGTGGCTGTAATGCGTTTAAATGTGCCAGCAGAGACAGAGAAGATGACGACTGTTACATGGCTAGTGAACATGGATGTTCACAATGGTGTATATAAAATACTAAGATTCAAGATGTTTGTTTGAGCTGAAGGGTACCCACAATGCATATTGGTGAATATGACTGAATGTAAACAGAACTGTAAGCAGTCCCCATTATGTATAAGATATGGTATTAGGTATAATATTAGATTAATATTGCCAGTGTTACCACCAAAGTACATTCTTCACCTCTACATTGTCATTAGTATTTTTATTGTTTATTTTTATTTTTTTTGTTATATCTCTGAATTACAAATTTTCATTTGAGACAATGACAAGAAAGCTTTTCCGAATCTGACAAGTGAATCTGTTATGTCAGTCATGTAATTTAATGTCACACATCATATTATTCTATCATTATTATTGTATTACAAGTTTGTCTGGTTGTCATTGAAATTTAGATTTCGAGTTTGAACTCGCCTTAAAGTTCAAACGCCATCTGCTGATGAAGTTAGTGTGCTGAAAGTCTTTGTGGTGAGACCATTTTGTTTCCAAAGTCACAAATGGCTCTGAAACTCAAGACAAAGTGTCATTTGGATCAAACAATGTGTAAAACTTGAAGCATGACAGGCCATCAGCAGCCCCTCCCATCCAGTACAGAAAGACAGCCAGAAATACCGCCAATCATCAGAGACATCCATCTCTGAGGTCGTGTCTGTGCCCATCGCTCAGCCCGGTACTGTCAGCAATTCCACACCCCCTCAGGATTCCCACAGAGCCATGTGGCAATGAGGGTCACATTGCATTCTGGGAGAAACTCTCAGCTAAGATACCCTCTGGGCACGGCCCCACACCCCCTGCACAACCCCCCAACAATCTTGCTCGGTCTCCTCCAAAAAATTCCTTGGCCTCCGGGGCACCACACAACCCAAAATAACAGGACACATCAGCACTTTCATCTGCATCCCCGAGCAAGCTCAGACACTGCAGCAGCAGCTGTTCGACCACTCACAGGCACAGATAGAGTTCTGAAAGTACTAAGGCGCTATAGTTGGCACACCCTCTTTCCCCTCCAGTGATACGAGCACAGACGGAGCCAGACAGGGATAAGAGTGCCAGCCTAGGTGTAGCTGACAGAAGTGTCCTTTAGCTGTCCTTTAGACAGACACAGATATTATAAAGTAAACAGAGAGGACATACGCATTAAACAATTCCCTTCATCATTGTAATCAGGATATAATAGGGTTACTACATTGTGATCTGCAATATAAACTATAGCCACAATACATAGCTTAATTTAATTATTAAGTTGGTAATTATTCATTTAATTGTAAATCATGGCCCTTTTACAGCACTATATATAGGCAGAGCTGAGAACGAGCAGAGATAAAGAGGAAGCAATTTCTTGCTGAGGTCACTTTAGACAGCTTGTGTTACAAAGTATACGCTTTAAACCCGGGCATGATACAGGCTGTTCCGGAGTGACAGATTGTATCACGGCACAAAGAAAAACACTGAGAGATATATACATTTTACTTTATCACTATTAGGTAGAAAAAAAAGCATCATGGTATCTGCAGGAAGACAGAGAGGGAAGCTCCGATCAAGGTCACAGCTCGAGACAGACTGATTAGGTTGCTGTGGCACTTTGTGGCTCAACCGACTAAAACACATGACTTATGTTGCAAGTTGTGACTTTGCAACAGAGCCACCGCGCTGCCTGATGTATCTGAGGTCATCCTTTCACAATGTCTGATAGAGGAGTATACCCCTGCCAGTAATAACTCACAGCCAGGCTGTTTGCTGCAGGGTGAGGACACCAAGATTCACAGCCTGCAAAGCCCATGAAGGACGTATTTTGATCTGAAAACTGCATTTAGTTATGCACTCAAAGGTACTATTGGATTTTCTTTTTAAAGCATTGCATGGCCAGTCGCATTTGCTCCTAGAGGCCACATTTCTATCTCCAAAAACCAGTGATGGAATGTTAATAAGTACTTTAACTCGAGAGACAATCAGAAAAGGCTGAATATCAAATCTGATAATTTGTCAGTCTGATAACAGCCAGTGAACATAATGCTTAAGTACATATCATATCAGATAGGAGTACCTTTCATATTTATGACTTTCACTTTCACCAAAGTAATACTTTAGCACGATATCCGTCCTTTTTCTCAAGTACGCCTTTTGGGTACTTTGTCTGTCTGTGTTTAAAATAAAGTTAGCGAGAGTACCTGTAAGTATCATATTAAAGACCCCAAATCAATCTCTGAATGATATTTTGGGCTCGATCAATTAGCCATAGTCATTGCTGGGAAGCCAGTGAGGGATCATATTCATGTGGTGGCACTACTAGCGACCTCTACAGGCTGGCTGGGGCCCCTGTGCAGAGGATGTGTCTCAGGAGGTTTTAACGTGAAGTCGGAAGAACCGAACAATTTTCCTGAGCGTTTTTTAAATTCAAAAGAAAAGGGTGTAGCGATGAGGTCTTCTATGGACTGTGTTTCTGTGCGTGCTCTCCTTGTTTCCCTGGCAACGGACATATTGACATGCTGCAGTGCTGCTGCTGGAGGCTGGCAGACGGCCAGGAAGCCCCCCTGCCTTCACACAATCTCACATTCTGTCTTTTGCCAGCACTATCACTCCAGCTCCACGCAATTCCCATCTCACTTTTTTGTTCTCCATCTTGGTGGGTTTCTGAGACCAGCTGAATGCCAGTCTGAAGACTAATGACTTGGGTGGATTGTGGAGTGTGTGTGTGTGTGTGTGTATGTGTGTTTGTGTGCGTGTGTGTGTGGGGGGGGGAGACGCCGTTGCGGGGAGGGAGAGCGAGAAAAACATGGAGGAGGGAGGGGCGAAGTCTGTGCCATGCAGCGCTCGCATGTTAAGATGAATAGAGGGAAAGGCGCGCCTCGTGTTATTTTACAGGAACATAGTAGTGGCTGGGGGGGGTTGGGCTCGACATCAGCAGATGGATAAACCTAGGAGATGAATGCGTGCCAAGCGCCAAATGTATCAACGGCTTGCTGGGGCATGAAAATGTCAGGTGTCAGCGGCGAGCCATGCGGTCGCTGCTATTCATGCAATCCGCCATGTGCTGGATGTACACATAAGGCCTTGTGAGCGAGGATGACAGGGGGGCTAAGGGTAAGAGTATTGCCGGGCAGAGGAGGATAGATGAGCAGGTGACTCACCTCTTTATCAGTCATGGATACTGAAGAGGAGCCTCCTTGGCCCTATGTGTTCAGACAGGTTGGGCCGGGGAAATGTCAACACCGGGGAGGGTTGTGCGCTGCTAACAACCTCACGGAGGGATAAGAGCTAGCATTATCTCATCGGCGGGGCAACGCTCACACACACTGCTGCTCAGGCTGTACTTAAGACATGTGTTGACTGGTCATGTTAGGAACACAGCAACGCATACCAGCTAGTGCGTGCCCCTCTCAACTGCCGCACGAGGGCTTATATGACACGCAGAAATGTGCAAAGGCTCCATGCTGACCGAGAGCAATTTGGTGCGTTCTTACTCTCCAATTAGTGACTGGCTGGTGAACAAGTAACCCCATCAAAACACATCAGTTGGCATTTTGTTACGCAGCCTTTTCCAAAGCCCTCCGGGTCTGTGTCAACTGCGTCCTTGTCCAGACAAAGCCTTCTAAACCCAGGATTTCATTTCCACATTGTGCCCCGGTGTCCCCCTCATTGTTGATTTTTCCACTATGTGCAAGGCCAGGGCATTTGTACCAGTCTGCTAGGCCCACGTCAAAAGGAAAAGTATCCGCTGTTGACGGCTAGGCCATTCTTGTTATTCATGTCATGCCTGGTGGTTTAGTAGGGCAGGGTGCAGAATTTTCCAGAAGCAGCTGTGTGCTAGTGAAGCTGACAGTGCGCCAGCCCAAAAGGGTTTCTATCTCTCCTCTCGCTCGCTACAAAACCTCTCCCGCCCCTCCCTTCCCCCTCCATCGGCATGCTTGGCTCGGTGCCCGGACTTACTCAAACTCACACTCAACCAGAAATATCCGCTCTCTCTCCCCCTCCCTTCCTCCCTCCATCCCCTGAACATATCCCTCTGGCGCAACAGAGAAGCTTCCATCACTCCGGATGACATTGGATCATTTCTCTCCCCCCTGCACATTCCAGCCAGAGAGGAGGACAAGGGAGGGGAGTGGCTGCCGATTCGGCTCTCTGTGATTATATCATTACAGAGCAGCAGTCATGTATACAGTATATCAAGCGCAACCTGTCATTAGCATACTTTATTTGATGGTGGCTAAATACAAGTGTGCTTTTGTTGGATCCGACCAACTGGATCGACCTTCATGCCAGCGCCGCAGAATCGAATTCGGGAATGCTTTTCACCGAGCGCTCCAAATTTGAGATCAACCTTGAGCTATAAAAACCCTCCTCTTATTTACTGTACCATTATCCCCCCTCCAGACACCTGTTGTGACATGCTCTGCCCGAGTTATCAGATACTCGAAGGGCTCTGCCCGAGGTCTAAATAAACCTGTCCGAGCGACACAGTTGTGTAATGCACTCGAAGTCGCCTGCTCCAATAATAGCACACACCTGTCAAACACAGGCCCTGCTTGTTCTCTCTGTTGACCTGACCTCCTCTCGCTCCTTAACTCCCGACTCAAATGTTCCATGGCTGGGAGACAACGTAAACACTTCTCGAGAAAATTATTTCCAACTAACGCAGACACAAAGAGGTGGAGGTAAAAAAAAAAAAAAAGAAAAGAAAAGCCAGAGAATGGAACATTTTGACTGGCAAGGGAGGGCGAACAAAGGCGATAAAAGCTTTATTCTGCCTCGGCAGAGATTGTGCAGTGGCTGCCACTATAAAGCCTTGATTGACAACAACATTAGCACTCAGAGGAGAAATAGCTCCCACTCACAGTTATGTAACATATGAAGAAACTACAGAGAGGTTGTGGATGGGTATTAGTGTGCATGTGCTTGTGTGTGTGTATGTGTGTCGCATTCACAGATAAAAACAAAAGTGACAGAATATCTAAGAGTTTGTTCTTATCTTCTGACAACTGTATGCCTTCAAGGAGATGAAAGGTGCTGTACAGCAGCCTGAGGATCTCTCGGGAATCCTGGATTTATGCGGCACATTAAAGTTGTCTCCGAGATTTTTTTTCGTGGTGCTTTGTTGTTTGGCTAAGCAATGGTGAGAGTTTAATTGTGTGGTTGCGGTGGAGGCAACTGATTTCGTCGCACGCAGAAGCTGAGCGCTGTGTCCCGGCTCGAACTGGCGATAATTGTCCGTGGCTGAGGCCCTTTTTTTTTCAGAGGAGCGAGAAAACACAGGCGCGGGAGGAGACGAGCGACCCATAATGCATCAGCAGAGATCTGCTGACACACCCAGGAAGCAGAGCCATTCATCAGCCCACCGGGCCTCATTGGGCCCTTCACAGACCAGCAAAGCACAGACATTCAGATGGTCAGCCAAAATAATTCCCAACATCATATCACTGTCGCTGTTTCCCTTTTATCTTCACATGAATCTCTGTACCAGCCCGTTATTTGTAATGTTGTGCTCAATCTCCGTGTGGAGGTTTCAAGCATATTCTGCGCCCCCCTACATGGGCTTTGTGTCGTTATTCAGCTTAAAAGGCTGTGCACAGATGGCCTTCGCGAGCCATCACATCCATTTGAATCCAGGCTCTCAGCTGACTAAACTAGCACCTCGGGGGTGGAGAGGGACAGACCGTCACCTGCCACACCCCCCCAACCACCCTTTTACACACACACACCAACATAACCACCACAAAGCTGACAGCTCAGCCAAAAGCCCTTCCACCGGTGGCAGACAGTCAATCACTGTGATTGCATCAGTGTTTTTGAAAAGGTCTGGCTCACTGTCTTTCAGAATGGAGAGGAACTGTAATTTGTGCGTGATTTGCCAAAGCGGTGCTGTAAGTGCACAGCAGAGCGGCGGGCTGAGGACGCTCCCAGAGCAAAGCTGCGCGAGCCGCTCGCACGTTTACTTTTAGCGCGGATCGTATTGACAGCTAAAAGCTAACTTTAGCTCCGCATGTCAGTGGTGGCGAGCATTTTACTACCGTGACTGGCATGGCCCTCCATGAGGCCCAAAATACAGTGTATGTCTGGAAGGTAGAGTTCAGCCAGAGAAGTCATGACTTTTGTTTAACACAAATGGATCTCTGTTCAATTCTGCAGGGGTATTTTTACAGCACAAAGTAAATTTAGACCCTTCGTGGGCTATATTCTACAGCCATGCTGTTATGCACCGAATATTCTCGATGGCAGGAGATAACACTCCCCTCTCTCACCTCCTATTTTTCATTTGGCACAGTAGCAGCATGCCATCTTATCAGCTGATCCAGAGCCAGAATCTAGGAGCAGTTGCTCAGCAGAAAAAAGGGGGGATTGTGCTGGGCTCGGCTACAATACGAGAAAAAGCCCAAATGCTCTTGGATCAGTCCCATGCTTTGTCCTCATCTCTCACGTTGCCTCTCTCCCTTGTTCATTTTTCATCCTCTCTCCTTTCATCTTTTTGTCCTGCGCCCCCTCTCCTTCCTCTGCATTCTGCTCACTCTCCCTCTCCACCTCTCTCTCTCTCTCTCTCTCTGCTCCACTTATAAGATTTGGCAGCACTCCAAGATCTGAGAAAAACATTGGAGGCATAGCCTCGTTTTGATGTCTGGAAAGAGAGGGAGGCTGAGAGTGGGAGAGAGAGGGAGCGCGCGCGAGAGAGAGACCTCATTTCCATTTCACAGACTTGATTCACAGCAACACCACAGCAGAAAGAAGGAATACAGGAATATCGAAAGTGTGAGCGTAACCGCCAGTCAGAGACAAAAGAGAGGATGGGGGGAGGCAGACAGAGATCTTTGATCGCAAGAAAAAATGGAAAATTAGGTTCACAAAGAGTGATGACGGCTTGTGTAAAGAAATGCAGACGCAAACATGAAGGGGGAAAAGAAGGCATCGCAAAAAACTATGCATTTCTCTTCTGTGACCTCTAAAAGACACTGTCTTTGTTTCTAGCTGAGACTCTCCATAGAAAAACAGCTGAACTGCTGCACAGAAAAAAGACTGAAACTCATTGAACTCCAGCACAGAAAAACACCAAACCCTCTGCAGGCCCTTTTTTCAGTCTCATGCCCGTCTGAGAGGACACACATTTGGCACTCAGCATTGTAATCATCTTAACTGTGCAGGCCTTCATGGTAAACAGGCCAGAGCAGTAAGTCAAGATGTAAAAAAAAAACCCCTCTGTGGACCAAGCCAGGGAATCAGAAGGGAAATTTTACACATCCTGCGGATTCAGCCGTGCTCCTCCTAATTGCCGGTTTGGAGCTCCAACTTCTCCCCCCGGTGCTGAGAAGAGAAACCGTCATTACTAGTCTCGCAGGAGCCCGAGCCCGACTCCAAAGGGGGAAACTTTGATTGATGAAAAGAAAAAGAGGCAGATCCGAGCATGTCCTCGATATAACATTTGCTGTGACCTTGTTTTCCCTGACAGGTCTAAAATTATCCGAGCGGATCAGTTATACAGGGAGCGCAGAAATGTGGACCAGATTCTCCTTTTGGCGCGTCCCTGTCTCCGCTCGCTTTCAGGGGATTACAGCAGCACGAGCATGCCTTTTGATTTATTGTGCTAAACATAGATTCATTAGTGAAACAGCTGGCTACATCCAGAGCTTCACTGTCTCCCACGCAGGCCTTCCCCCCCTCCCTCCACCCACCCCACTGGACCATATTCAACGGTTTAATGTAAAAGAAATGCCTGAGGATTAGAATTTACGGGGCTCTTGTCAGCATTTGTGTTATGGTGATCTGCTCTCTCTGGCTACATGTAATTATTTATAGCCCTACCGGAGTATTTCTCCATGTGACCTGCTGAGAAGGCAGCGATCAAACACGCGCTTATCTGATGCTCCAAAGACAACAAATACGAACTCTGACCATCCCTGTTATGACTTCACTATCACATCAACATCTTTGTGTAACACTGCATACCAGCCCACAGTTCACCATTATTATAGTTAACCATTAAAAAAGAGGAGAAGCAGGGAGGCCTCACCTATCTGTTTTTGCCTTTCACTTAGCTTGATTAACAAGACTGCGTCAAGTAAATCAATCAAAAAGCCAATGAGGGATTTTATGACCATTGATCAGGCCGCGCGTTGCAACGTCTGGGTCGCAGAGATAACTCACAGCTGGAGCAGCTACTCCTACGCGACCGTACGCCCTCAGACAAAAGCAGCGATCATAAAGCAGCGGAAAGAGGAGGGGATCAAAAAAAACCTGAAACTTTGCCCGAGGAGATATCAGTTTCACCTGGACTTCACCTGGCACAGCCTCAGAGGGCATGTCTTACAAGGCTCTCCGTAAAAAAAAAAAGGTTCCAGGGCAGGAGGACGTGAAAGTCAAACAATGTTTGCCTCATAAGCGGGAGCTTAAACATTAAAAATCCCTGAAGCTTCCTCGTAAGTAAACAAAATGAACGCCTGTGAGTCATTAACCACAAATGGCTCCTGCGTGATTATACTGAAAACAGAGGAGATGTTTCACTGCAGCAGAAGCACAAACATTAAAAAAAGAAAAAGAAAAAAAAAAAAAACCAAAACAAATTAAAGCTGCACTTTCTGCCATCAACTCTGTTTGACCTTGTCTCCGCACGCCGCTTGTTTACTCAAATCTCCCCCATAATGTTCCCCTCTTGCATATGAATCGACAGGCTGCACCGGAGCATCTGCTGTGCACCGATCCCACTGGTAGCTATGCAACGCCAGAGCATTGTGTTATGACAGAGCCACTTCCAGGGACACATTATCGCCGTGTTAGATACGGTGCGGGCTATTTTAGTCAGCGCTGAACAAACAGGTATTGGCCTTGCTGAGATTAATCTTCACGGCGCGGGAGAGAAATGTTCTTTTGTGCGTCGTTGCATCATGCTTCGTGCCAGGTTTACGAGGGGTTGGTTCCTTCTGCGATATATGACTTTGAGTGACAATTGGGTCAAAGTGCCAGCTAGTAAAAAAAAAAGAGAATAATCTCAGGACAGTATGTAACAGGAATAAGAAGTGGGTGTGTTTGCTGGTGAGCACAGCAAAGTGTTGCCCTTTATCAAACTGGGCTACGTTTAAAGTCCAGCTGATAAGATAGCGTTCCAAAGAACGGAAAAGGACTATAAACAAACATCTGTCTTGGAAATGTGCAGCCACGAAAAACAGGTTTCTGTCGGTCAGCCTCAGATCATTGTTTGCTCCGAGCGTTTCATTTTGCCCCCCTTTTCTTTTTATCATCCGTGCCCTCTCTCGTTGGCTAAATAGAAGGGGTGCAAAGGTCATGTTTTCATTCAACATTACGAATCAATCAGTTAATCAGGACAGCACACAGCTTATTAAAGAGCGGGTAATCCCTTTAAAGACTTTGAGGTGGCTCCAAAATACATTTAAAAACACGTCTGTCGAGCAGTGAGGTCAGTAAATCCCCAGATGATGAACAGATTCACCAAGTGAGTGAAAGCACAACATGAAGCCGTCTGAGGGGAATTTAATTACTAAAGAAAGAAACAATGTGCTGTTTTAAGGGCTGCACTGCGATGAAACACGAGCAGGAGGCAGATAATGTCTCAAATAATTACGCAACAATGACAAGCCTGCATGTCAGTGTCCGCACGGTGCAGCGTCAGCTGCACGGGAGTGACATTTCTTTGTCTCAAGATTGCTTCTCCTCTGCAGACACTGTAACTGCAGTTTGTCTCCTAACGACCCCATAAGCCGCTCATCGCTTTGTGGAGATGAGTCTGGCTGCCTGCTTGCCATAACGGGCTGGAATTGCTGTTTTTATGGCGGTGCTGCCATGAATCCGCAACAATTACATTAGCATGTGAGGGGGATACAGAGCGAGGCTGGTATGTGAGGCAGCAGCATTATTGTTTACTCTGGAGGAGCACACGCTGCACACTGAGCAAGGTGGCAGAATGGAGTAGTGGTGGGGAATATTACTGTGGCACAAAAGGCTAAAATTGGAAGGAAAGGGGTGTTGCTGCAGTGCTCATGCTTGGAGGGAGTTTGAATGATGGCTTTGTTCATAATTTGTGATTTAATTGGAGATTTGTGTAAAATAAACACCTTTATGAAGTCATACGAAGCTTGGAAATACGTAGCGCCGTTAGAAAGAGCGTAGAATGTTTTTCAGAGTCCTAGTTTGTGGTTACACAACATGCTCACACTATGGTATCATGTTGACAATCATGCACTTTCTCACATTACTGACTCAACAGATTCCAGCTGACTGAACATGACTTGGCACCTATCTCTGTACGCTGCAATCAGCTACAGTGATGCACAAAGCGGAGCAAATTTGGGACAATGTGTCAGATCACGCAAAAAAAGGGGAAAAAAAGGAGGCATGTGCGCAGAGAGGGCTGCCGTCCCGCAGCGTGAAACAGTAGCCTACTTATGTTGTGCAGCGTAAATCAAGTCTCCTGAGCCGTCACAACAAGCCTGCGTATCAGAGCACAGAGCCCCATCTCTACCTCCACGTCCGTCCACAGTCCTGTGTAACTTAATCACTCAAATGAAGCAAGCTCAGACAATCAGTTCATACAAGATCAGAAATTGTATTTGGCAATTTTTAAACAAGTGCATACAAGTACAGCTAAAAGCATTTCAGTTTTTGCCAAGTGCTCGTAGAGTAGCATTAGTCACATTCTACGTTAAACAGGAACTGCCACCAGACCTAGAAGTACATCAAGAATTTTGTTAAACATCAACAAAGAGGAACGTAGTCCATTATAATGAGTACATACCTTTATCTTCAAAAATATAGAAACACAATGTATTCAAAAATCAAAAATTATACAACCATGTTTACGAAGTATACTCTTCCCTTGGGTCCAATATGTACAAGTCCGTTAGTTTGTTTGAATGGTATGTATGTGATATTTATATATTTATACTCATATTTTTTTTGATTCCCCCTCCCCAAAGAAGTGTTCAAACAAAATCAAGGGTCCCTCTCCTTTTTTACTTTGACGTCTCCTGCAAGGATGGTGGCGATTTCTCCTTGCATGAAAGCCCATGGTACGTTCGAGCCAACCAGGGGACATTTCTCTCCACTGGGACAGTACACTTCACCCGTGGCACCTTGCTGCTTTATGCTTTCCCTCGAGCACGGGAAGCAGAATTTGTGAGAGGGCACAGACGGGCACTGAACAAAGTGTGTGTCCTCCAAACGCTCGTGGCACAGCGTGCAGCACAGGGGTATGCTGCCGGGTACCGAGGAGTCCGGAATGCTTTGGGGGTGCCCTTGGTCCATGCCTGGCACGTGGGGGGTGCCTGCACCAGACGCGTCTCTCTGCGCCAGCCTCCTCTGATTCATGGAGGACGGCGACAGGGGGCTGCTGCTGTTCCTGCGGGTGGTGGAGTGGACCTGGTTGGCGTCCTTGGGAGAGCTGTTGCCACCTGCATTGTCTGCTGCCATGATGAGCGCCGCCATGGGGGACTGGCCGTTCTGGGCCGCCTCAGGTGGGGTGGTGCGGGAGTGGGGGGATATTGTGGAGGGGGGAGAGGCGAAGCTCGGCGGGGGAACTGGAGGCATTTTCAGTCCGTCAGTAGGTGGTGGTAACCACTGCTGTCCTTCTCCATTGAGCTTGGCAGCTGTCCCCTCTCCCTCTGGTTCAGGCGATGCTTTTCTCTTCATGTTCCGGGGGTGTTTTCCTCTGTCTGGAGGTGGGAAAGGGTTAAACATAATGGTTGAGTTGCACAGCTCAGACGGGCATCAACAATTACACACTGGAATGGAGACATGCATTTTTGTGCTGCTCCACGCTGCAACACAGGGCACAAAACAACAAACAACAAATAATTCATTTATGCACCTTTAAATTTTGCAGACATGGCACTCTATTGTTTTTTTGTTGTTTTTTTTCCAAGTATCAACCCACCCATGCGCTCGAACGGGTTAATAATTTCAACATAAATGTGAAAAATGCACAAAGTGGGAAATATTCTTCATCTTACCTGACTTTGACGCCGTGGCGCTGGCCTCGTAGCCCATAACCCTTTGTTGCATGGCCGCATGGTCCTTCTTGAACCTGTTGTCGAAGGTGTGCAGAGCCATCAGGTCCCTCACAGTTTTGCTCTTGCCCATCCAGTCCGCGTCTGCCCTGCTTTTGTGGCTCTCGGAGATCTCCGGCGTGAGGCTGTCCGGTCTGTGCTTCTCCTTCACCTCTCTGTCGTGCTCGGTGCTGGAGACCGAGGCGGGTCTCTTGCCCAGGTCGGCGGGACTACCGCCGGCCAGCGCGGAGGGAAGCCCCATCTGGCCCGGTCTGCCGTTGACGGCGTGCACCGGGGGCATGTTCCCGTTAACCAAAGGCACTAGATTCGGGGGGACCGTGCTATTCCTGCGCGGGTTGGGGCTCTGGCGGTTCAGCTCCGGAGGCTCGTCGGGCTTAGGAAATCCATTGGGGACGGGAATGCCGTTCGCCTGCCTGCCAGACTGATACTCTGGACCGAGCCTGGGCGGGCGGTCTGAGGAGATCGGGTAGCGGTCCAGCGGCTGCGGCGGCCGGGAGCCCGGGTCTCCCGCCGCAGCGTGGTTGATCGCCTGGATCTCCTTCCCGGAGAGCTGCGACTTCCCCGGTCCGGGAGACCTGCCCTCCTGAAACCCGTGAGCCCGCTTGAGCTGCCGGGCCGTCTCGATGACAAACTCAATGCGGTCTGCTCCTTCGTAGTTGACACATCCCCTGCAGACGGGCTCGGTAAAATCCCAGATCATGGCCCACGGCATGCGGGGCAAGTCGCATAAATAACACGACTGCCTCCTGGAAGAAGCAGCGACCGCTGCGGACGACATAGCGCTTGTCGTCGACCCCCCGAAAAGAAACCCAAAATGTTGCGTTCTTCTCCGGCTTTTTTCCTCCGCGGCTCCCTTGTCTTTAAAAAAAAAAAGCCAAACACGGAGCAAGTTCCCTCGGTGGAAAGAAAAAAAACAACCACGCACACGGACTCGTCTTCTCCCGACTTTTCGAGCGACAACGTTGAAGTTTTAGAGGGAGAAGTTCATGTCGGTGTGTACTTTACTACGGCGCTCCTCTATCTATCTCCACTGACTCTCTACTACTGGCTCAATGTGGAGCAGTGACGTCACCGCGGAGCTCTAAACGCCTGCTTCCACTTCAGTTTCTATTGACTTGATTTCTTCGACAGACCCCCCCTCCTCTCCTCTCCTCTACCTCTCCTCCCCTCTCTCTCCGTCCTCACCCCCCGGTTTACTGCAGCCTCTGTCACTCACTTCTTCTTTCTCTTTTTTTTCCTTCTTTTATTTTAATTTAATCACTTGAACCTCGGCCAAAACTGCACCCGGTTCAGCTTCGCCCTCCTGACTGAAAGGGAATAATAAAACCCGCCACTGCTTCCTATTATCACAATCAAACCTGCAAGAGCAACAAAAAAAAAAAAAAAAACAACAACAACAACAGCAGACAATATCAGTCCGGGTCCGCCGACACCAGCCCTGCCTGCAGCGAGAGAGCCGTCTTTTATTTTATTTTTTATTTCTCTCTGACAGAGACGTGGCTGTAGGTTAGACCGCCAGGGGAAGAGGCGCAGAGAGTCGCCTGCTCCTCCGCTCCTCTGCTGCTTTGTCCCGATTTCAGGCTGAGAAAACGCTGCAGCTTGTTTTTCTCAATGCACAGCGCCTCAACGCCATAAGCTGCTACTACTGCCCCTGTGCAGTGAAAGAGGTGGGTCGACCCTTGAATAAAGACAACAACAACCAGGATTTTAATATTTATTATTATATTTTTATTATAGAAATATACTTAAAATGTCAAGGAGCAACGTCATAGATTAAAAGGGAAATTTGACAGGCATCTAGTTTTGCTTTCATGACTTTTTTGGGGGGGGTTAATATATTCCTCTTGTGTTGATTGCAAAAAAAAAAGAGAAGAGAGAGAGAAAGAAAAAGGCGCCTCCATTAGCCAGTAACCAGGAAGCTCTGTCATGAGGTGGGGATTTCCAGCCAGTGTGTTGTAAACTTGAATGGATCAGGGGGGTTACAGCATGAATATAGCTCTGCCCACATTTCTTTCTCTTTTTTTTTCTTTTTTTTTTTATTCTAGCGCACTGAACACCAACAGTCAGTCATCCAGATCTGCCACCACCAAATGAAATTACACAGGAATGAATCAGCCATTCAGACTCGGCGAGTTAACCCGTCGAAACTCAAGCCCGAGAAACACAACAAGGAGGAAGTGTGAGAGCTGCAGCGAGATTAATGACTGCACGACTTCGACGTTGAATGTTTAACGCGGTGGTGGAGGGAGGGGGGGGATGATATTACTCGAAACAGGTCATGCGCCAAAAACCCAGCCAGAAAAAAAAAAAAGAAAAGAAAATTCCCCTGAAGTAAAAGTGTAGGTTTGAACCGGAGGAGTGTCCCAGCGGTTCAGATTCCTCCCTCTCATCTGGGCTCATTCCAACTCGTTGCAGCTTCGCCTCGGGGCTTTGGGTGAGGCAATGCGTCTGTAACCTGCAGACACAAAGCAGGATATGTTTGTGCAAGTCCATGTGACGTTTGGAAAGAGGAAGCGAGATGTTTAGTCACGTACCCTCATCCGCCTCACCCATCTACGGGACGCCGGCCGGGGCCATTTGGCTCCCTGCCTGCCAGCGGCCATGATCACTCTCTGTGGCATGAGGCGTCTCTTCAAAGGGTTTCCATAAAAACATGAGGCTGCGATCTGTTGCCACCCATCACATATACATGTAGTGCAGCTGCCACAGGGTTTCTGTGACAGCGTACAGTATGAGCAACACAATGGAGGGGTTTTTTTTTTTTCCTAAGAAGCCATCGGTGTTACAGTAAACTACTGTATTAACACATCGTTTCCCTTCTCTGCTTTCACTCCATTCTCAGTCGTCATCGGGAACACAACACTAGGAAGTGTTGTTAGGCTTTGTGACACGGTTAGGAAACGACTGTACCGAAGGGGGCAAAATAAACACATTCCTTCCTTGAGATTGGTGGGAAACTGTTGCCTAACGCTTTGATCCTTTCGCTCTTCCACTCGGCCCATGTTTGTGCGAGCAAATAGCTCCGCGCCGTTATGCAAGACGGAGGCATGCTGGGATTCAATTAAATCCTAAATGACCCAAATCTATAATCGGAGGATCCATTGATTTGGGGGGAAAAAAATAAATAAATAAAAGTGCGGCTGCGAAAGCGAAAAAGAGGCAGGACTGTGCTGAGCAGAGGTGACAAAGGTCTGAGAGGAAGCCAGACACACACACACACACAAACACACACACACACAGATGGCTCTGATTGGCAATATGAACCATGTATACAGTAAAATCACCACGGTGTGACCCAGCTGACGGCCGGCTCGTTTGAGTCTCGCCACTAAACCAGATGGAGCAGCTGTACAACGCTGTCTCGAACTTCTTTCTTTCTTTTTTTTTTTTCCTAAGCAGTATGTAAATTGAGACATGAAGCAGCTAAATAAAGAGTGAGAGGTAGGTGACGGCCAGGGGAATACCCAGCATGTGACAGCATTGCGGGCCCGATGACGAGATGACGTTATTTCTGTTCTGTCGCTTTTTCCGAGCCTGTTAAATTTTATTTTGGCCCATCTTTTATTCATGGTGGGGGGGGGGCAAAAAAATCATTACAAATTCTCTCAGAAGTTTATCTGCCTAAGCGGAGAGCCACAGCAGCAACTGGATGTTTTTCCTCCGTCTTCTCCTCTCCTGCATGAGAACAACATTGGCGTTATATAACCTTTTTTTTTTATTTTTTAGCACAGTTGCTGAGGTGAGCATTAACTGAGACTGTAACATGTTGCACGGACATGAGAGGGGGTTATAACAGGACAGTGCGCGATGACATGTTACCGAGGTCAGAGCAGCGGCTGTAAAGTTGAACGTGTTTGTAATGAGCAGCGGGAACCATGGAGATTATCACAGTACCCCAACTACCATATATATCCTGTTTACGCCGCTATTTATAGCCGCAGATTTGCACAGCAGGGATCAGAGCGCAGATAAAATTTGGGGAGCTCTGAAAAAAGATAACATCAAAGCATCCATCTGTCATAATAGCTGCTTCCTGTTTCTTTCTGTTTTTTTTTTTCAAATGAAATATTAGTTTGATTTGGTTTTATTGATTTTTTTCTGAATGGGCTCACTGCACATCCATGTTTGCGCCCTGCAGCAGACACACGGAGGCACGAGTACGAACACGAAATCGGCCCCATCTGAAATAAGGAGTCTGCTTTCGAAATAGGTATAAAATGGTGGAATTCAAATAAAATGGAGGGTCGACGGTGAAAGGGAAAAATGTGCTGGGCGGCTGGAATCTGGGGGCTGGAGGCTGCAGAGGTGATGTCATTGGGCCAGAGCAAGAGGCGAGTGAAAAACAAGTCTCTCTCTTTATTCTGATCCTCTTTGCAGTTCCAGAGGGGGTTGGGGGGGAGGGGGGGGGGGGACTGGCGGACGGCCAAGGCAAGGGCTGCTGGGAAATGGCAAAGGATGCCAAGCAGGCCCCACCGCCAACATTAGAAGCTCACATCTTTGTTCTCAGAAACCTGGTGTGCTGCCAAAGGCCTCATTTCGGCTCCATGGCATGATTACACTGGATGTAGGCCAACTACTGAGAGCTCGCACACTCGCTCGCTCGCTCACTCTCTCCCTCCCCTCTCTCCCTCTCTCTCTCTCTCTCACCCGCTCTCCCTTTATGCTCCCTCCCTGGGCTCTCTCTCTCTCTCTCTCTCTCTCTCTCTCTCTCTTTTTCCACTGCCTTCAAAAGCTTTTCTGCCAAACATGCAGCAGTTGCCATGGCTGCAGAGAATGGAACATAAAAAAAAAAAAAAAAGGCGAGTAATGAGTCAGGCTTGGACCCAGATGTGCCACATGTGTAACCATTTAGAAAAAAAACACAAGATGGTAACATATCCCCCTTAATCTGCCGGGCTTGTTGGGGGGCGGGGGGCGCGGGGGGACGGCCGACGAGTCGGTAAATAGCAGAGGCGCTGCGAGGAGGGAGAGGCGGAGGAAATAAAGCCCCGCAGAAAAATGTAAATGAACATTTGTTTTCACATCCATTTTTTTTCTCTTTTTTTTTTTTTTTTTCTTGAGCAGGAGGTGGTTTCAGTGCAGCGGGTTAATTCTGGCAACTAGGAACAGAGAGACGTGAACTTTGCCTCTGTAATGCGATGCCTGAGTGAGCCTGCACACATTGTGAGCTGACAACATCACTTCCTGTCCAGTGGAAACCCCCCAGATATTTTCAGTCACAACCGCACTTTGATGTAAACAAACTTTCCCTGCGCGGCCTCTTCTAGCAGAATCAGCACACAGTCTGAGCTCGCTTGGTGGGGCCGGCTTTTAGAATGAGTAACGTTAACCTGCACGTTAAAAGTGTCTTCTTACTTGTTGCCCTTAAAAGGCAGCTCCACGCCTGACTCATACTCATCATGTTTAGCATACTGAGCCATGCAGTCATTCCAGCTTTGTGGCTGACTGTTTCAAAATGTCATTCTGCTGCATTCTCTCTGTCTGTCTCACACACACACACACACACACACTTGTTTGTGGACACACGTCCATTCCCGCTCCTACAGCAGCACCGTACTAGTTCCTGTTCTCACACCTTGATTGATCCTCGAGCAAACTCCAGAGGGACCCGACACATCCAGCTTCATTACGAGTGCCTTTGTAGTGTTTACAGTAGCATTAATTTGTAGGTAGGGCAGGCGTGCGAAAGTGTATATGTGTTACAGGGACGTTTATATTTGGACACGCAGCTTCTCTCTTGCATCGTTATTCTGACAAAGGTTACGGGGTTTTTTTTTTCCTCTTCTTTTTTATCTCTCGTCGAGCCAAAGGGAAAGAAGGAGTAGCTTTTTCACGCGTTATGTAACCTCTTCCTCTGAGCCAAAATAAAACTTTCCCAAAGTGGGCTTATTTATTACCATAGCTGCTGTCTATTTTTGAGCTGCCTCGCTAGAAAATGGACTCTGACATCCCCGGCGCAGCAGTTAAACACAGCGCTCCGATGTCATATCTCGAATCGCGGGCATCCATCTTCACATTTCTCCACTGTCCTTTTCTGCCATTTTGGTAAAAAGCCAGAGTCATTTGCATTAACTCCTTTGCATGTATTAGTTCAGCCAACAGTTGCATAAACCCTGGTGAATAATACATAACAAAAAAAATGAGCTAACATGCATATTTATAACCATCTTTATTTATTTCAAGGGTTGCTGCTGGAAGAAGATCAAAGCATCTCTTTTTCTAGTAACATTTGCCTTGAAAGCAAAAAGGGTATATAGAGAAATATCTGTGATGTATAGAATACTAAATGATATGACTGTGAGAAGAAGGGAAAAGCCAAGAATAGCAAATACCGACCCAATTGGAAAACCTCAAGCCTCCGAATGTCGGGGGGGAAATTGTTCATAGATAGCATGTGGGTTATTCAGATTGGGAAAGCAGGCAGGAGCGTGGATGAATGCAACTGTAATACATCATTTACAGATGTTGTGGCTACATTTGGAAAGTGATATTTCTTTTTTTTACCGCAAATTAGCTCTAAACACATTTGCTTGGAAACGGCCCTTTTTTGGTAGCGCTCGTAAATCAGACCGAGGCTTCCCGTCCCCGGATTCCACGGATGCCTTGCTGCCCTCTCTTTGATTGTCTGGTTTATGGTGGATGTTTCATCATATGCTGCTAGCACCCGTGCCAGAGATGTCCTTCCTCCCCTTTCCATAAAAGTGCAAGTTGTCACGACGGTGTGGCATTCATTATCCGCCTGTGGTTTTGCAGGCCTGGCCCTCTGAGCAGCTGGGGAGCATTGGTTGTCACACTGAACAGCGGTGAAAGATGGGAGGGCAGGAGATGAGCCCCCCCCCGCCTGTGTGATAAAGCCCCCTTAAAACCACAGCATTTGGGCATCTGGGCACACGATGCCTCGCCTCTCTCATCCACTTCAAAGCCTTTTCTCAGAAGACAGCTCGCTGTTAGGAGCCAAAATAGAAAATGGAGGTGTGATGACAAGAACAACCGCGTGTATGTGAATTCACCGACCGTCGGATTAAAGGACAATGGCAGTTTATCACCACTTGTGCTTTATTTGTTTTGGCCAATAATTCACACTGCTTTACAATGTTGTGATGATTTTACGCTCACAAAAGTACTCGTGAAAATCTGGAACGTGGTGACATTGCTAACAAACAAAATCTGGGAGGGCGAGAAGAGAGCAGTCGAACAGGTCGTAAAAAAATCCAAACCTTTTTCACAACTTAAACAGAAGTTAAATCGAAACTGAGAGTGCACATGAGTAATTGTTGCTTATCGTCTTAACGTCGTACTCTAAAATTGGTAAAATGAGCTGTCTGTCTGAGCCATTACGGTTCTGGCTGCCAGAGAGGTGAATCAGGCTACTGTTATCTTTGGTATTGCAACATGGAGACAACTAGCAAGCGGCCACGACTTTATGAGAGCGTAAAATTGAAAGTAAATACTGGTCATGCCATTAATGATCTCTTATCATGTTAGTCTTGTACTGTAGAATTCCTAAAATGCGCTCTGTCTCCAACCATGGCCTTGCTGCTTGGTAAGTAAATAAGGGTATTCTTAACTTTGCTAACATGGAGAAAACAAGCAAGCTGTTACAATTTTATGAGAGGTTAAATTGAAATGAGAATAATGGGGGTGTGAGATCTCCTATTGTTTTAATGTTGAACACCAAATGACCAAAAAATGCTGTTTTGTAAGCAATTTAGTCTAACGTTATTGTTATCTTTGCTAACGTTGAATGGAGAAAACTAGCAGGCTCTGCTGAATGTAGAACCATTACAATGAAACTTTCCGAGAAGTAAATGTTGGAAAGCATTTTGGAGTTAACGTCATAGATGAAGAAATAACGGACAAAGTTAAGGCTGTTTGCTGACTTTGTAAAATGCTGGTAGCGTACACACTCTAGGCTAACGCTAGCTAGTCACTCAAGTGAAACAAGACACGACGGACAACATAAATTCAGCTATTTCTTTTTTTTTATAAGAAAGGCTGTTTTGAATTAATTCAGACAAATTACAGGTCAGTTAACTTTGTTTGAACTATTTAATTTTGAGTCAAAGAATCTCAGTATTTCTGATTGGAATGACAGCCAAAGCTATGTACATAAGACTTAATGTTATTAATATTATTGAAGCACTTCCAGCCTTTACTGTTTACTGAAATAAAGGTGACGACAGGCTTTATTTAGGGTGCATTCATAAAAAGTCAAAAGGCCGTCCTAGGGAAACGTAGCAGCTGTTGACTGATGGGTGAATTAACCAAAATAACCTGCCTTGTGCGCCTAATGTTGGCTAACATTAGCTTACTGCTAGCCAACAGTCTGAGCCTCTAACAGTTATTTTAATGGACATATTGTTACATTAGTTTGACTTATAATTACTTAATATCCTGACTGTCACACGAGGAGTTACATTTTGTATTGTAGTACATGTTGAAAGGGAAATCTTATCTATTACTGTGAACATGCTCTCAATGTAAAGCCTCAGATGGGATTTATGAATGCGCCCTCGCCAACGTATGATCCCATTACCTCCACTTGAACTGCACTATGAGAAACGAGTTTCTCAACAAAGACAGCCATAGATGTTGTCATACATCCAGTCATTATTCCTAACAGGCGCATAGTGGATAGTTTAGTCATAGTCACCACAACAGGCTCAGCTGAAGAGCTACAGTAACACTGTGGGAAGCACACGGGATGAATGGCAGAGTCTTGACGCAAGAGTAAAGTCCCACAGGGATACAAAAGGACGGAGCACAGGGAGCACTGTGGGAAAGTTCAGTGTCCTTGAAGGAGCCTGATAAGCCCAAGGTGATATGAACCCTGCGTGTTAGTATTGTGCAAATTTGTGACGACTACGAGCAGGCTGCTGATAGAGAGCCGTCTTACGCCATGTGTTTGCACACAAACCTGCCTGTCCAAAGGGCACGTTGAGCAGGGAGTGGCTGATGTTATCTGAGCGACTCCAGTTTGTGATGGTAATTTAACGCTGGGTGTTTATTGGCGTTGTTTTACACAGTCGACATACAGGTTTGAGCAGGTCTTGTTTTAACATATGAAAGGCTGCGGTTGCCTCTCCACCTACGTGTGTGAGGATGGGTGCCACATTGTTCAGCAGGCACACAGATGTGTAACTTGACCTTGCGCTATGTAAATAATTTGAAAGCTCCTTCTCTCAACAAAGAGGGATAAAGTTCACCTACACCTCGTTGCCACACAATGGGAGGGAGGAGCCAGACAGCCTTGAAGCGGAAATGGTTTCACACTGGCTGACAAGTCTGGCAACACCCAGGGCTGCCCTGAAGGACAACAAACCGCCCTACCTCGCTCACTCACTCACACACTCTTTTTTTTCACATGTACATATCTTACTTGCTGATCAAGACACATTTTTGCAGAGAGCTAAATTTCTGTCTTCCTTCCTGAGGCTGCTGTGTGACGTGTTCTCTCTCTCTCTCTCTCTCTCTCTCTGTCTGTCCTCACATGATAAAAATCGCTCTGATCAAAAAATGCCGTTGCCTAACAACAAGGCGAGCAAAGTTCACCTCCCATGTAACTGCCAAAAAAAAAGAAGCTTTCCAGCAGCTCTCACATGATCCCTGCCAAGTTAACCATTTACAGCGAAGGAGGAAGAGCGGGGAGGGAGAGAGGCTTGCTCTGGGTAAACAGGGCGCCGCGTTTTGCTTTTTTTTTTTTTTTTTTTTTCCGAGCTAGTTAACATGCAGGGACATGAAACTCGTCAGGCTACAAGTCACCCCACAGCAACACAAAGCTCCTTCCTCCTTGCCACCAAACAATGCATGCGGGTCAGAGCAGTGCTCCCATTATGAAACCGCTCTGTCACAAGACGAGTGCCTCGCAGGAATGCTGTTGTGACACATGTGCGCTTGTTGACGCAAGGGTTAAACATTGAACAGCTCACACACACACACACACACTTAAGCTGCCAAAAGGGCGGGCTCTTTAACCGCTCCAGCACCGCTTGGTCGTCAGCGTGTTTATCTTTCCACCACGTCCCCCGCCACCTCCCAACGGTCGTCAGGTTTATCAAAGGAAAAGTCCTCTTGTCTAACTGCAGCCAGGTGCAGCACAGTGCAATGATTCACACAGCAGACACAATACTCCGTGGCAGATTGCCTCGCATGTTGGGAGCTCGGCAGAGGTCACCGGGTGCGAGTGTGTGTGTGTGTGTGCGTTGGATGCCATGTGCTGATCTCTGGCTCGGTGCTGGTGCAAAAGGTTCAGCAGGAGTTCAGCACATATTCATTATTCATGCATTTCTCTGTATCAAGTGATGGCACGGGGGAGCTTCTTTTCTCCCTGAAAAGGTCCAAGTGCTTCAGAGTTTCTCTCCGCTGTTTTCACTGCGTTGTGTTTTCTTGTCTTTTTTCAGATGTGGAGTAAAAGAATTTGTGAGGAGGTTTATTTATTTATGCGCTCAGTGGGTCTGGATTTTTTTTTCTTTCTCTTTTCTTTTTGTAAAAAAGCACTCAGTATTTGTTTCTTGGATTTAGACGTTGCTAAGCACAGGAAATGTATCGGAGTGATTCTTTACAGAAGGGTTTCTTCAGTTTAATGTGCGCTGGCAAGGCTTTGAAAAATCCCTGCTTAACAATTCGAGGAAAGCCAAGCCACCTGGAAATCTCATGACTTCCTGAATCTAATTCCAGGCCGAGCTATCAGACTGTCTGACTAGCAGCTTTCATTGAGGGGTGTAAACACTGAATGTCAGGCATGTTTGCCAGAGCCAGTGTTGAATCAGGCATTAGTACTCATGTAATGCCTGCAGTGAACTCAAATGCCCCAGCAAAGCCCTGATTATATTTTCTCCCTGTCTAACAGATTTATAGTGCGCAGTGAACTCCAAGAGAAAGCTGGCACAGGCCGGACTCGTGAAACAGGCCTCTACACAGTCTATTCTTGTTGTTTTTAAATGCAGTCTGGACTTACTCCAACCATAATAATAACAATATCAGCTAAGGCGTGCAGTTTTGATAACCTGCAGTTGTAATCTGAACAAAAAAAACAAAAAAATGCACAAGGCAAACAAGGGAAACGGCAAAGACAGAGCAAAGGCATGACACCACCGAGGGAGAATCCAGAACAAAATCCCCTCTCGTGTCACAGCTCGCGCTGTGTCGGCGGACCGTGACCTCATCCAAAGTTTACATGCAGCCGCCTCACGCTGCTTTGTTATCTTCAAAACTTGCAAACCAGCACATTCCAGCCCTCAGCCGCGAGCGAAAAATGTCAGCGTGCAGATCCTGCTGCACTGTGAGAAACGCGATAAGCAAATAAAATAAACACTTCACCTCTCGAGCGGCAGCACATTTTTTGAGAGTACAAAAACAAAATAAAAATGCACAGGCAGAGACACACACTTTCATACGCAGGAGGGCAGGGATGTATATAGGTCAGTTGTGGACTCTGATTGGAGCTTTGCGTGTCTGCTTACTCAGCAGCCCGCACCAAGCTTAGCTCGCTTTCAGTCTTTTTTTAAACCAGACCACAGGGTAGTAAATAGCTACGAGGAGGATCACAGCCTTCACAGCTGATTGGCTTGATGCTCGCCTGACATAAACAGGAAGCCGGCCGCGCGAGTCAGAGAGGGGAGCAGAGTGAAGACGGAAGGACGAGCGACAAGCAGAATGTGGTGGCAAGACAAAGAGAGAATGTGTAAAAGCCTGAGGGATTTAGATTTGAGAGGAGGAGGAGAAAAAAAAAAAGGTCTCTCTGTTCATGCCGCACCATGTGACTCACGGAGGAATTCAGCCTGTGATTCAGTCCTGTGCGTTGTCAGCAGACAGTGTGCAGTGATAATGGTGATGAGGTGTTTGTATTGGTGTCAGCAGGAGAAGACATAATGATTAACGCTCATCATGATATTAATTCTGTAACTCAGCAGTGTTTTTTAAAAATATTTTTAGGTGTTTTATTATATCTTAAAGCAACGTAATGCAAGAATCGGTGTTGCTGTTGACCTGGTGTACCTACAGTGTCAGCGTTCCATATATTTTTACAGCACCATCATAAAATACAAATCACGAGGACGGCTGTATGTTTACTGTTGACGAGCTGATGTGGAGCATCACGGCACAGATGATGTCAGAAGTTTAAGAACCATGTCTACCGACAGCAGGGTGCAGAGTAATATCACAGCATATTAACCCAAATATGCATATTCTTTCTGTTTATTGTGACATTGGAGAGGAAGAAGAAAGGAACAAAAAAGAATGGGATGGTTTTGCTGAAATATCGCTAAACGTGCACACATTGTTTGCTATGCTAAGCATTCGAATGTAGTTTGAATGCAGGATGTGTGTAATGATGTTGCTTAAAATGCACATAATATACACTGGACAGTAGTTTATCACAAGTTAGTTGAGATATTTACCAAACATTTACTGAATTCATTTGACGGTGTTAGCATGCTAGCTGGACTTTTAGCATCCGGAAAAACAACAAAACTCCATGAGGCAGGGATGACACCGATAAGATTACAGTCGTGTCACAATCTTTTATTAAATATAATTGGCTGGGATGTTCACTCGGCTGTCACGTTGCCGTTAACGTAACGTTAGCCGCGGCACAAATTGCTACGCCTAACGCCAGGAGTAGAGTATTACCAGCTGTCAAGCCAGCGTTAGTTAGCTCAGTTAGAAAAACGTAATTCATGCATCGCTGATGGTGTGTGTGGTTTGGGTTCAACAACAACGTTTCCTCCTTTCAGACAATACGTACGTACTGACAACACAGAGCTAGCTTCTTCTTTTCGCCCGCTGTAGACCCATATTTGGTGTTACAGGTGCCATACAACTCAGAGAAAGTTGCTATTCTAGTTACCTCCAGGTTTTACAAGGCTTTCATCTTTGCATCCGGTTTTACTGCATTTTGTGTGAATGAGATCCTGGAGCGACTTGAAATATCGCACTGTGACATCAGTGAATTTATAAACCAAGCTCTCTTATTTACTTACACCTCCGCAGAACAGGATTTCACCTCTAATTGCACACTTCTTTTTTTTTTTCTCCCAGCAAACATCTGAGACTTAAAGTGATTTAAATTCATGTCTATTTTTGTTTTGATAGGGCTGAACAACTTGTGGATTACGTAAGTGAAGGACTCTGTGACAAAAATTATTTACTTCCCTATAGTCCGTTGCACAAGTTCCCCTATTTGAATCGGTTTATATATTTGTGCGTCGAGTGCACACACATATTTAAGAGAGTTCTTATCAGCTGTTAGTTCATTGTATAACAGCCAGGAGTAACTAGTATAAGCTGATGGTGATAAATTGTGTTAAATCTCCGCTTGATAGCAAAACCATTGTGAAGCCTCCGGTGGCCCTGCGTGCGAGGCGCTGGGTCGTTGCATGCCTGTGACAGAGCCAAAGCACAGAGTGGAAATAATGAGTGACATATCAGCCCTGCTACCCAAAGAGCTTTTAGAAAAAAAACACCCCTCCTCCCTTCCTCCCCTGTCAACCTACTGTCCCCATGCCTGGCTTTGAAGGTCAGATGAGAAACAAGAGAGAGCGCCACCGCCACCTCCGACTGACTGGTTCAAACAGGCCCTGGGAGGAACAGGGGGGTTGTGGTGGTGGTGCTGTGTGGGGCGTTGCCCACTGAGCATGCCCAGTGAGGAGGAATGCCTTGTGATGGCAACACAGTGGGCTCTCCCATCTGCTGATGGAGTGTGCACTTCTCGCCCCGGGCCCTTTTCCATCCAGTCTAGTGAGCAGCCAGATCAATTTACTGGGGAATGAACACAAAGTCAGCGGCTGACACACGCACATATTCACTCATCCTTTATGTACGACAACAGCGGCGACGCAGAGCCCTGCACTGCAGCACGCAGACTGGCACGCATAGGAATTTACTCATGCATGCATGCATGCAAAAAAAAAAAAAATAGTACGAGTGGGGTTGAATCAAAGGGCTGATATATTATTCAGGGAAACTCCCTCCGTACTCCAGCTGAAGTTTACAATAAGCTCGCTGCACGCACAAGCAGGAGAGTCGATATTCTGGCTGCTCTCCCTCCATCCCGATTCCTGTAAAGAACTGCTGACTCACCAGGCCGAGGGTGCCTTCATTTGTCACGAAGGCGGATGGCGGATGGCGATGGCTGCATTTTTAGGATGAATGGTGCTGACTGACGTTTTCATTGTTGTGCCGTTTCATCACCCCTGTTTCGCTAAAATGCCAGAACAAGGAACATCATTTCTGGGGGAATGCGGTCATCTGTTCCCCCCCCCCCTCCGCCACCCACTTCTTGACAAACACACACACACACACACACACACACACACACACACACACAAGCGGATGGATGCAAAGTGAGACCACATGTTTTCCCTCTTATGAATAATTGAGGAGCCCTGCCTGGTGTAGTCGAGCGGGTGCTGACTAGGCACCCAGGGTGGTGCTCTTAACTACTGTGACAAAATGGTGTAGCGTGAAAAGTGACATTTAAGGCGCACTGACGCTGAGGCGTATTGTTGGGCTGCTCAATCGCGTGCGTGAGACGAAGCAGGCGGACGCCCTCACACCACGGGCCTCGAGTGAAACTTCCCAAAGGGCGAGCACGTGTGTTCAGAGAGTGTTCCATGTCTGAATGCAAATGGAGGTGTGATTCGGTTCTGTCTGCTCGCTCTTACATTATATGAATAATTGAAACATACTGTGTGTGTGTGTGTGGGGGGGCCTAATATGTTCTTTTATTTGCAGAGTCACGCCTGTGCTTTCTGATATGCTAATGACTCTCCCCTTGAGTAATTGAGCTTTAGAAAATCAGCCAGGGTCTAATGGCGCATTGTCTGGAGGATGATCAAAAAGCAGCCGAGATGAGGATGAGATGTTCTCCGGTGATCCGCAGATGACACCGATAATGAGGCACTTGAAGGAGTTTTCAGGCGTGGCGGACACTGCGGCCGTTTCAGTCACGATTCCGCCAATGAAAGCGATTTAATTTCATTTCCCAGATTCGGCGCTCAATCAGACGATAGTTCTTTCTCGTCCTTCGCGGCCGTGTCCTTCGTCTCCCTCCCCCTCTTTGACCCTCAACCCCAAACCATTACAGCCCACTTCAGCCTGAGCGCCGCAGCCTCTCTGCCACCCCGCCCCTCGCGGTCTCTGCCTCATGCTCGAGGGTTTCTAAATCGGGAACATCTGACATGCTCGCCACCTACTCGTGTGTCTCTCTGCAACTCCCCGTGACCTCGATCCACCCTCTCGCACCGGAATATTGTACACACTAATCTTCCTATGATACTTTATAGCAGCTCCATGTTCGAACACAACCCGTGACCACATGTACACACAAATAGTGCCAACAAAAGACAGACAGCTGCAGTTCAAAGCTTAGCGACAGCTGTGTTCCATTGTCTAACCGGGAGCCGACTGACATTCAGAGCCGCCCGATGGCTGCCTTTAAACGCCTCTTTTCTTTCCCTCGCCTTCCCTCTTATTTGCTCCCTCCATCAGTCCCTCTTTGTCCTCCACCGCCAAGCACTTCTCATTCCTGTGATGCTTTTGGTATCGCTGAGGTCTGCCTAGACACCGCAGTGTCTCCGATTCTCACACAGTAACCAGGGGAAGCGCAGAATATGCTCCTTATTTGCCTCCCACAGGGGGCCGACACTCAATCCAACCTCTTCACTGTCAAAGAGGCGTTGGAGATATACTTGGCAAGCTGTGTTTTGCATCCCCCCCCCCCCCCCCCCTTACTCTCAGTATGTGTATGTATGTATCTTTCAAGCCCTTCATTTCCCAGAAAAGGAGCCCGGGATTTATGAGCGCATGAGCCGCCGCGAGCGACATCTCCAGAGAAGGATGAGTGTTTCCTGCAAAGACTCGGGAGGGGAGGCGAGGGAGGCGCTGGTGTGTGTGTGTGTGTGTGTGTGTGTGTGTGTGTGTGTGTGTGTGGGTGGACAGCTCCCATAGAAACACTATCCAGTAACACTTGAAAAGCGTCATCAAGGGGAGGTGTGTGTGAGTGTGTGTGTGTGTGTGTGTGTGCATGGAGGGGGCGTCTTTCTGAGAAAAAGCCCATGAGGCCTGCAGACCTGTGATTGACAGTTGCCTCTGCTGATTGCTGGCCCTCAGGGACAGACTCTCGACGACAGCTGCTGCTTCAAACTCACCCTGAACTGTTGCTAACTTCAGGTTCACTAAATATGTCCAAACCTGGGATGGCAGCTCAAGCATGGCACCCGAATCGCCCCCCACCCCCTTTCTCCATCTTTGTTTCGAGGAACACTTTGCAGGAATCTGACATGCATTTGCGAGGTAACTGAACCCTTCATCACCACTCTCTCTCTCTCTCTCTCTCTCTCTCTCTCTCTCTCTCTCTCTCTCTCTCTCTCTCTTTATCCTCCGCCACCGGGTGCGGACGTGAGGAGTAAAAGTGACTTCATGGTGAGTTGTGTAAGAGCGCGGGGCGAGGCTTGAAAATGGAGCCATGTGAGGCAAGCGAAAGTGCTGATGCGCTGAAAACGGAGCCAGTGTTTCTGGAGGCATGCAGATACAAAAAAAAAATAAAAAAACCCCGGCAGAAGTCAGATGTCAGAGAGGACAACCAGGGTCCAGACTCATTGGGGCTGTGTGGGCAGTGCGTGGTAAAGGGGGGGGGAGGGAGGTTTAGAGGGGGGGATCTATTCCAGTAGAGAGAGAAAGGTCACAGTGTAAGCTGATAAAGGCAGGAGGCAGAGCTTGGGGCTGCTTCCAGGCCAGCTAGTCAGCTGACGCCTGCAGCTGTGTTTGGAACATCAATATGAGCCTTGTTCACCCCCCCACCCCCTCCCTCTAAAACTCTCTTTCTCCCTCCCTCTCCTGCTCACTCGGCATCCCCTCTCGCCCCTCCTCCTCCTCCTCCTCATCCTCCTCCTCCTCCTCTCTCTGCACGCTGTTTCCTTTTTTTTTTTTTTTCCAGCTCTGATTTATGAAAGTAGGGCATGTGCCCATAACTGCTGCATCAAGGCACATGGCTGAGCCTCCAGAGGCACTGAGGCTCTGTTTACATCAGCCCAGACAACTGCACCGCATTGCACAATCGCCACAGGCAGGCTCTGTTATATAAAGATGGGGCCACGTTGGCTCCATTGTTGTTGTTTTTCTGACTTCGCCCCGTCGGTAAATCGTGAACTGCGCAAATCTGGACGGACGCCGCGTCCTCTGATCCCTGACATGTCACTTTAGCCGAGGACTGAATGTGTCGGCGGCGCACTGGCCCTCGAGTTTCACATTTCCCAGGCTGAAAATTCATTAAGCATATTTGGTTCAAGCAGCTTGGGAACAGATCCAGCGGCTTCAATGGCCGTTTTGTTTTGAGCCTGTTGTTTTGAGCTATTTCACTCACTGCCGCGCAGGATTTTTTTGGGGAGGGCTTTATTGTCGAGAAGTACTGGAGCATGAGAATATTATAACAAAGAGAGCGACAAATACGGTGATTTCAGCGGCGAGTGAGCGCCCAAAAAAGCGAGCGTGTTTGTTTGGGGGCGACAATTAGTCCCAAATGTAGCACCAAGGCGCTTCGTGGTCGGTTTCCATGGCGACAAATCAGACTGCTCAGCCGGTGGAAGACAGAGAAAATGTGCGCTCGGTGAGCACGAACAAAAGCGCTTGAGCCAGAGACGACACTGTAAAAACTGCAAAATCATCGTCGAGTGTGAGGAAGGAGGTGGAGGCAGATTTAAGGTTGGCTCCAGATTATTCATGCAGGTCGGAGGAGTCGATGGATAGTAAGAACATATCGTCATCCTCTCATTTTAATAACACAGATGGGCCTCTGTGGGTGTGAGCTGTCTTCGGAAGAATCAGCTGAAAAACACGGCCAGCTGCTGCTACCACAAACCATTAACTCATTAATGGATTACAGGCCACATTTTCCACAGTTGAACCACAAGCTAAGGAGCGTGTGCAGTGTAACCTTCCCTGTCCGGCTGCTGACTCAACAACCGGCCTGAATGGCCGAGCCTCCCAGACTACAAGGACACACGATCATTTATAGCCGCCGGCCTCGGAGCTGATATTTCTGCCTGCTTGTGAGTCATTACGGGCTGTGAGCCCTCGGTGCAGTCATGTAAGAGGCAGGGTCAGTGCAGCCAGACCTCTGCACACACAGCACCGCACTCATTACTCCACTTTCCCGCTCATGGAAGGAATTATCCATGCTGCTGTTTAGCACGGAGCGCATCGCTTATGTTGCTGGCACAGTTTATTTTGTTTTCCGGAGAGCAGAGATGCTTTGTGATGCACCCAAGTATTAATATTCTCTGGCAGGAAGGCGTGGAGGGCGATGAAAAACATCTTATTTTTCAATCCGGCGCTCTAACCCAAATAAATGCTTTTTTTTTCTCTTCTACCTTCAGAGATATCCCCCCTCCTCCCCCCCTCCTCCTCATGCTTCCAGTCTTTGTTGCTCGCTCTCTTTGTAGAAGTCCTCGTATCCTCGGCGCTCCGTTCGCCCCCTCCTCTCCTCCTCCTTTTTTCCCCGACGCCCACGCTCCTCTCCACCGCTCTCATAACTCAGCTGTTACTTGGCAACGTGGTCCCAGCTGGACCCAGCATCAGCCGCGTTGCCACGGCAACAGTACGCACACATGCAGACACGGTAAACATGTTGGTTTTTAGAGGCTACATGCACCGAATAACAGTAGCGTGTACCCAGTGCTGTAACATCCATCGAGGGAGGAGCGGACAATGTGGGAACGATTGCCAGAATAATCTCATGCACCTGCAGCATCCTCACATCAGTGGTCGCAACGAAACTAAATGAGTGGACGTGCACAGCGCGCTTCCTCCACCTGCAGAGGCCAAGATCCACGCTCACCGCCTCGATTCTGGGAAACAAACCTCTTTTCCACTCTCTGGGCAACACTGCATCTGTCGTCATAGCAACCGGATCCATCATCTGCAGGGGGATCAATTGATTCATTATTAACTGAGGCGCAGCCCTCCTTCTCTGCTTCCAGTTCACGTCTACTTACTCTGCCTTCAAGCATCCATTATTGACGTCTGAGCCGGCCCACTCACTGGGCCGAAGAATAGAGAGCTGTCAAGTCTCGATCGCAGAAATATAACTCAGATTCTATATTTTTCTTCTGGAGAAAAAAAAACTGTGTTTGCTGACCGGCGCGAAAGACGCAAGGCAGGTTAGGGAATGCAATTTGTACAAGCTGCTCACACAATCGAAAAATCATATAGAGGAATAAAAACACATTTCTAACCCAAAAATCATCCGGTGGCCATTCCTACATGTGGCAGAAATCTTAAAAGAGGTGGAGGAATGAGGGCGCGAGGGTCTTTGTTGCACAGACAGGATGAATTAGCATTACCGGGGGCTTATAAAAAGGGAGGCCTGAATGTAACGCGACACACGGAGCCTGCTCAAAACGCTGCTTTCTGGAGCAGGGCATTTATAGCTGCAGGGGAAGACACGCTTTGATGATATCCCCCTGTCTTCCAGGCTGCCCTCCGTCGTGTGGCTGCACACCTAAGTAGAGCCTGGAGGCACCGGGACGGGTGGGGAGCTCCAGTTTCAAGGAAGGAAAAAAGACAAATGTATATTATTGGAAAATGAGTGCTAAATGGATGATGTCAGCCACGGCACTTTGACATTTTAATGTCATCTCTGAGGGAATTACATCATTAGCCCTCTTTCCTGGCCTGGCTCGATGCTGGGAAACCTCCTAATGGATGTCAACAAGCCGTCCCTCTGGAAGAGTGGAGCAGGAGGAAGGGGGGTGATGCGAGAGAGGGTGTTGATGGTGGTGGTGGTGGGTGGAGAGGGAGGGGTGTGTGGGGGGGGTTGCTTTTACTGAGCTTTTCATTGAGCTATGTGAGGCCTCACACTGAGCGTCATCTGGACTAAAAGCCTACAGCGCATTTCTTGTTACAAGATTAACTCGAACTGTGTCCTTATCAGACAAAGTGCAATCATCTGCAGGCTCCGCCCGTCCCTCTGCGTTGACCCCGGATGACCCCCCCCCCCCCCCCGACGTGTAGCGGCCCCGCGCCGGAGTTGTTTGTTCATTATTTCAAGCATTTATAATTACAGGAGCACATTGGGTTGGGGGCGCGCGAGTCTCCGCAACGATTGTGCTCCTTTCAATTTGAGAAGCTGTCAGCGTCAGATGCTGTATCCAATAATTGATTCATTAATCATCTACAAGTCCATTAAATTCGAATCAAGTGCAGGAATGCGGGCTTTTCTGGGTGAAACTAAGTGGTGAAGAACTTATCAGTGTGATTGACTCCCCGGCACTGAGAAATAATTTATGGAAAGAAGCACCTCAAACTTTGATAAGGATATCAGGAAAAAAAAAGAAAAAAAAAAGCCTTTTATATGCTAATGAAAGTAGTAGCGTGGTTTGAAAACAAACATAACAAGTCGCTCAAATTTTAGGCAATAATATCAAATCATCACGGCAGCTGAAAATAGACTCCAAACAAACACGGAGGGGAGATCAAGGCTTTAGCGTAAAATAGGTCAGATGGAGGATATTCATGGAGCTCAGTTGAATCTCAAAGCAAACCGAGGATATGTTAGCGTGAGCTCACATGGCACTACGCTGACATAAATCAACAGAGTGTTGGAGGAGAGGACTCGCATCTGACAAAATTAGTGCTGAGGGCTAAAATAGAAGAGATGAAACGGGGAGAAAATGAATTGCATGAGACGGAGAGAATAGAATAACAACTGGTTTCTTTCAGGCGCCGCGCTCGTCTTATACCGACGGTGAATTGGGCTGCACGGTGGGATCATCGCAGCCCCGAAGAGGATTTGGCGGCGAGTTAAAAGCTGAAGGATGGGGAAAGAGTGGCGCGGCTCTGAGGCTTAGGTTCACCGAACAATCGTGAGGCTGACCGGTAATTCAAACAGAGGGAAATCATATTTCCAGAAGAACACAGAAAGCGCCTCAGTTGGTAGCGTGAGAATCAGATGTCGGGTTACGACGCGGCCCTGTTCTCTGCGTCACCATCTTGAGGACTTTTATTTGAGAGTCAAAGCCCGACTCGCCGTTATTATCTCACTGAATATGAGCCTGTAATCTCCCTCCCCAGTTCATTGAGAAAAGCAGATTTGATGCGACAAATCCAGGGCCCCAGATGACAAATAAGTCAGGAATCTGCTGTGATAAGTACCGCTCACTTTATGGTGCGGCTCCCTCCCAGACAGGAAATGAGAGGGAAATCTGTGTCACTCTTGTTTTCTCCCTCCTGTTGATACGTGAATTAGCATCAAAGCGTGACCCAAAAAGAGTCACGACCGGCCGGGCACGTGATCGGATCGATCCTCTGAATGTGGCCCTCCGTGACGTCTTTAAACTCTCCTGCGAGGACACCACAAACTGTGCCTTTAATGCCATTTGTCTCGCATCCCCTCTACAAAAGCAGCCCCTCGTGTAAAGTTAAAAAGTTACTGTCATCTCCGAGGGCGAACACACGCATGCATCCATCATCAGACTGGAGACGGGTTACATAAACAACACAAAATGTAAAATAGTTCCGCATGCACAGCCTGACACAAAAATAGTGTGCATGAATGAATAACATTAAACGAGTGGGGCAGATAAGCTACCCCCTTATGTGCTCGCCTCAGATTCAAATTTAGCTTTTGCGTAGGGAATTGATGAGACACAGAGCTCAAAGCCAAAGTCTTCAAAGACCGTGGTTACACAAGATGCAAGGCGGCAAACCAGCTTTGTAGTTCTCGGGTGAACGAGTGGGTTGTAGCTGCCGAGCTGCCGGGTGATACGGCAACGGAGTTCTGCGAGCCCAAGAAAATATGATAAAATACGAAAGTTACACCAAGGTTACGCTGCGTGTAGAAGAGAACAGGAGTGATCTTTTTTTTTTCCCCTTATTTTTTTTTTCAGATGACTGTAGTTGTGGGAGTTGGGGTTACTCTATCATGTTTCAAGGTTAAGGTCCCCTTTATCGTTGCTATAAAACATAGCAGGTGTGGGAGAAAGAAGGCGCTGTAACACCAGGGGAGAGCGAGACACAGACATAAGGAGAGAAAGAGAAAGCCGATGGTGTAATGGTGCAAGCGAACGGTTTCATCATACTCAAACGGGGGGAACGTCCATGGAGGGGAGCCGAACTGCAGAGGAATAGTTTGACATGCGGGGAAATATTTACTTTCATGCTGAAAGTTAGATGCACACATTGACATCACTTCCATGCATCTACGCCAAACATGAAGCTAAAGCCAGCAGCCATTAGCTTAGCTTAGCATAAAGACTGGAAACAGCTAGCCGGGCCCTGAAAGAGTTTTCAGAATCAGCCTTCTAGCATCAGGGGTCAGAGATTTTGGTTTGGGTCCTGGCTAAATGTGCAATATGTAAGAGTTTTTAGTTTAAAACATTAAAAAAAAATGACTAACATTTTCAAGAGAATGAAAAAATAATAATTTTGATATTTACGCATTGTGTTGTACACCAACACCAACGCTCCCAGGCCAGCAAGCTGCCCGGTTAACCTAACTAACTAACTAACAGCTCCTACAGTTAGCAGTCACTCTTGTGATGTGCTGTCCCCGATTTGTTCAAAGTTGCACTTTCAGGTAAGAGGACACACAAATAATTTATGAAACAGTCGCAACGCTTTTAGTTAGCATACTTTATGCTTCGCTTTTTGTAAACAACCATGTTAAAACATGTTAATTCGCTAGCTAATTTGCATGTTCAGACGGAAAGACGTGACAGAAAATGTTTCAACACAATAAACACAAATGATCCGAGGGTTTAGCCTAAGCTAACGATACAAGGTGAAAAACCCTCTTCACTTTCAGTCTGAACGCATTTTTAGCACTAAGCTAGGTTGGCTAGCTGTTTGCCCGTCTTTCCAGTCTTTATGCTAGGCTAAGATAGCCATCTGCTAACTCTTACTAGTTCTCAGCAAGGTAGAGAATAAGCTCATGTCCCAAGATGTCAAACTTTTCATTTATATAGAAAATTTCAGCGAGACTGGCTCCTGTCCTGAGGACTGGTTTCCAGTTTCCAAGCTTTCCTCCTCCTGAGACACTATTTGAATCCCTCCCAGCCCCGGGCCTGTTGTGAAACAGCGCTTCAGATTACCACATTATTATGAATATTGCATTATTAATGGCAATCTGCAGCAGCAAACTATTTGTCTTGGTAAAACTGAGAGGATGGAGCGGAAGTCGAGGATTGCTACATTCTTGCAGAGGCCCCACATTCCCCAGAGCCCCACAGCAGGTTTGTTGTAGCTCGTACAGTTCCTCCTCTGCTCCCCCCGTCCCTCTGTGCACCGACACACACACACACACACACACACACACCCCTCCAGCCCCCAGCTTCCTGTGCAGCAGCATGGCCGCTCAACCCTTCCCTGT
This sequence comes from Diplodus puntazzo, assembly GCA_963678695.2. Lineage (NCBI taxonomy): Eukaryota > Metazoa > Chordata > Actinopteri > Spariformes > Sparidae > Diplodus > Diplodus puntazzo. The sequence continues at coordinate 13,156,247 of OZ023168.1, forward strand.
TCTGAGCTCGGTCAAGCTCCAGCTCCCTCCACCCCGCCGCTCCAAATACATTATTTACACTCTCCTCCCCTCCCTTCAGCTCGGCTCAAAAGAATCAGGGCAGAGGGAAATAACACCACTGTATAACCCCCCCCTCTCCCCCATACACTGACACACACACACACAAGCTCAGCCCTCCCTCCACCACCACCAGCGCCGCCCCACCTGCTCGCTCTTTTCTCACTCTGCGTGATGAAAATACAGCACAGGGCTGGGCTGCGACAATGGGAAACTCTGTGAGGCCCCAGCCCTCCCATTAATCCCCTCTGACATGCCTCCCGAGGGCAGGGATTTGCTACAAGTCAATGCAGGAGACCTACAGTATGCAAAACAAGCCTGTCTGACTCTCTCATGATTTTCAAAGCCACTGCACTGCACAGCCTGTGAGACAGGAAGGCAGATCAGAGAGAGAGAGAGAGAGGAGGGGGGGGAGGAATAACTGCACACAGTCTGCTTAGTTAACCCCTTCCTCACCCGCCTGCTCAGTGCGTTTGTCACTTCCCTCTCCTAGTTTCACTCCTAGCCTCGATTGCACAGATAACACTGATGACAGATGACAGGATGGGAAGCGATGCTGAGCGGAATGCTGTTGTTGTTGTTTTTTTCGCTTCTCCCTCCTCTGCCACTCTCCTCTTTGTCTGCCTCCATGACGAATCCAGCTCCAAGACAGACCAAATATGAAAACCACCCAACGTAAACAGGAATTCACGAGTCATGTGATGCACTTACTCCTCTCAGGCGGAGTGGTGCTATTGAATTTCCGCCTTATCAGGCATCTAGTGATGGGGAGATATAGGTGAAGACTGGGGGGCAGGGTGTGTGTGTGTGTGTGTGTGTGTGTGTTTGTGAGACATTAGAGAGGCTGGTGGTGGTGGTGGTGGTGATGATGGGGGGCGGCCCACACCCTGCAGCTCACACTCACAGGGAATGTAAACAGCAGGGCTGAATAGACAGGCTGAGACGACACACATGGAGGAAGGGCGGCAGGAGAAGTCAAATTACCGCGGCGAGAGCGGAATGGAAAAACAGATGACAGTAAGGCATTGCCCCACAGAGGAAGAGAAATCCGCCAGGATTTGTAGCCCGCTTCAGATTCACGTGATTGGCTCCACTGCTGCCTCCCCCCCTCTTCCCTCCTCACCCCCCCCTCTCTCTTTTTCCACCCGTACTCAGACCCTTTGAGACGGAAAAATGGGTCATCTGTGTGGAAGTTAACACTCCGAGCACGTACAGTGCTGCTTTATTTTAAGGACGTGCCTCGGAAAAATTATTCTCCTCCTCTACCCTCGGCTTGGTGAATGACACGGAGAAGGCGTTTGGGGGTAATTAATATACTGTGTTGCTGCTGTGCACACAAGTGGCGGCGCAGGAGGGGAGAGCGGCGGTCTCTATTATAGCCGCTGGCAGGGCTCGGACACGTCTCATGTTCCTCCCCAGGCCTCGCCACCCGCCATGACAACGTACAGTAGGCAACCGCGGCCTGTGACATCAGCAACGGGGCGCAGACAGCGCGGCTCTGAGCATCATCAGGCGGCGGGGAGGACATGTTCCAAAACATGGGAGAGCTCCGGGCCCTCTGCGGACGCCGGCTCCACCTCACAAGTCATCAGCAGGGCCACGGGGCTGCAAATATCTCCCCGAGAGTCTGCAGCTCAGAGGCGAACGTGGAGTGTCGCTGCTTTGCGGAGCTGCCATAGCAACCGCATACAACAGAGTTATTTCTGGCTGCCTTTAACTCCCAAACACAGCTGCTCCTACAGATACCCAGGCCCCGTGTACGCGCGGCACTCGGCGCACAGAGCAGCAATCAGGCTTTTGACATTCAAAACTCACAAACTGGAATAACACAGCGAAGGTAATTACTGCTGTGGATAATTTGCTGACAGGATTTCCAGTAATGAGTTGTGGAGCTCAAGTGATTAGAATATTCCCAACACAACATTTGACATACGATCAGAATCCGTGCAAACAAATTACAATAGCAAGTCGTTCGCTGCTTTGGTCCTCGCTTGTTGGGGCGCGCGCGCGCGTGTGTGTATGTATGTGTGTGCGCGTGCCTAATCCTGCCTTCAATAACAGTTGATTTCCCTGCACCTGTAATGAAGGAGCGGGGTGCATCTGTCAACGTGAGCTCATTAGAAGAAAAGCGTTTACACACTGTTAAAGAATCACCCCTCGCCGAGCACATGGTCTCCGTGCTGCAGGCACAGCCATTGTTGTTGCTGTCAACTGGAACTGTTAAGCTCTCAGCTCTCTCTCCATTCAGTTGTCCTTCAGCAGCGCAGCCTGGAGCAACAGTTCCCCCTACTGCACGAGAGGAGGGAGTTTCTGCACCCTCCCCTCCCCTTTTTTCTTCCCTTCCCACCGCCTGCTTCATCAGATATGAAGAGCTGACTCATAATCCATTCATGCAACCTCAAATGGAGCAGGAATGCAATTAAAATAATGACATTAACTCTAAAAAAAAAGAAAAGAAAAGAAAGAAGTCAAACAAGCACCTCATTGATTACATTAATATTCTGCTCAGGGGCTAAGGAGGCTTTGTTTCAGATTACAAGCAAAAAGAAGATCTGCTGTGTCATGGCCTCGTCTCAGAGCTTGTTTCACTCGGTTTTACTTCACGATTGGCGCGCTCTCCGGTTTATGCTATCCTTCAATGCTATCCTCCCTCTCAGCTCTCTCCAGGCTGCAGGGGACAGAGCACGCATCCAGCAGCCGGAGTGTTTATTTACAGGAGAAGCAGGCCAGTGGCTCGCTGCGAGGACCGGGCCTGAACCTGTTCCTACACCCCAGCGCCAGCGAGCGCACCACAGCTCCAGCTTGACCTCCAACACAGTCTGCTATTTTTCTCCTCCGCCTCCCCAAAGGACACATTAACAACGAGTCACTTCTTCTGCACACACACTCAAACACACACACACACACACACACACTCGGGGCCAGACGACTCTGCAGGCCTCTTGACAGCCTTCTCCGTCTCCACCAAATGGTAACATAGCAGGAGTGCTGAGGAGAAGGACTGCAGAACGAGCACGAGTTCACGGAAAATGGAACACTGTCCACCATTTAGTCTTCGCCCGACATTTCTGGGCCGCCGTTCAATTTTCATTTTTCACTCCTAATGTAGAAAAACTATTTTTCCCCCCGCTCTTGTTTCCTGGCAACGTGAGGGCCCGGGCCGCTCTGGCCCAGAGTCCTTAGAAAAACAGCTGCAGACAGGGATAAAAATAATTACGGCTCTATTTGTCTTCCAAGAGACACACTGCTCAACCTACTCCCTTCCCCGACAAGCTGCTCCACTTTCGCTCTCCTGCACACACAATAAAGCCATTCACAATAAAGCTGTAGTGGCTCAGACAGGCTCGCGCTGTATGTTTCAGCACGCGGGGTGGAAACAGAAACACTGGACCTCTCGAGATGTTCTGGCACGGCTGCGTTTTATTAACCGGTGTCAAGGATTCATTAACGCATTCAATGTCAGGACTCAAGGTTTTATTTGCACTCGCGTAACATTTCAGTCCCTTCAGAGCGCATTATATGACCATCCTCCATGTTCATTTACATCGTTTCTTCTTGGTAAACACTTCACGCTTTTCATTCATTAAAATGACGCACCAGATAGAAACTGCGCGCGCGCGCGCGCACACACACACACACACACAGCTCAGACACTATATATATTTCCCCGACTTCTCCTGTGCATTGCTACTGCCATCTACTGGCAAACTGAAGCGCTGAAACTCAAAGTGCGTTTTCATGATTTATTTTAGGATTCACACACATTTATATAAGAAAGACTGGAATATAAAAATAACATTTAACATTCCAAAAAGAAATCTGACAATATTCCACAAGCAAGTGTTGGGTTTAGTGTAGGCACTAACATGTTTATCAACTGCACAGAGATATGTAACAAATCATTTACATACATCAGCAAAGACACTTCAACGAAACATGGAACAATTACTTTTAATGGAAATAAATAAAATAAACATGAGATCTGGTGGGAACGATTTTTAGAAAGATGGAATGTGTTTAACGCTTCCCAAAATAACTTTAAGGAAGTTCTGTAAGCCCGGAGTGCCGTGATAGAGGTTATCTTCATCTGTTGTCCAAAGGTCGAGTGCTTTCAAAACAGGCTCACGCAACTCACACAACTGCAGTGACACGTAGCCAACAGTGCACAAACATCAGTGTCTCTGAAATCCCTTTACAGAATGATAATCACATCACACACACTATCGCACAATTCATTCATTCAACGTCATCTTCTGTTAAAGACTGTGCGCTGATGATTCGCTGAAAAACACAAGAGAACACTTTCAGACTCACATGGAACAGAAAACGTGTGAGAAACACTTTCTGAAATCACACAGGAAATTAACTTGTTAGCGTTTCTGTCTTAGGGGTGAAATAACCAAGAGCTACTGACACACTGCTCTCGGCTTTGGATCCTAAGATTGATCTTGCACCCTTTCTTGTCCCAGAGACCACAAATGACAACCAGGGGGTTTATTAAGGATGCTAGGCAAATACATAAATACATAAATAAAATCATCACACTGAAAATGTTTACAGGGGAGCTGCAGGAAATCCTCACCTGGCTGATTGTAGGCAGTTTTGTGAGCAGCATTTGGAAGACGGGAGGCGGCAGCGTCTGCTGGAGGACCTGGAGCAGCTGCTGAGGCTGACCGCATACTGCGATCGCGTTGGTCAGGTGGTCGACACCTTTCTCGAATTCACCTGGTGAGTTAGCAAAAAGGTTACAAAAATGAAGTTATTAAAACAGCTGCAGGATAGTTGTGGACGGCATCGAAAAACTATTATCAATGTCGACTAATCTATTAGTTGTTCGGTCTATAAAATGTCAGAAAATGGTTTTACAGTTGACAACTTGTCGATTTATTGTTGCAGCTCTTGACAATTGACTGGTCAAAACCAGCGACAACAACTTGTTAGCGGTTTTGTCTTAGGGGTAAAATAACCAAGAGCTACTGACACACGTCTCTCGGCTTTGGATCCTAAGATTGATCTTGCATCCTTTCTTGTCCCAGAGACCACAAATGACCACCAGGGGGTTTATTAAGGATGCTAGGCAAATAAATAATACAATCACCACACTGAAAGCTTGAACCAAGAATTGTGACCCCTTTCTCTCTTGAAAACTACTCAAATCGATTATAATAAAGACAGTTGTCGACTGTAAAATTAGCCGGCAACTTATCGATTGATCGTTGCAGCTTTTGACAATTGACTGGTGAGACCAACGTTGTTCAAATAGATAGATAAGCATGGCCGAGGTTGTGTCACAGAAGGACTCGCATTTGTGTTTATTAGTTTCCAGTTACAAAACAATGCTCTCAAAGCTTTCTGTTCATCCCGTGTGTGTGTGTGTTTGTGATGCACGTCAGCTTGCATGTTTTATGTCTATTGAATGAACTGTTAACAATCATGTGGCTTACCTTGTGACAGCAGCTCCTCTCCGACTTGGATTTCCTCCAGGAAGAATTTCTGAACAGCTTCCGCGTCCTTCAGATCAGGCAGCTTCAGAGTGAAGGGACAGAAACGTGTCAGACAAGCACGTGTGAGCCCATTGTGCCCCCCAGAGAGAGAGAGAGGGGGTGAAAAACAGCAATTCATGATTTTACATTCACCTACCTTTGCCAGTCCAGACCTGTCTTTAGATACGTTTTTCTTTCTTCTACCTGCGAAACAAACGTGGCATTAGACTGTGCTGGTAAGTTCAGTTTGCTCTTGTAAAACTTGAGAGAAAAAAAAACACATGGGCACACTTTGTTAGCTGCAGCATGCTTCTTCCTAGAGTTAGCAATCCTTCGACCTACCAAGGAACATTAAATACGAATAAATGTTACAACTTTCTACGCCGAGAGTGCTTTTAAGAAGAGTGCTCTAGCTGTAGAGCGTATAGCGCTGTTTCTAGTGAGGCTCGTTGGTCTGTCACACGGGAGATAACGTGCTCAAGGTGCTGTAACTGAAGTTGGCTGCGAAGCTAACTTCATCGGTTCCTGTTCCTACTCGAACACTTACGTTCACGGAGCCTTTCTTTAAACTGAGGGTCACTCCGTCGCTTTCTGTCGAAATAAATGCAGTATGCGATGAAAAGGGCCCCGCAGACTCCCGCAATCACCACACTCGTCCTGCCGCTCATCATATCTGAAACTTCACGGGCAAGGCACGCAGCAGGCTAGCTCTCTGGGCTAGCGGCTAGCATGCTGCTAAGGAAGTGCGGACAGGAAGTACGTAAACCATGACGCAGTGCGTAATGTCGTCGTCGCATAAGCTGCAGTAAAATGTATACTTTTTGATGACATTTAAGTCAGTATTAGATAATTAAATACGCATATAAAATACATTTAATATATCAACATAACCATAAATATATAAATGAGTCAATACAGCTCGATAAATAATTATATTGTTATTATATATATTTTTAAAGAAAACAAATGTGAACTACTTTTAGTTATGACATTGGCTTTTTTATATAATGTTAAATCATTACAAATGTGTCATGTTTTATAAGCTTATGATATATTTTATTTGTAGAAACTACAAGCAAAATATCTGTTTATTTTCACTTACCTGTAAGACCTATTTTCAATAAATTTGAGAGTATGAAGTACAGTTTTTCCTGGAGTTAAAGATTGTATAAACTGGAATTACCACCTTGTACCAGTTAAGACATTGAATAATGGCCACAACATTATTTTCGCAGAATATTATGATGTCACAGTGAAGGTGAATTTTAAACCTTTTGGATATAAAATGTACAGAGCCCACCTGGTGACATTGAATAAAAAAAATAAAATAATGCGTGGCCACGCATTACTATCTCGTGGCCATTGAACATTTTTTATTCAATGTCAGCAGGGGGGCTCTGTAAAAATGCAATAACTTCATCATTTTATCCTATTATACATTTGTGTAAAATCTTGTCATAGTTATCATATTGTTTGTTCAGTGAGCTGCAAATGTGTGTTCTAAAAAATCTAAATCTGTTTATCCTCGAGTCCAAATGGACATTTCAAAATTCCCTCAAAACATTCTTGAGACATCAAGTTCACAAGAATCTGACAGACAATGTGAAAATATTTACTGTCGTGTATTGATCTGTATGGGTTACTTCATGTTAACTGTACTTTGATTGTAGATGTGTGCTGCTATGCTGACTGTCTTCTCAACACAGGCTAATGTAAATCAAAATGTTTCCTCACTGATGGCACAAGACACTGAATACTTCACAAACTATGGCATTTATTTCAAACAGAGGCTTCTGCTTTGCTTACATTTTTACAATAAATTACACAATGACCATCATCAGATGAGCCTAATAAATACTATCGAGCATTTTTCAACAAGCTCCGTTACTTTCTCTTAATCTACGATCCATTTCCCATATACAGGTTCATACAGCTTTAGCTTCAGGCCATGTACAGGTTGGAAAATAGTTCAGCCGCATCCAAAACCACCATTCTTCTCTTACAAGCACAAGCCATAGAAAAATGAAATGGAATACAAACCAAAGCAAAACATGAAAGAAAAAAAAAATGAAAGAAAAAACAAAAGAACTATTGAAACTGATGAAAGAGGCCGAACGAAACAAAACAACGTAAACAAACTCAAATAATTCTGTTCCTACAGGAAAACGAGTATGAGGACAAAAGGGGCAGAACAAACATGCTGTAACCCTCCATATTTACACTCAAACTACAGTTAAAACCGTAAAACTGTCTGTACAGAAAAGTACATGTTATTAACAGTGCAAGATATTAAATAGCTCGACTCGAAACACTTCTCAATATACAAATGTATAACAAAAGCATACAATTACATACAAGTGCCGAACAAAATGTAACTTCAGGTTATCGTACAGTAGGGGGTCTATACAAAGGAAACACTGGAGATGTCTTCAGAAATGTATACACATACGTCACTTTATGATATAAATGCACATTTACAATATCTTTACCTTTAATCTGGTCATAGTACAGGAAACAGAACCAACATTTTTTTGGTAGGGGTGACTATGAGGAAGCTGGCATGTCGTTATTGATCATGAGTAAAATTAGAGAGAGATGCCAAAAAGAGTATGTCATGAAGCAAAAAATATGCTTAATTAAATGACTTCATGTTGTCTGAAACACTGCAAATGTGGAATTCAGCTTCATTCGTGTGTTCTGCAGTACTGAGTACATGCTGTATATACTTATACTGTCTATGGCTGCCTTCAAGAAAACTTGATCCTGTTGCAGATGTGCAACAATGACTGGGGGGGATTAAATGTGTGTTGAAAACATAATGAAATGAAACAGATAGGCGTTTAAAAGGCTGATGAACTGAAGCAATGTGACCACTGGATTCACCACCTCCATCATTGCACATTTTATACTGCCAAACTTAAGAGTTTTCCCAAGCTGGATGACTATTCAGTAGTAGATTACAGGTGATCAAGCATAAGAGTTTTACTTCTTAAATATCACCACACACTGATAAAAAACATTATCCGTCAGCCCTTCACTGCCTGCTCACTCATACAGCGTTCTTCTGTCTTTTTTTTTTTTTAAAGGGGACACATTATTCCAGCTTGACCCTCTGATTTAAGAATAGGAGAAAAAGTGCTATCCTTTCTCAAAGTGCCCCATGGAAAAGAACAAAAAGGCACTACAGTATCATTCCATATTCATCCACTGAGGTTGTCAGTGGACCTCTGATGGTCTGAAACCCTACCCATCCACACTTACACCTGTACAGGACCGCATACACCTGTACGCGACAAGACCATCGTCAACCTCTTGAGGTTTGACCTTGTGAAGGCCTTTTTAATGAGGGTGGACCGAGAAACGTGGCAAAGTTACATTTCCTACGCCCTTAATGCCAATGTGGCAGTGATCCTCTGGATTCCCCGTGAGGACACGGCGAGCACAGGCTGCACCATGTTGAGCTACGAGGACAGAGCACAGAGGGGTCTTCACTGGAAATCATCCCATACCGATACAACTTTATCAAATGGAAACAATTATTGCTTGCAAAAACAATTCTTATAAATGTTCAATTAAGGAGCACGCAAAAGACAATTTTGTAGAATTTTTTGACAATTTTCATCCCCCCACACAATCTTCATAAAAGTGCACTTAAGTGCCGTTAGCTTGCCAAGGAAACAGTTGTCAATAGAAAATAGTGCTTGTTTCTTGTTTTTTTTTTTGTCTCTGGTCTGGTTTTTGTGCCCCAGTAGTTACAGTATGTAGGTTGACTTGTCTGTCCTGTTGGAAGGGAATGGGGGCGGGGGCCCCGGGGTGCTGGTTAAGTGCTTAGTGCGGTGGCTTTTCGCTGGTTCTTCGTGTCACCTGCACTCCACTGATACCCCAGAGTTCTGAGAAGAGGAGGATGACGATGACACCGGAGGGTCGGCCAGTGTCAGCATGACGGCCGCAGTCAGTGAGCTGGAGGACGGTGAGGAGGAGGAGGATGAGGAAGAGGAAGCAGCCACTGTACCTGAAGAGGAGAGACAGGATGTGGTCATGGACAGTGATAAGGTAGGTAGGAGGAGACAAAATACAGTCGACTCCTGGGCTGGGGACTTATTTGTTAGTTCAATTCTAACCTTTTTATTAAGTGGAGCATTATGTATCACTTGCTTAAAATGGCTCGCTCCACAAAAACTACAGTTAATTGAGAAACTAACTGACGGACTCATCAATGGTGAAAATAATCGCTAATTGTAGCCCTTAAGCACTTTAGAGGACTTTCCTAACAAAATTAAGAATGGATTTAAGAATAGCTTGTACAACCTAGTCCTGGTACTGAGTGACTCACTTTCGCGTTCCTTCTTCTTCATGCGTTTTCGTCGCCTGTCAATAGAGGCCACCTCAGACTTGAGGGAGAGGTAGTGGTTCCTGATGTCCTGCAGTTTCTCCTGAAGAAATGATATCCTCTCCAGACTGTTCATCTTTTCCAGGTCAGCTAAGGAGAATGTACAGAATGCTTTTTAGGGGATAGACACTGGCATATAATGTTGACATAGTTATTTCTGAATTTAATCAGTTCACCCTCAGGCATTACAAGTGAGTTCAATGTTTGGCACTTACACATCTGGAAGCTCCACTTGTACACGCGTGGCGATCTTCCATGGTTGTCTCGGTGCGGGGCGTGGTCGGCGTCACCCTGCTTGTGGTACTTATGGCTCGAAGGGGGAGATCGCCCGTGACACTTGGGCGAAGTGGCAGCCTTCACCTCTGCTGCGCTGTTCTTAGAGGCAGTTGATTTGGCAGTGCCCTCAACAACAGACTGGTCTTCACTGTCACTGCTGTTGGCTGGAGGAGAGAAGACGGATGGAAAAATAGGGCAATGATGAATATCTAAAATCTGTAACTTAATGTCAGGAAACATGTAAATATGAGAATAGAAACTCTCCAGCCAATCAAATGACTTGTGTCATATAAACTAGGAAGGCTAGCAGAGTGCCAGCGATTCTATCTACAGCTCTCCTTACCTGTTTTCCTATTCTTTTTGGGAGGCACACCTAGGCTCTTGCGGTTTGGCTTGTGTTTCTTTGAGGCTCCACCCGTCTGTGATTCTTTCTGTCGCTTCTGACTCGCAGACGCTACAAAGGAAATGCAAAGTGATGGTGAGGAAACAAGCAGACTGTGAAATGAGTTGCCAGCGTCTATTTCTTTAGTATTCCATCTAAAAGAGAAATAATGATTTAAAAAGATACACAGGAGCTGGCGTAGTAGATTGGCTGTTATTTGTACCTTTGGACTTCTGCTCACTCTCCTGTTGGCTGCTGCTGCTCAGCTCGAGGCTGCAGCTGCTGCTGCTGTTACAGGAGAGGCTGACGTCAAACACCTTTGAGGGGGAACCTGCCCTCTCGTCAGGAGGGAGATCTTGCAGCTCCCCGCCCAGACTCTCCACTTCAACCGTGCTGCTGTCTGTCTCGCTGCGCCCGCCTGCCACTTCCTCCTGAGTGGGTCCTGGGATAAGAGTGTCAGAAACCGGCTCTGAAGGCAAGGCGGGGGGTAATGAAGGCGGAGGGGAGGAGGGCTGTGCCTGACTGGAGTCCTCCACAGCACTGCCTCCTCCTGATGGGGACTCCGGCGTCGTCGGCGGTGTGTTGAGTACAGAGTTACTGCCGCTGCTTGGAAACTCCTGTAGTTTGTCGTTCTCCATCTGCTCCTCTGAGGCTTCGTCCTCTGGTCCGGCATCCTGGTCGACACTCGGCTCCTCAAGACATGAGGGGACAGGTGGAGGGGGAGAGTTGGCGGCCTCTGTGTCCGAGTCGGAGAACAACTCTTTGAGAGTCTTTTTCGGCCACTGGGCCTGGATGCTAGACCACACGTCCTTCTGGCCTTTGGAGCGGACAGCTGGCCGCTCCTCTGCATTCCCAGACATTTTGGCCCTCTTTTCAGGAATCTCCCAGAAGCCAGCTTGTCTGCCAGTTTTGGCCTTCTCCTTCATCCCGTTGTACTTCTTGGAAGGGGAACCTTTGGCCTTCGGCCGGCTTCGCTCGCTTTCCTCCGCCTGGGACTCGGCCGGCGCTGCACCCTCATCATCTGAACTGCTGCTAGACAAGGCCTCTCTCTCCTCACCGCCTGGACCTGCCACTCTCTCCTCCAGCTTCCTGGGAGAACCTCCAGGCAACCAATCAGCACTCCTGGTGCTCCTGGTCTTAGCTTTCGACTGGCCTTTCGGGGTCCTCTCTGCTGCACCCTCAGATTTCCTCTTCCTGGTGCTCGCCTCTGGCTCTGGCTCTGGTTGGCTTCTGCGCTTCCCGACGTCAGCGTTGTCGGCACTGACTGCATCCTGGTTCTTTCCTGAGACTGGAGATGGTTTGCTTGCTTCAGGAGCGCTCTCCCATTGCTCGGATGCTTGCGTGGGCTCTGGCGGGGCCTTTCTTGGGCTGCCTCTGCAACCTGGGTGATCCTCTTCGTTATGCTCTCCCTCATCATCCTCGTGCTCGCTTTCGTCTGTGGACATCTCAGAGGCTGAGCAAACAAAACAGAACTCCTGTTAGTGTCAGCAGGAGACCAACAGGCATAAATAAACCACTTCAGAGTGTCCTGATCTGCTGTGAGTGTGCATGAAGACTACAGGCTAATGAGTGTTGCTACCTTGCAGGCCATTGAGGATAGAAGTAATTTCTATAGACTTGACTGGAGACTGCTGAGTCCCTTTGTCCTCACCCTCGTCCATCTTGGAAAAGACATCCTGACTCAGGCCACATTTGGAGCGCGGGACACGGTTCGAGTTGGGTGAAGGGCCGAGGCCTTCTCTGTCATTGAGCCTCTCCAACCTGTCTCGCTCCCTCTCAGCTTTGTTCTGTCAGGATTTCAACACAGTCAGTGACTCGCTTCTTGATATCAGACCAGATTTTAAATGTAAAAATCACCACATTTCAAATTCGTACCTTTATTTTTTTGCGGTGCTTTATTTTTGGTACGTTCTTATTGGCGGGGCGCACGATCTTGTCTGCTTTGATCCATTCATCATATCTAAAAAATAAAATAAAATCAAGTACAAAGACAAGAGACAATTTCATCAATCAGATCTTTGGAAGGAGCTGAGAAATATCCTCACACCACCACCACCACCACCACCACCATCACCACCACCACACAGACACCTCTATTGTCTGACGCAAACATGTTGCTGTGACACAATAAGCCTCAACAGCAAAAGGAAAGAGATCCCATGGTGTTATGTGGAAAAAGACAAACCTTTACGATGGAGAAAGAAACAATATTCACACCGACCACCACACAAATCATATTCAACAGAGTTCCGACAGTACCAAGGGTGCTACTTGGGTCGTATGAGGAGAAATGAAAAGTTTCACGACATCGCACACGACAGACACAATGCAGAGAACATCCCACTGTCTTTTATAGAGTGCTAGAGGACCACACAACGACATTGAGACAATGAAATGCTGATTGCACTAGTTAACCTCTGTGTTATGGTACCCTAACACTCTACTTAACACTGCATTAACCCTGACCCGCTGGGGAGGGGGGAGAGGGTTGAGAGGTAGAGGTGAGTGTAGCAGCACTTTGGTTGGCCTTTCACAGATCCAAAGGGGAAGCTCGTGTTTAAAAGAAAAATTGTTTCGCCAGAACCACTGGTTGGGTAGAATTGGTTCAAATTCAAGCCTGTCTGTTCGTTTTGCAGAGAGACAGACAGCTGGGGGACAGACAGACAGGGGATTCGGACAAAACTGAGTGAGGGTAGCTGAGGAAGTGATCCACATCAACCCAATACTCAATTCTGTTTCTGCCACTAGATGGCCCAGTATTCTCCATAATCAGAGTACTGACCATGGGACTGGAGCAGGTGAAGCAGAATTGTGAGGAAGGGATGTATCTGTAGGGAATACCCATGTAGCGGTGATCCCTTAAGCTGAATCGAAGGTTAAGAGATGTCTTTTTCTTTTTTTTTCTTGTTTTTTTTAGGGTGAATATAGACGTTAGGTGATTTCTCCCCAAGTCCTGTCTTACCTGACGTTCCAGCCACAGTAGTGCACCAGGTAGAGCACCTCTCCCCCCTCCACGTCTGCCTCTTTCACAGTGGCCTCGTACGTCTTCAGATTGCGGCCTCGCCCATACCTCACCTGCACCTTCATCCCCGGGGGGTAACACTCAAACTCCTCCCCTTCCTCCCCCTCCTGACTGCTGTCATCCCTGCAAGAAAAACAGTTCAGCACTTCCTGGCCCTAGGCTGCCCCATGAAGCCCGCCCAAACCCAGCCACCCAGCTCACTGCCTGCTGCTAGGAAGCCTGTTTTCTACTTAATCTGATCCACCCTCATCCTTCCCTGTCCCATTACAACTCTGCACCCTTACCAATTAAGAAACATAAACTTCCCATTTCTAGTCCAGTGTAACCTACAGCAAACTGAATCATTACAGTAAGCCAGTCAAAGAACAGTACATGGAGTGTTTCAGTAAATAAAACATTCTTTCATGGCAAAAATCAATCATCTTTCATGGGAAATAACACTACGATTAGGCTATCTAACCCTATGTCCACACACACCACAACATACTCGGGGTTGTCACTCACACACTGTAAGAAACAAAGCAGCCACAAGGAGGAGCTAGTGGGAAACAGTCAGGAGATGTCGAAGCTGGAGGGTAAACGGGTGGTGCAGGAGTGCCAGTAAGTGGTTTAGGCGGCGCAGGGGCCACAGGGGCAGGTTAGCACGGCAAAGCACAACTTGGCAGGCAGCGTAGCAACTTAAAGCGAGACTACGGCGTTGGGAGGAAGCACAACCACCACATCCAATTTGATCTGCTGCCACAGAGAGCAGTAACAACACGGCGCTCCACACAAGCCCTCTCAAAACTAACTGCTCCGAGCTTTTTCTGCTGACAGCTAATTCTCCACCATCCACAATGAGGAAGATGCACTTGTTTGTGCAGCTGTCCAAGTGTGACAACTGAGGGAGTTGTTAATCACCCCTAAGACTGGGGACACACTAGACTCCAAATGCCAACTGATTTTTAAAAAACACACTGCACATAATCAATCTCAGAGACCTTTTCCACCCCTCGGTGATAAATATGGTCACGAAACACAAACAGGCACAGAGAACGTATCGAACACTGGCATATAATAATTGTGTCAAGTGACAGAAAATGTTTGTCTAATAATTTACCTTTTTAGTATTTTTTTGAAGAAAACAATGATCAAAGATTTGTTGTTATTAAGCTCTTAAATGCGAAAATGTGCTGTTTTTGCTCACATTATAGTAAATGGAATACTTTGGGGTTTTGGAAAGTTTTATGATGTCAACTTGAGCTTGTGGTGGAAATGTTCAGTTTTCTCACATTCTACTGAACAAATGACAAATTAATCAACTGACCAAAAAAAGAAATCAATCAGGAACAAATTGTTAGTTGCAGCCCTGTAGAAACTATTCAAAAGCATCACTTACATCTGGATAATATGATTTCCTCAAAACAAGCAAAATCCACCTTTGGGCAGTGTAGATTATTATATACTGACAAAGTCAGTCCAAGTGGGCTGTACACTTACAGAGCAGTTGAGTAGACTTCATTGGGAAAGAATGTGAAAGGTAAATAGTACTCATGCAGTTACTTAACAGTTAATCTAGAACAAGAGTTTCCCCTCTATATAATTAATTGCTGTAATTAATATAATTTAAAACAAAATTTTCCCACTTAAGATCAGAGAAAAACCAGTCGGTGGCTACACATGGGCGCTGGAGTGAAAATCACACACACACACACACACACACACACACACACACACACACACACACACACACACACACACACACACACACACACACACACACACACACACACACACACACACACACACACACACACACACACACACACACACACACACACACACACACACTCTTCCAGATTATAGGTTGTAAACACCGAACAGGTTTTGATAGCATCAGGGAACTCAGATGTGATCAGCCAGCAGGTCGTCTGCTGTGTGAATCTGTAAATCCTTACACGACCACATAATCTGCTGCGAGGACCACTGATCCAGACAAAGGCAAAGGATCAGAGAACCTCCGAGTTCGCATATGATGGCAATCAGTGTGAATGTACTGTAGGGTGCCCAATGCCACGGTTGATAAAACTACGGAGACAGACAATAGTGCAATCAGAACATCCTTAATATGGGGATTTGCAATCTCTTCGACCAGAAACATAAAAAGCTGCAATACACCGAGTATGTGGGGTGTATCCATTTCCTAGCCTGTCCCCAGTAGCTCAAACAACCTCAACGCAAGTGTCAACTGGAGGCTGAACATTCTCAGAATAGTAGACAAAGGCCATGTTCACATTCGGCATCAACATATGTCCTGAGGGATCTGATCACAAGTGGACAGTCTAAGTACAGATGTGAATGCCCCCCAAGACAATGAGTCGGTCTGGACCACATGTGCCCACATTCTTTTAAATTACAATGTCTGATTTCCATGCAAATCTCGGTGTTTGTGCCATATTAACCTGTCAATGTTAGCAGCAGTCTGTTTCAACAAACCATTGAACCAGTGACCACAATATTCCCAGACTCCCTTGACAAATCATGTGATTTTAAGAGTTGTTACATGAGGAGAAAATTCACAATGTTTGCAAAATGGCTCTGTTTAATTCTAAATCATTGGAGCCTTCTTGTAAATTCGGCATGAAATAAAATCCTTTTTTGTGTGTGTGTGTAAAAAGTGCCAGTTGCTCTAGGATCTGTTTCTGTGTAGTAAGTGTCTTACTTTCCAACAGCTGTTTGAACATACCATTTCAACTGGTTTCACCATTTACACTAAATTTGTGGAAGAAATTGACACTAAACATGTCAAATTTAACAAACACAGTAAACGGTAACTAATCTGGGCTACTTTTATGTCATCTGAGACTCCCTTAAAAGATATCAAACCGCATAAACCTTGTGAAACACTGTCTACAAGACATTTTTAACCATTTGGGCCTTATCATTAATTCAGCAAACATTATACATGAAGACATTTTTTTCTTTGTGTAAAAAATGTATCTGTTCAAGTGATGTTCTTGTAGACTTTTAGATAGGAAAGTGAGACAGAGACGGATTTCCAGGTGGTGTGAACTGACATGCTTAAAGCTGTTGACCTGTGATCAGATCACTCAGGACGGATGGTAATACCAGGTCTAAATTCCCTCAGAGAGCACTGATGTAGGAGCTCTGGACAGGAAACAACAGGGGAAAAGGCGTCTCACCGAGACCGAAACACACAACTAACATTATTCAACACAGAAAGGTAATCTTTTCCTCTAAAAGGTTACTGCCTCTGAAGCACTAACTTGCGTCTAGTGCGCTAATGCATCGGTGACAACACTCACACACATGGAACATATATAAAGCTGAACATCGAAAAGCCAAAAAAATGAGAGAAAAGACAGAGAGAGCGAGAGAGAGAGAGGAGTTCAGGAGAGGGCAGAAATCGAGACGAGCACAGCCATGTTGTGTGTCGTCGAGTGAGTGAGGCTGGCTGTGGTCAAACAATCCAGCCAGACAGAGAGAGAGAGAGAGAGAGAGAGAGCGAGAAAGAGAAAGAGAGAGAGACAGAAAGAGAGAGACAGAGAGAGCACAGCATGACATGCCAGGTGAAAGGTAGCAGTCAGGCTTTGGTGCTCTAAGATGTCTCTGCCAGCTGATGCCGACTAAGCCACGAGAAATAATAATAGCACAGAGGGCAGTGGGTAAGAGCTTAGTTAGAAGAGAGAGAGAGGGGAGCTTTCCTCTCTCTCTGGTTAGCAGGTACAGGTGGATTGTGGGTATACTGGGAATTAGTGTCATTATGGTCAGAGGGGTCCTCGTCTAGTCATGGTCTTTTAGGCTTTTACTGCCACCAAGGAAAGTGATTGCCTCAGGTCCTTTTGTCTACAGAAACTTTTAGAAGTTCTGATGCGCTGACAGTCAAATTGGATTTTAACATCACCATGCAGGAGTTTGCATGGGGCTTGTGTTTGTGACATGAGGATTTTTTTTCTTTACCGCCCTGGTGGAGGGACCATCCTTTCAGACCACCTACCCAGAGTTGTCCTTGCTCTCCTGCTCGTCGTCGCACTCCTCCTTCACGCTCTCCGCTCCGAGACAAGTTGTCGACGAGCCCTCATCTGCGTCTCCCTTGAGGGGACCGCCGTCATCGTCCTCGTCATCGTCGTCGTTTCCACTGTCCTTTCCATCCGTTTCTGATGGTTCAGGTTCCATTTTGGCTCGGGTCAAATCAGGTTTCTCGTCCTGTGAGAAAAAGACTCTTTTATTGACACGAACCCAGAGAGAGGTCTTGGGAGATTAATGGATAAATACCAAACACAAGAAAAAATATTTCAATCAAACATGCACCTGTGCACTACAAGGTACTTCATCCACCAGGGCTGTCTGCTCTTCACAGCTGGACGATGTGGCAGCTGCTCCTCCTGCCTCCCCCTCAGACTTCACCTCCCCCTTGGGAGCCTGCTTCAGAGGGAGGTCCATCCTGAAGGTGATGGCGGTAGAGGTGCAGTATTCCTCAAATCCATACAAGTACCTGCATGATAAAAAAGTCCTCATCAACTTATCCTGAAAATCCAAGATGTACATGATCCATAACAAATGCTGCTGCTTAATGCTAATCTTGTAAAGACAGAAGCTTAATTTAGTCTTAAGGGGGCTATACAGGTAGTTCTGAAGACATCCAGATGGACATAAAAATGAGACTACAAACCGCATGTAAGCCTTGATGGAAAATTATAGAAACATAAGCTCCATCTGCCCTAAAGAGATGCTCAGTCAAAAGCTTTGAGGCAGCGTCTATACGTACTTGCGGTAAGCACATTTGACGTTGTAGCCGGCAGCTGAGTTGAGCACAGGGATCCCCAGATCCTGGTAGACCTGCTTCCAGACGGAGCCGCTTTCAATCTGCTCAAACACAGGAGGACGCATCCAGAGTCAGTCCACATTGAACGAGACAAGCGTAACGAAAAGCCAAACTACACTTAGGGGAGATTCTGTCAGAGGGGAACTCACATTGTCGAAGCCTCCCAGTTTGTGCACCAGCCTGTAGAGCTTGAACAGGTTCAGGTTCCTGTAGCCCAGAACAGGTCGTTTGTTGATGGGAGTTCCTAGGGAGGAGGAACACAGCAAGGGTTTACATGGTAAGTGCAAGTGAAGAGCTTATTTAATTGAGTCGGGCAGTGCAGCATGACTCTTATTCTTAAACTATAAACCCTTTATAACGCCTTCAAAGCTACCCACTCGTTCATAGGAAAGTATTTAACTTGAGGAAAAGTAGCAATACAGCAAAATAAAAATGCTCCATTTCACGTTTAAAAAAGCCATTGAAGGGTCCCTAGAGGAAGATGCATGTAATCTGATAAACTGCCTCCAGTGATGTTACTTAAATGTTGCATTGTGGGTAATGTAGGCGCCAGGTTTTGAAAAGGAGTCCATGGTCTCTCATTGCACTCCTATAACACTGTGAGGCTCATTATGGACAGTTTGAACTCCCCATGACCTGAACACACACTTCAATGTGTAAAATTGTTGTTGAGTTTGTTTTGATTGATTGCTGAGAAATAAAAAAGTTTTTCCAAATATCAATTAATATCAGTAATTGTAACAGAAATTCAATTCACAGTCCTCATTTTTGAACAGGTCAGATACATTTGCTGATAATATCATTATTAGACAGATACGGATAGTAACAGCTTGTCTTTTCTCTTTATAAAGACCAGATACTGCAGATGAGACCAACAAGAAAAGAAAAACATGGTTGCTTGCTTGTGACCTGGACCAAATGACTTGCATGTCTGGGTGGAGCTAATTTTTTTACAATTTTAAATTATTTCGAGTAGTTTAGTTTAACAACAGAACATCGTATTTTATGAAGCATATCATGCGTTTCTATGTAAAATCTTGATCAAAAAAATTACTAGCAACTAAAACTGTCAAGTGAATGTAGTGGAGTAGATGTATGAAGCAACTCGAAGTAGTACAGAAAGTTGAAGCCAACCATATAGGGATTTTTGTTATTGTAAGAAAGAGTTAGTTATGAAAGTCATAAACTACACATGAACACTGAACCTTGAAAATAAAAAAGGTGAGTAAAAAAACCCTGTAAACATCAGTCTTGTGTGCATCCTGGGCTCACCTCTGTCCTCCATGAACTTGTACAGCTGCTGCAGAAAGTTCTCCCGCTCCTCTGGGAACAGCTCCACTTCCTCCTGCAGACAGGAAACAAGAGGTCTTGAGCATTTTTGGTTTTTTTTTTACTTGTAGATTACAGAGATGAAGAGCATGTGCGGGGTTCTGCCTCTACCTCCTCCTCCCCGCCGCTGGCGTCTTCTTCCTG
The DNA here is from genome assembly GCA_963678695.2 of Diplodus puntazzo. Lineage (NCBI taxonomy): Eukaryota > Metazoa > Chordata > Actinopteri > Spariformes > Sparidae > Diplodus > Diplodus puntazzo. The sequence continues at coordinate 13,176,155 of OZ023168.1, forward strand.
CTCTTCCTCCTCGTCATCGTCGTCATCCTCGCTGCTGGAACTTTCTTCTTTCACCTCTGTCTTCCAGGTGCCGGGCACGACGTACTGCTGCTGGAACTCCATGGCTGCGTCCAGTGCTGTCAAACACACAGAGAGTGAGTTAGATATTGTATATTAACCATGTCTGATAACGGCTGCTTGTCAATCCGGCTGCTGTAATCTAGCAAACACAGCGTAAAATACTGGAGATGAATCATTTTGCGGAGAGCAATTTTCATGGTAAATTAAATAAGATACGACAAGACCAGGTGATTGTTCTTGATATCTCGTACAGGAAAAACCAACAGAAAACAAGCAAACGTTTTCTTCATTGATTTGAACCTCATAACACTTGTCACTGGGTGGTGCAATCCAACAAGTGAATGACACCGAATAAAACCATAGCACACTCTGGCAAAATTATAAATATAAATATAAATATATATATATATATATATATATATATATATATATATATATATATATATATATATATATATATATATATTATAGTTATTTGTTTACAAGTTTTATTGCCATGTCATGCTGAAATTAATAAACCATATACGGAAGTAGGACAGTGTAAAAAAGCCATTTTGACGTGAACACGAAGAGGAGCAGCCACGGAAGACAGCAGCATGAGAATCTGCCAGGAGTATTTGTAGTGACGCAGAGCAGCAGAAGCATTCAGCCACCGTGTCACAGGAGGGTTTAAGTAGCATCTAACCACCCTGCCAGATGCTTGTTTTACGCTTTTGTAATGCGGAAAATATCACAGTTGCGAGTCAACCACCTGTGAATACCAAGACTGCTAGAATACAGAGCTGTTTTCTCGCCATAATTATGAAAGAGTCGGAGCTCTGCAGCAGAGAAATGGGGGCACTATATAAAAAGCCTGGTGAGGACTTCAAATAAAAATAGACTCGACGGTGACAGGAGCTCTCTGCCGCGGCATTCCACAGAACAAAAACACAAACTTCTCTTTTCTTTTCATCTGTCTCGCTGCAAACCCACTCTGAGAGTGTTTTAATGCCAAGTGTGTCAACGCACAGACCAGCCCACAGATGACGGGGATGGGCTGCGCGCTATTGCACCAGTTCTGTGAGATTCACTTCTTAAAGCTTTACTTTACACTCACCTGGTTTGAGCCCCGCGTCGGCTTTTGGAGGACAATCGCTGTTCATCTCGCGGACGTCCTTCCGCAGCACCGTGTAACTGCAAAACACAACACCTCTTATTAAAATGTGCACAGTAGTAGTGTGGACAGTATTGAGTGTTGCAACATCAAGACTCAAGATTCAGACTTTATATGACTTAAAAAATGGAGGTAGTCTCCCTGAACTGTAGCTCAGCAACAATAACCTCAAAAGCGGGCAGACGTGACGGCATTCTCTGGCTACTCTCTTTCAACATCTCTACTGCAGCTGGACAAAGTGTCGGTGATTTGGCAGAAAGATGGATCAGTGGAGCTTGTAAACTGAAAGCAGTCAGAGGCTTGGCGTGTGTGCCAGAGAGACAATTTGCTGTGGTGTCTGTAGGGCAGCTGAGCAGATCCAATCACTAGATTTGTCACAGAGTGAATTAAAATAAAGCAAGAGCTCATAGAAAACCCCTCTGTTTAACGACATTTGCTATAGATAATCTTATTTTTACCTATGGGATATTAATATTTTTCATTGAGACCAGCTGCAAAGATAAACAAGTGTCCATCTACAGCCATGGTAGCAGCTTTGTGAGGCTGTACTTAGGACACTCTCGCAAAATGCTAACATCAGCATGGTAACATGCTATTTAACTGGTATAATGTTTACCATGTTCACCCTCTTACTTTAGCATGTTAGCACGTTAACATTTGCTTATTATCACTAGAATAAATAGGCTAGCTGAGGATTATGGTAATGTCTTTAGTACAAATAGCTGTTAAAGGCATTTTATGTTTTGTGAGGAAAAATGTTTTTTAGATGTGTAGGCTCTTGAGTTATTGTTTATTACCTTTTTATAATCTGAGCATGGTATGTGACACTTTGTGTGAGCGAAGCGAGTCAATTAGTGAAACTTTGGATCCTAGTACTACGGAAGCCCTGAGAGGCAAGTGATTTATTTCTTTAAAAGGTATTAAGAAAGATTATCCTGGCATCTTTCACTTGTACTTAAGTCATACACACAGGAGGAAAGTCTTGATCACACTTAAAAAATGGATCACCAGAATTTTTTCTCTCTTGCCTCACAAGGCTTCTGTATGGTACCATTTTTTATCTTAACAATATAATACAATAACTCTTGGCCCATTGGTTCATTACTCAGTGTCAGTTTTGGCCCTCCAAAGGAAAAAGTTTGAGCACAACTAGGGTCCTTGAGAAGAGGGAGATATTCTTTCCATCAGTAACACAATGACAGAATGTTCGAACATCTTGGTCATGGGTTTCATACACTTTCTGTAATAGAACATCTAAAATGTAAGAATCCTCTCAGATGGCAGACCCTGGGGGGGATGCAATCCTTTAATGAATTCTGCAGTACAATCTTGTTTGGCTGATATTTCAATCAAATGAGGCTGCTATTTACAATGTAACTATGATAACATGTTTGGACTTAAAAAAGAAAAAAAAAACACTTCCTGAAAACTCCCGTCTCCCTTCTGGCATGGCCTTGCTCTCTCTCTCTCAAAACAGAAAAGAAAGTTTTCCAAAGCCATTGTTTTTGAAAGGCGCACTGAATGGCGATCACTAACAATACCAAACCCTCCAGAGGAAAGTGAACACGCTGACCCCGGCGCTGTGTGGGAGAGGTCACGTGGCCTATGGATGTGACCTCTCTTCAGAGAACAAGTCGCACGGGGAGCGGCACTTAAGAATAACTCGGTAATAATAATAGAGGAAAAGAGGCTGACATAAATGATAGAAAGCACAATAGAAATAGAGTGTGTGTGTTGTGAAGGAATGGAAAATACAAAAAACGGGCTGAGGGGAATGGTACGTCATTGAAACCACTGTAACATTACTGAAAAGAGGGTAGAGATGGTGTGAAAGTGCTGTTGACGCATGTGAAACATGACATTATACTGCAAGATCTCTGCAATAATTAAATGTGAATGTCGGAAAATATATTAACTTCCCTCTGTCTGGGTTTGTGACAGATCAAACTATAACGTAAAAGACACGCACATCACATTAGTATAATGATATGCACCTGTTATCATTGTTATTCCATACACACAAAAGCAAAAAGGATTCAGAGGGAAACAAACCTGAACATCTCATTAACAGCAATATAAATTTTTCCATTTTCCCACATTATTATTTCTGGAATTCTAGACACACTTTACTGATTTCGGTGAGTAAAATCAAATTGCTATAGAACAGAAAGGAAAAACTACTGCAGTGAGATTTAATGCGCAACAGAAGCCATCACAGGACGCCACGCTCAGACAGGAAATAATTCACAAATGTATGACTTCCAGTTCCTCTCTGATTTATCATCCCGTATCTTATCCCTCTCATCACCTCTACCCTTCACCCGACTATTAGCCAAAATAAAAGCGATAAAAGGGACATTTTACACTTCTACACTTTACACAGCTTTTCAGTCTTCAGTGGAAATGAAAATGGACAGAAAAGTCAACTTTGGAACAGATTAATTTATGTCAAGCGTGTGACACGTTCCTTTCCACATACAGAGAGACTGCAGTAACACACCGTCGGCTGAGTGCAGACTCCCGACAGGACTTATTCCACTTTGCCACAGACAAAACAATCTGGCTGGTTGTGCGGTTCCACGCCAAGGGCAGGTTGCAGGGGAAGCTACACTCAACTTCCTACAACAGTAACTCACAGCCTCAGGACAAATAAAACAACAGAACCCAGAACAGCCAGGGAACGCACAGTGTTGGGAGATCACAAAACCTCAGGTTCTTTTCTTCTCAAGCTACAAACAGTATGTTGTTGACATTTCGATCATTTTTTTCTTTTAACTTGCACAATTAATTAGTCCAGAGGTAGAAATGTCATCTGACAGACGGCCAAAAACCACATTACGCTAAATATAAACACATTAGAGGAAGAAAAGGCCCAAAAAAGATCTGAAATATTTGTTAATATACCCAAAGCAGTGCATGTGCTTCTTTTTGCAAAGGCTCACTGCAAACATATCCCGTTAAAAACGTCTTCAAAAGATCCATTATGAGGATGCTCTACACTAGCACTGCATGATTACTTGATTTATTGAATTAACTTACAGAAAATTAATAAATAACAAGTTGTCAAGTAAAAATGCCTGTTATTTGTTTATCAAAGCTTCTCAACAGATTGCTTGATTTTCACTTAAATGTGCACTATGTAGTTTTGGGGAAGACATTTTTATCAGAAGAGAAAGATCTTCAGTGGATGATTTATTTATGCCTAAACAAACTAAATAAACACATTCTCTTTGTTTTCATTACAAAATAAACTGAATAAACAAACTGATCTTAAAGGAAAAATTCCAAACTGTTTTACTTGTTTATATGTGGCGGACCCTGCCACCTTTCTAGCTTCCAACAGTGTTCTGGGGACCTCATTTTCCTCTGAGAACAGCTTGTTTATTCAGTTATGGAAAACATTTATACGAGTTTGTATTATCACCTGATTATAATTGTAAATATTAAAATTCAAATTTGGATTTCTTCTCCAAAACTACAGAGTGCCCTTTTAATGTTAAATAATACACCTTAGTTTTTTACCTGTTAGCTAAAAAAAATCATTATGCAAAACGTAGATTATCAGAAGATTCTCTTGATAACCATTAGCGCATGTCTACGTTACACACAGTGTAAATGTGGCGTTCACCACATTAGTGATGACTCACAATTTTCCATCCTTGAAAGAGCGGACGAAGATGTTGTCTTTCTTCATGGTCACGTCTTCGTGGCAGTCCGGGGAGATAACCTTGTTGCACAGAAACAAGAGGCAGTCAATAGGGTCAGAGACAAGGTGGTATTCTGTGTGTGTGTGTGTGTGTGTGTGTGTGTGTGTGTGTGTGTGCGTGCGAGTGTGTGCGCGTGTGTGAGAGAGACGGTAAAGTAGAGGGGGGAGGGGGTGTCAGAATACAAGTCAATAACTAAAGTAGTTTCACCAAAAGGCCACGCTGATGGATTATAAAATATGATGTCTACGAACCACAGACAAACAAGTGAGTGTGGATGTGTGCTGGGTGCGTGCCCACATGCAGCATGTGCTGCTGCTGTTTACTGGAGTTGAGGAGCACAACAGTGGGAGTTGTTCTGGTGCCCAGGGCTAACATAGAGGAGGCGAAACTGCCGTTATGGAGATTTGATTTCCACCAGGACTCTGTTGCTGCTCTCTCTGTACATACAGCACACACACTTGGGGGTGAATGCTTCTGCCGAAACACTGTGACTCATGTGTGCGCCGTTATATTATTTCCCTCTCTGACACATTCTTACGCTGCAAACCTGCAAATGAATGCACCCTGCTTGTGCATGGAGACCTTGTTCCATTTGACTTTTATTTTATCAGGCCACTTTGTCACAGCTGTGTGTCATCTGTTGCATGAGACATCAACCAGCGCACTACTCCACCCCTCTGCCATACGGTAACAGTGTAAACAATGGCAGGCTACTGTGTAGTGTGCTTCTCTGGCCTGTCACAAGGAGGCAGCATGGAGCTCGGTCGACACCAGGCCAAGAACAACAAACCCTGGAGGTGGGGCCCTGCTGACTACACAGTTAAAGGGACAGCTTTCCCCACCCTCTACCATTCTCCCAGTACTACTTGTAATGCTTACATAAACAAACTACGCCTGTCACCGTTGCATTGTGCGCTAAATGTGGTTGGTAGTTGACGGTGGGTGGAGAGAAATGGAGTGGAAAGGAGTGAAAACATCGAACCAGTGTTTGTGCTGCATTGTTGCACACATCAGGGAGAACGAGTCATATCTTCTGCCTCCAAAATATGAGCTCAGTTGTTTTCTTTTCTGCAAAAAGTTTGTGTTGTTTACAGAAATCAGCTAACTGCGACAACATGATTCTAACATTTCATGGTGGCTGAATTCTAATGCAACAAGATAATCCTGCCTGAAGTTACACAAGAAGGCGTTCGCCTGAAACGACACAATGCTGTGAGTGTACTGTAGGACCAGCAGCAGCAGTCACTGAGCAGAGAGCAGTGAGAGAAGGGAGACTATGAGCTCACCAGAGCAGGATACCACGTGGTCTTCTTTTTGTCCCCGGTGGTGACCCCTTCCACACAGACCACTTTGCCAAACAGATCCTCGTTCTGCCTCTGATCGCTCTCCTCTTCTTCGCTAGAGGATGAAGACATCTCTTCCTCTTGGCTGTGGGAGAAAAGGACGGTTTAGTCGTGGATACTGGATAGCACTTCAAAAAAGGTACAGTGTGCATGCATGCAGTGAAATCACAAATATATTAATAAATATATTATTTTACAGTCACCATATCCAAGAATTTCTGTTCAGTTTATGCCCAACTTGGACAATTCTGTAAGCCATTACTTAATGATAACCCTCTTAAAATTAAAGCTGTAACAAGTTGATTTTGATCATTCTTCAAGTAAAAATGCCAACAACTCAAATAAAATGAAACACATGTTGGATTTGCTCTGCTGAAAACAAGAAATTTGATGACACTAATTTGGCTTTATGAAATTGTGATGAGCAATTTACACTATTTTCTGACATTTAATGGACTTAACAATTAATCAGTTAAAGGGTTACTCCACCAATTGTGTCTAAAGGTCTTGAGGATTAAAACTCTTTGTGAAAAGGTAGTGTAACGCCTTTTGTGGCTCAAGAAGAAGCAGCATGTAATCTGATAAATTCCCTCTAGTGACAAGTTGCATTGTGGGTAATGTGTGGGTAATGTAAGCGCCAGGATGGTGTATCAACTTTGATCATTTCTTTTTAATCTGTCCATAATGAGTCCAACAGTGTTATAGTATAGTACAACAGTGCAATGTTAGACCAGCTGACTGCTTTTCAAACCTGTTGCCACCATTACCCACAATGCATCTTAGCAACTAAATGACATCTCAGGAGGCAATTAATCAGAGGCTTTTTTCACATATACAGTGGTACCCCTGCCCTGCAAACACACTTTAATGCGTACAATTGGTGAAGTTACCCTTTAATAAAAGAGAATAATTTGTTGCATTCCCACTGACATTATACATAATTCTTCTTTTTTGGAACAATGTATGAAATTAGGTGACTTGTTCATACAATGCTGTGCCAAGCCTCCATGTTTTTCAACTCTTGCATGTCGTCAAAATATGGTCCCCAAAAACTGGGGCTGGTTGCAACTCCAAAACATAATCAGATTAATACTGAAAATGTTGTCATTTGACTGAGGAAAGTGCTGTCAGCTTATATCTATTAGTACACAGTATTGTAAGTGTAGCACTGCTGGATAAAAAGAAAAAAGAGAAGGATTCCAGTTGCTCACAGCGCTGCAAAGATATTGACATTCCATATTAAATCAATGCTATACTGTATATAAATTGGTTAGGAGAATAAAATAGCGTGCACTGCATATTTTCATTCAGCTATTGCTCAGCTAGAAATCATCAGCTCTCAAACCCTCCTCAAAGTTTCTGGTCTTATGTCAATATGTAGCACAGCGAAACATACAGCTCGCTCTGCTAACGAGCTCACTCGGTCTCGGTCTCGGCTGTCAGACAGTCATCCTGATGCCCAGAGTGACGCCCTGACTGCAACCAGCACACAGGCAGCCATGTCTCTGAGTGATCATGCAAGCAGCACCAGCAGGCAAACAGATTCTCCGTCTTCTTTTTTTATGCCTCACCAGGCCTGCTCTGAGCACAACTCCATGTACATATACACACACACACACACACACACACACACACACACACACACACACACACACACACACACACACACACACACACACACACACACACACACACACACACACACACACACACACACACACACACACACACACACACACACACACACACACACACACACACACACACACACACACACACACACACACACACACACACACACACACACACACACACACACACACACACACACACACACACGTCTGGCACGACTCTAGAGTAGTAAATCAGCCAGGCTGCTACAACAACAACAACTAAGCTGTGAATCAAAGCACTTTAGCTTTTCAATGAAGGCGCGACTGTAATTCATGTAGGAATGAGTTTGCTCCTCATGTAATGACTACATTAGCCAGGAATGTTTGACAGCTACCCTTACTTTTAAGCAGTGATGGATTGTAGTACATGCAGTCAAGTCCTGTACTTAAAGGTGCAAGAATTCAACATTCAAAGTGTGAAGAAATAAAAGTTTATGTATTGCGTTTTGCCTAGACATTTATTAAAGTTAGCATGCTAACCAGCTCGCCCCTAGTCACTTTGACAGTCTAAAAGTACACAACACCAAGCAGATGTACTTAGTTTCATCCCATCACTAATCTGAATGTGATATCTTTAAGTATTACATTTGGGTACTTTTCACAACACTGCTTTTAAGACATTCATTTAAAGAAATACTTTTGGGAAATACACTAATTTATCTTTCCTGCAGTAAGTTAGATGAGAAAATCAATACCATTTTCATGTCTATATGCTAAATATGCACTTACCACCCGCAGCCTGTGAGCTTAGCTTAGTATTGAGACTGGGAACAGGAGGAAGAGGTGAGCCTGGCTCTGTCCAAAGGTAACATAACCCCCCTACCAGCTTATTGACACATTGCAAAAATGGCACGTTTTGGTTCTGCTGGGGGTTTTCTGCAGATGTATGTCTTGGCTGGGAGCAGTGACTTCCAGGAGTACCTTTCTACAGGTTCCCTGAAATCCTCAAAGTTAAACAAACAAGACATTAATATATTTTTTATAACCTTTGGAGGAGGGCTAGCTGTTATCTGTGTTTCCGATCTTTATGCTACTCTAAGATAACCACCTGCTGGCTCTAGCTTCATAATTAGCCTAAAGACAGGACAGAAGCATAATATTTGCATCAAAATCACAGCAAGAATGCAAATAAGTGTGCAAATGTCAAACTAGGGGAAACTACACCATCTCTTAAAAAAAGCGATGTAGCTGTTGTTTCAAATATATTCCTTGTATTTCAAGAATTGAGAGGCTTAAAGTGTACAGAGTTCAAGATGCAAATATGCAGCTGGGACTGTTCTGAGCCAATATTGCATCAATGTTTAGAGTAATATTGACTTTTCCCTCACTGCCATTAGCAAGGAGTGTCAGAAAATAAGATTATGCATCAAAGTGTCCTCTTTATAACAGAAAGGAGCCACAATTATACCCAGTGCCAATAAGCCCTCAGTGGTTCATATTCCCTGATGAAAACTCTGCAGTCTCCCAGGATTAGGCACATCTGAGCATACAACACCCACTGGAACATTTGAGTCAAACGAAGGGGAAAAAAAAGAGACATGATATTTAGCAGGACCACGCCATGCTCACACTGCCCCTCTAGCTCGCACAGAAGCCCGACGTGATTAAGGAGCTGGAGGAAGCGAGTGGGCTCTCCTCTTCCAAGCCTCAGGGGCTGTTTATGAGGGGATGGAGATGAGAGTAAATCTTTCATTTCAGCTGATGGCGGGAGCCTGTTGCTGATGTACAGAAAATCTCTATGCAAAGACCCCTGATATATTAATTTTGATATGAGCCCTGCGGGATGCACAGAGTTGGAAGAAGATACTCACATTGGGTTTGATCGTCGGCCGCGGTTGCCCTTCTTGCCGATGACAGGTGTGCCGAAGTGCTCGGGGTTGGTGAGAGGGAGTCTGTCGAGCGTCTGCAGGGGCGATAAACAACAACAACAAGCCTCAGCACCGCCTTCTCAGACAATAAATTGCTAAACAAAAGATTTATCTTCTAAAGCTAGAAGGAAAATTCTCTTCATGGGGTTTCATCAGTTACAAATGGAGGGGATTTACCCAGCTCTACAGACACCGTTTACATTTGGCAACTTCTCTGTGATATCAGCTTCCTGGATATACTTCACAGCTGAACCTCTAAATGGCGATATGGGAGCATTCAAAAACAGGGTTTTAATTTGAGCACTGTGAGTAGAGATGTGACACTGTTTGTGACTGAATACAATTACATTTAAAGAGAAGAAATACTGAGAGATGAAGCTGGTATGAAAGTGCAGGACAGCAAAATACTCGCCTCGCTCTCTGCAAAGTGACGCGCTCCTTTCAGGCAGAGAGAGGAGCGCCTCAGGGTCTTCTCATCGCCATCGTCAAACACTGCAGAGATGAGAGACAACCTATTAGGCTGCTGTATGTAGGCCAGGAGTCCACCAACACACACACACAAACACACACTTAAGCACAAACAAAATCGTTTCAGTAACAAAATGTCCGTCTCATTTGCGATATGTTCTACTTTTAAGGCTCAGATGTCCTCCAGCAGGCAGCTCACAGCTTTATTAGAGCTTTAAGGACCCTCTGCTACACACAGAATGGAGGAAATGGTAAAATGAAAGACTTTTTGCTTATTCATATATTAACCAACATGAAATCTGTCTCCTGGGACTGGCTTTTACAAAAAGCATCCATATCAAGCAACAGTAAATAGAGGAATAATATCTTTCTTTTCACTTTCGGCATCCATGTCGCTCCAAAAGACCAAAAGAATTTAAAGTGTAAATCTTTAAATTCCATTATTCATTACTCAGATATACTCAGCCCATGTTGTTGTTTTCTCATTGATGAATAAAAGAATAGAAATGTGCCGAGACGAGTGTTTCGAGGTAGTGAAAACCCCCATGGGTGCTCTTAAGCGACAGGCAGCTGCTGAGAGACTCAGAGATCTGAGTCGTCGTCTATACGCTGTATACTTAGATTATCCAACACTGTGTCTGTGTACTTTTGATAGACTGGCTGTTACAAATTGCAAGCAAAAAATTATTTACTGGCTCAAGCTTCTCATTTATGAATAGTTGAGCTTTTCACTTTCTGATTGTTGGTTGGACACCAACACAAGGGATTTGGGGAGTGGACGTGAACTCTGCTAAATCATGATGGGCATTTTTCACACTTAAATTTGTTTTTCTTTAACTTAATCCACTTTCTCCAAGAAAAAGGAGGCATAATAAATGATACCGAAAGCTGTCTGTAGCTGCAGCCTTACATGCAGGTAGATACACAGCGACGTCTAGCAGAATCAACCTCGAATGTCATTATTTTAGTTTTGAAACATAATGTATTTCTGATTGTTAAGTTGCTTATTCTTTTCTTGATAATTGTTACTTCCTATTTGCACGTCTTATGTGCAGTTTGGCCCATTTTAATAATCACAAGAACAATAATAGATTGAAGCGTGATGGAGATTTGGATAAACTGAGCTAGGGCTGCAACTAACAATTATTTTCATTATGAATTTATCACGATCAATAGAATAATTGTTTAGTCTATGAAATGCAAAAAAACTGTTTGAAAAACACTGAATCATAATTTCCCAGAGGCCAAAGTGACGTTTTCAAATTACTGTAAAAAGGAGTCGAGAAAAAAATAAATAAATTTGTCCAACCAACAGTTCCAAACCAAAACACACTTTATTAACTATAATAAATAGCAATGCAAAGATGCAAATCCTTACAATTATTTGAAACAGTTAAAGCTACATTATGTGGGAATTGGAATTGGCGCCCCCCACAGTTTCTGAGTGCAACACCACTGCCGTTAATACAATTCCCAGGTCTGTAACAATTTATCAGATGCAATGTAGGCGCTAACTACAAACAAAACTCATGACATCAAAACAGTGTTGTGTGTTGAAAACCTATATGTTAAGGTAAATACGCATGTAACGCTGTGATCCTACGCTCTCACTGAAGTTACATAGAGCAGAAACAAGTGATAGAGAGAGAAGCCCCATTCACCCTGTTACAAGACACTGTAGCATCAAAATGATTTTGAAGCTGTTATTTTAAGGTAAAAATACAGTTACATAATGTTGCTTTAATCTAGATATCTTACAATTGACTTAATTTTTGATTTTGCACATTTTAAATGTCCATACCAGAACTTCTTTACCAAGAGGATCATTGATGATAAAAACACATAAGACCACAAGACTACATTCAACTAAATGTACTTCAATGAAGGTAATGAGAAAAACTATTTCCCGTCCTATTTTAAGCACACAGCTGCCGTCCATTATTGACATAATGTTGTCAGAAAGGGAGAAGAAAGCTTTTGGTTTTTAACCTTTAGTCTCTAGACTGCCACAGTGTCACATATAACTAATTTGTGTTGTTGGAAGTTGCCATGCAAAAGCAGCATAATGTACATAATGTTGCCTTAATCCATCACCAAAATAGTTAGCAATTAATATTCTTTTGAGCGATTTATCTTTGAAGCTGTAATCAGAGCATGTCAGGCATAACAACTTGTCACTGTGACAAATAACTTATTCTTCTGAAGGATCGATTGAAGATGGTTTTTGCTTGAAAACACCACTGGAGGAAAGGAAAATACAAACTCTGAAAACCCCTTTGGAATTTGTATTGCACACAAACATGTTATCTCCACTACTAGTGTAGGGAAGGAACAAGGCTTTGAGTGAGGAGGGAGAGCAGACAGTTATTGACTTACCAACAGTATATATACTAGCATCGGTCAGCTTATTGATTGTGGCCTCCTGGTAGACTCCATCCTGATTCTTCACCTCTACAACAGCACCCACCTGTGGTACGGATACACTGCTGTTATTTGGTATCCTAATACGCTGCTAATGATAAATCTAATGATGTGTTTTAAAGTAATGAGGCTACAATATTGCTGCTACAAGAATCATAATTGATTTTAAATTTAATTGCAGAGCTAATGTTTCATTCACAGATTCTCTTGTGCTTCTTCCACGTTCACAAAGCACAAGTAATCATGGGTAATTAACGACACTGTGTGTGTGAGGACAATGTTTCAAGCCGACTCCATCTGTCCTGTCTTACCTTTAGAGGTCCTTTGATGTTTTCATCATGAACCTCTGCCGTGGACAGATCTGGTTTAAAGGTCACCTGGAGGGGGAGGGGGGGAGGCAACAGGGGAGGAGAATCAGTAACGAGGATAAACAAACAGTTCCCCAAAGGCCTGACTGGACCACATCAATGTTCCACTTCACAGAGGGCACACGTCTCTACTAACGCTACTGGACTTCATTACACAGATTTCAATGATGGAATGCGGGTAAGCATTTAATACTATGGCTCATTTCTGGCACCGTTGAGTGACTGACCCCAAACTGGCAACTGTGCCGCATCTGCCGGCGCCAACTGTGGATGATTTCTGTTGTGAATGTGAGGGCTACACTAACTGACCATCCCCCTCTCCCTCCCTCTCTCCCTCTCTCTCCCTCTCTCTCTGCATCTGCAGCCTCGCCTAAGCGAGCCACAGAAGATCATAATCTGATCACGCTGTGGCAGTCCTGCATCTGCATGGCGACCTGGCAACAATGAGTGATACAAAAGACCACAAAGCAGGCACACACACACACTTGCAGCCATTTACTCTCACGTATGCGTGTGTGTAAAGTGCCGAAGCAGCCAGAAGCACAGAATCTGTTTAGCATTACAAAAACCTCTCCTTGCTTTATATATCAAAATGCTCGTGTGCTTCCTCTCCTAAGGGAAATTAACGGAATTTTGAGAGCATGTGCTAGTAAAATAGTAACATAATCATAATGGAAAAACTGCATTAACTTCTTTTATTGACTGTGAATTAGTTTGGAATTAGCCGCCTTACACGGGCTGAAAAAGATCTGTCAGAAAACAAGGTAACAAATTCAGACAATGCTCCCTCCAGTCAGTTTCAAATATAACAACAGCAGAGACAACAATCAAAGTCTCGCAGCGAAGGCAGGATCAAGAGAATGAATGAAAAGAAATATAGACTGCAAGGTGCTGTTGAATTGTCAGGTCATAAAATGAAAGGGAAGACAAAGGCGTAAAAAGCTTCCTGAGGCAGCGTTTCATCAGTTATGGAGATAATAACATTCCTGCCTGGTGGAATAAAGGAATCCCTCTCTCTTCACAGGGCTCTCCACAGACGGAGGGAGGAGGACTCTCGCTGTCCAAAGCCTCAGTTGGAGAGCGTCAACAACAACACCTGACTGTCCTGACAACCCCCCAAACTGTGAGTAAGGTTCCTCCGTGGCTCAACAAAGGTCTTTACACAAACTGGACTTAACAACAAACATTGGAACAAGATATGAAAACATGTTTCTGATAAAGAACATATAGGCCCAGTCCAGCAAATGGGATATATTTTGTGCCTTTTAGCCATAGACAGCAAAGTGACATCATCAAGCAACGACTGTATGTGTGTCAGCTCTGATAAAACTTAATACTATCCTAAGTTATTTCCCTCCAGATCATCCCCTGCCTTTCTGCTCCCGTCTCTTCACATGAATAAAGCTTGCTGTTGTTCTGATTTGACATGTTGTCGGCTTCATTGTTATTTTAGTAGCTATTATAACATTTAGCCAGCAGCTTGGACACTAGTTAAAAGTTTAGCTAACACTTGCACATGTACAGTGATGATGCTTTTTGACTCCTTGTAAATCTGCATCTCTTCACTACAATAAATATCATTACATTGACTATTTGCTTTAATGCTGCCTCCAATTAAGAGCATGGCACAACAAAATATAATAAAACTAAAAGGGCAAGTTTCACTATATGTGAGAAAGAAAGAAAGAAAGAAAGAAAGAAAGAAAGAAAGAAAGAAAGAAAGAAAGAAAGAAAGAAAGAATCTAGGGTAAGGTTATAACATTTTGTTTAACATTTTTGAATAACTTTATATGGGGACATTTTTAAAAAATATATCTGTAACAATATGAACTAAGTATTTTAAAATATTCATTGCCACTTGGAATTATTGCATGTCCTGTTGCCCTCTTCGCAAACTCTGCAGTTTTTTGAGGAGGAACTGTTTCCCTCTTAACTTAGCCTACAGAAACATAACACAACAAATCTGAGGTCACTAGTGAGACCGACAGACATCTCAAATTAAAGGTACAATCTGTAAGAATTTTAACTTCAAACATTTAAAAATGTACTAAAATTATCAACAGAATGTGAAGAAATAACAGTCTTGTATTGACGAGATACCTACTGAAGTTATCATGCCAACCAGCAACCTCTATCTCCCAGAAGTCCAAAGCTTTGTGCAAGCGGTGTAAATTCTTTTTACACAAATTCAATTTGTTATATGCAAGTAGAGTTATTTCCATTGCACAGATTCATTTATCTGCATTCTGCAGTGAAATAAAAGAAACTACTAGAAAATGTATTATAAAGACACAGAGTCCGTGGACTGCAGTACTCATTTTTTGACACAGTACTTATTACCGTGCCATCGGGTTAGTGCTGATTGATCATATGTGTGCCGAACATGTCACAGTGAGTGATACTGACACAGTGCTAATTGACTTTTTGCAGGTCTTTTAGTGCAGATCATCATCATAAATAAGAATGTCAGACAGAGCTTTTCACCGGGATTTAAAAATCACTCGCAAGACACCAGTGCATATGCTCCAGCCATCGACTTTGTTAAACAAGCAGACAGAGATTAATGGTCCAAAGAGCTGAAGTGGAATTCATTACAGTGGAATATTCACACTTGCAACAACCACTGAATAATTGCCATGTTTCAACGTTTGTGTAACGGAGCTCACATTCACATTACAGCTATCCAAAAACAAACTGCACACTCAGCCAATTAGTATGCTAATTAATTTTTGATCTGAGACTGTCCTATTAGCTTCCCTTAAGCATGCAAAATTTAAACTGAGAACATCACATGGTCTACTTTGTCATGTCATTTGTCCCCGTCTGAGCGACAAAAGGACACACCATTTGATGATTTCAGAATGGCAGAACATCGCTGCTCTTTTGTCTCTACAGGGGGAACTACAGTGCATTGACACAGTGAAAAAGCCAGCATCCAATCTTTGTTCCTCCCACACACTCTAGCGGAACGAGAGACAAGCGATCTGTCTCTATTGTATTATCCAGATGCTCAAGCCCTTCTGGGAAATGAGATCCTGTACTACGAGCATCATGCAATGCCTTTATCAGCGAGGCTTAAAACCAATGGGGATATAGCAGCCGCTCCTTTCCCACCGCCGCACTATGTGGAACTTGTGGTCAAGAGGGACGCCCGAGGACATGATGGATACCTGGTGTGCAAGGCCAGACCCTGCATCTGTCACAGCTGGGGCCCTGATCAGCGTTTTAACTATGTGAGCAATACTAACAACCTAAAGCAGGTGGTAGAGCTCAACATGTAAGCAACACAGCTGTATTCCAATGGCATCATCAGAGACAAAAACATAATTTAAAAGTTTCAGAATTAATCTAATATGAGGACCTAATTATACCAACAAACCTGGTGCCTCATAACAGAAATGTCCTTAGTCTAAAATCCTATTTTATCTCAGTTTAGGATGACATTTAGGGTTGTTGGTGTTATAGAAACAGGTCCCCTGACTGCATTTAGGATAAATAAAGCTTAACTTAGGATAAAAAATTAGCTAGTACAGAATCTGAAACATTTCCTAATTTAGGATGGCCTAGATCCCGTTCTTAATTCAAAATGACTGCCCAAGATGGTCGCACAACTGTATGGCAGTGACACTGAAGATGGGGAACAACATGAGCACAATAATATTATGATTCAAATGCCACTCAAACAGAAACCGTTGGAGAAGCTAACACTGACTTTAGCCCCTTAGCTTCAAAATTCCTGGACTGAGTATTAATGGCTATATATCCTCTCATCCACCAACAAGATTAATGCCTCAGACATGTCAAAGGTAAAATTGAACATCCACCTCTTCTTGTCATGTGTTACTCATGGATACAGGCAGTTTCAGGTAGATTAAAAGAACAAATTCAGATGACAACAAGCGCCAACTGAATATTTAAAATGTAGAAATCCAGTTTAGATTAGGATGAGATACAAGTTCCGACATAGGATAGGACACAGCTATGAGTTTAGGAATCACTTCTGTAAAAGGAGGGTTTTTCCTATCTTTGAAACTTCAGATAGGACAAGCTGCCCGGATGTTTTTGCAACAGGGCCCCTGGTCTCTGAAGGAATGTTTCGTCTTTTAAGTCTGGCCATCTCTAATCCAACTGCTGGATGTGCATTAAAGCTGAGCTGTGTGATCTTGACTGTAGACCCTTCGCACAAAGACAAGAGCCCCCAACCCTGCTGCAATCCACTTCACACACACAACACAGCCAGACAATACATTTTTAATTTTGGATCATGAGCACTTTGAAATGTGACTTACCTTGGCCTTGACTAGCCTCTTGGCAGTCTTAATCTTGGCCTCGCAGAAAGCCCCTCTGTACTTGGCACTCACATCCGTCCCTACCGTCAAGTAGGGGGGCTCCTCCAGAGTCTGAGGGGGAAAAAGACAAAACAAAAAAAGAGTGAATTCCAAGCTGTTTTTTATATATAGCTTACTGACACAGGTGTATTCTCACAGCAAAGCCAGGAAGACATGCATACAAGCTTCACATAGTCCAGGCCAGTTAGGCAAAAAACCCACCCGGCTCTGTGATTCATCCATGGAAAACGCATACCATCTGCTCTGGGTATTGGAAAACAAGCCACTGAGGGAGCAAACAAAAAAGGCCACTTCACTCCTGCTTAGATGACTACAAATAAGATGCTACCCGAAACACATAGCACCATCTTGTGTCATCGTTTGATGTTTATCAAACCTCCCCAAACCACCCGATCCCCCCCATCCCAAGAACAGATTTGTGGAGGGTAGAGTACACAGAGAAAATAGACTCTGAAGGCAGTCGGTGTTTGTGGTTAGTGTAGTGTAGAGATGGATTTACTGAGGCTGTTTCACTAGGGCTGGAGGAAAGACCTAACCTAACACTGGTATATTTAGTCATCTTTTTTAGAATAAGACCTAAAGTGGGCCATGCTTCCTGCTGACAGGTCACATCAGGACCAACTGACAACATGTATGCACGGCAGGTTTTAACTACAACGTGCAAAACTGCAAATGTGTTTTATTCAGGCAGTGCACTGAACAACTTATCACACATCTTATTTGCTGAATGAATGAAGTGTACTAATGCTCAGTGGATAAGATCACTAACAATTTTACATCACGTTAGCTACTGAAATAAATATGTGGTGGTTCATTTAGCACTCTCTCTAAACACTGTATTCATATTACATTTCATACCCATTTCTCAGGAAGAAATGTAAACTCAACAAGTTTTTTCTTTCATTTTTGTTCCATTATAATGACTCTTTAATAAAAACATCTTGTGCATAAATCCCATGGGCTGTGTCTACAGCTGTTCACTGTTCCCATGACGAGGGCAAAGAGTGCACAGGTTGTCATTCAAACTAAGAACTACTAAGCACCCGAACCAGCTGCTGTTAGCCTCTGTGACACATACTTGTGCCATAACCAAACCACTTTTAAGAGTAAAAACGTCCATGTCAACATATGTGAATTGAAGACCTGTCATCTTGTAACTGTTTGCAGGTAAAGGATTTTTTTTTTCCTATTGCCCAAACTGATCTGCTCCTTGCAAGATGTTTTGTGACCAAGTCAGATCCTTTTTCCCTTGAAGCGGTTTCTACTGTATTGCACAAGAGCAAAAACCTTGAGAGGCATGGAAAAAAGAAACAACTCTTATGGAGGAGTTCCACATTGATAGAGTGCTTAAGCAGAAGTGAGCACAGCAGCTTTGAGGGGGAAAAAACAAAGAAAAACAGCTGCTCTGCCTCTATTTCAGCTTTGCAGGTGCACCGCGCTTCTTAAGAGCTAGCATTGATTCAACACTGTGTTTGAACTTGTGTATTTTGTTCAATCTAGAGACAGAAGCTCTTAAAATGCTGCTCATATCTTCCTGCTACAACCAGTTCACGCCGACACTCCTCTCTCTGTGGATACCAAGCATACTGGAGAATTAAGAACATCATGTAGTCTACATCAGAAGTAGCTGTGCAACTGTATTATGCAAGATAATAAAACATGAATAATCACTCAGGATTTGAACTTGGCAGATTTTCAATATCAAATGACTCAGATCAGTGTCTGGGTCACATAAACATGATCAGAACCTCCCTAATTGGAGTAATCAGTGAGCTGCTAATGATGCTGTATGAAATATGACAGGTGAAACAGCAATAGGATTAAAAATCTGTTCTGCAATAAATGAGCATATGGGTTTCATATCCCTCATTAAGTTACTTGTGACCTGAGGCTTATCTTATCTGACCGAGAAATAAAACAAGTACAAACTATGGGCAACGGACCCAAACAACAGAAATAATCCAATTTATTAAACATTAACAGAGGTGGAGATCACCTGTAGCAGCAGAGTGGTTATTATCTGAAGAGAAACACTCCCTTTTCCATTAATCAAACCGGTGTTGCATTAGCATTCCTCTCAGTCAAGTAAACATGCAGAGCAACCAGTGTTTGGCTCTCGTGCAAATGAGATGTCCTCCAATTGATTAGGTTAAAAGTAGATACAGTAGTCATTACTAAAAATAAGAATGGAGCCTTGCCAACTGTAACATATAAGTAGTGTTTCACATAGTATTTTATCTCGTGTTCGAAAGACACTTTGCATACCAAACTCTCACTGATGAGGTTCTCTGTGGTTAGAAATAATGGAGATGTACCGGTATATCTATGATGCAAAACTGCAATAAAAAGACAAATCATTTTAAGATTAAACTTTTATCAAATATAGCTGCTACAGTTGCAAAAATTACCCGATAATTTTTTAACTGTTAAATTCATATTTGCCACCTATTTTGAGTATCAATTACCGCAGTGTTTCAAGAAGTATAAGACTCTCACCTAGGAACACTTAATGCTTTTCATCTGTTATTCTTTACACAAAGCTCACTTTTTAATATCCATTTCTCTGCAGTTTTATGTTGCTACTTGTTAACTGTATGCAACATGGTTAAGGTTATAGGTGCACTATGTAATCTATGTAACACTCATCCATCTAAAAACTCAAACTGGCTTCTCACAGACAATGTAATTTGTAACAAACATGTTTCTGGCTTTTTTTTCTGTGTTAAGAGGGTCATGAGCCCGTCACAGTCAGGCCACGACTAGATGCCTCTTCTTCAGTGTCTCTGGGATTCTGACAGATGGGATTCAGGGGCAGAGTCCAGAGCACTTCAGCCTCCCCAACTCTCAGATAAACACCTCATTAGTCTTTAGTGCAGTCTGGCCTTAGCACCAGCTGCCCATGCCAACATCAGGTTAATATGACGCGGGAGCCATTTCCACCCGCTAACCAACGCTCTTGTCAGTCACGGCTGCAACTCAGAAGCTGGACTGCTGCTGTGTACTGTTCAAGCTCCTCTGTTATACTAATGCTTGTCTCCCTCTGCTTCCCCTGCTCTAAGCTTCTTCTTCTTCTTCTTCTTCTTCTTCTTCTTCTTCTTCTTCTTCTTCTTCTTCTTCTTCTTCTTCTTCTTCTTCTTCTTCTTCTTCTTCTTCTTCTTCTTCTTCTTCTTCTTCTTCTTCTTCTTCTTCTTCTTCTTCTTCTTCTTCTTCTTCTTCTTCTTCTTCTTCTTCTTCTTCGAGGCAGAGTCCTGCTACTGAGTCATAGAGGGCGGCCTGACAGCTGTGGCTGCCAAACCTCCGCAACTTAACAAGGCAGGGGTGACAACACACTACTGAGGCCAGATTTACATTTGTCATGCTCACATGCCAAGACAAACAGAGAACAGTTTGTTGTTTCCACTGATCATGCCCCACCTTCCAGCATTCAGCTACAACTATGAAAGAAAATTCCATTCCTCGGATTAGATTGTCATTTAGCCTTCAGCTGTCTAGAGAAAAACACTGACTCCTTTTTTTTTCATCACTCCTGCCAGCGCTGAAAGACAGACAATGTTTCCCCTGCTCATAAGATCAACCAATCAAGATGACTAAGCTCAGAGAGGCGGAATTCCTGTGCCTTCGGGAGGTGTTAAACATCCTCTCACCAACTTAAAATAGGCTAAAACGCCACGCCACCTAACAAGAGATGCTCTCATCTGAGATTCCGTCATGAAAAGAGCAGGGCGGTATTCATCATGAGCCTCAAGCACCTCTACAGCATGCAAAAGTGAATGTAATGGTAATAGCGGTGGTACAATCAAGCCGAGCTCTTTGGCTATTCGCCTAGTGGTGCTACTGATGTGGAAAATATTCTCCAGGAACACGTGCTTGATTAATCAAGAAAAAATGTGACTTGACATGGGGTGACAGAACACACCTGCAGCTGGCATACAAAGAAACAAACCTGTAAAGAGTTGTACCATAACTTTGCTTATAGGGGCACTATGTAATTTTGGAGAAGAAATTCGAACTCAGAAATATTTATCTCTTCCTTGAAAACAAGCTGTTCTCAGAGGAGAACAAGGTCCACAGAACACCGTTTGAAGCTAGAAAGGTGGCAGGGTCTGGCAAATATGAACACAGTAAAACAGTATGAAATTGTGTTGTCCTTTAAGGTCAGTTTGTTTATTCCATTTGTTCAGTCATTTAAGGTCAGTTTGTTTATTCCATTTGTTCAGTAGTGAATCTCTTCGGATTAAAATGTCATCCCCATAAACTATGTAGTGCACCTTTAATTACACCACATGAGAGAAAAAAAATAGCCTCATACAGGTAGTAATTGTAAGGATGATCGACTTGGATATCAGTCAAATGAGCTGAGATATCACCATTAGATAACAAACTAATTTTATTCGTGCCATAAAAGCTTTTTTCCCTCCATAAAGGAGCCATTTAAAACAAACCCCAGAGGTGATGGTGCACTTGTGTTGACAGTCATAAAGCGACTCTGTCCTGGCTGTTGAACCACACACAGTACTGATATTCTAGTGTGATCCGAGCCTTTCTATTCAGGGGACAACACAGGCAAATGCAGCTACATGAAGTCAGGGCTTTGAAATCATTCCAGCTTTGCCAAAAAAACCAAAACACACTAGAGTGACAGTGGCAGCAGCAGAATGAGATCGGTTTCTGCTCAATAAAGACTCTCAAGTCATGAAAAATTTAACAGCCAACTCCACAGAGCGCCGGTTGAAAATAAGCTGCTGTTGCTGCTTATGGTGCATTTCTTGGACAGTCTGAGTGACTAAAGCATTTTTATTCTACAACTCAGTAAAAAAAAGCAATGCCTAGATGTTATCAAAGGTAAATCTGAAAAAAAAGTAAGAAAAAAATACCTATGGCACTGTTGTGGGGTGATTGTTGTAAGCTGTAATTCACTTTGGTGTATGGCCTAACTTAATATCAGTAATTCGGGAATGGCTTAAGGAACCCCTGGTCATTTGTTAAACAGACCGCTGGAATTTTCCCAGAGGCTGTACCATGGAAGGATGCAGGTATACTTTGCTGAACTTTACCTACACATTTGCATGGTCAGTCAATAGTACCACTGTTGTCAGTCAGTGGAAGGTCCTTCATTCTAACCATTATCACAGGTTGTTATCATGGATATTTTACAACCTATGATTGCTCAGATCATTATTTCCAAATTATCTACATCAGCCCATTTATATCCTCCATTGGTGCAGAGTGAAGGACAATTTCATTGGACTGAATCCAAGTCTGACTTATTTTCATACAAGCCTTTTGGTAATGTCATGCTGATGCCATCCACTCGCAATATCACAGACTTATAATCAGTGGTGGAATGTAACTAAGAACATTCACACAAGCACTGTACCTAAAAGTCACACTGATAACCATTTTTTTTTAAAATAATTTAATACAGCACTTGTAGAAAGGTGTCACGTATACTATCTCTTTTCCATAAAAACATTAGTACGATAGGGAATCAATCATTTTAAAATGTTTGGTGGGTCCAAAATTCAGTTTTCAACAAGGTTTGCTGTCCAATAATATAACGCCGTTGTATTTCATAGGGATGGGAAAAATTTCAGATTCCTCGATGCATTACAATTCTCTTCAGAATGATTATGTCTCGATGCAGATAAGTTAGTAATCAGAATTTTAAAACTGAAATTAGTTCGCCCGCTGCAACATTCAGTTTGCCCGCTGCAGAGCGCTACAGAAAGTGCCTGCTGGTTCTCTGCTGTACACACATGCGCACTGAACACACATGTGTGAGTTGTTTATGTTTGAGCGGCGACAAAATGACTGCAATGGCTAGCACCAAGCCCATAAGACCGGCACCGACTTCTTTGAAAACTATTGTATGGCAGCATTTTGAGTTCCAAGTCAAGGGGAGAATTGACAAGACCTACACAGTTTGTAAGGTGTGAGGTCTGAGAGAGGGAAGCAGATTACCAGATCCATTGCAAGTTTTATTGCATTGGCCTTAAGACCGTATTCAGTTGTGGAGAACGTGGGTTTTCAGACGATGGTGTTCACTCTGGAGCCAAGTTACAAAGTAGGAAGTGATTATCAAAATCTGAGTAGCAAATTCAGATTTAATTATTATACATTTTTTTAAATCATGGAAACGTACACAAAAAAAATTGTTGCATCGAGATGCATCGATAGTCGGTTTAGAATCGAATCGTTGACCTCAGAATCGGAATCGAATTGTGAGGTTCCAAGAGATTTCCACCCCTTGTATTTCACATGGTATTGGTGTTTCATCAGCGATCAAGTTGACACACACAAGTTAAACATAAGAATGGCCGAGTTTGGGTTAAACTTTGGATGGTGCAATGCATGCGATTTCACCGACTCTGTGGTGAGAGTCTCATGAACTAATAAAACTGCAACAAATATTGGAGTAAGTTATCCTGCCCTGACAGGTACAAGATAGGTTATGGGAGATGTTAATCAAATGCAGTGTATACAGACCTAAGAAGACAACTTTGTTTGCATCGAAGGTGAAAACACCTGTGTGAATGGTCTGTAGGGTGTGCGAGCACAGATTATACATACAAAATATGTATAAAGTCATTACATAAATTAATACATTATTATTGAATATTGATGGATATTATAAACTAGTTAGAATTTGCTCTACCTCGACCAGCAGCAAGATTTATGTAAAACTTTAATTGCTTTGATTTTAATATATCAGTAGTGACTTATCAAATATATAAATTATAACATGCATAATGAGTACTTTTACTTTTAACACCGCAGTGTTCCCTCCTGCTGTAAGGATTAGGCACAGACATTTGGATTTAAAATCAATGTGGAGAGCATCGAACTAACAAAATTATTTTTTCCATATGTAATAGTTGTTGTAAGTCCCCAGAGGACTTCTTTAACAAGTTTTATCATTAAGCTTTTTGCATGTTGCTTATTTATCAACTGCTCTAGCATTTCTCAGTTTTTGTACACATATCTAATAATGATACAAAATTATGTAAAATGAAATAAAAAAATATCAAATGTTCTAAGGGTAGGACCCCTAACTCCTCCACACCCAGGTCTTCCAAAACCTTAGGACAAAAACTTGATATCTCAAGTACACTGAGTAATCCTTTTTTCACCATTTTAACTCACAGATGATGCAGAGATGATGCAGGAGCAGATCAAATTAACAGCAAATACATGATTGAAATTATAGGCAAACCTTGTTGTTACCCTTTTCTGACTATCTCCCATCATCATCACCATCCATCTATCCATCCATCCATCCATCAAATCAGTAACCAAGTGTGAGGGTGCGTCATCTAATTGTTTCTTGTGAATCTCCAGTTCAAGTATCTGGAGGCCTGATTACATTACCATGTGGGATTTCCACTTCAAATCAGATAGTCAGTTTGTGTCTTGTTTTCCCACCAACAATTTAGCTCGCTCCCGCTGCAGTTCTTAAATTCAAAGAATAGTTTTTAGGGTCGTTACATTGCCATCAACCGAGGAATTATTCCACATTGTGTGACAAGAGCCAAAATGAAACATGTTATTGTTATAATGGATGCATCACTATTGTATGTTTGTGATTATTTTGGTGTTGACAGAATGACATAACAGTTAAAAGTGAAATCACGTGAACTTAATTGCAGCGCAACAAATCAATTATTTCATTTTGAGAGTTACAATATATTGATGTCTCTATAAACCAACACTTTTTGAACCTAATGTTCAGGTGGTACGCAGCATTACAGAAAATTAGAAACAATAGTTTTTGACCCATTATATTGTGCTGTAATGAATAGGCTTGTAGACCGAACAAAGGAACATGCAAGAGGCATGCAGGAAAGAATTAAGCTCGCTCCCAGCCAAGCTCACACGTACAATAATCCTGCTGTGAATCACCTCTTTGTCCAAACCAGAGTGACCACAATTCCAGTGACTGGTTGTTCAACAGGAGTTGCCTTGGCAATGCCATAGCTGCTTCAAACAGCAAAAAAATAAAACTCTTAATACCTTTTGCTTACGAACATATTACCCGAAATTTAAAGCAGTCCAGCAAATCCACTCCTCCTCCAGCATTACATTACATACAATTTAAACCAGTGACAGAACTTTTAATAAACTCTGTATTTAAATAAATGTATAAACAAATCACTGCTGATTATACTCTTAAGGCAACCCATTTCCTCACCATTTACTAAACATATGGACTCAAAACAATGGCCAACTCAAAAACGCAAATACCCTATTTTTGCAAAGTCCTTCGGATTGAGTCGTAGCAGTGAGGGCTCAGTGGGCGTTTCAGTACTTATACTTGGTTCCCAGGAAGGGATGTCCTCAACTACAGCAGCCTGCTGCACCTGGCCTGCTAAGGCCTTGTCCCAAATGCTTAAGTACGTACCACATCACGATGGCAACACATGCTGTTAACTCGTCTATATGCAGGGAAAACTCAACATTTCACTCTCACAGCAGCGCGGCAATTTTCTTACAAAGCGCTTCAATCAAAAGATGTCTGAACAGTTACTGTTTGACACAAGAGAGCAGCACTGAACTGCCAGCTGCAGTTAAAGGAGTAATCTAGCGATTTAGTATTGTGCTTCCATAGAGTTGGGTGACTCACAAGAGTCAGACTGAAATCAGAGTGGTCAAAATCGAAGCAGTCTTGTGCCACTAGCAAAGGTCAAGCTTTAAAAAGACTAAATCTTACATTTCCCATAAGGCAACTGAATACAGCCCCACCAATGCCCCCACACAAAACCTTGTCTTTTTTAAGAGATTATAATATAGAAAAAGATGCTATACCACCATAATAATAAAAATAATAATAATAATAATAAAGGTTATTGTTAAACTGAAAAATCTCATCTGTTACATATATTTGTCACAAGTGTTAGATAACTAACATTTGATTGATCATTGCAAAACATTTGTGTTCATTGGCCGATAGATCAATATCAGCCTCAAAGTATCAGTCAGGCTCTGCAACTCAAATGTGTATTTTACTGGACTGGTCCGGTCTCCTAAACGCCTCTCAAGCCCAAGCCAAGGCAACCCCGATGACATCATCTGGGTTCTGTTTTCCTCCCAAGCAGCGCTACCCAAAAACTTTAACCTTGGAGGGCAAAGACAGAAAATGAATGGTGGGCCACGGGCTGAAAGCAAACGCCTGTTGTAATTTTTTTGTACTAAGAAGATACAAAAATGGTACTATGATCCAAAGTCTCCTTAACTGACTTATGTCCTGCAAAGTGAATGTCTTTGCCTGCCATGTGCTGATCATGAAAACAAATATTTATGACAATTAATGAGCATTTTAACCTCACAAAAAAAATGCACAAACATTTTAATAATTTTAAATATACAATTTGTGATGTGCAGTA
Organism: Diplodus puntazzo; assembly: GCA_963678695.2. Classification (NCBI taxonomy): domain Eukaryota; kingdom Metazoa; phylum Chordata; class Actinopteri; order Spariformes; family Sparidae; genus Diplodus; species Diplodus puntazzo. Next base: position 13,202,945 of record OZ023168.1, read on the forward strand.
AATTATTGACCCAATATTGGTAGATTTATATTATCTGCTACACAACTGTAGCCAATAATATGCAGCTTAAATTGTGCATTGCTTGAAGAACTGCAGCATCTAAACACTTCAACGTAGTAGCTGGCAGCATGCTTGTCGAAAAAGTTTTTTTTTTAATTTTTTTTTTACAGTTTTAGAATAAGCCAACATAGTTGTAATTTGCCATACATGTTCTACAAGGGTACAAAGTGGAGGGATAAAGTCTACAAGTTTTAACTTGACAATCTTATTAAAGCTATGGTTTATTTTAATGAGCAATAAAAGACATTGTGGTTGTTGTAGTGTAAAGGTAAAGCGTTTGGCATTTCTGATGCACGACTGTCTTAGCACAGTTACATGCATGTAGACTACAGAAAAGTTATTAATGAAATGAAGGAGAGGAAGGATGGCGTGGACATTGTGAGACAGTGCTTCAATCTGAAATGAAATATTTAATATGAGCCTGGATTGCTGGTATTACTGCTTCAGACGTTTTTATTGCATCTTGTCTAGGTTACCGAGGTCACTGACAAAGCGCAATGGCTGAATACATCAACTAGAATATTTCTGTTCGAGCAAGGACTTCTTGATTTTAAGTTTGAGCAAGGGCATTAACATGATCTTTGTGGATTAAGTCCATTAAGAATTGTAAAAAAATCTCATAGTAATAGTTAAGAATTATCTAACACATCCACTTTTATGATCTCTAATGTTAGGAGTTTCCTTCAGCACACAGTGTTTTCGCAGTGAGTGTAGTCGATAAAACAAAGACCATAAGCCAAAGTGACATGAAATGCTAAATGAACATAATGAAAAGTTGTCTTCGTTACAGAGCAATTTACTGTTGAGGCACTGAGCAGATGCTCCTACTATAGAGAGAGCAGTAAAATAAGTGAGCGCTCCACGGGCATCAATACAGCCAGATGACTCAGAGCACTATGAAAACAACAAATGCTACAACATTAAACCATATAGTTCACTGTTAAAACATCACTCCTGTCAGAAGTTATGAAAATAACCATGTGTAAGCATAATAATCGCCTAATAAAAGCCTATATCCAGCTGGAGAGAATAATGACTGCAAAATGGGCATGAGCACTGACGGCAACAGTTAGATGAATGTTCGGTTCATATATTAAGCTTCATTCAAGTAGGCACTTGTAGGAAATTGAGCAGCAGAACTAGTCCAAGGAGTGATTTAGGTGCTAACCCCTTTTGTTTCAACATCATCTGTGCCTGGATGCTCTCTTTTCACTGGGATGCACTTCCAGTCATGACAATCAGAAATCCACCGTTTTCCTCTGACATAGACAATTCATTATATAACCACAAATCATCATGCAGCTCAGGTCAGCATTACTTGTAATGGGACTAGTGCAGACAAAACACATGGCAAAGCTTTGGATCAGAAAAAAAAGATATCCTCTCACAGTTTTGACGAACATGTCATGAATAATGCAGACAAATGTGTTGGCAGCTATTTGCAAATCGCCGGATGCTTTAGGTTACATTTTAATTGGATAATCTGGTCATCTGCTAAGGTGTCTGTTTGTGGGTGGTGGTATAGCTTGATTAACCACAATAAGCACAACACCATTAGGGCCAAAGTGACAGACTACAAATCACTATGAGAGCAGTCTATGTTCTGACCACTACTCGTCACTAACAGAGCTTGTCAAAGTGCTCACACCTTCTACTTTCTTTACTCTTTTCCCATGATGCTGTTACATGCTCCAAATGAAAATGTAACTAAAAATGCAGATGCTCGCTTAAGTTATTGTACGTCACACCAATTAATTTAAAAGGGAAACACCTCTGCTGGTTGCGACTCCATGCATGACAACAAATGACTAGTTAAGACACAACAGCCTGCAGGCATAACAACAGCCTCTCATATGAAAAGATTAGAAGAAAAGATTAAATAAGCTCTCATCACATCCTAGTTCCCAAACAATGACAGTTGTGGCATTTAAAAAAAAATGAATAGAGCCTGAGAAAACAATGCCAGAGCTTTTGAATATTTTGTAAATTTCACAGCTCATTTATTCTGTTATTTATGTATTATTATGCATCAATAGCTTGAAGATGAATTTAGGTTAGACACTCTCTGTGAAGGCTGTTTTTAAAACTGAAATTCACATGTATCACTCCATGTCTGGGCCCTACCTCAGCATGTAATTTCATAACAAAGCACAGCATCACAATACCAGATCCCAATTTGTGTTTGCAAATGCAGCTGAAGCCACTTGAAACTCAATATCATGCTTATCAAATAAATGTATTGCACTGGTCCATGTCCAAGGCACTTGCCTCCCTGTGTTTGAACAGGACCAGAATTGACATTTAGTAATAAGTTCAGCCCGGGCCTTATTAATGAGGAGAGAGTAATATATATATATATATATATAATATATATATATATATATATATATATATATATATATATATATATATATATATATATATTACATTTAACATTTCATGTTTGATTTGCCTGCTGAGGGCATGTTTAATCAGGAGTTCGGGGCTGGTGATGCAGGAGTAGTATAGTGATTTAACTGAGTTTCCCCCCATGGCATTCAACACCACACGCAAGAAGAATAAATGAATGAACCTACCTTCATCTTTCTATGAGTCCTCTAGGTGACCAGTGTAACGAATCCGGGGCTGAAAACAGAGGTTGAAGAAGCTGTTAGTCATTACAGACAGTGCCAACTTCCGTCTGCCACAACAAGACACGGTTATGTTATGATGACATCACTTCTCCTGCTACACTGCTGGATGCCATGTAGAAGCTGGGCGGCAGACACACACACTTTAGAGAAACACATCGTCTGCACATGAAACCTCCTTGCAGGGCTTGTGGGATTCATTCTGCACTGAGGCTGTAATTGATTCGATGAGAAGAAGAAGGGGCGAAAAAAAGAAAAGTTGAAGGATCCTTCACTTTATTAATCCCAACTAATGCAACGGGCTAATGGTATGCGTGCTCGATCTCTGGAGCCACATTCCCAAAAATATCTGTGCAAAGTAAACCGCGGCAGGCTGATCACTCTCATTCGCAGAGCCCCTTAAAGCCGTTTATGTAATGCCCAGTGCGCTGTAGTCAGCCAGCAAGCAAGCAAGCAGCAGTCAGCAGCTCGGCTTGTGGCTGCGAAGGGGCGAGCAAACGCAAAAGTAAAGAGGCGACTTCCTCCTTCGGTCCACGCAGCAAAATGCACGGATAATGGAGTGGTGTAGGATGAAGTGATGCCGCACGGTGCTCGGCTCTTTGAGTACGGCAGCGTGGTGTGCCCGCTGTCTGCACTGCACTGACTATACCAACACTACAGCAGAGGATGACGCCATTTCTGTAGCTGACAGTCTGCTAAAAAAAAAAAAAAAAAAGGGGGGGTAGAACACTTGAGCGCACAAACACTGGAAATTGCGGGAAACGGTGGTCGCGATTCACCTGCCCCCTCCTCCCCGTTACAGCCATTTCTCTCTCGGAGGCGAAGCTCGTGGTTTTTCCACAAATACAGCTGCCCCGACACCGTTCATTTTCGATTTCGCTTCCTCTCCCCCTAGTCTCGGCGCGCTGCTCTCTGCGGAGAGTCCACTCGACAGCGAAAATAGAGCGATAATAACACCGCTTATGGCCCGGCAAAGCACGGCCACCGAACCAGAACCTTTAGAGAAATGTCACGTCGGAAGCCGTGTCGCAATAACAGCGTCAAGTTGGACAAAGTGAGCCCGAGCCGTGCAGCCCCCCCTTTTTAAAAGTCACTTTGTTTCTTCGCTAAATGCTCTCCGTGTCGACTGGTCTGGCGTTTTCGCTGACTGTTCACGGAGTAACGTCGCTTCTGACAAAGAAATAAGTCGACGGGAACGGTTCGCAACAAGGTCAAGCCCGAGGAAGACTCGTGAGGCTTCAACACCGCGTTTATACCGACAACGTTTTATTGTTATAACAGGAGCCAAGGTCGCAGCCCTCATTTGAGGCTCCTCTCGGTCGCGGTGAATGATCGCGGAGGATACAATGTCATCCGCCCCAGACAATTTGCTAGACCAGCCGCTGCAAGTGAGTGATTGACCACCACCAGCAATAATGCACACACACACAAACACAGCCAGAGCCCCGTCTGTCTTTTCTCTTGTCCTAAACCCCACTACTGTGATCAACTAAAGCGTCGAGCCCATTTAAACCCCCTGCCCCGTCAGTTTGTTAGCGGGGATGTTGCCAGCTACGGAAATTTCGCAAAAGACTGGTCACGCACACACACACACGGCATTGAGCACAACACAAGTCTTCTCTGGGAAAATAGTCCACCTCGCATCTGGTAAAAGAGCCTCAACTGATCAAACGATGAGCTCCTTGGTACAAGGTAGCCCATCTGGTCCAGCCTTCACTGGTCCAGGTCGACCGGGAGAAAGCTAACGACACTGTTGGCACAAAAGAAAAGCCTGACGATGCATTTTACCTGTTAAATTACACCGCTCGGTCGCTGGTCGAACAATCACATCCTGCAGCCATGTCAAGCGTAAACAGGTCGCTGATGGTTTCGTGTATTATCACTTTTGACGGCTATCAGGGAGCACCATGACAGGCGCTGCTCGACGACAACCTCTCCGAGGATTCCTCCGCTCAACAACACAACACTCCGGCGCCTGTCCAGCAGGCTCGAAACTATTCAACCCCGGAGTAGCATAACCTTTCACTGTGCTCATCAGCTTAATTTGGCTGGCTACGGCATAACTTTGTTATCGAGCGGAGCAAGTTTTTTCTGTATTCTCGGCCAACAGCTTTTTGCAGTCCAGTCGCCTAATTCATTCATTCCATAAAGCCCCCCTAAACACATCCCAGCATTAGTTAACAAGTTAGCTAACGTCAAGGTTGGCTTGGTAGCAGCAGGGAAGCAAGCTAGTAAAATGTTCAAAATAGCGATGGCTTTGCCGAACAAAAGCAGGCTTACCTATGCCGTCAAGTTGAGAAACACTCCTATTTTTCGACGAAAGTGTATTAGTAATCCATAGGAACATTTATGTGAAAAATCTGACAGGTTTTGGCGTCGTCCGTTGGCCCCCAGTTGATGTTGGATGCGGATGGGTAAAAGTCGTTTTCGCAGAGCGCTGCTGTTTGCCTTGTTGAGTAGCTCCTCTAGCCTAGCTCTCCCTGTGATCCTCTCCCCGCCTCCTGAGAATGAGTGACGGGCGTCCTAATCCCGCCTCTTCCCAAAGCGCGCCCTCCTATTGGATGCCACAGTGAAGGCAGACGCCTTATCAGCACATGATTGGCTGATGCACGAGAAAAATATCCACGGTAAGGCGTAAGAAGTAATCCTACTGGGTGGCTCTCACAATACAGGGAGGAAAAACACGGAAAAACTACATCTCCCAGTTTTGGAACACATATGTGTGCTCGATATAAGTTACAGCGTGGCCCGCCCAACACAACGACAGCACGGGAGGCTTGTCTTCCTGCTTTACTTATAGGTCGGAAGCTTTAGCCGGGCAATGTAGCAACCTAACGGCAACACGCAATGCGCGAGGCACCCATGTTACACCCCCTCCTCCTTTGCGCCTGCTCTGTAAGGAGCATATATATGTAGCTCATGAATGCTAGCCTGCCTTGAAAAGTGACAGCATAGTGCTCAGTGGTAACTACACTAGCGTAGCATAGCATGGTGAAATTAGCCAGTAGCACGCGGACCTTGAAATTATATGAAAGTGTGGTTGTGGCAATCATATCGTGTGCCTTAGTCGACCAGCGTTGAAGTGGGAATTTTTATTTTGACGAAGAAAAAAAGGAAGAAATGCTCAATTGTGATATACCGGAGCGTTTATGTTAGCCTGCTAACGCTAGCTAACTAGCAGTCTGGCTAACAGGAACTCAGGACCGGCTAATCAGCGGACTGAACAGACAGCAGCCAAGGTGGGTGGAGTGAAGTTCAGTGGAGGGGACCTGAGGTGAACTGGTAACAGTAGCACCAGCATTGTAGCTCTCCTTTCTTTTAGTATTTGGCTCAAAGTTATTTAAAGTTGATTCATGTTATCGTTTTAGTTATTTGTAGGGATGGGGAAGTTTAAGGTGTTGGCAGCATGATGGGAAAACCTGCTGCCTGAGAATTAACACTTCTTTCAGTACTGTTTTGACTTTTTGTTGAAACTCAATATCCCAACATTTCAAAGCGCACATATGTTATAGATATCATTGAGAAGTTGATGTATCTACTGGGAAACGACCTGCATTTTGATATAGTCTCGTCAGGCACTTTGTTAATGAAAATGTGTTTACAATTAAAGTCTGCAACGAAGTCTACAATTATAACTAGTACTGTTGTACCTGCACTTGTAACTCTTTAGCTACATGCTAGGGTGTGGCAGCTTTTCAAAAGCAACGATGACTCCGTAAATATTACAAACTGAAAGAGATCAGGCCTCCCTAATATTGCCCCATCTCTTGGTGGAAATGAAAATGCAGCTTTGTTTTATGTGATAGAAAAGGCCATGGCAGTGTGATAACTTAATCATGAGCAGCTGTGAGGCTGTGCGTCACTGTCACAAGCAGAGCTGCAGTGAATGGTTTCCTTTTTTAACAGAATTCAGTTCCCTCGTGTTATATGGTCAAGATAGAGGTTTCACAATTTTTTGGGGAGTTGATTCACTGGTTACTTTTTATTAAAGTAAACCTAAAATTCAGGCGTATTCAAATAAGTATTTTTTGTGATAATCATTAGATGTCAAAGACAGCCAAGCCTTTCTATTTTTATTGCTACATCATTCATAACTCGTTGTTGTGATTCACCACTCATGTCATTGTTGTAACTTGTCCAGTCTTATGATGAGTGTGACATCATGCCCTAGGGGGATATAATGGCTCTGTACATGTGTCTGGCACACATGAAAATGTGTCATCTCACTCTCTGAAATCTTTCATTTCCTTGTTGGTTGTGTGTAAGGACTAACAGATGACCCATATAGTTCCTGCGTATTGTGCTGCTAAGTGACTAGAAGCATTGTAAAGTTATGTATCTGATGTCAGTAGTAAGATCGCTTTCGAGTCTGAAATAGTTTGTGTCATGTCAGAATGCTCCTTTCTGCATTTTAATTCGGTTACAGTTCTATCTACTCGACACTGGTTCCCCGATCAGTCAGTTAAGAGCCAGTTCTAAGTTTGGTGCTGAGAAATAACAGATACATGAACCCAACATGAACACACCAAAATTATCACTAATTTCTACTAAACATATCTTCACTACTTCTGCTTACGCTTGTGTCACTTGTGACTTGCAGCCTTTTAACTTCCAGAGCTCAGTAAGATCACTATTACTTTTGTAAACCAGCTCTCAATCAAGTTTCTCCTAACTCAAATCGAGGGTGTAAGGACAGAAGATGTCGTTCACTGTACACATTGTAAAGGCCATTTAGGCAATGTGATTGTGATTTTGGGCTATATACTGTAAATACAACTGATTTGATTTGATTTTTGTATCTGTTACATTATCTAATCTCTAAATTAATAATCTTAGTTTGCAGAGGGTTGGCATGATGGATTGAGATGGGTGAAGCTGAAAATGGCATTAATTACAGGACAATTTTAAAAAGATTAATTGTCCTAAACAAAAATCCTTCCACAGACCTTTTTATTTTGACCTTTTTTCATAAAAGGTTGATTAGGCTGAATAGCACAGCATATAAATACTCGGGCTGCTCATTAATCTTCAAAAATGACAGTCTTTTGGTTTTTCTTACTTTTTTCTGTTCTTTGTCCTCTACTATAGATTTGTGTAAACTTGAAGCAATGGAGAGTGACCCACAAGCAGCCTCCGAGCGAATTCTGCTGGAGCCATACAAGTACTTGTTGCAGCTGCCAGGTGAGTCTCTTTCCATGTCAGTGACTGCAGATTGGATTGAAGACATACAGACATGAATCTTAAAGGTCATCAAAAAGCTGTGTGTACTGCTGATAAGTCCTAGAGCTACACTGAGCCCTGATCTGCTCACATCTTGTTAGTCACTTGATCTATAACATCAGCAAGATGCCTAAAAAGATGAATGTGATGGAATAGTATACACAGAAGACATAATCACAAAAAACAATCACCTAACATGAACCAGAATCTGTATGAGATGGGCGCGATGTCATCGCATCATGGCAGTTTTAACCTAGATTTGTGCTATTAGGAAATGCTGCTTGTGTGTGTATGTGGTACAGACAGTAGACCGTTGTAGCTTATACAGTTATTTGTTTTACATATAATCATGATAGTAGTATATTATAGTGCATTTGTACAACAATCATGACAGCTGACCAATATGGTACTTAAATTTTTAATCTAATTTTGGCAGCAGCATATGGTCTCACTATGTAAAAGATGTGTTGTCGTTCAGTCCTGAATTATATGGTTTTCATTTTAGCATCTCACTGAATAAACAGTAGATGGCAGTTTGAATATAAACAGATTTGTCCTTATAATATCTTGTACTTTATCTGAGGCTGTATTTTACTGACACTGGATGACTCCAAATGGTAATAAAACAGAACAGTTTGAGAAATTTAGAATGTGCATGTGTGTAGTTCTGTGTATGTTTAACATCCCAGTATTATTGAGTCTAATTTATCTTGACTGAGCGCTCATTTGCTACTGTTAAGAGACAGGCTTTATTTGTCCTTTTCGTTATGATTGATCACTTTTTGACAGTATGGAAGTGACTGGCCTCACATCAGAATTATATTTAGGTAAATAGGACAGGTCCTAAGTGTGTCAGTTAGTCAGATGTTTTCCTCTGTTGCAGTGCCACTGTGTCATTAAGGCTTGAAAGATGCGATTATTTTGAAGTCCTGCAACAGACATACTTATTAAAGGAAAATGTAGGTATTTTAAACACTAGTCTGCGTCATAGATTTGGTAAATATGTTTGTTAGGTTTGCATGGTCTGGTATGTACTCATCCTGTCACTGTTTTATTGTGAATGTGAGTACTCAGCTGGAAATGGCTTTTAAGTAGGGGTCAAAGAAAAACTTCCTTCAAGCCATAATTTTGAACAACAGAAAACTTCCTGTCTCATTCAAAGCAGCAACAAGACTTTTCCTTTTTTTTTTTGACTTCTCAGTAACTCGAGCCAGGTCACATCTCGCCTCCACTGTTGGCTAAACAGAGTTGGGTGCTCAGGCTGACCTGCAAGTTAACTCCAAATTAGCTCTGCAATACGAAAAAAGAAAGAAAGATGTAACTATTTTGGACTTTTAGACCATTAAGTGACTGCTATGGATTGGTGGGATATAATTATTTTAACATCTGTACAAGGCTGGTATTGTTTTGGTCTCAGTTGACTCTGTTGTAAATTTGTTTTTTTGCAGGCATTTTATGCTTCATTTCTACAGCAGTGAGGGTGAAATCGGTGTCATGTTTGAAATCAGAACATTAAGACAAAGGTTCTAAGGCAATTTAATTTTCCTTTTAAAATTTAGTTTGTCAGGGATATGTAGCTACCACACACCAGCTTTGTTAATATAGATCTCAACAAAATGTTCATTCTCAAATATCAGCAACATAAGGACTGAGAGAAGAAATGCTAATGTCAGCAAAGCCTCAGAGTAGGACCCACTTTTAATGTAGAATGAGCTGATGATTGCAATGATAATCAGTGTGAAAGATGCAATTAAATTTGATCTTTATTGTTTTTGACTAATAAGCTTTTGTTTTCCTCTTCCTTCTCAGGAAAGCAAGTGAGGACAAAACTATCACAAGCGTTTAACCACTGGCTTAATGTTCCCGAGGACAAACTGCAGGTGAGAAATCAGCCATTTCAAGCCTTTTAGCATTCAGAGTTGTGAGATGTTTATTGTCGCAGATTGGTCCACAAAGGTGAAATGATGCTGTGCTCATTCTGAACAGGCAATTTATTTTGTAATGCAACCAGAGTATTCTGTTTCAAACTGAATGTAAATGTAAAGCTTGGACGAGAGTGTAGAGCATCCATGATTTATTACAGGATGCTGTTAATGCAGCCGAGGATCAAGTGGAATGAAATGAAAACGCTGGAACGATGCTTTCAAAACCAGAACAGTTACCCTTTTCTACATTTGTTTGATCTGTTGGGTGAAAAGGCATTCCCTTATTGCTGATTTCATGAATTGTTCAGGGTGGATGCATTTAGTTTGCCCATGTAAATGGTGCATACACTTACTTTTGAAGAGTTCATCTTGAATAAGAGAAGTGTAGCCCCCAAAGGAACCAGAGGGCAGAAAAAAGTCAGAAACAAGCTGATTGGCTACTATACAGATAGTTATCTGCTTAAACTTCCAGTGGATTTCTCGTCATCCCATCTGAGCCACATTTGTAGCCATCTGACAAGTGCACACCCAATATTAACCCCTTTTTATTTTATTTTTCTGTCCTATGCTTTTATGATGCTCTACATTCTTCTGACCCACCCCCTTGCCCCTACGCATTTAATTGAATACCCAATCCTTGTGAAGGCAAAGTGATTCCTGAAATGTAACTAAAGTTCACAGTGAAGTTGCTGCACTTGGTATTGCTCCTATAACCCACTGCAGGCTGGTAGGTTTTTTACAGTGTGTTTGTGTGTGAGCCTTTTTTGTGTTGGTTTTTGACTGAAAATGGCGACCCCCTTTTGCAGAAGTTTAAGACTGGAATGAGACTGAACTGTAAATTTGAGTAGCCTAAACCAAAACAAGAAGCTAAAAGACAGCAAATGCCTTGTAGAGCTGCAGAAATTGGTGAGTTGTGGTTTCTTTTTTTACTTTTTATTGTTTGAGATGACTGTGAGGTCTGACTGTTTGACTGTTGAAAGGCACAGCCCATTAGTCCGTTTCCAGACCCCTGAATTGCCACCCACGTCAAACATTTTTGGGGGCGATTTAAAAGCGTTGCTCTGGTGGTTGGTTGTTAAGCAAGTTGGAGGACCGACCAAGCCCTAAGTCTACAGTTGATGTTGGTAACAATACCAAGCTGTGTCAGATCAGAGCTTATTATGTTCAGTTCACATTTCTTCCCCACATCCAGAACAGCACAGCAGAGCTCCTTTTTGAAATTGAAGACTAAGGACGGCACGGTTTACATACAAATGCAGCCTAGAATTAGTCAAATATGTGAAAATACACACACAATACACAAAAACACTACTGCCCACTGTGGATTTATTCATAACAGTTGGACTGTTCGCTCTCTATTCTTCATTTTGAAAACACACTTCGCTCTGTTACATCTACTGTTTCATTTCAAGGTGTCAACTCATGACTCGGGGCTTTTAAGTAGCTCAGTGGTGTTGCATTTGTAATCACATCTCAAAATTATGTTAAAAAGAAAAGTGAAACAAAAGGAAAGTAAAACAGTGGCAGCCAACTCAACTGTTGGTAGCTGGGATACAAACAAAATAAAGTGCTATACAAAAGACAGTAATACAGTCATCAAAGGATGAAGGGGAGAGGAACCTGCCCACAAAAAACTGTATTTGCACCACTTCAGTAAAGATGAGTGATGTAAAACCGGATCTTTGTCAGATAATACGTTCTCAACTTCCACATCTGCTTTTTCATCTCACAAAGCTGCTTAGACAGTAGTTAGCTGTCTTTTGCCTGTTTTATAGAAGTTGTATGTTGTCTTTCCCTTTTCCAAAGAATGGCTTTTTCCTCGGGGTTAAGAATGTGCTATGCAACATGGGCAAATAATGTGCGCTGAATTCACTTCACTGTTTGTCATTCAAACAGTTTCTATTTCCTGTTTGGCCACTCGCGTTCAGGACACGTCTTTGTCTTTACGAGTTTGTATGCATGCTGGTCATGTGACGCCTCACTACTACTGATACAACTACTACTGGCTGAACAAGACTCTTTATTCATGAATATTCACCCATGCTAAATCAGATTTCTCCGTTATCTGCTGCCTTTCCCTCTCCTTTTACTATTTCACTACATCATCTTAAAAGGATAATAATCTATTTGAACAGAGTGTTTAATGAGGAAGAGTGGTATTAGTGGTGGGAGTGAAAGACTTCCTTGTGAGTTGAGGTAGTCTTTAAATTATGTTCACTAAGCACTTTAACTTGCTGCATGTGAGCTGCTATAAAGCAGATTCCTGTTAAATTGTTTTGATCCCCAGTCTAGAATCAATTTGGTGTTTCCATCCAACTTTAAAGACTAATATAATGTGATTAAAGGAAAAGCAATGCTTTAATCACTGCGAAGGAAATCAGTTTTTGTTGCTGTTGTTTTTAGTCCAAGGTTTTCCCTGAATATGCCTTTGCTGGTTAACAGGATATTTTGTTAATTGAAAGCTGTTATTGCATGATGAAATGCAGTTAACGTCTTGTTTTGAAAGTGGGATGATGCTGCTATAGTGGAGCATGATGATAGGCAGCCCAATCTTCTAAAGAGATCCTTAAAATCAGTGCTGGTTTATGCTTTTTGAAGGTAAATGGATGGGTCATGGTAGGATATTGTTTAACTGTTCAGTATATTCCCCATGGTGCAGTAATTCAGAATGAGAAGGAAATATTTGGCATCATTTAGTCACTGTTTGTGTATTTTAAGACGTACTGCAGCCACATTCATCTCCGCTGAGAGGCTACACCTCCTTCAGCTTCTCGTGTTCCTGATCACTTCTGCGAGCAAAGGATTAACATGATTCAAGTCCCAGGCAAACACACGCCTCCACTTATCCATTACAGTGTTGTAACATATTCTTGGATGCTGCCTGATTAGATTGAAGCATGCCGATTGGCATTCCTGCTTTTCATACAGTTTCATTTTAGCCATGTAGGATTTATTGGTTTCAGTAAGCAGCAGGACAGTCCCCACTGTCTGTTTATGGAGATCAGCCCACTGACCTTATTAGACCGATGGCATTGGCATTGTTTATGGCTGAATACTGGTCCTGTGTCCAGTGATAAAGATATGGAGACTAATGTGTGTTTTCTCATTCTACGTGACTCTCACAGTGCAGAATGCTAAGTGCTAAGACTGTCAGGTCTCATCAGGTTTGCTGCTCAACAGGTCTCCCCGTCTCCTGAATGTTTTATAAACCCTCCCCCCAAATAGATTAATCTTCAGCGATGTTCAGAGGTCGCACTGTTGTCTGCTGTGGTCATTTCATCTTCCAGTGCACATGAAAGTCTTCCCCCAATGTGATGAGGGAAAAAAAGTAGTTGCATCTGTGTGAAGGAGCAATAAAGTAGTCCGCTTCTTCTGAGGAATTATTGGATATTATAGATGTCATGTCCGTCCTCCTCCGGCTGCAGCATCCATCTCACACTTTGTATCAGTGGAGAGATACTTAATCACAGCTTTCACACTGCTACTAGTACAGTGAGTTGTCTACAAATGAATGAATTCAGTTTGCAAAATTAATAAAAGCAGTGACTCAACATCCAGAGTGGCATTTTTGATTACATTCACATTTCATGCTGCTACATTTCTCAACTGAAGTGCTGTCATTTTCAATTTAGTAGAGTATGGGCTCCGTGAGGCTGTAGTGACGTGTTACATGAAGAGCTTTGAGTTTAAATGATAGGTTTCTTGATGTAGAGTAGCTGGAAGTTCATATGGACAATATTCATATGAGGATTGTGAGCAGATCTACTTTTGTTCTCTTGATAATTTCACCTCAGACAGAATTTGCCTGTGATGGTACAGCAGGTAGTCAAGGTTTAAATTTACCTCACGTTTCAAAGGACTATCTCCCCCTTTGTCTCCCCCCGTCTCTCTCTGTGTGTAGCAGCTCTGTAAACTCCTACTGAACCCGTCATGTAGAATCCTCTCGTCATCATTAGCACGCTGCTGCCAAGGAGTCGCTTCCATGGAAACAACCAAGCCTACAGAAAGACAGAAGCAGTGACAGTGGCACACTGTCTCATTCCTTTGACAATGATTTTTTTTATCAACCCCCCCCCCCCATATGTGCTTCTCTGCGGTGTAGTACAATACAGGTTAAGGTGGTTTGGGAAATTCCCTCTGTAAACATCAGCTGCCTGTGACCTTTATCTGACTGGCGTCCTCCTGTTGTCTGTGAAAGTGTGGAAAGGTTAGCTTTTTTATTCTGTCTGCTGTCTTTTACTTTGATAACATGTGTCAGTCATGAGAATATCTGCTTCCTCGGCTCAGGGCTTCTTCTAGGTATTAATGTTAGTGATGCAGAGTGAGAGTACAGTGTAGATATAACCTGTAAAGTGTCAGAGGGTTCAACGAAACAAAGCTGTAACGACAGCAGACTGTTGTGGTGAAGCTTGGATCAGGCTAATACATTTGCATGGCAGGGTTTCCTCAGGAAATAGCTCAGAGGTAGTTAGTGAGACAGATCCTGATATATCTCATCTCATGATCAATTTAGTTAATAGATGACAGGCTAAACAACAGCCATACTCATTAATTATATGACCTTTGGTGGAATGGCTCTGCTGCTCTTTCCCTTGAATGTTAATGTTTCATTTCATAAAAGTGTATTAATTCTTTATGATGACAGTGAAGGTGTCATTTGTTTCATGTTATATAAAACACTGCAGGAAAACCCTGTATTGTAAATGAGCTGATCGTTTCAGCCTCCTTTATCACATCGTGGAAAATCGCTTAAGCTTCACCACACAGCATCAAAAAACAATATAAGACAATCGATGAAGACAAACAAAAGGATACAAGCCACATAATTTAAATAAATACAAAACATATATCCCGGATTAAGATTATACTGTGGTTTCTTGAGCATTTTTACACAAATTGGTGGGACATCTGCAATATTTTGTTATTTTCACACCAAAACTGCCGTTCAAATGAGTGATGATGACACAATCCAGTAGGCATGGTGTGTGATCATGTGGGTTGAACATGTTAAAACCTTGGCTTAATTTCAGCGGTCTGACTCCGGTGTGTTTTTCGATGGTTAGTACCTGCTGTAGTCCCTCCAAGTAAGACAGATTTCCGCATGCACATAAGGTGAGACGAGAAGTTATCAAGTACAAATGCTTTGTGACTGTCATTTTAACAAACATATCCATACATTCTACTCCTTACATTTCCAAAACAGGTTTGATACTTTAGTTGTATGTGTTTGAGGGAAATTAACAATTTTTATTTTGCATCACAAGACTGATTTCAGCTTGATATTACACATGGCAGACATAATGAGATGGAAACAGACAGAGAAGTGGACCCCCTGCAGCCCTGTGCCTGGATTTTTCCATTTCCTCAATTTTGGACTGTGTGCAGCATTACCAACCCAAAATGTCAGTATTTGACGTCCTGGGAATGAGACTCAACAATCAACTATCTTTCTGGTGCCTTCTTAAGAACAGCTTTGACAAATCGTACGGATCCTACCTTTAAGTTTAATAGTCTTTAAATTCTACTTCGTACGCTTCAGTTACTTTTTCGAGGAAAGGGCCTTCAGGGAGATACTTTTTACTTTTATACTTTGAGTTCATTTCGCAGCCTGTACTTTCTTACTTTTACTTGAGTAAAGAAGTTGAATCAGTACTTCTACTTTCTACTGTACTTCTAGTTGAGTAAAGAATGTGTGGATTCTTGCCACGTCTACACAAAACTGAATCTTCTGCTGGAGAGTGTTTTCTTCTCAATATATTGGACTCTTTTGTTGTGAAGCAGTGTCCACATTCTTAATGGACCACTGATTGTAGCTTTGGCAAATAGTGAGTTTCTGAGTCACCTCTGGTACTAATCAATGGAGTCTTGCAGAGCGTTAAACGCTTCGGACATGTTTAATGGCAGTATTAGAGTAGCAGCCTGACCAGTTTGATTCTTTGGAGTCTCTCGCGCTCCAAACCTTGAAAATTGTTGGTGCTTGTGTTCAGGTTTGATGGCTGCTGTTATCTGAAGCTGTTGTTGTGATTTTTGTGCTTCTGGGGGAATTGTAATTCACAAAGACCACTGTCTGCAATAAACCATGGCATCCATGAGAATGTTTCTGGCTACATAACACTTGTCTGGTTCATGTGTGCATTCATTGTAGCCTTACCCACAACCCCCCTCTCTTTTATAAGTGGCTCACTGAGGTTGTGGGGCAAGCAAGTGTCGGGACCCTGCAGAAGGAAAGGTTGTATTTGGCGGATAGACTGCTCAACTGGCCCAGCCTTGGCCATCTGCCTGACCCACTGAGTCTCTCTTTGTGCTTCCCCAGCACCATACAAACAGCTTTCATTACAGGGCCACAACACTTGTCTTTTAAATCAGCAGAGCACTCCAGCAGGCTGCACGGCCAGCGCGAGACTGCTGACACCTGATGGCAACCCCGGCTGTTTTGGGTCAAACATGGATATGAAATTAAGACGTTTTTGGTTATCAGGTTGAGGTTTCCCCTGATGGAAACAAGACGTTAACTGTCTGCTCCACTGATTGATGAACTAATAAATAATTGCAGTATAGTGTCTGTTAAGCACGTGTCCTGCCTCTTGGAGAGAAAAGCTCAACAAGAATTCTCCTCATTTACGGCTTATGTTAACTACTGAGCCCCGAGGTGAATGTGTGCACATGTGAACAGATGTCTAAGCTCATCATGCCAGTTTTGTGCTCTCTTGGTAACATCTTGAGTTGTAGAGCGGATGAGATACAATGGACAGCAGTCCTGACAATCTCTGAATGCGACTGTGTCTTCATTCAACTCTTCCTCTGACTGACTCGTTTGTTTCTGCATCAACTATTTTGTCAGCTGATGAAAACCCACTAGTGCAGCAGCACAGACAAGAGTGTAGACATGGCACCCTCTGCTGTATACAAGTTGTAATGCATAATTTAGACAGAGCTCCTGAGGACCTGTTACTGTCTATGTCACCAGTCAAGAGGAGGCAAAGGATGTTTTCTTAGCATAAACGTCATTGTTACAAGTCCTGAAAGTAGTGCAGTGCAACAGAAAAACATGAAATACTATGAAATGGAAAATGTGACAAGTGTTTTTTGTTTTTTTTTCAGGCACAGTTATTCTCACCCACCAGATGGTTTGTTACACAGAACCATCTGGGAAGTCACTCTTAGAAACTGTTTGGAAAAGGACAGGCCCTTTCGAAAAAGTACTTGCCAGGTCATTGGAAGAACCATCCGTCAGTCATGGGCGAACTTCAACCAATCACATCAGCAAATCACATCATGTAGTAGGAGAGCGCTAGCAGTGGAAAATCAACTTATTACTGAATCCGGGAAGTGGAGAAAAGCCTTCAGAGCTCTTCTGATATAACTGATGGTATAACAGTGTCTACTCTACACAAACCTCTTTAGGATTGTTGTTTCAAGCAAACAGTCACTTGTCATGTCACCTGAACCACGCCCATGACTGCCAGTAGTTCTTAGTGGTACACTGATTGATCAGAACTACTTTGAAGCCTCCCTAGATGGATTTGTGATATCACATGATCGCGTGATCTGAAAAATCCAGCTGCCTGGCTTTGTAAAATAATTTTCAACCTATGCATTAATTTCTGCAAAATGTTGTGTGTTGTGTCATGTTCAGGTGATCATCGAGGTGACAGAGATGCTTCACAATGCCAGCTTGCTAATAGATGACATCGAGGACAGCTCCAAGCTCCGGCGAGGCTTCCCCGTCGCTCACAGCATCTACGGCATTCCCTCTGTCATCAACTCTGCCAACTACGTCTACTTCTTGGGCTTAGAGAAGGTACTAACCCTGGAGCACCCTGAGGCTGTCCGAGTGTTTACCCGGCAGCTGCTGGAGTTGCACCGCGGTCAGGGTCTGGACATCCACTGGAGGGACACCTACACCTGTCCCACTGAGCAGGAGTACCGCAACATGGTGCTGCAGAAAACAGGAGGGCTCTTCGGCCTGGCTGTTGGCCTGATGCAGCTCTTCTCAGACTGGAAACAGGACCTGAAACCCCTCCTGGACACCCTGGGCCTCTTTTTCCAGATCCGCGACGACTACGCCAACCTGAGCTCTCGTGAGTACAGCGAGAACAAGAGCTTCTGCGAGGACCTGACCGAGGGCAAGTTTTCTTTCCCCACCATTCACGCCATATGGTCGCGTCCAGAGAGCACCCAGGTGCAGAACATCCTGAGGCAGCGCACGGAGAACATGGACATCAAACGATACTGTGTTGACTACCTGGAGAAGGTAGGCTCGTTCGCTTACACCCGTCAGACTCTGCGGGACTTGGAGATAGAGAGCTACCGCCTCATCAGGGAGTTTGGGGGGAACCCTCAACTGGAAAGCCTTGTTAAACATCTCAGCCAAATGCATCATGAGGCTGAAGATGCAGCAGTGTCCAGTGCTGAGCCACAGTCAAGCCACAACCAGTGACCTCTACCTACTTCACATACTCGCCCCTGCACACTCCACTAACACAGAAACTTTGCTAATACACTGATGCAAGCTCAACACAGATCCTGGTATGTTATATTCACAAACTATTTAATGACAGCTTCACAATGAAAAGCCACATTTCCACCCAGAATGAATCATTACTCACAGGGACGAAAAGGTTCCTTCATCCTGTTGTCTGCATCCCCATTGCAGTGTTTTAATATATAAAAAGAAGGTCTGAACTTTGTCGGCTGTCTTATACTCTTTTTTTCTGTAACTCCATGTTAGTGTTTCAAAGCACAATGAACAAAAACAAACCAGTTTGCGGCTACAGATTAAAAAAAAACTGTGGTTGAAATAATTGGTTTGAGTATCAGACCAATCAGCAGTGTTCAGTGCTGCAAGCCCAACTCCCACAGTTCCTTTACAAACCCCCATGACTGTTTTTTGTGGTAAAATGATGTCCCTGTAACCTAATTTAGCCCCTGGTCCTCCAAAGGTTTCTAGTCCCTGATGTTCCTGTGGTGGAAACATGGCTCATCATTACACTTGAATTCTGAACAAACAAGACAGCCCCAAATGTTGCCTTTTTATTTTGTGTCCTCGTTGGCATTCTTCAAGTTTTCAAGTACACATAAACAATTTTTGGCATCCAAGTGTAGCTGTGCTGTCAGTGGGAGAAATCAATTAAAATACAAACTAACTTGTTACAGTTTTTGGTGTTCTGAGAATGAACAATAACAAGTGTGCAACAAAGCTTCAACGCCTTCCTTTTGATGTGCATAACAGTGCATATAAATGTATTTTTTTAATGTTTTGTCACTATATGAAAACAGATAATCTAGGGCAGAGTGAATGCTGGATGCTTTTTCTGAAGTCCCTGTTTTAAAGAAGACATGGATGTCTCGAATGTATGATGTGTGATTTAGGGATCCTTAATCATTAAGCTGCCGGAGTGCCAATCTTGTAGGAAAAAAACCTCTGCAACTCAATTGTCTACTTGTTATGTAACATGCTGGCATTATATGCAAAGTAGAGCTTGTGCTGTTTCTGCTCAGCTGTACATGAATTCTCTGTTGATGCTTGGGTTTATTGCAGACTGTTTCAATTCTCAGATTCAACACAGTTCTTCACAGCTCTAATATTTTATTAGGGGGGTATTTGTAAGTAGACACTGCTGAAGTTGACGACTTATTTGCATCTATTGAATAAAAAATAACCTTCAAAGATGACCTGCAGGCTTGTCTCAACTTCCTAAACAAAATGTCACAAGCAAACCGACCTTGATGCCACAGTGAGATGTCATTGTTTTGAAGGCGTTTTAATTTGACGGGTGAAGCGAGGACCCTTCTCCAGAGACGAGCAGCACCCATACTGAGCACACGGAGGTAATTGAAAATCAAGATGTGACAAACAAGAAGCTTGTAAGTGTGTATTTCTGACTTAAACAGACCTCTTCCTACCCTGGACCTGATGTTTTATTCAGGAACATTTACAGCACACACACATGCACAACAAAACACTGAGCCATCATTATCCACAGTGTATGTAACAACGAGCCCTCTTGTGTTGCAACAGATCCATGCGTTTATTTTTCCAAGGCAGCTGTTGCTGCATGCTGAATAGTACAGACTGCGAGGCGAACCGGCTGACTCGAGTTATTACAGAGCTGCCTGCCATGTACTTTGTTTTGAGCAACCTTGAATGAACGCTCACACAGGCTGCTTGTTATAGACGCGCTCCTTTTCTAGTTTCAAGCCTGGTCTGAAACACAAGGCACCAGTCATCTAAATCCTGTATTATCTGCGGTTTCTGTTAATACTGTTGTGAGTTTTTCCTCAGCTGCGGACAGAGGCTATCTGTCCCAGACAGCTCTCTTGACTCGGTGAAGCTTTTGCTCTTGACAGCTGCAATTCGGATAATTACGAGTCTTTCAGATTGAATTGTGGCTTCTCTGAAAATACATCTATTCATCAAAATGCCAAATTCTTGAAAATCTGAGGGGAAGCAGTTCCTCTCCTAATTTTCCTTCCAAGCAGCCACAAGTGCAGGGAAATGTGATGCAAATGCGTTCCTGATTTGATAAACAGAGGTATGAAGTGGCTTTTGCAGAGCTGACTTAAGTCCATCACAACAATCAAAGCCTCTCACGGTTCTCATTTCTTCTCCCTCTCTGGTGCTAGGTTGGCTAGATTGATTTTCTCCACCCACAGCGTCTGAGTTCTGTTTGAGAGCAAAACAGAATAGCTTTTGTGTGAGGGGCGACGTGGCTCACTCAGCCTCACTCAGTCTCCCTCATCCTCTGCAAGCTTTGGATTATTTATCACTGGGCTGCACTTTGCACGTTGGTGGGGTTTTGTTGTTATACTTCAATAGATTTCATAAATATTCTTGTGGCAACAACAAAATCTTGAAAAACCTCATTGCTCAGAATGGCAACGATGCTGTGTTTAAAAATTTCTCACTTGGGCAAAGTTTCCTGAGATTGTTGTTTTCACTTGGTGCACTTTGCTTGACAGACGTAAACACATTTTACACTTTGGAGATGTCAGCCCTTCACTGTAGGGCTGCTGAGCGGATACACCGGAGCAACTGGCACGACGTCTTATTCCTCTACAAGAGCCTCAGAAGAAAACTGCCAACCCCACTGCTGAATGCTTTCAATGTGACGTTTGATTATAAAGCTGCAGTAAGCGATATTTTTTAGCTTCATATTCCGACAGTAATCACTGTTACAGTGTGTCTGGCCAGTAACCCAAGACTCTCCTTCCTCTGCTCATGCAGTAAAAGAGAAAAATAAATGTTCTGGTATCCCTGCCCACTTTATCCAATCCGGGCAGAGAACCCTACAAAGAGGTGGTCCTGCCTGCAACACAGAGAACAGACATCTCCACTCTAAGTTGACATGGTGTCGTGGAGGAGGGAGGGGATTTCTAACTGCAAGCTGAACAGGAAGTCGACTAAAGCGACACTTGAAATGACGGCTGTGACTTTAAGTCAAAGGCGTCTAAGTTAGAATGCTAACTTGCTAGCACCGTAAACGCAACAAGGACTTTACATTAAAAACCAGATACAGTGTAGGATGGGGAGCCCAGTTAATTCCTTTGAAAACCGCTCAGCACATGAAGCCAAATAACTTCCCAGCGATAATATTAACCAGAGCTTCCATTCCATCCTGGTTTACTGCCCAGCTCACTTCTACACCTACCAAATTTTAGTGGACCAAACTATAGTAGAAAGAATGACTGAATAGATAGATGTGTGGAGTTTGCATGTTCTCTGTGGGTATCCCCCCCGCCCCAAATCATAACATGTGAGCCAGTGCACCAAGGCACTGGCTTTGATCTGGGGTTGGGCCCTGCGCCCACCACTCCTCAGGGATGGGTTCAATGCAGAGAACACATAGGACCGACATAAGATAAAACACGATGGACTTGAGCAAACATGTCAACCAGTTCAACAGTGTGACACATTGATGTTTTTTCCATTGCTTTTGGACAACACCAGAGCTCCACGGTACATAACAATAAGCTCAAGGATCAGATCGGTTTGTTTTTAAATTCGCTATTGGAAAAAAATTCAGATATTGGCAGACTAATCCCTTAATGTCACTCGATCCACAGTCGTATTAAAGAGCGCTCTTTAGTTTACAGTATTTATATCAGTGTGGTTATCATATTCATGTCACTGCTCCCAGAACAATTCATGTCCTCATGTATAATTCTGCCAGTTTGCGCAGTTTGTAAAAACCTCACTGCGCCCACCCCGCGTCCCACCGGGGATGAAGAGGAATAACAAAGTACTCACTTGTCTCCACCTGCAATTATATTGCAGCTGAGACGAAGCTGTCGTCTTTGAATTGGAAGAGACGGTGTGCTGATTAAAGGGAAGGATTTTACACATTATGTTCAGTTCATATATATAACGTTCGTGAGCTGGTTAAGAAATGAAGGAAATGCTAAGGTATAATCAAGAACATATTAGACATATCACAAAAGTACAAAGAAAAACTCTATACGGCTACGATGACGAAATATTAGCTTACCATCCACCAAAAATTGAACGACCGTGGTCTCCGCCATTTCTGAAATTGTTTGCAAAGATCACAGCCCGAGGCCTTGGAGCTTTGATAATGTTTCCATAGACGAGGTCATGAATAGTCCATGAACTCTCCTCGTGAACACGATAACCGCAACCCCGTTTGAAGGCAGCATTAAATCTGTATCTTGCAACCTTGTGCGAGCGCAAAAATAAATTGCTGCGGTGCCCTTTTAATGCTCAACCGAGGGCAGATAGATTTACTTAGCTGACATCATGACATTTATTCTGTATATGGAGTTGCATCGGGTTACATCAAATGATTGAGAGGTTTCCGAGAAATCTCGTCATCAGACCGCTGAGCTAATTCATGATCCTCTTAAGACAGAACGAGTGTCAGTAATGGCTCCGTAATGGTTCGGTAACCGATTCAGAGTGAATGACTAATTATCTCTCACAAACACTATCATAGTAAATATGCAATGTCACTGCAGCAGGGCTTGTAAACCTCAATGTATCACTCTTAATATGAGTGCAGTCTAATGGCCAATCTCTAACCCACTGTATCACCAACTAACCGATCCACAGTGTCGCACGTTTCACAGCTGTGCTCGGCAAATGTTTGCAAAAAGTGACAGCCGTAACCTTACCAGGCCGAGACACTGCGGCTGCTATGGAAATGAGAGAGAGAGCTGTGGGTGCAACTTCAAATTGGGAATGAAAATGTTGCCCCATTAGGGCATAGTTGTGTTTCTAATAATATCCCCTCATGCCTGTGAATCAGAATCAGTCAGAAATACTGGTTTTAGATGCCGGGTGTCATGAATAAATGATTTCCTCCTCGTTTTAGCGCGCACAGGGGAGGGGGGTGCTGGAGAAGTGGGGGCTGATTGACAGCAGTGTGTAACGCTGTGAGAGGAGAGTCTAAGAATCTGGGGGTTGTTTGAATGAGTATGCAGATGCACGCCACTCAGCAGACTGTAAGCTCCCCTCTAAGATCTGGGATAACTGATGCCTGATCTGAATCCTGGCGTCTTTACTTCGACACCACAAGTTGGTTTCAGTTTGATCTGTGATGTGATGATGTGATGTATCTTTCCACAGTGCTGTGAAAATAAGACATTAAGAGTGACACATGCCTGCACTGGTGGCATACGATCTACAGAGTGGCACTATGTATCTTTTTGGCCTTTGTAAGGCTTTATTGGTACTACAGCTGAAGACTAGACAGGAAACAGGATGAGAGAGGGGGAGTGACACGCAGCAAAGGGCCCCAGGTTGGGATTCAAATCCAGGACCGTTGCAGTGAGGACAAGGCCTCTGCACATGGGACGCAGCTCTACCAACTACACTGAACGGCACCCAGTTAAATAGTAGTTACTCTGACACGCCTAAAACACTGAATCCTTTTACCACCACGAGGCACTTCTACGTGATGCTGAGTGAATGCTAGTTAATATATAATAAGCGGCTGCCCATCCAGAGTCAGCTGTCACCACATTGTTACTGAGAAGTCATACTTCAACTTAAAATATTTAATCAAAATGGATATAGTTGAAATGCTGTTGTTTCAAAAGTAACGTTAAAAGATATATACATAAATTAGTTATTTAAAAATAATGATTAAACGTTAACAGGTCAAAAACATGCAACAGCTAAAAGTAATGAATTTAAAAACAGCTTTAAGTGATCAATGAACAGTTGAAATAGTTAACTAGATTCATTGATAAATAGTCGAAGTCGTTGAACGTTGCCTAAATATTTGGAATAAACAGTTGAAATAACGTCAGGTCCACAAATAGTTAGCTAAAAGCAGAGAATATAGCTAAATGTAATGAACAAACCATTAAAACAGCTGAAACTTTAAGCTAAAAGTAATATTAATGGATAAATACACTACTTAGTTAGCTTAAAGTAATGATTTCTTTAGTTTAAAGTACTAAATAGATTGTTCACATAGTTCACTAAAGTAATTATTAACATAAAGACAGCTAAGTAGAAGGTCTAATGGATAAACAACTTGAAATAGCTAAATGTCATGAATTTACAGTTGGTAGTTAGCTTAAACCAGTCAATAACAAACCAATAGTTAAATAGTCGGCCTTAATGAGAACCAGTTAGAAATATCTATGTGATAAATCAACAAATAGCTAGCTAAAAGAAATAGATGAACAGAAAAAGCGAAGTAGTAGGCCTGATGGAACTGAACAGTTCGATGCAACTACAATGATGAATAAAGAGCTGAAATAGTTTAAAGCAAGGGATAAACCAGCAGCGTAACATCATGGTGATAGGCCCCGGAGCAAATACTTAGTAATTGTGTAGTAGGACGGTTCGTAGCAGAGATGTCAAAGTCAATCGACCAAAATGTAGACAGTTCATAGCCTAGCATTAGCTTTTCACTTCTAGCAATTTAATTTACGCTTTGAAAATCACAGAAGTGCTGTTCATCCGTATAAATGTCCTAATTTTGTGTTTGCTGCAGAGATTATTTTTGGCGAGAATCAATAATCCAATTCAGAAGTCCCATAGGCTTTTTGTCAAGGGGGGCACTAGGGCGATGCGAGCTTCCAGGTCAGTCTTCAAGAACATGTCATCTCTACACCACTCTGTGTGTATAGTGTTAAATAACATCCAGTTTATAATCACATGGATAATAGCATTCACCATCATAGGGAACATGGTGAGTGTTGTTCGGGGGAACTCACACTCTGACTGGACTGTGGAGACATTCAGACAGAAGTGTTTTCCAAAGCCAGACATCAGGAAACCAAAACTCAAATTTTTAAATGTCAACATATTCTTGTATTCAATCTGCAGCGCGAAAAGAGATGAGTTCTGGGAGGAGGTGAGACTCGAGATGAAAAGGATTTTATAAATACAATTAACTTGAGCGCCCAACTTCCCTCCATTTTCTCGGAGCGGTGCTTGTCAAAGGCTAAACGGATGATTGCACTTTCATGGCAAAATATTAATAGAGTGAAAATAAGTCAGTGGTTCAGGGAATTGTACTCTTGTCGTCGCTTAGAGATGATTACAAACGCGCTTAAGGGCAGAGAAGATTCAAAACGTGTGTGGTTTATATATATATATATATATATATATATATATATATATATATATATATAATCAAACATATGGAGGAATCAGATATTCTGGGTCGCTGATATGAGCTGAGATCTTTTCATTACACCTCGTTCTGTTGTCATAATATTTGTCCTAGTTCTACTTTACCCCCTTTAAACCGTCAAATTTCGGGAGAAAACTTCATGTTCACACATATTGATCTCTCAGAGAACAAAGGAATTCTTGAGCAGTGTTTCCCTCTGACACATTATTTCACACCAGCTCATTCGTGCTTATGCCAATAGAGGAGCATTTTCCTCCGAATATGAGCAGAACACAATTCCCCACATTATATAAACACCCCACACTGTACATTGGCAGGATATGAGGTGAAATATGATACTGAAAATGTGGTGAATAACATACCCAGGAAGACTCGCAAAACAATACACGGCCGCAATCTTTAGATAAACACGGAACAATTTGTCTCAAGTTATTATGACAGAGGCTGTTGTGGTTGATTTGATAGCCTGGTTGAATGGGTACGTATGAGAGGACTCATTCAAACGAGGGGAATAAAAGCAGGCAGACGATTTCGAGCATAGCTCTGAAAATACAAAATGCTAATAATTTAAAGTTTTTACATCAGTGAGCGACAATATCCCCACAGTGCTCATCAAAATTTAGACAACTCCAGTGACTTCATCTTCCAAAAGAAGCAGTGGAGCAGAAATGAGAAGCAAGCCTTTTATTTTTTTTTTACCCCCCGTGCGCCGTGTGTTATTTCCACGCTTCGTTCTCGGCTCACAATGAAGGGCTTCCAGCCAAATCAATGAGAGAGGCAGATGGGGTGAAAAATGCCGTCCTTATCTACGTAGGAGAGTGGAACAGATGCGGATATGACTTTGTTATCATGCAGCTCACTGAAAGAGAGGAGGCGAAAGGATAAGATGGGGATGGAGAGCAGGAGGAAGAGGGAGGGAGGGTGGTTCAGAGGAAGAGGAAAGTGTGCTCCGGTGTCAGGTTAATTGCAGGAATAGATTTCTTGGCAGGTGAGACAGGCCTAAACGAAATAAACGACTTGTATTATCTTCCATTAGTAAAATATTCTGCATCATCTTTCATTATTTACAAAAATATACAGCGAGGCAATCCAATTCTGGCAACTCAGCATCAATCAGGGGGCTATACTTCAGTGAACAAACAAATCGCTGCAGCAACTAAAAGCATATGCTCATGGGAGGCTCGTTAAAACAAAACCTTCTTATCAACCTTAAAGGTATAGTGTTCAATCCTATTGATTAACACGAAGCCACGCTGATCAATGTGGAGCGAAAAAAAAATAAATACTCCACAGGTTTCCTGCATCCCCAATTCCAGCGGTGTCAGGCTCACCGTCTCAGGCAAACAATCACCACGAGACATCAAAGTGATTTCATATTCCTTTTAAGTTGGAGAAACTTCTGCAGCAGCACGAGCAGAACGTGCCCGCCGACCGTGTTTCTCTTGTGCCGACTGAGCAGCATTAACAGTGAACAAAGGATCCAGCCTCGAGCTCCGGCACCTAGTTTACTGTAAAAATAAACGACAAGGAAGTCATTAATCTCTCTTTATAGTTCTTTATTTCCTGCGTGGAGAGTTTTCATAAAACCAGTGTTAAACTAGTGAGTCTATTTCACAGTCACACCTTGACTGCTCGTCGGTGTTCCAAAAACGCGTGTTATAAATACACCAATTCAAATCTGTGTCAAATATCACAAGTGTGGACGTACGAACAGCCTAACAAATACAGTTAGGCCACATCACTATTTGCACAATGACAGTTACAGTACAAACTGTGTGTGTTTGTGACAAAGCTCGTCGTAAATCTACAAATAGTGAAGAGAATGAAAAGACAATAATTTACAAAATATATCAACGTAAAGCAATTGTCTTCAAAATTTCAACAAATGTCCCTTTTTAAACCAAAAGGTTTGAGTGTGTCAAGTATTCAGAGTACCAATAATTATAATATTACAAAGTTCTCAAGTCTTACGGCAATGATTCTGTACACGATGACCGTCACATGCTGGTATTGCACATGGTTCTCGTCTGTCCCTGTCAGTTATCACAAGACTAAAACAACCTTTAATAAACGGTTTCCCACTTCAGACATTTCCAACCTCAAACGTAATAACTGAGCTCATGGTAAAAATACTGACAGTATGCTACAGCTACATGTGAGTTTTTAACATATTCTAAAGCTGCAAATGGTTTATAATGTTGGCACAGTCTTTTGTTAATATAATAAGAGCCTGCAATGGAATCTCAAGGTTTTTCACATTATTTTCCAACACATCTCAAAAATCTAAGTGTTTTTATCACATAATCATAATCATAATAATAACTGATAAAAGTCTGAGATGATTCAGTTTTAAGGAAACCGTTGAAACAAAGTTGACAACCCGTGCTGGGTGCATTTTTACCCACAGCGCCACCTGGTGAGTGTGGTGTGAACCAGGTTCAGTGGCCCCAGGGACAGCCGCAGGGGTCCCCGCAGGCCCGCTTGTTGTCCCAGAGGACGTGCAGCTCCTCGGCTGTGTGTTGGGGAGACGACAGCATGTCCAGGTAGCACTCCTTCTCACACAGCCAGCCGGGATCCTGGCAGCAGAAAACAGGGCAGGACAGTGGCTGTGTTTATGTACACACACTGATCCTGTTATTATCTAGACGCAGGTTCAGGTCTCACTCAGGTGTAATTTTTAACATGCACTTTTGATACGCTGGAACTAAACTCCGCGTTGGAGAGCTCACGCAGACTACGGCGGGAAAATTCTGATTTTAGGGGTTTAGGGGTTTATTTATCGCATGCTGTGCAGAGAAATGCTGAAAATGTTTTAAGGCTGTGCTAAGCGAGAGATTTAGGAGTCAGAGGACTTGAGTCATTTATTATAACTCACATCTATATTGTATGTTTTCCTTTTTGAGTGTAATAGTGTTTTGTTGAGCCCTGAGGACTGACACATTGCTAATAATGTGATGATAAATGATTGAGATATTTGCTGTTTATCTTTCTACTGCCCTACTTCTTGTTAGCTTCTGTCTTTTGTAGAGGTTCCTTGGACGTCACTCACTTGTATAATCAATGCTTTACAAACAAAGTTTTAATTGATAACCAAAAGAAAACTCGTCTCGTCGCTCACAACATGAATTCAGCAGGTTGTTCAAGCTGACAACAAACTACAACTGGTATCTCAACCTTTTTCATTATGTTATCCTTAATCCATTAAGACTTGGTGCAACGTTTCATTTACTGTCATAAATGACAAAGAAAAGCAGTTAATCCTCACATTTAAGAAGCTGGAACCAGGACATGTTTGACATTTTCTGGTACGGTTTATTAATCGAAATAAGCAGCAACACGTTTTTTTTTGGATGAGTAATTGTTGCAGCTCTACTCATCTTGATAAATGTTGGACTGTAAAAACATCAAAGACAATGCTGGACAGTCTTTGTCATTATGTCTCTGACATGGTCTAATAAGTCACATTTTATAAGTATGCTAGAATTTTTTTCAATAATACAAATCATTTATGATCATAGTGATTCATCAGGTCGTCATTCAAGCAATTTCTTTTTGTACCTGATATTTCTGTGGTCCAACTGCTGCCATCCATATCCCCATGCTCACATCTTCTCCCTGTAAAACATTCCTCACATTACATTCAGGACTTTCTGCCTTGATCGACCCCCCACAGTCACTTGCTCGCAGGTACACTACCTGGTAGGCTTTCAGATTATCTGCATTGTTGGCGAGCCACTGGACCAGGTCACGAGAGACCACGTAGCCTGAGCCGCAGGCAAACGCCGGGTAGGCTGGACTGGCATACTCAAGCTCCTGCCACTTCCCAATACGATCCACTGCCCAGCTCTGCCTGAAACTGGGTCAGGATGGGAGATAAATCATCATCACATCCTGTCTGTCTGACACATCATTGTTTGACAGAGCATTCCTGTTTCTTTCATCTGAAGTTCACCAAGGAGTGTACTGAAGTTAAACACAAGTGGACGACAACCAAGAGCAATACACAAGTTGGGACGCTAAGTTGTACTTACTTCCCCCACCAGAAATTGCTGCGCTTGAGACCCTTGTGGTCAATCTTCATTAATACTGAGTCCACATCGATGTAACAATCATCATCAGTCTTCAGCAGCAGATTAAAGTCAGCGTTTCCTACAGACCTGCCAGAGAGGGAATTTGCAAACTTAATTAAAGTCCACCTTCTGATTTTTAGCAATATCCCGGAGTGGATTTACTTTCAAATACCACTGAGAGTGAAGGGCAGGAGGTCGCGCAAACAAATAATATACTTGTCGAGTCAAAGCCAAAGATCACTCCGTATATGTGGCTATCTGATGACTCACAACTGTACTTTTTCCCTGACTGAGTGATTGCAATTGTGATTGTAACAGCGAGACATTTTGAGGGCGACGACACACTTTCATTTCAGGTTGCTGATTTCCTCTGAGGGCCCAGGCAATTTGGAGACAGAGAATTGAGTCATTAGCACTTGGCATACCATTTATAGAACTGAAGCAGTTTGGAAGGCACGTTCCTGTAGGTGTCTACCACGTCTACAAACACCATGTCGCCGTGCCGTAGGCTCTCCTGCTGCAAGGCGGCATCCTCCTCTCTCAGCCTGGAGGCATGGTGCTCCATCCTGGCTGGGCGGCCCTGCAGGAGTCCCGACAGGCCGTCTCCATCTGATGCACAGGTGGCGGGGGGTGGGCAGAGGGAGGTTCATGATGGGGGTAATGGGGGGAAAAAATTGAGAAATTCAGGGGAACGGTGAGATGAGTTTTTGTCCAAAATGAAATCTTAAAAAACAAATTAACTTTTTATTCACACATGGTCTGAACAAATTAAAGCACCTCTGTGGGATAAAAACTTAAATCACTTGCTGGCAAAACAAAATAATACAATTATAACATTTTACATAATGGATCATTAGATCTGTTTTCAGGGATATTGGATGGTGAGTTTAATGTTGTTTTCCCCAAAATGATTACAATTCTCATTCATTCAATCAAATGCAAACAAAAAAAGCAAAAGGTACAGAACAATCAATACTGTAACAACACAGTAAAGAGGGGAAAGAAAATCTTATTATCACATTTGGCACATGTGCAAGAGCCCAGAGGCGAAAAAGCAGATAATCTCATAACCTACCAGAGATAAACAGAGTTTTTTTAGTAATTTTTACATAGGGACTGGGACTCCTTTTACAACCGTTTTCATAAAAAGCTCAGAATTAATTCTGTTGCTGGACCAACCATAGATAGTAAAGGTGAAGCCTCCAGCCAAACCAGGAAATCCAAGTGCACTTCTATGAGGCAATATGCCCTCTGCGATCTGCAATTCAAGGACACAGCAAAGTTTTAATCTTCTTTAACTTCTCATTCACTTCAAACCTTGAGGGAGAACACTCTTTAGCCTTTCATTTTTGACAAAGCATCAATACGTACAGAGGCGATCTTGAGGACGCCTCCTCCGTCACTGAGCTGCACAGACGATGAGTTGACTGTGCTCAATCCAGCAGAGTCCAGATTCTCCCAAACAAGTGTTCCTTCAAAACCCTTGATAAAAAAAACAGAAAAGGAAAACTGATTCTCTGTAGTTCAGTCCAACAGTTTTCAACCTGAATGATATTATACTGTACGCAGGGCCGTAGCTACCGGGAGGACACTGACATCACTTTAGGGTAGTTTATAATCCATGCTTAAAAACTTAAGATGTGATTCAGGTTGATAGTGCAGAAACAAGTGATGGGGGGGTGGAGTAGCTGAGACAGAGACACCATAACAAGACACTGTAGCATCATCATGATCGTGAGATGATAAGCGGCTTGCTGTCTGCCCGTATTCATGTGAATGCAGCATAAATCAACAACCTTGAAAATCTTGTTATTACTGTCTTCTAATTTCTCATTTTGCAGCAGTAATGTTAACATGTACTTCAGGACCGTGTGACATCACTGTGCAGGTGCAAACACACACATTTGTGATGACAGCCATTAAAAACGCGGAGTGTGATCAGAGGTGAGACAAGCATGAAACTTTTAACCAGAGAAAGCTTTGAAATCGTGTTTTATTTTCTGCTGAGAAATAATTAATTAAAGGGATATTCCGGCATCAGTTTAATCCATGGTCTAACACACCGTGACACAGAGTAAGACCCCCCCTCGAGAGATTAAGTTAGCCGGCCGCTAACTTATGTAGTTTGAGCAACCTCAGAAAAGACCGCACGATAAGAAGATCGATTACCGAGTGCAGTTAGAAATGCTCGATTCTGTTCTTTTCCCTGTCCGCTCTCGATAATAACTGTTATAAACTGGTAGGCAAGACACTTATGAACTTTGATTGCATTTCCGAGGAGTAATAATCATACATTTTCATCCTTGAGCTGCGGAACTCTACAGCACTCGGTAATCATCAGGGCTTCCCCACAACGAGCAAGCTGCTGCAGGAGAGTGGTGAGCTGTGTTCTCTTTACAATAGAAATCTGGCAAAGCTAGCAGATGTTTGATGCCTCGAACTATGTGCTGGGACCCTATTTGTACTGTTGCTGAAGTTTGGTGCTGTTCTGAGCATTATTTGTGGCTATGAGTGGCTTTTTGATGGCGGTTTCTTGGTTGGAGGCATAGACTGCAGTGTGTTGTTATCGTGCGGGCATTTCTGAGGTTGCTAAAACTACATAAGCTAGCGGTCGGAAAAACTTGATCTCTCGAGGGGGGGTCTTACTCAGTGTCAGGCCGGAATATCTCTTTAAGCAATTTCCTAGTATGCTTCCTACGATGTGCAATAATCTGCTACTAATCATAGGAAGAATGTAAGAGATGATGTTTTGGTGGCTGTGTACAGCTTAAAGTTTTTAGGCTATAAATGCATGTAACCTTCTTTTCCAGCGTCAGGTGGGAACGGCCCTGAGTACATGTTAGGAACTGACCTTAGGCAAGATGAACTGCTCCACTGGTTTGTACCACACCCCGTTCACCAAGGTCCCTGTGCTGATGGCACTGAAGCGAGCAGTGACCACGGCCTCCTGCAAAAAAAAAAACCCACAAACTTTCAGCATCAAGAATTCATGAATGTGCAAATGTACCTTCTTCTACACTGAATACTTCCCAACAGACTGTTATATCTAATAAAGACGAGTAAGCGAAAATGACTGCTGAGTTTCGGTGTAAATATCTGAGGCCGTACGAGCAGAGTCCTCCAGCTGCCTCCAGGCTGTGTATGTCCACAGAAAGCAGCATATTTGAAACATTATGCTCTGAGGTTGAGGCTGTGTTACCTCCTGGTCCAGCTGGAGAAGCTTCACCGTCACATTGCTCTGAAGTTCAGGCTGCCTCCCGCTGGGAAACACCCCCAGCCTCGTGATCACCACCGGGTGGAGGACCTTGAAATCCAGGGCGATGGCTGACACATCAGCGGGGACAAGCACCGAGGGGTCAGACACCGTCACGATCTCTATCTCTGCATCCTGGCCTGCCACTGGAACAGAGGGACGGCAGAGATGACTGCACACAAAGCACACTAGATATTTATTACGATCCCAACGTGCTGACCATCTCTTTTCGGTGATGAAGACCGAGCGATTCGGGAGAGGGAGAGCGCTCAGCGAAGAAGGAAGACTCTGGTAAAGCTACACCATCAGCAGTTTGAGGAGCGGGTTCTTAGGACCGCTGTCTTCAAAGCAAGCTTCTGCTCATGAGCGAGGTTTCTTAATTACAAAAGAGCAGTTTATTACCCCAGAGATCAATGAAAAGATCAAGGCTGTTAAAGGGAAGGGGCCCTTTTTACTTTCTATGCATTCTGCATAAGTTCTGCTGCTCACTCCGAAATTAAGTCAATTAGAGGCAAAGAATCACAAAGAGAAAGCAGCACTTTATAAAACCCAATGTTTCTCACATTGACTGAGTGGAACTTAGCAGAAGGATTTGAGCAGTGTGTGAGAATATATTTATCATTCCTATACACACTTAACATAAATGATTAGTTTGCTTACTTGTCAAAATTAATAACAGTAGTGTGTCTCTTGGCACTGGACAGCATGAGACTGCTACTTTGTTCTGAGGAAAAGTGAATAAAACGTGACATAAATCGTAAAAAATTAACAGCAGATTCAGTGTTTTTTTTAGCATCTGTTGGCGATGTTTTTCAGTAACAGGGTTACAACTCAGGGTTTATGATATTCTACAGCGTTTATTGGGGCTGCACAATAAATGGAGATGTAATCGAAATCACATTATGGCTAAGTGCAATGTCCAAATCGCAACAGGCTGCAGTTTTTTGATGGAGGTGAAACATCATTATAAGAAAGTACTGTAGTGCTGCAGAGTCTGATGTTGAGCCCCAGTTTTAGAGCAACATTATGAAGCTTTTTTTAATTAAAAATAACAGTGTCTTGTAAAAGGGTGAATAGTGTCTCTGTCGCAGCCCCATCACTTGTTTCTGTGTGACTTCAGTGAGAAGGAAGGATCACAGTGTTCAACACAAAACATTGTGATGACTTAATAAGATTTGTTTGTAGTTACATGACATCTGATAAACTGTGACAGACCTGAGCTTTGTATTTACAACAGCAGTGTTGCACTAGAACTGTGGGTGGCGCCAGATCGCACAAAATGCCGATTTCTACATAACGCTGATTTAAGTCGGTGAAAATGAAAATTGTGATGCAACTAATCATGAATCTACAGACGCCCCTCAAATGTTGTGGGACCAACATATAATTTCCCCTGTTTTCCTGTGTGAATGAATTAATTTGTTTTCGCAAGATCTGGAGAAAGGAACTTTGTCATCCCGAGATGACGAGATAAATCAACCCCTAAACTATGTTCTGCGCAAATCAAGTCAACACTAAAACTACACAAGACAACTATTAAAATCAGTCTGCGCATTCTCTTATTCTCTTGATTGACTGATGAATATCTGATGTAAAAAATACAGCATGTTTCTCCTTCTTCAAACTGCCTGTTTTGTCTGACTAAGACAGTCAGTATTCACAGCCGTATTAAAAGGCTTTTTCTTTTAAAATAAACTACCTAAATGATTAATTGTCTTTTAATTGGGTGTCATTTGACAAATACGTGTAATCGTTTCAGCTCTTGTCACAACATTTCAACTAATAGATCAATCAAACTTTTGTATCAGAACTAAAGTCTTAAAATCTTTCAGCCTCATTGAGATTTTGACAACAGAAATATCAAAAACAGCTAATTAGCATTCACCCTATTGAAGTCCCAAAGAAAACTCCCAGTGATGAACGCAGCACGCACAAACAGATTTCAGCAACAATTAATTGTCCGCTTAACTAGTGCTTTGACCTGAATCCCGAGTCAGGTACCCAACTGTGCTTAAAAGCAGCCATTGTCTCTTCCTCTTCCAATCACACTGAGCATCTCGCACCACAGCCCGCCTGCCTGCCTGCCTGCCTGCCTGCGATTCTAAAGCAAATCACGTCAACACTTACAACCATTAACGCTGTGAAGAGCAGAGAATGGGCCGAAAAATAAAACATCACTCTGACCCTAAAGGCCGTCGTCTGAAAGAGCCTATTCTGATGTGCGGTAATTATGTTTTCATGAAGGCAGCAAACACTGAAAGCAAACGGGAAAAAGTAGTGAAACGTCTGCACAGGACTGACTCTGTGAAGGTGAGAGACATCACAATTACTGTGGACGTTCAGTCTGACAGTGAGCCGGTTCAATTATTTCCTATAGAGTGCGTCGGTGCTTCCTATAGCTTTACTTTTCAAGTGTTAACACGCAGTTCTTGTAGTAGCGGCTGCAGCAGCAGCTGAGTTGACTGTGTGAGATTTCTGTCTCGGCCTTGGGTAGAGAGAGAAAAAAAAAACAGTGTCCTTGAGGTGTGGGTGAACACGAATAAAGGTGTTTTACTTCTTTTCTGAACATTCATTCTTTTCATTCTTTCAACTCTGCTCCTGCCGTTCTGCCTCTGAGCTTCACTTTTGTTCGCCTGCCTCACATGCGAGCAACACATTGCACTCGGAGCATCTTTCCCGCATTCCGGCTGCAGATGTCCGCCCATTAACGTGTGTGTGCGAGGAGGCAGATTTTTTTTTTGTTTTGTTTTTTTTACCTGGCTCGGTGAAGTTCAGGAGGCTGCACGAGTACGGATCCTCTCTGTCCTCCTCTGGAATGGGACAGCCATGCTCGCCCACAATAAACTTCACCCCCACTCTGGAAATAAATAGGCACAAACACTATTGCATTCATCTTATGTGTGTGTGTGTGTGTGTGTGTGCAATATTAGGCTGCAAGATTTCTAAAGCTTGTCTGTCCATCCACCCTCCGTTGCCATGGTTACTGAGGGTTGCTTAAAGGCCATCACACCTTATCTGTGCTCAGATCACTGAATGAGTAGGAAATGGACAAAAAAAGGGGAAGAATGAAAGAGAGAACAATATCGGCCGGCGGTCAGGTGAAGATAAAAAGCGTTGATGGGGCAGACGGTTATTTACTGCCAGCTGCAGGCTTTTATTTTTCCCACCTTATGAATCTGGCCTTGGAAACAAAAGAAAGAGACACAAAGACAAACAATAGGTGGAGTTGAAGAGCTCCACCCTTGCAGACCTGTACTGGAAGTGGGGGTGATCTCGGAGGTAGCCCAGCCACGTCTCCCTTATCGCTTGTCGCAGTTCATAATGGTGTCTCGCTGACAGCACTCCCACCAAAACTTCATAGAAAGGTAAGGCCTCATCTGGATCGGACACAGAGACTGACACACTTTAACAAACCTCAAAAAAATAACAACAACAGGATGTCATTCCCGGCCAAGTGATAATGAGCTGGTAAAATAAGACCATATGACAACAAGGCAACAACCAGAGATGATGAAAAACAACTGAAGAATCACACTGATGCATGCTTGATTTGTGCTCCACATCCTGATCCTGGCAGCCTCAGAAAACTGGTTAGCACTCACTCACTGAGATACATCCAATAATTGAGCCCATGAAAATTGTATTCATGCATCAAAAGCCGGTTAAACTACATTGCTCTGATTAGAAGAAGCTGCTTCTCTCTCTCTTTCTCTCCACTATGCCCCTGATAATGAGTGACAATCCATCTGAGAGCAGCACGGAGCTCAGGAGTTGGAACAAGGCAGAGATGCTCAGCTCGCTCCAGTCTCCAGACGTGAGATTATCCCAGCAACGCCCAACACACTAACTGAACTGTTACACTCACAGTGTTTCCCTCTCAAAACACACAAAGCGCAAACTACCTGTTCCCACACAAAACTCACAACCACAACACACACCCCAGGGCGGTTAAAGCAAAGTTAGCCAGCCGCTCGGTTCAGAGCAGAAGGGAAAAAAGTTGCGCGGCTGTGAGGAGGTGAAGCCCGGGGCTGAGGCTGAAAAGTACCCGAGTGTGTGTTGTTGTCCGGCGGGGTGGAGGAGGGTCGATGTGCCAACCACAAGTGCACCAGGACGGCGACAGCACAGGGCAGCAGAATGAGCGCTAGCCTCCGCATGGACGGAGCCCTTCACTCAGCCGGAGCAGCCTTCAGCTTTAGCGGCGCGGAGCCTCTTCCTGAGCCGCACGGAACTGCACGGTGGTGTGA
The DNA here is from genome assembly GCA_963678695.2 of Diplodus puntazzo. Classification (NCBI taxonomy): domain Eukaryota; kingdom Metazoa; phylum Chordata; class Actinopteri; order Spariformes; family Sparidae; genus Diplodus; species Diplodus puntazzo. Next base: position 13,239,958 of record OZ023168.1, read on the forward strand.
GCCGCTCCGTGTGTGCGCTTCATTTCAGCTCCGCAGCTCTCCGCCGGGCTCTCACCACTGCCTCATATCTGCCTCCGCTGCTCGGAGAGACGGACCAATGGGAGGCGAGGAGCCCCGCCGCGGTGTACTGTGGGAGATGGAGTTCTCTTGCCGACCGGAACAGTATCGTACCATATTTGATGCAATAAAATATCGTTAAGATATAATCAACCTCAAAATACAATGTGTTATTATTATTATTATTATTATTATTATTATTATTATTATTATTATTATTATTATTATTATTATTATTATTATATAATTTCGTTTTTTTTAATTTAGTTTTGTTTAATCAGTGTTGTAAAAATTACCCTAAAGTCATTTTTGAGTAAAAGTTAAGATGTCCTGCTAAATATATTAGGTGAAATTATTTGAAATTAAATGAATTTATGTATCAAAACTCAAGAATCAATGCTTGTTTTTTCCGATAGCCGATAAAATCAAACAATTTCAAGATGCACTACTTGTCCTATAGAGCATGTACTCTGCCGAGTAACTAATGTTATCAAATAAATATAGTGGAGTAAATGGTCCACTATTTGCCTCCAAAATATAGTGTCAGAAAATAGGAATACTTGTCCAAAAATAAAACAAACTTAAAAATATTGGTCTACTTAAGCACATTACTTGAGTACTTAGTTACATGCCATCACTGGGTTTGAATTTCAATAAAGTACATTTGGCAGCTTTTTAAGGATCATAAGGATTTAACTTTTGTATTTACATATGATGACAAGGCAGCAATACAAATGATAGAAAAAGAACTGTTGTGAATTAAAACGATGTTTGGGTCACAGGATTATTCTCAGGAGTAGCAGCACCGTTTGTATTATTTATATAATAAACATATACTGTGATATGCAGTTTACACAGATTAGACAAAATAATGAGAACACAAAATGTGTTGTATTCCTTTTTGACATTTCTGCATATACTGCAGGATTTCTATCCATCTATCTCATCCTGCAATGGTTTTGTATAACTGAAAACATAAATCTGTGCACCACCGGGGTTTTCGACTATGCATTTTAGCATTTTTCACGAGCCCATAAAAAATTTAGCAGCACCATGCAGTTTTAGTTTTCACTCAAACCACTTTAAGTAAACAGAATGATGGAGTAAGCACAATAAATAGTTTATCCTTAAAAGTAAATTGAAACAGTAAAACACTGATTGCAGCCGCAAACAGTGTTGCTGAGGTGAAGCTTTCCATGTTTATCACAGACAGAGGTGTCACTTGTTTTGGTTTGGTTTGCTTTAAGTCTACATTGTGAATTTGTAATGAAGAGAGAAAAAGCATCAGAGCCGAAGAAGAAAATTAACATATGAATCATTTTATTCCTCTTAAACCCAGGTGACATGTTGTGGCTTTAAGATTAGAACATATTAAACCCGTTGCTGTGTGTGCCGCACATAAATCATTTAAATGGAATCTATTGTGCATGGAGAGGGCTGTTTGAGGAGGATTTCTTCTGACTCTAAGAGAGCCGGCGATTCTCCCAGAGAGGAGGAGTGGGCTGCGACACCAAAGGCGCCCGCTGCCATGCTTGTAAATATGTCATTTGTATTGATTTTAATGGAGCTCCAGTGTTGCATGAATGTTATTTTAAAGACTTCACCACCCATCCTGGAGAAAAAATAATAATGTAATGGGAAACATTGGCATGACACGCACCGTGAGGTAATGTGACGAGCTGAAATGAAGCAGCACGCTGTGGCTATAGATACATAATCTTATCAGAAATTACTATTCTCATGTATTTTGCGTACACTTTGGGGGCTTAATGCTTAATTTGGAAAATTGCTCGAGCACAGATTCTCTGTATTAGATAACCTACTGCCCCAGGGATAATTACTTTCCTGTGCATTATATAATTCTTTTTTGAGCCATATTCATAAATAGTTCTCTCCCTGCAAGACATTATTCATTTCAAAGGAAAAAGGCTATTCATGGCATATTCGGGGGTTTCTTGCTCCTTACTGCAGGTATCCAACCCTCCATCTCTATCCCAGTGGGTTGTTTTATGTTCTTAACTCTTATTTAACTTTTTATTTATATGTTGAAACCTATTTCTGCCCTATTTATACTACTCCAACCCATGTGTATGCATTTTTTTTCTCCTTTTTCTCTGTCTTTTGCCTTGCAGCGTTCAAAATACTCGGCGCTCACTGCACATCTCTCTGGATTTATATAGATTTCATTTTATCTAGTCAGGTCCCAGCTGAGGAGCATGTGTACACTGCATAATATAGACCTATTTCTTGTACTTCTAATTCTAGTTGCACATAAAATCCATACTTTACTAAGTACCTACATTTTATCTTTCAGAATGTTTTTCTTTTTTTTTTTATATATATAATCTTATCCAAATTGGGGGTCTAAGGAAAGAGGGGGCTGCTCGTTGGACAAACAGTTGCGTTGAGTTGTCCGACAGTTCAATTTAAACGGTGCAATATGTAAGAATTGGCCACCTGTAGATTTTAAAATCCCCAACAAACAGGGGGCAGCGCATCACTAGATAACCACTAACTGCTGTTGAGTGTAGCTGCTGTTAGCTAGTTAGCTCAGTTAGCGGTGCAGCTAGCAGTACTATTAGCTGACTCAAGTCTGCCCAGATTGGAAGCTTGAAACACCAGGGGAAAGTCAGTGTTTATATCACCAGCATGGGAGTTTTGGACCAGGCAGTTTTCAGAGTGGAGGGAGGGGAGACCCAATGCGATGTTAGCTAGTTTGCATGCAAACTTCACGGACTTCTTTGACACAACATCAAACTTCACATTATGTTGTATAACTTTAGTTCAAATGTTAATCACAAGAGAAAGGGACAATTCAATTTCATTCATATTACTTTGTTTATATTTCAAGACCACCTCACTAGCTTTAAACGCTATTCAAGTGAGGTAATTCCACTTTGAAGATATCTTGTTTATTTAGTTGAGGAAATATGTCCACTAAATATATTTCTGAGTTCTTAATTACACCTTGATAATATTTTAAATATTTTCTTTCTGGGTTTGAATTTCTTTTCCAAAAATACATAGTGCACCTTTTATTTTTGAATGTTTTAAACTTAAATCCCTACATATTGCACCTTTAAAGTCAGGTTAACAAACATCCAGCTTATCTGTTCCACCAGGACTGTGCAGGTGTGGCTGGATCAGATTTTAGAAGTTTGTGGCATCACTTTTTGTCCAATTTAGCAGCAGAAAAAGCACAAGCAGGTACAGCCACTTCTCATTTGAATAAAACAAACTTTTCTAGTACAGACAGACAGTACTGTGTTCATGTAGGACCAAATCATTCACAGTAAGAAGATGGTTGAGGAAATTACTTTTAAGGACCTTTAACACATTAATGTGGATAATGATCCACAACCCATCTTAAAGATTTACCTCTATCTTTTCTTTAATTACATCCTGCTCCTTTGGGATTGGTTCATACAAATCAATGAGGGATACCCAACCTGTCTTATCAATGTCATTTATCAGTAGCCTCCATACTGTTTCATAAAATCTGTTCAGTTATGTAACATGAATGCGACTTATGTAAGCAAATCACCGGGATGATGACTGATTAAGGCCAAAACAAGCAATTTGGCCTGATATGTTCACCAGACCGTAAAGCACAGTGGGATAGTATCTGAAATGTGTTAAGAAAAGGAAAAAAAGGGAAAGTATATCTAATTTCAGTCTATTCCCAGGCGAGGCTGTAAATACATGCATGGACGCACACATGAGGCAGCAGCGACAGGAAATCTGAATGTTGATGTCAGCGGCTGTTGCTCTGAATCATTATTACGCCGTGCGACCTGCAGCCTCGGCTCACATGCTGCTCTTTCTGTCTTTTTTTTTTTTTCGATCTGCGGTGTAAAAAGGCAAACTGGCTGCGGCTGAATTGAATCATAATCCTTTAAAAATAATGCCATGACACATGAACAGTGCATCCAGATGGCCTGTGGTTCAGCTCAGCCACAGGAGGTCTCCACTACACACAAGAATACCAACTTCCTCTGTAGGACCCAGAACAGTTTGGCCGTTTTATGTCATCAGTGTGATCAAAACGCCAGAGACAGACATGAGGCAGAAATATTGAAGACACAGCACATTTGGGTTACCGTTTTCCTTTAATTCATTTCATCCATCAAAGGATTTACAAAGCCTGCTATTTAAATGCTATAATATTATTTTTTTTGTTACCAAAACGATAATACCATTCATGAGTACAGCTGCACATTTGTCGACATTTCCGGACTCCAATTATGTGCAGAGTAGCACTCAGAAAGTCAATGAAGAGGCAATATTTCATATCATAATAGTTCTCTCTGTTATAGATAGAAATAAATCCATGCAATATTCATCTGTAGCCATTATATTTCCTGGTTCAGATTTGGCACCGTCCTTAGAATGAGGTCAGTGGGAGCACCCTGAGGTCAGTCTCAGGTGCTTTAGATAGGAAAGACAATAACTATCCGGAAAAAAACAATTTAAGTCCAATGGTTTGTGTTTGTGACAGTCCAGTGTTCCTAATGCGATGGCTGTTCAAGTACCGAGAGGAAATTTCTTTAATTTTTACAGAACTGCAAAAAGCCTGAACCATCGAAAGGGATCATATTATGTAAACCGACCCTTAATGTTGTTTTTAAAAAATACTCAGATAGTATCAATAATTGCATGATTTATAAATGTTTTCTTCACCTAAGTATCATACAAGCTTAGTAGCACTACACGTCATGTAGCTGTCAGTGCTGTGCAACAAATATTCAATAATACTACCGATAATAACAATATTAATAACGATCATAACAATTCATCGTAAAAATTAGCAAATGCTATTCAACTACCATGTAAAGGAAATGTTTTCGACAGTGTGCTTTTTCTTCCAAACCAAGAACAAAAACAGAAAAAAAGAGGACCGCGAGACCACAGCGTGAAGATCACACTGCTCTCACAGCAATTGGCACTGTAACATACTGTACACTCTAAAAGACTGACGGTCCCTCGGAAACAGGGGAGACCGTCGTAAAAGGAGCGGAGAAACATGCAGGCCTCTGGTTTGGCATTAATGTCAAAGGCCTTGCCATTCACTCTAGGACAGGCGAAAAAGAATCAGGCTCAGGAAACATGCCCAGAGAACAAACGAGACCATTAAAGGAAACACGAGGGGGAAGATCTCCTGCAATTTGTAGAAATATTCTAGTTGGGGGGGCGGCAGGATTAACGAATAGTGTCTCTGATTTGAAGTGGATGGAGTGTATGAGGAGTAAATCAAACAGAGCAGCAAAGGTAGAATGCATTAGTGCGGGCCAGGGAAGGAGGCAACAGATTCATAAATAATTTTTGACTTAAGGGTTGTTTGCACAGTGATAAAACCCTGAAGAACTAATTTCGCTGTCGAAACATTAGCTCTGCACCCTTCAATAAACAGAGAGTATATTTATTTATTTGCAGCGCAGCCGACGTGCAGCCGCCTCCTTTCTTGCACAAGCTGAAATAATTTACTGTGTGAGATAAGGTTCCTGTTTCCGCTCTCTAATCTGAATCAAACTGTACTGTGGTACTAAAATGAGCCGGCTAATTGTTGGTGACTGTGGAGGCAAATGTAAATAGAAACCACTAGCAAGGGAAGTGTCAGATTTCAGTGGTGCTTTCAGTAAGTGTTGCTACAAATAGTCAAACTTGTTCACTGAAAGCAATAAAATACCCAACTGAAATTATGTTGGAGATAATACAAAGAATAATGCTCTTTTATTCGGATAATGTGACGGGAAATAAATATTTAAAAAAGTCAGAGACACACTGGGCAAATTTCTGTTTCCTGAGGCATGTTAAGATCTAGCACGATAAAAGAAAAGAAGAAGAAAAAACATCTCTCATCTCATTAAGCACTGAGCAAGGCTGTTCTCTAATAACAAAGCAATAACAAACCTATTTAACAAGACATGATACGCTCACTGGGTTGCCAGTTTGGTAGCCGACTCCCCCAAAACCTTCAGCCACCGGGACAGAGCTGACCAACAACAGAGTGTCCACCTGGCAAAACTCAACTCAATGCCTATGGCCAGTAGCTTCAGGTGTGGTGAAGACAGAGAAGCCAGGCAACGCCATGCCTGCACCCGTACAGATCTACCACCAGGTCATCAGAGGATGGTGCAGAAGAACTTCTTCTCCCGGAACGGGTTCTCGGAGGCGGGGACAGGCATAATGAGCGGGTCCTCGCGTATGTGGGCATCGCAGTACGCCATCAGGTCGGCGGCTGCTTTGGATACCTGAAATATTGAAACAAAGGAAAAGACAAATGTGAGCAGAAGTTTCTCTGACTATTACACACTATTACATAAAGCTTCCAAATGATGTTCATATTGAGGTTCATACATTAAAACCTGAGTATTAAACCTGAAACTATTGCTTTAATGCTTCAGTGTTTAAGAAACACTTCAGAATTCTCATACTGTCTGTTTCTGCAGCACCTCTGTTCACCCTCTGTCTGAACGCTGCGTCTAATTGGTCAGCTCGTACAGGCCTGAGCAGGCACCACCCTCCATGTTTCAGCATGAGCTCTGCTGTTGTTTTTACAACCAAGGCGTTCACATTCACACAGCGGCCAATTTGCTCTTACATCAGGGTGCGTAGCTCCATTCTCTTTTCCAGTTTGAAAGTCGTAAAAAATGTAGGGAATTGGATGAATAATTTATTTGCTACCTGAATAATCAACAACTGAAAAGACACTGGATAGGGTAAATCCAGACAGACACTTGTTTCATATTGAAATCGTGACATGATGAATAGCAAAGGCATGAATTAATTTTGAAATGTCAACTCACATCTTGGAAAAGTACAATAACAATAGCAAGTTAGGTAGAAAGTGGTGTAAGGCTTACGTTAGCTGCTGTTTTCTTACGTAAGATTAAGGGCTATCGAACATTTGGTTTCATCTGGAAGTATGTGCCAGTGTCCCTCTGGATTTTTCCTGTTCATTGTCTTTTCAAATGCCGATCATTTAGTCAAATGATTATGATTTGTGACACTTGGTATGCGACATTTGAGCTTCCTGCCCTGAAAGTATGGCCACCGTGTGAATAAGGTCTATTTCTCTGCAGATTGAGCATTTTGACACTTTCATAGTATTTATAGAGCACTTAAACTTGCTTTATAATAAAAAAAAAGACACGGACGTCTCACCTTTTAAAATGTGGGACCTTCTAAATGTGAGTATATGCTTGGACAGCTTGACTGACAGATCTCTTGACCTTAAACGCTCTTGAATGATGTTTGGGATGTTTTTGGATCTATCAACATTTTAAAAAGTAATGCTCCTCTCCAGCCCACCATGCTTTATTTACTACATTTTCAGCTATCTCACCTTCATCAGGGCATTGTCTGAGGTTGTTTCTGGTATTCTGATATATAATGGATGGGACCTAAAAGTTCAAAACCCGCCAGGGACCTTTGCTGCATCTCTCTCTCCCCTTCATATTCTGCCATCGCCTAAAATGCCCCCAAATGCATAGTAGATGCTGCAAGTAGTTATATGAGCTTTCGCATTTAATGGAATGATCTCTTCTCTTTAATCTATCATATAGGAATTAAGAAGGTTCCCCTTCAAAGAGACAAAATCAGATTTACAGGAATTGTTTATTAAGAGGGAGGCATTTTGGATTTTCAACTTGGTACATTTAGGATCAAATAAGGACGAGATTAAAGGACTCTGTAGAGTTCACTGGAGCATGTTTGTTATGAAAAACAAAACATTTTTCTTGTAGAACAGTTTGAATTTTAGTTGAAGGACTAAAATCCTTAACAAATTGCTAGTTAGTGTTGTCTAAATGCATTATGAGATGTGAAATTGTTGGTTGAAAGAGAGCAGAGTCCACTGTGTTCCTACTGCACAAGATTAATAGCCGTGCTAGCAGCCTTGCAGCTGCTAACAGCTGAATGCTAACAAAGGTATGTTAGCATGCTCAAAATGCCAACATGATAATGTTTCTCATGTTCACCATTTGAGACTAGCATATTAGCTAACATTTACTTACTAGCACATACATGCAAAATTAAGCTGAAGTTGATGGCAATGTCATTAGATTTGCAAGTATTTAATCATAAACCAAAGTATCAGACAAATTAAACATTTGGCCTGATAGTGATGCTGCTTGAAGGGCTAAATATTAAGACTGACCGATTTCACCCATTTGTGGGTTCAAATTAATCATTGTTATTTGTAAAGGACAGGAGGTTGTATTGTTCTCTGAGTATTTCTTTATCTTTAAAGAGTAATTTAAAAAAAGAAAATAGCTAATAAAGGATGACAGTGATGTTGTTTACTTAATGATGTGTCAGTCACATGGCTGACTGACTGACTGACTGAATGACTGACAGGAAACAGGAAACAACCTCAGACACCTCCCTGATGTCAGCAGGAAAACATTTGCCGGGGTGAATAAAGCATGGAGCACTGGATAACAGTTGTGTGGCGTGTTTTAATTTTTGATAAACTGAACTGCACTGAAGCTCAGGCTGGTCTCGGCTCCCAGTGTGTTCTCCTTCGCCAAAAAATGTTTCTGCAGACAAACTTGCAGCAGATTAGTTCCATCCAGAATCTGGGTTAACATTACCTGCCTCCTTTTTGCTTTAAAAATTCATATCGTCTGTGCTTCCGATTCATCAGTGCCTGTGGCGACTGCACTGATGCCTGTTACCTCAACCTCGGGCAATACGAAGAGACAGCTCATCGAGGCGACTGACAGGTGTTAAGGTGGGACCTTGACCAGCTGAGGGCAACGGAGGATGGGACTAACAACACACTTCCTGCCTCAAGGTGAAAAGCGTACTGTATTCTTCAATGTCAAACAGTGGCTATAAATTTTACAGTACAGCCAGACTGCCTGTGAATGTAGGTTTCCACTCGGGGGCTGAGTGGGAGGTAACGGGAGGGGAGGCCGCGAGTGGAGAGCAGAGGAGCAGCTGCATCAGAGGGACGGCGAGGGCTCAGGGATCTACATGGAGGACAGCGCCATCTGATCTCCTCCCTGCCACTTCACCTCACCCTCTGCTGCTCTCACAAGAGAATACAACACACAGAATCCATCACCATCCAGCATCTATTGTTACAGTCAGTTTACAGTTTAAATAATACATCTCCAGGGTGTTGATCATGATGTGGTGCTGAGATTTCTGTATTTCTGTAAGGAGCAGTGAGGCTGGAGATTGTCTATACTTCTCTTATTGTCATCAAATGCAGTACATTAGTCCATCTCTGTTCTCAGTTCTTTCTGACGTCTCCATCCTTGTGGCACTCAGCAGCAAGCCCATTAGTTCCTACTGAAATGTACATCTATTAAAATGCTAACAAAAAGCATGTTCGTTCCCTTTTTAAAAAGGCTCAGCAATGTCATAACACAGCTGGGTACTGTATATTTCAACAAATGCTACTCAAACAGGAGTGACAGTGCATCTGCTGGGGACTATTTTCAGAGGTGGATTAATACACAATAAGTCGACTTGCTAATGCTGTGATAATAAGATGTGCTGTTCAGTTTTTAGTTTTTAGACAACAATAGCGATAGAGAGGAATGATATAAAAAAAATATCGTGGGATTGTGATAAGAATGATGTAGAGAATATAAAACATCACATGCAGGTTTGGGACTCACCTAAGGAGTACCAAGACACATTCTTTTGTCAGATTTGTTATTTTTTTTTATTTACAATCATTTTTATTTATAACAATTTTCAATTATTTGGTTGTTGTTTTTTTAATTATTAAGAGGTTGTTTTAAAAACATTTTTTTTACCACTGTCTCCATCTTAGTTTAGCATATTAGCTTGCTAACATTTATTCATTAGTACTAAATTAGAGGATGATGGGAACGTCATTTGTTCTGCAGGCATTTTGTCAAAAACCTACTAAAACTACTGACACACTGTTTTGAGCTAAATGCTAAAAACCTAACGTGTTCACAATGACAGTTCTGATGACTGTTTATTTTATTTATTTTATAACATGGGAGGATTTTTTAAATCACTGACACCATTTTGGGTTAGCTTGTTAGCTACCAAATGCTAATTCCCACTGAAGCACAGCAGAGGATGATGGGCAGGTCATTGGCTTTGCAGGCTTTTGGTCAAAAACCCGCAACTAATGACACTTATTCTGATCTAACTGGTTTCTTTTTACTAAGGTCATACTCAGAGAGCTGTTATGCTCTTCGGAGTGTAGAGGAGAGCCTTATTAAAAATGATCTGCTCTCTCAGAAGACACACGCACACATTCTTAATGTTAAACTATTTTAGCAGCATATTTGTTTCAAACTTCCTCCTTGATTCGCCCTAATTTGGGCGCTAATCGGAGCATCCAAGCCTTCACAAAGTGGGGACATTAACAAAGCCTTTCTGTTGCAATGCAAGTAAACAGCTTAATTATTCTCATAATGAAAGCAAATGCAATAATTATATTATCATGTAACTGCAGCACAGGGTTTCTGCAGGGAAGGAGAGCCCCACAGGACAAACCGTGGTATTGCACAGCGTGTGTCATTAGACCCAGACTGACTGTAATTACACTGCAGCCCCATGATGGAAGGAGAGTCCTTCTAATTAGCACAGATCACATTCCTTTGGCTGATTGAGCAATTAATGAGAATGCGGTGATCCCTCAATCAGCAGCACAGAGACTGCTCTTGTCACTGATACACACCCTCCCTCATCAGATCCCTTAATTAAATTTAAGGGATCGGCAGTCGTCTGTTTTCTCCTTGTTCTCTGTACTTTTCTCTGCTTTTCATTCGCGTCCGCGTTCTACTCCAGCGGCTCGTTAATAAAGAATTACTTGGATCTTCACGTCTGATGTGCCAAGTGGTTATCAAAGCACAAACAGCTGCCTGCCTGTCAATCATCCCACAACTTCTGAGAAAATAACACAGATGTGATGCTGACACTAAAGCTGTTAAGTGATTTTTAAGATCGACACACCGACTCAGCCATCTGAGAGCTTATTTTTCAAAAAGTCTTATATAAATACCTCAAATATATAACATCTACTGCCCATGGCTCAATGCTGCTGTCTTAATCAGTGTAAACGTTTTCATCCTCATTGCATTCATTCAGTGTTTCTTTAGCATTATTACTGCTAATAATTTGTTCAGAAATGTGAGCGCTGACAAAGAGTCAAATTGTGTCTGAACCCAGCGCCTCTTGCCAAACATTGCATATGAAATGTCATCATAGTTGGCTGAAAAACATACCTCTGCTAATGTTCCGCTTTATCTAACTTACAGAAGAATAAATGTTTTTTTTAAGAGAAGTTTCGACCTTTAAAAAACTCACAGAATAATCTTAAATATGCCTGACGTGTGTTTCTCCTGCGCTAAAAGGTTTTCACATGAGAGCAAAGATGCAGTGGAGCGGAGTCAATTATTCAGAAATCTTGCATTTTTGTCAGGCCCACTATGGAGCTGAGTGGAAGCCTCTCAGATATAGATCAGATGCGACATTTAAGATTCATTTACATTCAAGTCTCTTTCCCTAAAAATGCTAAGGCGACAATAAAGCTGACATGTCAGATCTATTCAGACAGTGTGTGAGGGAAATACCTCACAGCTTAACATCACCTTACACACTGCTTTGTCCAGGAAATAAATATCGTGGTTGTCATTTCGTGCAGATTACAATTTACAGTGCAGTTCAACGACCAATCAGTGTCTAACAATATCCTGCTTTTTTTCTTTTGTCAGTCATGTTAGATGTGTGTGTGTGTGTGTGTGTGTGTGTGTGTGTGTGTGTGTGTGTGTGTGTGCCTGTGTAGAATGAGGCACTGCAACTTACATTTCGCTGTACAACTCTGTCTTGTAAAATGAATAAATGAATAAACCTTCAACTTTAAATTTGCACCATTAAGAATTGGCCCCCTTGTTGAATTACTTCCCAAATCAAATAGGAGGCAGCATATCACCAGGGTAACCACTCTCTGCTGCCAACTGTACAGCAGTTGCTTTAAGCTTGCATTTTTCATGACAAAAACTTATCAATAGCCTTATTTAAAATGACTTGATTTTAGAGTTGGGATACCTCTCAGCGTCTCTCAATTATGTGGACGTATGTGCACAAAAACATGAATGAACACATATGGAATTATGTAGTAAACAAAAAAGTGTGAAATAACTCTAAATATGTTTCATGTGTTAGATTCCTCAAAGTAGCCACCCTTTGCTTTGTTGACAGCGCTGCAGACCCTTGGCCTTCTCTCAATGAGCTTCATGATGATGTCACCTGAAGTGGTTTTCACTTCACAGGTGTTCAGGTGTCAGGGTTCATTTGTGGAATTTCTTGCCTTCTTAATGGGGTTGGGACCATCAGTTGTGTTGTGCAGAAGTCAGGTTGGTACACAGCTGATGGCTGTAACTGTTAGAATTCATATTATGGCAAGAACCAATCAGGTCAGTCAGTCCGGAAAATTGCAAAAACTTTGAATGTGTCCCCAAGCGCAGTTTCAAAAACCGTCAAGTGCTACGATGAAACTGGCTCACATGAGGACCGACCCAGGAACGGAAGACCAAGAGTCACCTCTGCTCCTGAGGATAAGTTCACCTGAGTCACCAGCCTCAGAAATCGCAAGTTAACATCACCTCAGATTAGAGCCCAGATGAATGCCACACAGAGTTCTAGTAGCAGACACATCTCTACATCAACTGTTCAGAGGAGACTGCACCAATCAGGCCTTTATGGTCAAATAGCTGCTAAAAAAACACTTCTAAGAAAAAGCAACAAGCAGAAGAGATTTGTTTGGGCCAATAAACACAAGGAATGGACATTAGACAGTTGGACCATCATTTATTTTTCAACAGGACAATGACCCCAAACACACCTCCAGGCTGTGTAAGGGCTATTTGACCAAGAAAGAGAGTGATGGAGTGCTGCGCCAGATGACCTGGCCTCCACAGTTACCTGACCTAAACCCAATCGAGGTGGTTTTGGATGAGATGGACCGCAGAGTGAAGGCAACAGAGCCAACAAGTGCTCAGCAACTCTGGGAACTCCTTCAAGACTGTTGGAAAACCATTTCAGGTGACGACCTCATGAAGCTCATCGAGAGAATGCCAAGAGTGTGCAAAGCAGTAATCAAAGCAAAGGGTGGCTATTTTGAAGAATCTAAAATATAAAACATGTTTTGAGTTATTTCACACTTTTTTGTTAACCACATAATTTCATATGTGTTCATTCATAGTGTTGATGCCTTCAGTGAGAATCTACAATGTAAATAGTCATGAAAATAAAGAAAAACCATTAAATGAGAAGGTGTGTCCAAACTTTTGACTGCTAGTGTACATAAAACCCTGCTATGTGCCGACAAAATGATCTGCAGAGAAAATGTTTATAGGCTCATATTTGTTCAAAAGCAACAGTCTACACACCAGATTTTTAGAGGCCCCCCCATTTTGAATTTTTTAAAAATCAGACCAGCTAAATCTCAGGCGCTACGGTGAGATCAAAACGGATGCACTCTGGAGCACATTAGGTTCACATTTCTAGTCGTGCGGTCACGTGGAAACACGCAACTTCTTAGTCAGTCAACTCACAGTATCCAGTGTTTAAGTGTGATAGCTTAAATACGCCTCTGCAGACTTGGTTTGTCAACACTGTTGTAGTTCTTTTCACCACCTCTGACTCTGGATTGCATCGAGGAGGCTGACGTGAACAGTTTTTCCCACGCAGCTGCTATGTGATGACACCACATGAACTTGGTATACGTCCTCACCTCGTCCATCAAATTGCAAATTGAGAGAGGATTCTTGTTATTTCCTGCAGGCTCTGTCTAAAAGATGGGGGAGCAGGAACATACTGTCGCCCAAGAGAAGACCTCCAGGTCAGGTCTGATGGCCTGAAACTACTTTACAGATTGAATCTTTACTGCTGCTTTCAACATTTCCATTAAACCCTAATAAAAGAAATACAACTGAAGGCATAGAGGCTTTAAAGACTACATTTGAAATGTAATGTCAGTTTACTGCTTTGTACTAAGAAAATGGGATTCAATCTTTTTTACTGTTATTAGGAAATACTTTATGTTTCGTATGTGTTTCATGTCTATGGTAACTTATGGTTTTATAGAGCCGTGGTGGTCTATGTCACACAGGCTTTTATTCTGATGGTCTTCGCCCTAGTCCGTACATTGCCGTTTCCATTGCGAGGTAGATGGATTTGCGAGATCACGCGATCTTGAGAATCCAACTTGCCAAGATTTTGTGCTTGTGTTTGACGACCAGCGAGAGAAACAACTGTTGACATTTGAAAACAACAATGGCGGCTCCTACAGACGTTAGCACAGACGCGCCGCTGTAGCATTTTAGCAGAGATATCAGAAGTGGAGAGGACATTTTGTTGAAAAAAGAGCAAAGGATGGCACTGAAGGCTTTTCTAGATGTAGAAGACGTTTTCACTCTTCTCTCTACTGGCTTCAGCAAGACTTTGATTTAGCAACCGGCTCCGCTGGAAGCAGAGCTGTCGGATTGTTGATCTGATTGGTTGAAGTTAGCCTGTGATAGACTCTGAGGGACAGATGGTTCGTCCAATTACCTGTCAAGTAGTTATTCTGTTTTTTTTAAACTGCCTGCCCTTTGCCAAATTGTTTCTACGGACATCCTCCCAGATGGTTCTGTGTTACGAACCATCTGGCACGTCAAATTATTGTTTGATGGACTTGTCTAAAAGGTCCTCGTGGGTCTGTAACTTGCTGAGTTTGCATTCTCACACTCAGAAACAGCTTGGACTCAAACATCGCCTCGTAGATCGACAACTTGGATGGTGAGAGGGGGAATCTGTGCCGTCATTATCAGTTTTATGTGGACAGCGACAGTTCAATTCTTGATTGCTATGATTATTCATGATTGGGAGTTTGTCAAACACAGCTCTTCTCGCGTTACAAAAATGTGGAATAACTGATGAGAAGTTGTGCCAAAAACTCATCTTGTAAGTTAAATCAGGGCTCTTTGTGATACATCTTCTAGACCCTGACAACAAGTTGAGGGTAATCACTTTGTTTTTTAAGAAGGGGAGTTTTTCTTGTAAGCAGCCTTTGTTGTGCTGAGTAGGGATGATGGTGTATGGCAGGCTTCCAGGCCCGGCTATAATGCTGAGCGAACAGCCTCGGGGCTGTGGGGCAATCATTCCCCAAGCACATGAGGAGCATACCGAATGAGATGATGACACGGCCCTTTAAGTTGCACAAGAAGTCGTTCATGAACGCTGCTGAGCGGAGTCGTCCCTTCACCCTACAGAAAAATATTAATGTTAAGCCGTCTTTTACTTTTCTTTTTTTGTGTTGAGAGGGCGGAGTAACTTCATGCAGTAAAAAAAAAGACTTCTGGTAATAAATGCGTGATGATTCTGTCTTATGAACGGAAGTAATGCAGAAATCTCTATGTACAGAAACAGTATTATGTCATGCTGAAGCATGGCAACCGACCTCAAAGATAAACAGTGTCGGTCTCACATGTCAATATTTAACCAGATGTTGTTTGATAAGAGCACGTACTTTATAACGCCTGCTTCACAATAAGAAGCATAGAACACAGAAGTCAGCGCGAGCTAATTTAAATACGCTGCAATGGGGAATTTGAACCTGACACCTTTACGCTCACAAGCCTGCTGCACACAAAGTGCTGACCAAGGACAATCTTTATGATCACACTCAGAATATACGATCCAGACTGGTCGAAAACTGATGTCAGAAGTTGTCGACATTCACCGCGGCCCTCCATCCCCCTGGGTTCATCCCTCACAGTCCCCACATCGGTGCCACCTGCTGTGCTCAGTAGATGCACTCTGACAGAGAGGTGGGGACACCGGGACTCTCAAGGTGAACTGAGGCTTCATGTGACGCCTGTCAGAAGAAGTTACACAAGGCTAAACTGAAAAAAACTCAATTTAGTTGTCATCTTGCAGGGGGCTGTTGGAATGAATAAGGCTGTTTATACATATATATATGTGGAAACATGTTGTTCAAAGTTGTCTGTGGCTCCAGAAGGAGCTGCGTGAAGTGAAGCCACCGGTCTCAAGACGAATAGTTTGAAAATGAAAATCATCATCATCATCTCCTCTCTGGCCAGCAACTCAAGGCTACGTTAGCAGCTACGAGCATAACACACATTCTTCAGAGGAGATTGAGTTAATATATATATATATATATATATATATATATATATATATATATATATATATATATATATATATATATATATACACATATATATATATATTATCATTTTAGTCAGATAGAGTTATTCTTCGTCATTTTATAATATGTCTGGTGAAAAATGTTGGTATTCCCACCTGCCTTGTCCTTTTTATGCCTTTGCATTTCCTGCGTTACATTAGCCGCTTGCTATCTTGCTAAATTGTTAGATTCAGTGGCCTACAAAACTGTAATTACTATATAGTCCACTATATAGTGAGAAGTTAATGATTTTGGACACAAATTGAGTTGCATTGTGGGTAATGTAGGCACCATGTTTTGACCAGGAAAACAAGTGCATAGAACAAAAAAGCCCCAGGAATAAGTCTTGAAACACGAAAATATGCTAGCATTTGTGGTTACCTCCTCTTGTAACCATCAATACATGTTTCCAGTGAGGTGCCTAAAATAAGTTCTGTGGCTGAAGGTGATAAAATCCGTCAGTAAATACCCACATGTGAATTCTAAGTGCTTTATGGTAGGCAGCTAGCCATTTAACCTCTCATCCAAGAGGCTTCTTCAGTTCTGACTAACTGGAGGGGAGTTGCAGGCTTTTAATCCCTGTGTGGGAGTGTCCTTACAGAGTCATTAGGGCCACTTGTGGGTCACAAAACTGAAACACGTCCAGATGCCTACGATACAGCACTTGGAAATACCATGAACCTTCATCGACACATGTGAGTATCAATCCCTTTTAACTGTGTCTTTAAACAGAGCTGTTGCTAACAGGTGGCTAAATGAGGTTAGCAGGGACATTAAAGCATCATCACGTTGACGTAGTGTATTGCAGTTAACAGCTCATTGGTGGCACAATGAAGTCACGCAAGGGAACCACAGCGATGCCAGCTTCCAGGTTAACCTACAAAACCACGTTATCCCTGCTGCTCTCTGTAGCTCTGCTTCTTCTTCTTCCATTTTTATCCTTTAGAAACTCTCCATCCTGAGTCCGATCTTGCTCTTACTACATTCTTGTCCGTGAAGAACAGATACAGGATGATGGTTTACTGCTACAGCATCAGTCCATTTGATTTATAGGTTAATGCATTCATAGAGAACTGAGATGACGAATAGTGGACACAGAACTCAGCACAAGGAGCGTAAAGTCGATACGCTGTCTGCTTCAGCATCTAAAATACACTCATTCACTTTCTGGTGATGAGTTCAATTATAAGAGCTGTATCATTCTCACATCTCTGTCTTATGTAATTATGAATGCAAGATCCATCAGCTGGCTAATTTAGCTTAGCATGAAGACTGTAAATAAGTGCGAGCCTGTCCGAGTATGAAGGGAACAAACTGAAGCTTCCAGCACCTCTGAAGATCACTAATCATGACATGAAGAGTCATAACGTGGTAATTGCTGGGGCTAGCTGTCTCCCCCTGTTTACAGTCTTTATGCTAAGCTAAGCTAGCTGGCTGTGGCCTGTAGCTGCACAGTCCACCGTATTCATGAGATTGGCATCGATCTTATATCCAACTCTCGGTGGGAATAAGGACTATCCCTTCTAATCAGCATTTGGAGGTTGCAAATGTCAAGATGGCCGCACATGATGTTGGAGGCGACGGCTAAAACCCTGACTCTGTCCTCTTTGCTTGAAATGACCAAACCAACGATGTGTCAGTCCGTGTCTTAAAACTGTCCCAGCCTCTCTGTCACTTTCACATTTGTTCCTATTGAAGAGTCTTAAAAAAACATGATAATATCAATGATTAATCTTTTATCAAACAATACTGTAGAAGGTCTAAATAGTGAATTAAAAGGGGGCTAATTTGAGGATTAATGTATATTTGGTGAATGAGTGAGTATTTACAGCAGCAGGATGGTGTATGTGAGATTCAACCAAAATAATCACCAGTGGTCAACGTACTGACGTTCAATGGCAGCCATTTTAAACAGCGTGGTTCATTTAAAGGTGCAAAACTACAGCTGATAATAACTACGTGTTTTATTTCTCTTAGCGTGTGACAAGTCTTGTAGTTGCATGAAATGGCAGGATGCAGGTGAAGTTTCCAACAGTTTTGTTTGGTGCCTGTTATTTGTTTTTTCAGAATAAAGTACACAGTCTGGCAGGTTGGTCAAACAGAGACACGTGTAAATATTTGCTCTCAGACACAGGTAGAGAATAAAAGTGCTGTACCTTTATCCTATCCATGCAGGCCTCCATCTTCAGCTGCTCCACAGCTTTCCTGGCTTGGGAGATGCTGGCCGTGCTGTTGTTGGCAATACCGTCCTTCATGGTGCTCCTGTGACGCAGGCACAAAGGGGGGGGGGGACGACATAGAGTCAATGAGCATCACATTAAATCCACAAAGCAGCGTCCTCCTCCCCCCGGCACTGTCTCTAACGTCCCCCCTCCCTCCCCGGAGCAGCCATTCTCTACCACAACCTTTTTATTTAAAGGACCCATTTTGTCTGGGGGAATGTGTTGTACAGCAGCCATGCTCCATTTTATCTGAAGAAAGAGCCCAAAAGGCAGCAGCTGGACAGCAGGTTGTCCTTTTTCAGCCAGTGCTCAAGCATGATTATTTATTTAGTTTTTTTGTCTTTTTACCTTTCCGGGGTTTTTTTGTTCGCAGAGGGCCGAGGGAAAAGTCACAAAAGGCGGGGAGCTTTAAAACACCAGCACATCTCTTTGGAGCTGCATGGCTCGAGGGCACTTCGGCAGGCATTTGTGGCGGTGGTGGTGGTGGAGGTGGGGGTTTAAGTCGGGTCATTATCAGTTCATGAACCCCTCAGAAGGGAATCAAATATGCAACTTTCCTTCGCCTACACATCTGTCCCCTTCTTCTTCTTCTTCTTCTCAACATTCTCCACAGCATCCATGAATCTGCAGCTTTGCAACCAGCCTCTTGACTACACCTTGCCCTCCCTCCAGCCCCCCCTTGACCCCCTCTGCTCCTCAAACGTCCCAGTTTGGCAGATCTGAGACACCTGATCACAGATGTGTCATTATAAATGAGGGCTATATGAAAAAATACACATATGAAGGTGGGGTGCTGTTCAATCAATTCACAATCACTGGATTCCCCCCCCCCCTCTCTCCTCTTTCCTCCTTTGCATCGATTTGTTTATTTATTTCATTCATCATCGCACCAAGCCATGAATTGAGCCCCACAGCTGGCCGTGTTTAAAAGCAGATGTTTTTGATGCAGACGCTGGCTTCACAGGTCCAATCCCACCCTTCGTGGCTCTAAAGCCAATTTATAGCTTTTAATCACACACTCGTAGTGAAGCTATCAGGCCTTTTTTCCCCTCCTCTCCCCCCCCCACATGTAGGTTTCCCTTCGATTCGTGCATCCTGAAGCCCACACGGCTGTGTGTCTCCCCCACTGTGTCCACAGCGCCTCATCACAAATGTACCGATGCTAATTGTTGATGCAGATCTGTCAAATACGGGCGACTCTTTATTTCTAAAAGGGGATCGAAATGTGTGGACACACGCACACACACACACGGTTCGAGCTGCGGCCCTGGTTCAGAGCAGGAAACAGCAAAACCGCACATCATTGGAAAAAAAACAAAAAAAAACAAAAAAAAACAAATGATCCTGCATGAAGGAATTAGAATAAAAATATCTCCTGATGCCTCGCTGCATGGCTCGGCTAGGAGCAGATTAATGTAGGCTACAGCCGCCGACCTACCTGAAAATGTGCCAGTGGTTTTTCCAATTTGGAGAATTCCGGGTTGACTCCACCCAACACACACATACGCACAGACACGCACACACACACACCACGCGCGCGCACACACACACAAGAAAACGAGGATCTGTCAAATATCAAATGATAAGAGGAAATCCCGGGCTCGCTTCGCTCTGGACTGAACCCGAAAGGAGGTTAAAATCCTGGCGTTTTGATTTCGCCTCGGCGGCTCGCTCAGTGTGAGTCGTGCGTATTCCGTGTAGGAAGATGAGGATCCAAGCGGTGAGGTCTTGGTGAGCACCACGGCTGGACTTGGAGAGATGTTACGCATGCAGCAGGGGGGGAAACCTCTGTATGACGATCAGATGCAGGCTGTGGGGCAGGGAGCACTCGATCAGCGGACGAGGGAGCTGCAGCAGCAACAATCCCGCGATGCGTTCCTGCTGTACGGACCGGCCCTAAACGCACCGAGGCAGCAGCCCTATTAGTCAAATTAGCATCTGCTGATTCTCTAATTTGCTGTATTGCTGCGGGAGGCACCTGAGATCTGCAGGCTTCCCCATTTCATTTTTACATCAGCTTTGACATCACCGGGTCCCCCCCCCCCCCCATCCCATAGTAACTGATGGGCCTCATCCCTAACAGCAAAATTTGGGGGTTAATTTGCATCCAGAGGACAAATTTGAATAGCACTTTTTTATAAAATAATCATATTTTATCTCATGTTCGTTTCTCTGATCTACGTTAATTTATGCAGCATCACCTTGGTTTTTCTTCTTGCCCCTGAACGCACCTTTTCTCCCACAGAGTAAGAAAAAAATACACAAAAGACAAGAAAGTTGTAATATTTCTTCAAATATTTATATATATTTATATATTTATAATATACCCATCACTTGGTTTGTCCATACATACACACACTCACATATATACAAACAAAAAGAAAACATTAAAGATGACCTGTGAGAACCGCATCAGCCCGCAGAGAGGTCAGTGAAACGACACAATTTCAGTAACCCAAGACGATGATCTTAAATTATGCATAGCTTAAGTTATCAACAGAAAAATAATATTTCCTTATGTGTAAGAAAAGCACAAAAAACATCACTCATTAGCATGTCTTCTCGAACAAAAAAAACAAGGAAAAAACAAAACATTCACACAATCTCATGTGGATGTCCCAGAGGGAAGAGAAAGGTTGTGGTTCTCATACACTTTTATAAGTTTCAAAGAGGAAACACATGCAGGCAGTAAACAGTAACATCATGTCTTATACAGGCTTGATGCAGGGCACGCTGAGAGTCCAGGGGGGCTGAGAGGGAACAAACCATAATCAAGATAACACAAGAGGAATGACGTCACGATGTAAGAAGAAATATTCCCTTTCTCGTAAACAAGTGGCGAAATGTAAGACATCAGCTTTTCATCACAGAAGGCAGAACAACGTTTTTTTTCACAGCCGTGTTAAAACAGCCTCTCCTGGTTTCTTCCCCACATGAAGACAAATGTCTGATATTGCTTCCTGGATTCGATTTTATTACTGGAATTAAAGGAAAGCTCAGTTCATGGTAAGACCACCTCGTTGGCTCTCTGATAAAGAGAAAAAAGTGTTATGACCACCGTTTCACACAAAAATAACTGAAGAACAAAGAGCTGTAAGTTAAGTGGGAATGTAGAGAATAGCTGCATGGATCCATGAGCAGGTAAAGGAAAGAAACAGCTCGACTGTTTCGCAGACTGATCGGTGTAGTGTTTAAGAAATCTACTCGGTCTGCTGGACACGATGCTCTTCACCACACCGTCCCACCTACGACGCCGTTTTGTGATGCTGCACACAGGTACCGAGCATGACTTGTAGATCGGTAGTTCATCAAACTACATCATGTCCTGAAAAGCTTTTAGTGCATTTGAGTGGCAGAGAGTAAAAAACAAGAGGAAAAAGATGGAATGATAAGCCTCGACAGTGTTCCTAATAAATAAATGAATATCAACATTTCTCAATACATAAGGCTCAACCCAAGGCAGGCCTTCAGAAACCATCATGACAGTAAATGTTACATCCACATCCACACAGTCAAGGTCAGCGTCATTCTAGCATGCAGAAGTAAGACAGAACAGGCAACACAAGGAACAATTCATCATCTCAACGTCCCCCCGTCCCTCCACCGAGCTCAGATACAAAGTGATTCAGGGCCCCGACACTCGTGTTCAGACTTGAGCGGAGCAGACAGCCCAGCAGAGCGGCGTCTCACTCCCACAGAGCGGGACATCTCCTGGTGACAGGCGTGAGGAGGGGCTCACTCCCTACCAGCTAGCTGCAGCGTCAGCAGGGGCACGCTCGCCGAGCTCTGGCAGCAATCTGTCAGACATCGTGCTGCAGGGGATCCCGAGCGCCGTGCCAAGGTGAGAGACGGGGGTCTTCACACTTCGGGTCTGGCTCGGTTTGGCCAGACGATAGCAGCTTACCAGGAAAACGGCGAAATCAACATCAGGCAGGGGAATCTTAGCAGAACGAAAAACTCCAGACGGCAAGAAACCAAAAAAAAATAACAGACTTACCAAACGCACTCTCAGAAACGCATTTTTGTATAAAGTGTCTGTTGCAGCATCGGCCAAATATTCATCCATTCCCCCCAACATTCCACTTCATATGTTTATAAATATATATTTATGTACATATAATACTATATTCATAACTTCTTGATGCTGGGAGTGGCTGTGGTAGCACTCGCTCAGCTGGGGATGGCTTTAGTTAAAAGTCAGGGAGGGCTCAGGGAGTTTGAGGCCATGCTGACACCTCCTCCTCCCCGTCAGCGTAGGGAGGAAGAGGAGGAGGAGGAGAAGGAGGAGGAGAAGGAAGAGGAGAGGGGGGTCGGGGCTCCTCTTGCTGAGAACTGGACAGTCGTAAACATTGGACGCGCCATCAGCCTGCGGCGTAGCTGCTCAGGAAGGAGTAAAACATGGGCAGCTTCATGCGCTGCTGGTCCCGCCGGCACCACGCCATCACTGTGCCCTCGCTGTTGGCTGTGTAGAGGTGGTGGCCGTCGCATGAGTAGGTCAGGCTGAGACACAGCAGAGAAGACGTTAACATCAGTATTCTACATCACATAAAGGCAAAGAATAGCATGGTGCAGGTGATGATAAGATACCTGATGATGGGTTTGCTTGACTTGGAAAAGGTGATCTCTCTCACCGGCTTTAAATCCCAAGTGCTCCACAATCTAAACACAACAAAACTAATAAGTGTGAAATATTTTTGAGAGGAAAAGAATCACACACACAAAAACAGAGTTTCTGCTCACCTGACAACGCCGTTCTCCAGCCCGCCGGCGATCACGTTGACAGACACACCCTCCGGCTGGTTGGAGAAGGCCACCGAGCAGATGATCTCTCTGCAGTGGACGTGGCCGATTAGATCACCGTTCACCGTCCACAGGCGCAGGTCGCTGCCTCCGCCCACTGAGATGAAAAAAATCACATGTCATAACTCATTCAGGAGAAGTGATGTAGTCTGAGATGACACGGAACAAAAAGGGTCTTCACCTGAGTCACAGACTGTCGCGATGTCGCCTGTGGTCTCGCTGGCAGACACCGCCGTCACCGGGCTTTTGTGGCCTGTGAGGCTTTGGACGTAACAGAGCCTGAAGGGACGCAGAGCAGTTTAGATTAGAAACGATAGGATTAAAGCATGTTCTTGTTTGTTTTTTTTCATCTCACACACACTGACCTGTTGAGGTCCCAGAGGATGCAGGTGCCATCTTTGCTGACACTGATGAGGATGCTGTAAGGTTTGCACACAAACAGGCTGGTGACCTCCCCTGTGTGTCCGTACAGGTGAACCTGAGATTCCACCTCCATCTCTGACGGCTATTGGAGGACATAGCAGAGGACACACAGGTCTGAATAGCTGCATGTGACTTTTGTTCACTATTGCCATTTCCTAAAAAAAACTCCATTAATCAAACTCCAACATGGTTTTCAGAACAGCACAAATCGATTGCTACTTTAACACCCTTCAGAGACGGAGAAAACAGGAAATCTAGATGCCGATTGGTCGGGATGAAAGTCTGAAAGCCTCTCTGATGACTGAACTCCCGGACCCCTAATCCCACTTGTAGGCTCGGTGGAAATGTGTTTCAAGGGCAACTGTGATGTGACTAATGAAGCTGAGCGTTCGAGCGCGGCCCAAAGAGGAGTGGGGGAGGGAGGGACGGTGGAGGAGGGGGTAATGGGAGGTGGGTGGGTGGATTGGGTGTTGGATATGGAGGCGGAAGGTTAGAGGGGGGCGTCGCCATGGAAACCCACCGTGGTGCTGGTGAAGCGGTTGCTGTAGGCGGTGATGACTCCACACTTGCTGCCGGTGAATAGCTGGCAGCCATCGGGCACCCAGGCGCAGCTGGTCACCTGGAAGAGAGCGGGACAGACGGTTGGACGGAGAAAAATGAGAGTCCTGGCAGCTCATTGGATGATCAATTCCTTTTAGTAACAGGTGGTTTAAAGTTTAAAATGAAAATTCAGTCAGAAAAATGTCAGTCCATAAGATTCGTCCAGCATAATCCAAGTCTCCAGAATCCCGGGATCCTGTATTACAGGTGCAATCTGCAATCACTGGCCACCTGTTGAATTCAAACTAATAAAATAAGGAGCAGCATTATCACCAGAATAACTAACTCCCCTGCAACACAACAAATAGACATCATAATGTCGAAACCGTTGTATCTTCACATTCTGTTGATGATTTAAGTTGATTTTTTACATATTGCCCCTTTAATCTGAAGATGTTATTTACAGCCCTGACATGCAGATGAGCTCCTGGACCCACTACATATCGGGGTCACGTTGCATTTGGGACATTTGGTTGAACTTTTCCTTTAACTTATTTTTACCTGGTGCAGCTGCGAACACTGAATAAAGTTGATAGGCGGTTCACTTTGCTTGCTCTTCAGCCTCAATATGTTGTCCGCATAGCCCCAGCTCAAGATGGCCGACCACTGGATGTCCGTGCTGTGCATGCTGCGGACACCTACGGAGCAGAGAGCATAAAGTTAATGAAGTCAGCAGGACATTGTAGAAAACATACTGTACACCCAGGCTGACTTGAGAGTGATTTCCTACCCTGCTCTTTGCTGTAAATCATCATGAGGCAGAACATGCGGGACAGCCCGCAGATGGCCCGCGTCGGCAGAGCCAGCAGGGATCCGAACCTCTCCCCGTGTGGCTGGCTGAAACACACCACCGGGTCCGGAGCGGAAGGCGAGCCCACGTACTCGCCCCACTTCAGACCTTTGATCCACGGGAGTGGGCTCTGTGGGGGAGGAAGAGGACATTGCCAGGTGAGCAGCAGATCATTTCATGGACGATGTGCTAAGTCATGTTTTCCTCAGCGCACAGCAGGCTGCTACAGTCGATACCACAGCAGAGAACATTACCGGGCAGACTATTTCCTTGGCCTGTTCTCGGGTTTCTCTGAAGGCCAGCTGAACCAGGAGACCCATGGCTGCTGGCAGCTCCCCCTCCATCATGAGTTTGGGGCCGGCCCTGCTGATATGAGAGCCGTTGAAGAGCTGCCTTGGTGTCTGTCCATACGTCTTGATCATTGTCTCCAGGGCCCGTCGCTGCACCGGGTCTTCTACAGCCGAGACGTCCATGCCAAAATATGTCTGTTAAAAATGAGAGAAAAAGTTAAGAAATAACAAATACTTTCTCGATGATTTCTAGCAAACGTGAAGAAATAGGTAGCTGCTTACGGCGGGATGGAAGACGTTGATGGCCTGGACGGCAGCTTTGCCTTTCTGCTTGAGCCCAAAGACTAGGTCGATCCACTGGCACAGCGTCTGGGAGACCTGGTCCGACTCCAGCGCCTGTCGATGGATCAGGATGAACAGGCGTGGGTCATTGCGGGCCCAGGGTGGCAAATTAACGTGGTTCACCCTCTCTCCATTTTGACGAACGCCAAAATCAAAACCTGTGAAAAAAAATAAAGATTTTAATTTATGGAAGCTATTAAAAATGTGTGCTGGTATAAGCGTAAAGATTATTAATAATTACCTTCTCTATTGACCAGGAACTCTGGGAGGTAGAAGAACTCTGGGATGAGCTCTTTGACATCAGTCATAGACTCATAGGAGGACAGACGCCATGTGGTGTTCATGGAGTGAAACGTCCGGTCCGGGATATCAAAGCTCTGGTCTGATGAAGGCCAAAGACAATCTAATTACAGATTCAGCTCACTGATTGAAAAGATCCCCTTTCATGACCTTAGACACCATGCTCGCTGAATACATTCACGGTCACATAAAAGATGCCTCGGAGGATCAGAGGAGAGAGACAGACTGAATAAAAAAAGAATTAAATAAGAAAGGAAGAAACGGAAAAGAGGAGGGGATGGGCGAGGAGTTGATCAGAGAAAAGTGGAGAGATGAAGTAACCTTTCATGGCTAATACATGTGATGCAACACGGCAACATGCTGCTAGTTAGATCTGACATCAGGATGTTCGTGCATTTTAGTAATAAAAGCCTCCGCATCAACTAAGATGGAGCAGCCAATGAAATGCGGACAGGTGGCACTCTGTGCTGCTAAAAGCTTTTTGGAGATGTATGATAATTAGCTGCTGTTAAAGAGGCCTGGACTGTCAGTCAGGCAACATTTACTGTACCGAAGTATTGGTGGTATAAAACACAATGCCTTTTCTGATTCTCTTGGTTTATGGTTGAGACACTTTCAAGATTTGGGCCATTTTTATGTAAATAGGGAGAAAACTTATGCAAATTAGTGCATATTTAATACGTTTCCTCAATTTGCATACTAAAACATAAATTATCAGAACTTGTGATTGAAAAAAGTAAAGAAAAAATTAAGGTGTTTTTTTCAATAGCACTTTTTTTTTGCCAGAGATCTGTATGAGAGTACTACAGAAGTACACTAGTTTTTCATTGAGCTTTCCTGATTTTCTCCCATATTTCTCCCAATTCACAACACATTTTCACACCTTTTTCCCCTTTCAGTTATCAAAACCTGTTTCTGGCACTCTACAGCATGTAGTCTGCTCTACTGTTGCACCTTGTGAGTGAGAGATGGACAGAGAAGTGGAGAAGAGAGATAAATACTCAGGCGAATTTCCAATGTACTGGAAATAAGAACGTTTTAAAGAAAAGTATTCTGTAACATCTGAGGCGTTGATTTTTCTGATGAGAATTACAAATAAAAGTATTTACATAAAGAGCTGCTGCAGTGTTCTTATTTTGTTATTTTAATCATTTGAAAGTCACAGGAATGCAGGAAAACTGAGCTATTTTGCGGTCTCAAGGTTGGCGAGTATGCTGAAGTGGTTCAGTAATGTTTACACACAACAAACTCTTTATTCCTACCTATATTCTGAAGTGTTTTGCTTATATATCATTCATAACCATTTTATCCTTAAAAAAATTGATTCTTACCATGTTTTACTTATGGAGTGATAAAAAACAAATCCTAAATTCCCTCTATAAAATCCTTTTACTCTAATATATCAACAAAATGACAGACAATCATTTTGAACTTGGCTTAAGCCAATGTTCTGATTTTAATTCTGGAAATCTATGCAAATTAGCCCTTAGTAAATTTGATAATTCATCATTTGCATATTTAAACATCAATTTCAGAAAAAGTAACTGTCTTAATGCGACTAACTTAAAATCAGTGTGACTCACCCTGGTACGCCAGGAACATCTTGGTGAAAGGGGGCATTCGGACCAGGAAGTGCAGCACGGTGCCGCTGTTGGAGTAGTGTGAGCCGTAGTGGTAAGGCTGGACAGGAGGCATGGGGTCGTCTTCACGGATGCCCTTCTTGTACTCCTCCTCGAGGTACTGCACAACACACAAACACACACACATGTTGATGTGTTTCTTATGGAAACACCCAGTACACTCACGAAACACAGTTACAACAGGCCTTACCCTGTAATTATCCACGTAGCGATCCTCTTTCTCTTTTGACTGCACTGCGATGGGTTTGCTTAAATTCCTGCATGACAACAGAATGTAAGCAGAGCATTAATGAACCGTGCTCTACAGTGACGCATGGAAGCAGTTTTCCTATTTTAAATGATTCCTGGGTCGTGAGTCTTCCCCTCAGCGAGGCCTTTTTGTCATAAATAAATATTACAATATGTCAATTAACTGCATCTGTATTGATTTTAAACTATATGTGCAGCGGCTCTGGCATAAATCAGATGTTATTTTAAAAATCAAGGATCTTCACAACATTTTATTTTCCAATAACATTTCCTTTCAAATTTATTCAGTGATAGAACTAAACCTCAAATGCCAGTTGTGCCACCCAGCAGTCACCTGTAGATGTTGGGATCCTGCAGGTCGAGCGTCTCACTGGTGTAATCCCGCAGGATGAAGGGGAACACTGGGTACTGCATGAGGTCGTTGAAGGAGCGGCCCGCGTGCTTGTTGAGATGTGTGAGGTACTCGAAGTTAGAGATCTGTCCCGAGCCCCACAGCTGAGTGAGCGCCGTGATGTTGCCATGTTCCAGCAGGTTG
Organism: Diplodus puntazzo; assembly: GCA_963678695.2. Lineage (NCBI taxonomy): Eukaryota > Metazoa > Chordata > Actinopteri > Spariformes > Sparidae > Diplodus > Diplodus puntazzo. The sequence continues at coordinate 13,268,395 of OZ023168.1, forward strand.
GGCAGGTCAGAGGTCAGGATGTTGTGGTAGACGTCGTCACGGAACTAAAGCAAGAACACAGAAACAGTGACTCAAGTGGAACATGGAAACAATACTAAATGAGAATTGTTATTATTATTCTTGTTCTATTCTAAAGGTTTATTGATAAAATATAAAAAAATAGGGTTGCACTAATTCCTTCCTACTCTTCTTTGAACATGAATTATCTATTTAAGTTGTTTATTGTGAGTTTTTCTCAATAATTGGTTGTTTTTCTCACTCATACATTTTATTTATCTATTTTCTACATTTTTGAAATAAAAAATCTCATCTAAATGTAATCTGAATGGCACAGTTTGATGAATTAACTCTTCTGCTGTCTGAACAACTGAAAGAAATGAGCTTGGTGCCTTCAGGGAGCTGCTGATCCACATAAAACAACTCAATTAGTTCTGAGGTTTAGTTTCATTCATCTAAAAGCTAATGCTTGTCCGCCAAATCAATTCTAAGCTCCGGGGAGAATACTTGCCATTCAGAGAGATGATGAAGATAAAATTGAACATACTGAATGCTACTATTTAATATTCAACCATTAATAACCTCAGAAACAACTGAGGCTATGGTGGCATTAGGGTTAGCTGAACAAACTCCCCAAGTGTCCCTGTCCAACCAGGACCTTTGTCTATGTTCCTCATCACTCTCCTCCCTCATGTCTTAATTGCTTGACTATCAACAAATGTAAAAAAAAAGTATCAAAACAAACTGTAACAGAGTTTTACAGCCCTGCTAGCAGCTCTGTGAAATGCTAATATCTGCATGCTAACATGCTGATGTTAAGGAGATATAATGTTCAGCACCTTGGCTTAGCACGTTTGCATGCTAATATGCTAAACAAAGATCTATGCTGTTAGCACAAAGTAGAAAGTAAAGCTGAGGCTGGTGCAAATTTCCTTTTTATTCAGGAAAGCTTTGTGTCCACAGACAAAATGAGGACAACAGATCATCTGTTTGGCTTCCTTTGATTTTTCTGTATTAGAGGTACCTGCTGTAACCCTACAGTTACTAATCTTATTCTTTAATTCCTCCAGTACTACACTGAAAGTAAAAAGGTTTTTTTCCTGCGTGTGATGGTTCTGTTTCTGACTATCATGACTGATCATCTTGACTGATTCCTGGCATAAAATACTACAAAGCTCGGCTGGTATCAGTGATAGAATACAGACAAGGTTTTTCAAATACTAACTCTCACCACAAATGTTATTTATCTATTTTTTGTGTGTTCATGTATCTTTTTCTTTGAGCACCGGGGGGGTCTTTCATCTTGTCAGTTCTATCACAGTCCTTCATGTGCGACTACAGTTTTTTTTTTAATTCAAATCAAACATGGTCTGAACATTTATTTTGTGATCTGCCTGGTAGTCTAGTTTTGGATGATTAGCCAAAACAGTTTTTTCAATAATGAAATACAACAGCTAAAGTTAACACACTGGAACATTGCACTTCATGATTATATCTCAATATTTTGAAATCTCCTCTGAAGCACTTCATAAATGTCCAACAAAATCGAGTATCACAATATTCTTGGCCAAATACCTAGGTTCCAATGTTGTGACAATACTGTAGGGATGACTATTTGTACTTACACAAAATACTAAAAATAAGACTTATTCATATGATGATAACCATATAATTTTGATAAATTGCCCAGTTTTCAGTCACAACATGGCTCCCTTAATTTTATTCCATGTGACTTATGTCTTTCCCTCACCTTGGTGTTGTCAAAGGCTAACAGCAGGGTCCGGCCATTGGTGAGATATATCTCCACAGCGTTGTCTCTTAGCTGCCACCAGCGCTTGTGCACCTCCTTGATCTCCTCGTACGTCCAGGAGAAAGACGGTGCCTCGGTCTCCCCGTGAAGGCTCTGTCCAAACAGATCAACACATTCCCTGTTGAGTATCCAGGGCAACTCATGTAACACACACTGACATGCCTCTGGCGGAGAATAATCTTCAACAGTGCTCAGGCTTTACCTGGTTGTCATGAGCGTCAGCGGCGTTGTCCTCCACGAAGTACATCCCAGACTTTCCTGTGAGACAGCACAGGGCGAGTGAGATTTGGTGTACTAAGAGCAAGACAAACACAAGCTTCCCCTAGTGAATAACAAACACTTATTGTCTAGTGCCTCAGAGGGAGCACGTTACTCTATGTTCCTTGTGACCGGCTGACTGTATTATTCATGGAGCAGCTGTGAGAGATGGACAGTGTCGTACCCAGAAGTAGCTCCCCTGCTGTCTCTCTGGAGGGGGCGACGCTGATGCACCGCCTGGTGAACCTAAGGACGAGACGACATTTCTCATACAAGAAAATGAATAAAGCAAACACTCTCTCAAATGTAGCACAAGTTGATGAGACATTCATAGGCCTCCTTCAGATCTTCCTGGCTGCCTGAGAGGGATGTGATGTTTACTAAAGGCTTACAGATGGGTGGAGCGATGGAGACATAGGAAATTATACCTGATGGGCTCGCTGGTGGCTTTGTCTTTGACAGTGGAGGAGAAGGAGGAGTGGGTCTTATCCTCAAACAGGAAGGACAACGCTGCCTTTGCTGTATCTAAACAAGATGTGGAGGTCAGATTAAGGACACCAAAGGAGACGAACACACTTGTACTAGATAGGATTTGGGCATTTTGCTGCTATAACAAACTTTGTCACCTTCAGGCTTGCGTCTGTCCTTCAGCAGGTATTTGTTAGGAATGGTGAGGTAGCATCTCTGGAGTCGCCGCCTCTCCCGGTTTGGTCCTTCGGTGGGGTCCAGCTGCCAGGACGTTGGGTAGGATGTCTGGTCATACCAAACCGCACTGAAACAGACCATTACAGACCCGTCAAACGACTCACATCAAGACATAAATAACCTCACTAGAGGGCTGTAGCTAGCAAAAAGGACACTGAGGTCATGTGGTCAGTGTTGTTTGGCTCAGATTCGGGCTACAGCGATATACTAATTTCTAGGTGGTATGAACTGAATATTGTACTGTGAGCATTTACTTATCTATGGACTGAGTGCTAACATACTAATGTCATAAAAAATATGTGGATTTCAAGTTTATATCATGTTTCATGACTGTCCGGATGTAATATTTTGTGAAGTTATATTAAAGCATTCTTCAACCAAAAAACAAAACTCTATTTTATTTGCTTTAAGGGTCATTGTATAACTGATAAAAATAATTGTGCAATATCGCCGAACAGCGATATTTTCTGAGATGGTTATTGATCCGTGTTGCAACTCTATTTCAGATACAGTCAAAATGTTTAAGTTGGACCTTTGGGTAGGAATAGATTCAAATAACACGATTCAGTATTCCTTCACCATAATAACATTACATTGTGGGAAAGGATTTGATACAGAACTTAGGTTGTTCTGTAGGGTGATCTACTTTTGACCTCCTTTACATTCATTATGGACCTCAGGCTACATACATAAATCAATTGAACTGAAATCAAATGTGGCATCACAGAAGACATACACAGTAATGTATCCACCTACTGTATGCATTACAGGTAGTACACAAAGTCATAGTGATATTAAATGCAGAAATAAATGTTTTTCATTCAACTGATTAATACCATAAAACAGACTACAGGAGAACTCAAGATAAACACAGTGGTGTGCTGTGCCTGCGCCTGAACATTTCAAATGAAGTTTGATCAAAATGTATTTTAAAGGTTTTTCAACCTCCATTAAAACCTCCAATGACCTGATTATAACTAAACCCATCCTTCACCCTGCCCTCCAATCTGTCCTTTTGGCCTTCCCAGCAACCTGAGTTATTTCAAACTCTATAATTATCAGTGACTTGTAATAAAGGTGAATGGTGTCTATGTTTCTGCTCCCCCCATCACTTGTTTCTGCTATATGTAACTTGAGTGAGAGGGTAGGATCACAGTGTTAGATACATGTTTACTTCAAAATACAAGTTTACAACACATAACATTGTGATGACGATATGAGCACCTACATTAAATCTGACACATTCTTACATACCTGGGATTTGTATTTACGTATGGCCAATTTCTACATTATGTTGCTTTAAATAGTCTGTCAACCACCCGAGTCAAAACTGAAACAACCTCAACAACTATTATGTGGATTGACACGACCAGACATTCATACCTAACATCAGCATGTTGGTTTTGTCACCTACTATGTTAGCATGCCGATGTTAGCATTTAGCTCTGAGCTGTGCATTAGTACAGATTAACAGAGCTGCTAGCATGACTGTCGACTCTGAGCCTAAAATCCCACCTCATTGGATATAGATCAAAACGTTTATAGATCAAAAAAGCTTGCTTAATTTAACAGTTTTATTAATTGTACTTACTTCTGAGGTATCATGTTGCTCTGTCTGAAATTAATCTATATGCATTTTTCATTCAAACTGCAACCTGACTGCAGTTCTATTTCACAACAGATCGTCATTTTCTCGCTAGTTATTTTTAAGAAAATGACCAGAAAAATAACCACCATTGAAATAACAGAATTATTGCACTCTTTCCCAATATTGCATAAGCCCTTGTGGGATTTAAATTTCAATGCCCACCGGTCATGCGTGAGTTGTTGCACCAGTTCCTGCCAGTGGCGGCTGGCGCTGAGGTCAGTTTTGTAGAGTCCCCTGATGTGCTGGATGACTTTCTTTCTCTCCATGCCCTGACGCAGAGACACATTCTGAGTGATATCAGCTGCAATCTTGGAAATGTCCTTGGACTTTCCATCCAGCCTCTGGATGAGACTGCAGAGCAATGAAGAAGAATGAGGAAGAGTTAATAGATGATTGGAGCAAAGACACCATTCTGAAACCAATATTTCCTTGGACTGAACATCAATCTCACTTATGGAGAAAAGCCTCTACTCACTTCCTCTGAGTGTTAGCCATTTTCTTTTCCCATGCAACTTTGCTTGTTTTTGCTTCTGCTTCATACTTGAGTTTTTCCTGTATGAGTAAGAAGTGAACATGTTTTTGCTTCATTCTCTGGTTAACAACTAAACCTGACAGGCTGCATTTAACATTTACTGAGGACCAGAAAATACAAGTTGGTATTTCATACTGCTTTGCTTCCCTTTAACATCTCAGTGTCTTTACAGGACTTACCTCTTTTATGGCCTTGAGCAATTCTTGTTTGTGTGGAGCATTGGGTGGGATGCAGCGATGGCCACAAAGCTTGAGCGAGGTCATGAATACACCCACGGCGTTCTGCTCGTCTTTGGTCAGGCTGTCCTTGTGGTCGTGCAGCATCTCGTACAGGTATAGCGACAGCTTCGGTCCGTGCTGAGTGCAAGAGAGAAAAAGACGAGCACAGATTAAAATGTAATTTGTGTCTGAAGCAAATTGGATTCAGTGATGGACAGGAAACGAGCCTTATCCTGCCTGTGGATAGTTAGTGAATTCTGAGAGGAACATGCAGAGTGAGAGAAGAGTCCCATGGCAATGCAAGAGTGCTGGAGAAAAGCATAAAAACATGTATCAGAGTTATTTTAGATACATGACCTGACAGCTGCTGGAAAACTTGTCTGTAGGAGTGAAAATAACAAACAGAGCTCAAAAACAAACATGAAAAAGGAGTTTCTGCATTCAGTAGGTAAAGCCAAGCTGACGTTAATGATGACTTGCCCTCATTCTCACCTCTAGTGCCGGGCTGAGGCTTTCCTTCAGAATATCCAGATGTCTGGCATCAAACACAAACTCCAGCGCCTCCTTCCTGTCACACAGGGGAAGCGCAGGGCTGAGCGTGTGCACGAGCAGGCGGCCAATTTGCACCCGGAAAGTGTCCCGACATGACCATAAGATTCTTCGCCACTGCTGATGTGGGGCTCCTCCCCGACCTGTGCTACCCTGTAAGAACCAAACAGTCAACACACAGTTGCATCTTACAGCTTTAGAAAGCGTTGAACCAGTTGCTGAGACTTCATACCAGGCTGATTTTGATCCCGTCCATCATGAGTTTGAGGATGTCTTTCTGAAAGCTTTTCTTGCTGGCAGGTGGCAGGGTGAAAGGAGTGGGAGAGTGTGGGACAGAGGCAGAGCCACTCTCATCCGGTGGTTGATCACCTGGATCGGGTGTGAAAAGCTGTTGGTCGGGAGAGTCGGGAATATTCAGCAGATCAAATAGGTCCTGACTCACATCTGAAACAGGAGACAAACAGAACTGGGATTACTCAGCAAGTCAGGTTGACGTTCCTGTAAGATGAGGGAAAAAATAGAGAAGATCAGAGTGGATAAGTGGGAGAAGAACCATTTTGTACCGTGGTAAATGAGTCTGTTGACAGCAAGAACCATGAGCTTCTGCAGCCGTTGGACAAACTCAGTCTCACTGGCACGAATTGGGTTTTCCTGGCTCATCCTTCTTTGCATCATCTGGTTGAGCTCATCGCTGGCTACGGAGCGCATCCGCATCAGGAGAGAATCGGTCTGGGCCAGAGAGAACCGGCGTCGACCTACAAGCACAATGTTGGTACATGCTCAGTTGTGCGAACACAAACTGGGCGCACATAATTGCACGCCATTTTTCTAGAAGAAGCACAGAAGCTTTTTTTCTTCAAGTTCAGAGTGAGGTTATGCAAATCTCTCATAAATCATTGAACACAGAGAAGATTATAGAGATTTGCTGATCAAAATGCCATCTGTGTTAAGATGCTTAACTCTGATTGAGCTTAGCATTCAAACATGCACACACAAAGGCACCAGTAGCGCACGAGGGTACCGGGCAAATTAGCCCCCAAGGTGAGCGACAGTGGGAAATGGTGAGTTCACAGCAAACGTGGGAGACATGCCCCGTGACGGAGAGGACGTCCTCCGCTGTGGACCGCAGTCCGAGCTACCTGCGTCACAGTGGAGCATGTAGGATGGAGCTCCAGAGGGGGAGGGGAGGGGGAAATCCTGAGACAGGAAGCCGAAGGGAGGGGACAGGGGGATCTGGCCATAGGAGCAGTAGTGCTGCCTGGGGATGCGGGGGATAATGGAGTCTTTCATGGCAATGGAACCTTCAGATGAGGAGATGGTCAATGAACAGAAGAGACATTTGAGATGTGAGAAATACCTGAAAACAAATGGTGCTCAATTCTACCTCGACACTCTCAACTACTACTGTGTTACCAGTTTGAAAAACTCACCCGCGATGCTCTTCCGCTTCTGATAAATGGCATGATGGGGAGAGCTTGGAGCATTAACAGAACTGCTCAACTTCTGAGGTTCCTGATTGGCTGTTGTCTTTATGAACTCAATCGCTGATTGGAGGACGCGGAACTGCAAAGCCACTGCCATCTCTAGGGAAATACAAATACACATTTTAATGTCAGAAGTTGAAACTTGCTGACTACATGAGTGAGTGACGATGAACATCATGCAGAAACCACAAGTACAAACCGATCTGTAGCAGGTGCATTGTAGGTGTACCATACCTCTTGTGTACAAATGTTGTAATTCATGAAGGATCCAGGCATGTAATACTAGTCACAAACAGACATTCTGCCTCTCTCCATGGAGGTCTGAACACACTTAATATTATATTTTGATCTGACTTAATTTTGAGCATAAACATGTGGCAGAATCCACGAGAAAAAAAGTGGCTCTATCTGACAATTTGTAACAATTTACGTGTATTAATCACTTTTTTATTCGCCATATGTGAGCAGATTGTAAAACAACGTTTAAAATGAGACCTTCCTCGTCTCTCGGTTGCCTGTAAAAGCCTGTAGACGATTTGTTCTTGTTTAATGCTGCTGGACTGTGGATCTGTTTGCTAAGGACTCGGGTTGGATTTTCTGTAACAGTCCAAATGATGTGACTTTATGTACATTCTCGAGTGCTTTGTCTCAGTGCCTCTATAAACTCCACTAACAGAGTGCAACAGTAGCTAATGTTAGTTTAGAAATGGAGTCCGCTTACATAAACTAGCAACCAGAGGTTCCACAGAGCCCCTTTAAATAAAATAACATGAAAAGTTACTCGGCTTTGAACTATCAGGCCATTCCTCTTCTCTTAAGTCTCTGTGCGCTGTGATGACACAGTGCTGGCAGCTGTAGTAATACTAATACAACTACTAACACAAAAAAGTGTGTTTCATTTCCATCTCATCTTCCTTTTTTTTCTTGGGTAACACTTTCATTGAAGAAACTTGCTCAAAAACAGAGCCAAAAAGGCAGCTTTACATAGCAATTAGGGGTAGTCGATTATGCTAATTGTCTCACAAATGTGCACCTCCTTGTGAGCAAGTTGCATTCATCTAAAGATACGAGCCATTTGCAGGTATGTCCAGTTTCCTTTATAAGATTCTTTTTAAATTAAAAAGAAGTTCAGAACATAAAAAAGGTCTTGCATGATGAGGGCAATAGTAACAGTCAAGTATATTTACTAAAATGACAAATGATCACAAATAAATGGTGCCATCCACTGAGCCATAATGCCTTTGTAATGTTTCCTGATCACAGAATCATTATATCAGATTAAAAAAGGGCAAAAAAATATGTGCTAATGAGGAAGAGAAGGGAGAGATAATGTCAGAAAGCAAATGTCGGGAAAAATGAGAGAAAACCATTTGGCGACATGATGGAGATGTGCGATATTCCTCTATTTTTTCAAAATGAGCTTCCACTCTGGAGATAGATAATGAAGCGACAGCCCAGTGACTTCCTGCAGCAGAGCTTGACAGCCTGATATCATCTACGACTGCAGAGAATAGCTGATGAACACTGATGTATTTTGCAAATGTATTGAGTTTCAGGAATGCAGTCCTCACCCTGTGTGCGGCGCATCTTGCTGGTCTGCATGAAACCCAGCAAAGTAATGAGGTCTTCGATGATGCGGAAGTACTGGGACCCTGAAGAGCTGCAGGAATGGATCGTCACAGCTACTAACAGCTGCTGGATGTCACACACCAGAAGCTTGTAGTCATTCAGGGGAATACTGCAGAGGGAGAAAAAGAGGAAGAACAAAACAAAATGAAGCACAGGAAGTCCGCCGCTCGCATATGCCAGATCAATGAGCAGTGAGAGGATTAATGATTTAAGTCATGGCTCAAAGGTTCAAGACAAAAGCCCATGAACACATGGAGGTGTTTGAATGAATCATCCTCTTGTTCTGGCAGCCATACCCATTCTCCATGCCATTGAGGGTCGAAAGGGTGTTAAAGAGCACGTAGAGCAGCCCGTGGTCGAGCAGGATGTCTGCTAGCTTGGGGCAGGCGTTGAGAAGCTGAAGCAGCATACACAGGATGTTGTGCACCAAGGAGTTCTCATACAGGGAGTTCTCAATAAGACCCAACACTGGGATGATGCAGCGCTTTCTGAAGGGTGAGATATTTTCCATTTCCTCCAGGTCCAGACTGGAAAATGACAGAGATGAAAAATTGTGGTGAATGGAGCACAGAAACGTGTTATCAAAGACATTTATTCAGACAGCAGAAAATTCTATGCATAATATTAAAAGATAAAGCAGTATGTGTTGATTAAGTATACTGTCCCTGGACTCACTCTTCTTCCAGGCCCACCGGCCGTCCAAACAGCATCTCCAGGAAGCATTCGAGGAGTCCCTGGCTGCCCTGATGGATATACAGCTGGTTGGCCAGCAGTGAGAATCCGTGGTTCTTCAAGAATTTCTCCTTCTGCTCCTTGAGGGCTCTGGTGAAATAGGCATCCAGCAGCTGGGAGAGAGGGCATTAAGAAAATGAGGTAGGGTACAGCCTTAATGCTAGGCATCCATTGTGATACTTCACTAACGCGCTGACACCAATTTACACTATTTTTCCCTACAATTCTTAGGCTCAGGGGATCAAAGTTTGACTTTTTTGGATGCTTACTGGCTTTTATGTGGATTTATAAGGATATTAACACCACTCTCATGTCTGTATGATAAAGATGTAGCTGCCACCATCAGCTGGTTAATTTAGCTAAGCATAAAGACTGGAAGAGGGGGAAAACAATTAGCCTGGCTCTGTCTGAAGGGAACAAAATCTGTCTACCAGCCCCCGCAAAGCTTTAAAACATTAGACATGTGTAAATGTGACTTTTGGAAATTGTAATCATCATTTGTCATTGGGAGAAATATTGCATTCTACCTGCATAATAAGTGCAGTAAATGTGACTTCTGCTGCCTAATCACATCAACCTGCTTTACAGAATACAAGACTCATCAGAGAGGACGCTGAACCAACCTTCATGACTCCCTGCTGGATGAGAGGTGAAGAGTGGTTGACCAGGACGATGAGGGCCTCTGGCTGGATGAGCTTGTCCATCACCTCCTCCAGCATGAGGTCAGGCAACAGCAGCAAGATGCCCCGCAGGAGATCATAGAGTCCACAGCAGATCAGCACCAGACAGTCCTCTGTGCTGGACCTGACAGACACAGCTTAGACTTTAGAGCTGAATGGTTGTGCATGAACAATCAGACCATTTTTCTTTTTTAATAATATTAATGTCTTGAAGTGTCACTCGTCACTTTGTATGGAGAGCCTGACTGTTCAAATAAGATATTTTTATCATCAGCCGAGCTAGAACTGAGAAAATAAATTCTGTATTTACTAAAAAAGAGAGTTAAGTTGCGAAACAGCTGGATTCACTTATATCTTTCACACAATCTGGCATTTCAGGTAAAAAGCTAGTTAAAAAACAACACCACACACATGCTGAAGAAATTTCTTTTGATAACTGAGAGTGAAGATTTTGCACCTCGGTTTTATAAAACATAAAAAGAAGAGACGCTATTCATCAAAGATCACACAACAACCTACTGTATTCATCAGTGAGGAGACACTGTCGAAATGATCTATTTTTTATTAACGTCGCTGGCGCTGTTAAAGCTGTAAAATCAGAATATGAAACAAACACCTGCCATGGTTTTGGATTTAAGACATTCTTTTGTCTTTAAAGTTTTCTGCACAGCTTGAAAATCCTCTACAAATCAAAGCAGATGCCTTCATGTCAGACAGCCAGCATTGTGACTAATACAACGACAAAGGTGACTTTGTTGAGAAAACAGGATTACAATGACAAAAATCTTTTTCTTTTAAATTTCCTATCAGCTTCAGTCAAGAGCTGTCAGATAGAAAAACAGACTTACACTGAAGTACAATTCATTGTAAGATGTACAATTTGGGTAAGGATTATTATTACTAAAACCAAATGCTGAACTTTGATTATGTAAATCCCTTCACAGTCAATGTATTCATCTTTTCTGAGTTATGCACCAGAACAAAACCCACATGGACATGCAATTAGATAAAATATTAAAAGTATCACAGCTCACTGCAAGTCAGACATGTGACTCTTTATTCTAACTCGAGTCGAGTCGAGTCGAGTCGAGTAGAGTCATCGGTTAAGTCAAGTCCTGCCCTCAAGATGTCGAGTCTTACCTGCAGTAAGTATTTTGTTCCAGTCATAATATCTCAAGTCATGTCCAGTCACAGGAGTTTAACAGCAAAACAGTGACTTGAGTCGACTCAAATCAAGGACACCGTGACTTGAGTCCACATCTCTGTTGTAAGTCATTTATAGATTGGATTAATTGAGTATCCAGTTAGCTAATATGAAGGGTACCTGTCATTGGACTCAGTCTTGCTGTGCGCCCTCTCATAGCTCGGAGAGTAGGTGTAGCTCTCCCAGTCTTCAGGCATGGAGCCTCGGTCAGCTGCACTAGGCCAGCGGCTGATTGCCAACGAGCCGTTTGGAGCTGGGAAGGCCAGGCCCAGACTGGCCAGGTTGCTGTGGCTCCTCTGGAACGACTGGATGCCTTTCAGGCTGTCTGGGCGGCGTGGTGCCTCGTCACTGGCCCAGTCAAACCTGTCTTCAGACTCCACCCCTACGCTGCCCTCTGCTAGGCTGTCCACCTCTGCTGCCTCGTCGCGATCTTCCTCCACGCTGATGGAAGGGGTGCGCAGGGCAACGCCCTCACCTATGTCCTTGGAGTCGCAGATTGTCTTGGCTGATTCACAGCTGCTCAGGAGCTGCTCGTCACCTCCACCCTTCTTCAACGTCTCCGTGCTGCCGAGAGCCTGTTGAGTTGCAAGGGAGCCTCGGTCACCTTCACCTGCCTCAATTGAGCTAGTGTGACCAAGTCGAGGTGAAAGCAGAGGGGAGGAGTACGGAGATGGCGCCAGACTAGGGGGGCGTAACGACTGATCATCACCTCCGTGTTCAGGAGAAGGAGCGTGGAGATGGCCTGGAAGACAGAACAAAATGATTCAATGCTTATAAATTATAACACTTTAGAACTGAAGGTCACTGCAGGCGCACTGCAGTATTGATAGACCTGTGTCTGTGATGAATAACACAATGTAGCATTGCAGAATTGAAGCTGTTCATTGGCAGAATTGTACATTTAATCATGTTGAGACAGGAAAAAAATATCTTTTGTAAACATGGTCAGTGCAGGAAATGTCGTTTTAACACATGTATTTTAGTAAGTGTTCCAGCCAAATCTATTTCGGTTATGCAGCCCTTTCTGGAAGTTATTAAGCACTTCAGATTTCAAAAGCATAAAATTCAATAAGCAAGATTATGGTGACAAAAGAGGCTTAAATTCCAGAACTGAGTAGAACAATAAAAGCCTGAATAAAGGATGGCGTAGTTGGAAAGATATTTAAGATGTTTAATAAAGACAGGCTCTCTAAGAAAGACTGTTGAGAGCAGCAGTCAGAATAAATCTTTTCTAAGTGGCTGTACCTTCATGTGGAGTATCAGTGAAGACGGTCGGAGAGAGCGACAGCACAGAGCTGCTGGCAGATTTTCCTCCACTGCCCGAGTGTCTCAGGTACATAATGGACTGCACCTTCTCCTGGTACAGCTTCCCATCTGACAAATAAGAGACATCAAAAGAACTTAAATTAAAGGCTCTCTCATACTGAGGCTCTGCTTTCAACTGCGCTGCTTCCTCACCGATGTGTAGAGAGAAGTAGAAGCTGGATGGAGTGTGGCAGACGTAGGTGTTGGTGGGTGGGTGAACAGCAAGCAGGAAGTTGTAGATCAGCTTCAGCAGGTCCATGTCCGGAGGTGAGCCGAGCACCTCCTGGATGATTTTGACGAATGACAGACAGACTTCCTGAGGGATGGCAGTCAGATGCTCATCCCGATGCTCCTTAAAACAATCAGGATGCAGGTCAGTAACAGTCTCTGAAGAGAAAAGTGGTGTTATGACAGCGGCTTTATGTCAGTACCTGTAACACCTGGCAGGTGAGCAGGAAGCGATGCACTATTTCAGCTTTGAGGAACTGACGGATGTTGAAGACTTGATGAGGGTGGTGCACCCTGATGAGGATCTCTAAAGCAGTGAGCAGTGTTTCCCAAACTCCACACTGACAGAAAAAAAACACGAACAGCCAATAAAGGGAGAGGCAGGTTGTGCTCTTGGTAATAGTGGGGCTAGGAGCACATTACTCCTCAGCAAAGTAAAACATGGCTGAATAGAATGCAAAACATACAGGACTCATTATTTCTGCCTCTTTGATTTTATCAGTGTTTATTTTTTCAACGCACTATAAGCTGGTGGAATTCAAATAAGCAGTGCAAATACTTTAGTTATTTAATTGTTACTAGCAAGACTGCACATTTAATAACCTGTCCATTTGTGTTTCCTCCAAACACATAAAATCAAGGTGAAAATGAACTGAAACCAATATACTATTCTGGGGATATTTTGGAGAAGCGCAGAACAACTGTAATCGATGAGTTGCACATTATCAGATCATCACTAGCTGATGATATTTTGAATGTTCTTCCCTTCATCAATAAACTAACAGGCCTTGGAAAGATACTAGAAATGTGCAGATTCTGTTGCGACAGCCCTAATCTAGAAGATCAGTTTATCTGCACTATAGTTTTACTTACCGTATTTAACTTAAATAATAAATAAATTAAAATTAAAATGCCTTGCAACTACAGAAGACAAGAGCAGCCTTGCTCCATATTAATCTATCACAAGAAAACACAAGGTCATTTCCTCTTATTACCTATGAATTATAATGTTTGTCATGGTGTCATGACAACTGTAGCAACTGATCATAGCTGAAAATGTCAGATAAAGCAGTATCCAACCGCATCAGACAGCATTTCAATCTTACTTATTTATATCATATCACTCAAACAACCACCAGTGTCGGTAGTTTCTATTCTAGTTTCCCTGTGCCAACTTCAGTTCTTATGGTTGTAGCCCACTGGACAGTAACACATCTGCTCTAAGTTCACCTCTGTATGTAAGCTTATCCTTTACAATAATAAGCAATAATTTAAATTATACCAAATTATTTTCCCAACAAATGAGAAAGTCCATAAAGACGTCATGATCCACTCTCATGAAGTAGTTTTCTCGTGATAAATGATCTTGCTATCTCAAGAAATTGGCTGCTTACTACATAAACCCATCATCATGAGCAAACAAGCTCGAGATAAACAATTAACTTGTGATCTCAAGATATCAGCATGGAAGCGTTTCCGTTTTTACCAACATCAGCGTCTTTATTTGAATGTATGATGATCACCTACTTCTTGTGTGCTAAATGTCTGTCTTGTCACTAATGAAACATGGTTGATTCTGCGATGTTTACCTCAGCCTTGGCCCAGATCTTCCAGTCCAACAGGACGTCTGAGAGAAGCCTGATATCCTGCACCACAGCGACGGACTCAGGGTCCAAACGGAACTGCCCATCATCTCCCAGTATGAGGATGGGTCCACTGCAACACCCGTCCAGTAACGTCTAGAAAGGCAGAATATTTAAGGTCACCACATCGGAAATACAGCCACTACTACAGTGTTTCTATAACAGAGTGCTGGTCACCCTCATAAGACATGCCTCAACATATTGACAATCGCTATCTGTCCAGAAACAACCGTACGCTGCAGAGCCCCAGACATCAATAAATTCTCCGTGAAATTTTTTGGAGCGCTTATCACTCTGTCAAAACCAATGCCATCTACTCCCTGAGCAGCCCTCTCTGTATTGATCAGACTCTATCATTTGTGACCAGCTTCACTGCAGTGGTTATAAATCTTGCAGTCCTTTGGGTCTCTGGACTGAGGTAACATAGAAACCTTTTGGGCCTCTGCACAGTTAGTTACATTATTTATCTGCCTGACACGTTATTTCAGTTAAAGTGAAATAAAAGGTTAAACTTCTTCTTTTGTAGCATAAAGGTACAAACTGTAACACAGCATGCTCCTTTTCATAAAGAAATGATTGTGAGTGTTTAATATCACCAATCAGTGCAGCTCTGTGCTATACAATACAGTATGTGGAAGACCAGAGTGACAAAGACAATGAGAGGTGCTGTGTGACGCTGCAGGAACTCAGTGTTTCATCAAGTCAAGCAGAATCCATTTCAGTGCTCGGTCATCACAAGGCTCAATTACAGACACAGCCAGAGGGTCAAGTAACAGCGGGGTCACTGACACTCACTCACTCAGAGACACACCGGTGTGTCGGGCTAGATCAGGTTCATGGTAAAGAATAAATGTTTCGCTGCACAGATCCACGGAGGCTGTAGGTAGAAGACAGCACAGAGTTCAAGGTGCAACTCACTTTCAGAATATGATATCCCACGATGCATTTGGACTTGATAAGGACCTGGTGGATCATAGAGTAACCATGGTAACAGTCCATTTCATGGATGCGATGTTGGTTAAACTTGGATAAAGACAGCAGCACTCGCAGGGCCAGAGCCTGGGTCTTCTCACAGTCGCTCAGCTCCACCGTCTGGACACGGCGGCAGAACCCAAGGTGGCGGACAGAAAAGAAAGATGGAGAGCAAAAAAGAAACGTATGAATGTGAACAATGCAGGCCAGAGGATGCAGTTATGTGTTGCTTCCAATCTAAGAACATTATTTCATACTGTTCCTGCTACAGTTATTGTGTTCTCACAAAAGCAGACATGTTGCCAAATTCAACTTTGTCTTTAAAAGGGACGGTAACATATCATCTCTACTGGCAGGTTTTTTATGCAGCAACAACTTCTTCAGCCTACACAGGTGGGTGGCTTGTGGAGCAGTAACTCAGGTTTATTTTCATTGTTAATCAGTAGATTATATTCTCATTCAATTAGTTTGTTGGTCTATAAAATTGTAATTTAACATTTTTTGTATGTGTATTTGTATGGCATATATTCTCAAATGGGTTTCTAAGCTGTAGTGTACTGTGCAACTAATGATTATTTACATAATTCAATACTCTGCCAGTTATTGCCCATTAATTAAGTGTTTGGTCACCAACCACAATATCTAATTATATCAAATTTACTTTCATGTTAAAAGAAGAAAAAGATGCAAATGCGGATTCTTTGATCTGAGAAGCTGGAAATATGACATTAAAGTTTACTGATTATAAAAAAGTTGCCAGTCTATTTTCTATTGATAACCTAATCTTGCTCCACCAATTCAGCCCTGGTGTACAACCTCCTTTTCTTTGATGTCCAATCTATGAGTGTTTATGGTTTTGAAATTGAATCCCTTCATCCTTTGTTTCATCTGAAAAAGTTGCAAAGGAGCAAAAGAGGAACAGATGACAAGCAGAAGCTGTTGCAATCGATATGTGAAGTTATGAGACTCATTTTTCCACATTGCTGTCAGGTGAATTTGACTTGATTTGTTTTGTATTTTTCTGTTTTATTAAAATAAATGGCCTCTTTTCCCTTCGTCAGATCCAAGATATCCTCTGACTCAGTTAAAGCACAATCATACCTGTGCAAAGAGGAAGACAAAATTTCCTGTTCCTCCAATCTTGTGCAGGACGCTCTGCAGGCCTTGGGTTTCTGTGGGGAGCAGAGCTTTGAGGGAGTTCATCTCCAGGGACACACTCTGCACCTCCTTGGAGCTGAACGGCCGCTGGGTAACCACCGTCTTGGCCTGACCTTTCAGTCTGATTACAGGCTCATAGATAGTGTAAACTCTGGGACTGCTGGGAGCATACACTATGGCCAAGCTCTCCTGTACAGAAACACACACAATTATCACTCTCAGTTAAAACTGTCATCCTTTCAATTATTTAGACTTTGAGGTATTTACTGTTTCAGATCTTTTTGCTGAAATTCAATTAGGCCCAAGCAAGGAGCCAAGCTAGCCTGAGACTTTGACTTCAAGCATGGATTCAGACCAGAGTTAGACTCAGCCAGAATAAAATAGGAGTTAAAAATATGTTGAGAAGAAATCATTCATTCTACTTGTCTAACTCCCTTCTTTTCTTTTTCTAATCAGCAGAGCTATTATCAACAAATCCATTAGTATTTAATGGGAGAAAAACTATTTTCAGTCTCACTGAAATAGCTGCAGCTTAACAGTAATAGCTTTTTCCATTGGGGAAAAATTACTTCCTACCATGCAGTATCATTAATGACAGCTAATTCGAACAGCACATTACTCATACACCGTGAAATGAAACAATAAAAGAGACATAGGAGGGATTTGTTATGCTTACAGAGCACTTGAATCACAAAGGACAAGTACAAAGTTTAACAGTGGTGTCAATCTGCATTTTGACACAACTGACATGCAGAAACTGGTTAACAGGATAAAACAACAGCCACATTAAAACATTTCATTGTCTAATTCATTTCTTATATGCGTTTTCTTGTGCTATAAGAGCTTTATGTTAACAAAGACTTACGACCAAAGCTGTTGTGTCCACATCCTTGCTTTTCATCAGAAGCTCTCGTACAAGCTCACACTTCAGGGCCTCCTCAGTGACAAACTTAGAGAATGTCCCACTGGGCTTGCCATATTTGCAGGGCATGATGGAGGTGAGATCAGGCCCACTGGTGTACAGGTAGAGGGCTTCCTCAGATCCTATTCTAGATCCTGAAATAGAAAGTCGATATGTTTGGTAACATTTCATTCAATGTTTTTTGTTGTTTTGATGTTTTCTTCTGTTTTCCTCTAATAGTCTAATTGTATGTTTAGCTGTGGTTTCAGTCTAGTATTTGTGTTAAGCAACTTTCTTTTCGAGTGAAACATCATGTTTGCACCTCCACAAAGTTCAAATAAAATGGCTGAAAGAAAAAGGAGGCAAGCAGAGTCACTACCGCTGCCCTAATGAGAAAAAAAACATCACACATTTTCTGTTATTTGGTAGCTGGAGAAACAGAATTGTTAGAAATCAAACTTGGACACTCAATCAACTCCACGTGTAAATGATTTAGATTTTTCCAGGAGTAACCCAGACAGCAATAACACATAATGTGATGCAAAGCGAGACCCTTGAGGAGTCATGGCAGAGCCTTGATGTTTTATTTCTTGTTTTCATCAAACTTTGTTGAATCTCGCAGTCCTTCTTTTCCAAGAAGATGCAGCTATCTACGATGAATTCCAACGACAGAGGAGAAGCTAAAGCTTGTCTTAAGACATCAGATGGGCTCACAGGTTGAGATGGCCTAGAGGCAAGCCATTCACAGCCAATTAGAGGCAACAAGAGAAGTATTCAGTAAGCCTCTCGAGAGAATGCTGAGAATCTACAGCGCGGAAGCAACGGACTTTAACAGCCACTAGGGTGGATATGCTTTTACAATAAAACTACAAACTATAAATGTACATTTATGTAAACTGTACGCAGTACTGATTTTAATAAATACATGGATTAGCTAAGGCCCAGGTAATCTATGTACCACCAGGGAGCAGCACTGAGGCCTAACAGAACCGATTACATAAAGGATTAATACGGATTGTACATATGCATGTAGAGTAAGATGATGATGGGGATTAAGTATCTGAGAGTTTATGGACACATGATTCCAGTCAGATAAAGTTACCACGAGTCCTACCGTTAAAGAGAAGCACAGTGCCCATACTCCAGCGTCCGCCCTGCTTCAAGACCTCTCCCGATGATGGAGTACAGTGGCCAAACATGCAGAAGGTTTTGTTGCTGTCAGATGATAAACTGGACTTCCTGGGTAGAGTGTAGTCCAAAGAAACCTCACATTTCCTAAAACAGAGAGCAGGTTAAATTAAAGTTAACAGTTACTTAAGCACCAGGGGCCTCATCACAGAAATGTCCTCAATCTCAATTCATATCTTATCTCAGTCGGGTGATATTTAGGATTTCTGTATTACAGAACAATGTTTCTGTGCTACCTTTTTTTCCTAACGACATGCAGGGAAAATTCCTATATTATCTTAAGATAGGCGTGACAGCTGTAAGGTCTATATAGCAATGACAATAAAGATCACGCACAACATGGACACTTTCATATTATGAAATACTACTCAAACTGTAACTATTGGAGAAGCCAGGGCTGGAGAAGCTATAACACTGATGCTAGTCTGGAGAAACTATCATTGATGTTGGAGAAGACTTTTTGCTATAGAGGATGAGGCCCCAGATCTAAACCTCAATTCTTACGCTTATGGTTTCACATGTTCCTCACCTGATGCCACACACCCACACAATCACACGGCCATGGATATTCTTCTTGCCCTCTGGCTGCTGGGTGTAAGTGAGGCCAAGGTGCTGCCATTGCCCCGCTTTGAGTAGTTCCTCACCAGAGTCTGCCTGTGCCAGCAGCCCAGCTTTTATCTCATCGTTTGGATCTATACAAATCCTGAGGGGAATAGTACATTATGATATTTCAAGGTCCATAAACTATGAATACTTAGGAAATAGTAACCCATTCTTCATAAACATGGTTGAGACTAGTCTACACTGAAAATCACCTGAATGTGAGTTTGCCTGTGGAGAAGTCTGCCCACACTTGAAGCATCAGTGCCTTGGAGCCCATGGACAGAATATGAATGAGGCCTTCCTCCACTAGTTTTTTCCCAGCCTGAGAGGTGCTGTGGTGGGACTCAGCTGCAGGAGGGTTACTCTCTTCTTAAAGACAACAACGAAAGAATTTTAAAAGAAGTTCGTATTTAAAACAGTGTCCTTGATGAAGGATCTGTGTCTCACCCTCATTTCTGTCCCTGTCCTTCTCCTCCTGCTCTGTCATCCTCAGCCACATAGAGGCGCTGAAGCCGCTGGCCATATGGGGCCAGCAGTTCTGCCCTACCAGGGGCAGGTGGAGTGGTGCAATGTGCCAGGGAGAGGAATGGAGGTGGCTTGGTCTGTGATCTATATCCCCCTCCCTGCGTCCAGGAGACAATTTGCCCTTCCAGGGCATACCAACACTTTTCCCTCCAGCAGCACCGTTCTGTCTGGAGCCAGCAGACACCCCTCCTGGCGTTGAGGCCCCGAGTATTATTGGAAAGGTCAGGAAGTGAAGAGGTTCCATATTCATGTTGGCTTCAACAATTTGTAGGATGCCTTTCAGTAAAACCTCCTGACAGGTGACAAAGAAATGAGAAAGTGAAAGGACGCTCTCTATCATTTAGATTTAATAAAGAAAACACTTGCCCCAAATTTTGTGAGGTTATGTGTGTGAATACATGAATGTGTAGAGGCAAACATGTATGTGGTTTCAGCTATTGCAAATCTGTGCTTGCTTGGATAAAAGCTTGGATAAAACTCTCTGAGAGTCTTAATAAACAAGTCATAAGCAATAAAGAAAAAAATGTAGCAAAAACACCATCTTAAATAGAACAAATAGAAAATTAAAAACTAAAAAAAAGGCCCTGGAGCCACTGCTGTGTCTCACTTTAACATACGGAAACCACAGGTCACATGTCATTACATTCACATGGTTATAAATAACTATTCTGCTTTAGGGAACCTTTTTCTTGGAGATTTGAGGTTATAAATGATGTCTGCGGCCAGATTCCAATTAAACACAGACCTGTGGAAATAAGTTGTAGCATCACATCTGTTCTGCACACATTGGTGTTAATTGTATATAGACAGAAGTGGGCCCAGGGGACCTTCACGTGTTGATGAGTTTTAAAGAACCAAGAAGTGTGAAGAGTATGTGACAGGAAGGATGTCTTACAAATGATAAGTTCTCGTTCCTGCTGACATATTGAATGTCCTGACATTGTGAGCATAAGCTATCAGTGTCAACACCCTGAATGTAAGCTAACAGTGCAATGTGAGTGGCTGATAGGGCTATTTACAGTGGGTGGGTTCTTCTCCAGGAAGAGGCGAATCAATAGAGCCAGTTCCTCAGCTATGATTCGCTGGCTCACCATGGCAACCAGCAGCTCCACTAGCACAGTCTGGCAATCTGAATGAAGACCAATGAAGAGTAGATTACGTAAACAGTTTTCATTCACTTGGGCATGCACCAGAACACTTCAGGCACAAACACTCGGCAGCAAATATCTACGGTAAAGAAAATGGCCACAGACAATCACATCAGTGTGTGACAAAATACCTAAAATATAGAGTCTGAGGATTGTGTACAAATTGCCCCTAATAATTATGGATTTCATCCATATTGTATGTCATCTTTTAGCCATAACGAAAAGGTCAAAATGGTAGAAGCAAAACGAAAGACGCTTGCCAACAGTGCAAACAGGGTGCATCCAATTTTGTCTTCCTCAGCTTTTGCACATGACAATCACAAGGCCAAATAATCACTTAAAAAATAAAAGTCATGATATACAATAAATCTATTGGGTACAGGCTCTAAGAGATATTAAAATTATTCAAACTGAGTGTGACGTTTGAACCCCGAGGACCCAGAGAAAATGTCAGCAGCAGGAGCAAAAAAAATAAATCTAAGAAACACAGAAAACTGAGTGAACCCAGTTTTTATCCCCTTGATGTCACACATGAATAATAACCTACAGCGCGAGACAAGCCAACAAACAAGCCAGAAGATATAACCAACCTGTAAAGGAGGGGTCTGTTTGGCTGAGGATGTTGTGAAAGCCAGACAGGATGGTTCTGACTCCTCCCTGTGGGGACCAGAACAAGGGGTCAGTCACATTCATCAGAGCAGAGTTGAGGAAAAGAGTAAGACAAACATGCACTGCTGAGTCGATTAAGAGCAGCACAAAGAGGAAGTGGTGATCAGTCTGACCTGGTCGTAGAGCAAAGAAGCATTGCGGCGGTTGGCGTGCACTGCACCCAGCAGGCTGTGAAACACATGACTAAGAACTTCCAGGTCCGGGGAGCCGGTGGCGAGAAGCTGCAGCTCCATTGTGCAGATCTCCGGGAAGAGCAGCACGCCACGCCCGGGCCCCTCCACCACCGCCGCAAACTCACGCAGCACAGCAGACTCCACCTTCACTCCTGAGAGAACAACCACACACACGACATTAGAGACACAAGAGCCTCACACACGGACATGATGAACATCATGCCAAACACAGAAAAACACACTAGCAGGCCGTGTCGCTTCATGATCCACAGGCTCTCCCTGCTTCAGCTCCGACCTCCCATCTTAGAGGCAGCTCATAAAAGTGAATTAGCCTCAGTCCTGTGCTCAGTCTCAAAGCAGCATGGGAGTCCCCCTCATGATTTACAGGAGAGCAGCCCAGCAAGCTCTTGCGCAGCTTCTGGGACCTCCTTTCACTAATGAAGCTCGCTTTCTCTCCCCATGCACAGCTACGCAGTTTGCCTCCATCTGACACTCACACATCCAGACACATGCTGCTTTCAGTTAATATAAATGAAAAGACTTACACGGACTGCCATCACAGCATAACTAAATACCATTTTGAGGAAAATTTTGAGGCTTGTGTTTGGTCTGAGGTTGAATTAAACAGCAGCAAACAACCATTTCACATCATCAATTTGCTGCGGTTTTGGAAAGGACATGTAATCTCTCTCATATCATTTCAGTGAGCCTCTTCCTCCAAGTCATATAAGTGAATACAGGCAGCTGTTAAAAGTGTACAGTTAAGTTAAGAAACTTCCTAACAATGTAGGCATTGTGTGAGTCATGTAATGCACTGGGTTGTGAGGGAACTGCATTCATCAGAGGCAGGAAATCTTATTTTGGACATCATGAGGAAAGCCTGGTGTTAAAAGATGCAGGACTGTGATAGGTTCAGATATCTGTCATTCAAGCAACACAACCATTATAAAATCTTTAGAGTTAGAGCTGCAACGATTAGTCTATTGATCAATAAGAATGGCAGTAGAGCGCATACCTACACAAAGACCCAACAGTCCCCCAGCCACCTAAATACCATTATTTTTTTCATCAGGATCCATGCATAATTCCCTGAGAAATTAAAATCATAGCTGAAAAACATTCCTGGATCTGAGACAAAGAGGTTTAATCTGGGACGAGATCCATCCCTAATCAAAGTTTTGTGGAAATCTTCTCTCTCTTTTTTTTTTTTTTTCGCAAAATCCTGCTGAAAAATTGCAGATTAATTGATAATGAAATAATCCTTGTTTGCAGGCTTATAATTACAGGAACAATGTATTTCAAAACCATAACTACCACCATTATTAAAAACAAAATGTAGGTTTTTACAAAGCATTTTGTAATTCAGATTGTCAATGTGAAGTAGACATAAGTAGATTTCAGACGAAGAATGTGTAATTGCCAAAAAATTGCAACTGTATGAGTTCATTATTTTTTGGAGTATGAAGTCAGCCTTAAAGCCTTATTTCAGGACATGAGAGTTTTCCAGGAAGTTAAAAGTCTCCATTTGATGGAGACTTTAAGTCACAAGATCCAGCTCATGAGGCCACAGAGTGAAGTTGCCTGCAGTTGTAAAAACGTGAAACAATGAGTCTATTCTGAGGGGATGAAAAGTCAAAAAGGGTGTAATCGGGCTGCGATCTTAACCTGACGAGAGCAGAGCGAAGAGGCAGGGCTGACACATGAGGCTGTTTCTGCCATGTCATGTGTGCGCACGAAAAATAGCCACTTATTATTGCAAAATGCTCTCTGCTAGAGACCAAAGGAGGAAGTGGTTAGTTTTACACTGTAAATTGCTTAAAAACCATGATCATGCTTTTTGACATAACTTCCAGTGAGTATAAGGAAGCATAACACTGTAATAATGTAACAAATGCAATTAATCAACTCAATAGCAGGGAAAGAAAGCTTTCCCAAGGTTAAAAAACAGCATGTTTAGAGGTTGAAAGCAATAACATGAACTCATGAACTGTTGACATTTATTACCAATAAAAATAAATGGTAGAGAAGACGGAGTACATTTCGTACAAGTGATTTACAGCGATCTCAAAATAACCCAAGAGAAGTAGAAAGGGTGAAGAACCGGCAGTAGATCTTTACAGGACTTAAAGCAGTGCAAACACCAGCATCAGCTACTATTATGTGGAGATGTCAGGTGTTTGCAGTAGCTGTGGATCCTTAAGGAGGAGTAAGTGGGAGTGAAAGGTTGTGTGTGTGTGGCAGTGGACCTACCCTCTTCCTGTTTGGCCATGTCCTCAGGGTTGCTTTCGCTGTCAGCGTCGTATCCCTCCTCCTCCCCCGGGGGCTTGATGCCACAGCTCTGCACCTCGTCCGCCTCCTCAGACAGATCACCAGCCGGGGCCGCCCCCTCTGCCAACACCTGGAGCTTCTGACAGAAAGAGAGAGAGCAAGAGAGAGAGAGGGAGTGAGAAAGAGTTAACGGTCAAGCTGTCGGTAAAATGAGATTCATTTCGCAAGAACTTACCCAATCCCATTTGTAAACAAGCCCTGGACTAAAATATAATAGGCATGACAAGCTGCAGTCCTTCCACTAATACAGCGAATATATTGCCAACAAAATGTTTTCAACTGATGAGGGGGGAAAAAAGTACAAGATTTTGGTCATAAGACAAATATCAGCTGACTTGTGCTCACACAGCCCAGCTCCTTGATGTGAAGTCAGTCATCATATGTGCACGTAGGCAGACACACACACATACACACACACAAACACATTTAGACACAAACACTCAAGTAAACAGCGGAATTCTAAACCGTTTAGCAGTTCAAAGAAGAGGCTTACTGTAATACACACCCCAATTCCTTTCAATATAATAACTGGGCAGCTTTGATATTCAATTGTGGGTGAGCATTTTCAAAGAAAAGTCCTTCAGTGGACAAACTTTGTGGTGAAAGACTAATCTCTGAGCTTCACAGCGCCTGCTTTTTAATGGTTAAGTGAACATCACACTCTGCTGGGCTCACTGAGAAAGAACTAAGCTGTTAGGAAACAGGTAAATCTATTATATAAAAAGCTAAATCCTCCTGTATTGGAACAGGCTTAGTCAGACAGGCATTTTAAGACTTGAGAAAAACACATCTGAGGCTGTGAGATGGGAGGCACTAGCCACCAGAAGGGATGTGATTTTAGAGGGACTGCCAGAAGAAAATTAGTTTTTGCACATTATTTTTTGTGTTCCTCTTCTAACCATATAGGGCAAGGCTGCCCAACATTGGTCGTGGTTGAATTTTGCCTGCCAGATGTTTCTAGTAAACACTCCTTTTTGTATGTTTAACAAGTACAAATCTTTAAAACCTGTTGAGGTTTCAAAATGAGGCCCTGCTTGCTCATGTTTGCACCCACTGCTTAGTCTAAACAAGGGCTGTCATTATTAACGCCCGCTGTTTTGTTGTACATCAGGCAGATAATGGCTGCTTAGCAACATAGTGTGAGCGGCCACATGCAACCTTCCTGATGCTTGATGACACTCGGCTGGAAAATGGTCTTCCTTTCATTGTAGGCTTTCTGTCTAAATAAACTCCATTGGTGTTTATATTCTGCCATGGCGTTCAGCCAAACATGTATGTGGTGACTGAACACAATTTCATTTTTTTTTTTTTTTCTGATTGGCTAACGCCTGTATTTGTCGGTAGTCTAGGCCATAATTGTCGCCTTAACAGCAGCTCAGAGGGCGTGGTGGAAGATATTTCAAAATAATTGGTGAGCACACAAGTTGGAGTTTATTTTCTGGTCACAAACACTTGTTAAAAATTGTGTTATCTCTGTTGACACCTGCTATTTCTTACCCCTGCCTGATACCTTCAGAAGCATTTCCTTGTTTGCCACCTTGTTGAAACTAGTAATGAGAACTTTTTTAATGAAAGGGCATGACAAAGACTGGACAAAAACAGAGCAAATGGGCCACAGAAAATCAGTGAAACTAATTATAAACAACAGATGTAACACTTTGTTCCTTGCTTCATTGCAATTAGTTTCTATTTCTGGCACATAATTATTGGGGAAAGACAGGTGAATGATATGCAACGTTCAGCATTTCAAATCAACGGGTCATCAGGTTTCCCCTAGCTACTAATTCTAAAACAATAGCAAATTAATCAATTTGTTGCAGCGGTCATTTTGTGGGTAACTATATTGTATGCTGGGTCGCAGGCAGAAAGGACTGAGTAGTTGTTAGTATGAAAGGAGGATTTGCACATATGGCGCTAACAAAAACATTTAGTTATAATAAGAACTAATTCTTAGCTCTTTCCAAGAGCTTTATACTGTGATGAGCACAGATAGCACCTGCTGTAGCTGCTGAAGAATCAAGCGTCTGATGCCAGACTGGCTCTAACCTGAACCCACTTCTTGAAACACGAGTAGCTCAATAAACTTGAGAATATAAAAAGGTGCAGTAACTTCACTCACAGTGTCTCCCATGGCAGGACTCACCCTGTCTGTCTTCTCCTCAGGGGGATCAGGACTGGACGACACCTCTGCCAAGGCCACTCTCAGGAGAGAGTCAAACAGAGGAACAGCGAGGTCAGAGTTCACCACACCTGAGCGAGAGAGCTGGTCTCTCACCTCAAACAGGGTCTGTTCCACTGACTGGAGCTACAGACGAGAGGAGACACAACAGTTTAATTGAAGCTGGTGCAGAAGTTTGGTGTGGTCAGGGATTAGTAGATCGATATGATGTTTACCTACATACCTGATACGACAGCTCAGGCTCTGTCCTCTGCAGGGCTGAGTTAGCACTGTGCAGACAAATAGCCAGCAGGGCCTCAAGGAGACGAATACTTTGTAGTTGCCACTCTTCCTCCAGCTTCTTTGCTGGATCTTTGGTCTTCCCCTCAGCTGAGATGCTGCAGAGTGTGTCAGAAGAATCATGAGTTGTATGATCCAGTCCTGGCGAGGCAGCTGGGGCTGTGGACTCTGGGCTACCTTTGCCCTTTCCATCCCTCTTCTTCTTTGCCTTCCCATCCTTTGTCTTACAGGAAAGCTTCTGAATAACCATGGCCATGAGGCGCAAGCAGACATCCAGTCCACCCAGCCTAAAGAACTGCCTCTGAAACAAGGGGCTGGCCAGGTAGATCCACCGACACACTGACCAGACATCTGCAGCACGTCGTACCTGCTCTTTGGAGGGCAAAGCCACGCTCTCTGGGGACAGGTAAGGAAGTCGGCCGCCAAGAGGTTCACTGGCAGTACTGTCGTACCCTGAAGTGTCCTCAGAGTCATTGGCTGAGTCTCGGTCAGAATCAGCCTCTTTGCTGACACAGAGAAAGGCCACACACAAAAAGAGGTTAATAACATGAAGGTGGGTCTCTGCTCTGCTTCGTCCTGGTCCACGGCCCTGCCCGCTTCGGCCCTTATGGCGTGGATACACCTCCTTTAGGCCTTCGTAAAACTTGCTAAGGCTCTGCGGGCCCTCTCCAGCCCCTCGGGAGCCAAGTTCCTCAGCCAGGCCCAGGATAGCCTCCCTTTCTTCAGCATCAGCGCTCTCGAGCTCCTGAAGCACCCCGTCAGCCTGCTGGTGCCCAGTGCCTATTATCAGAGTCTCAAACACCTTCAGAGCCAAAGAGCGGGTCTGGTCCAGGTAGACGAGCTCTGTCACCTGATTGAGGCCATTACAGCTAACGAAAAGGTCTCTGATCACCCTGGAAGAGAAAATATTAGAAAGTAAGCAAAGAGATCAGAAAATTGACACAAAATGGATCTTTCTGTGCAGTAATAAATACATATTGGTTGCCAGGCATACTGAAAAATGATTATTTTAGACTCATATTAACAGTTGCATGTTACATTTGAGTTACAACTGTTTTATTTACTTTGTGTGCTGCCATCTGGAGTTTTAAAAACAGCATACAATTGTGATAAAACTAAGTTTAAAATGCTATATAGCTGACCATTAAAAGCTGCATAACGTGGAATTTTTTGAGCTGTTTTGAACAACAACTAATGTTGATACATTACACAAGATAATTGCGTAGCCATATGGTTATTATGTTTAAATCCATTTACATCATTTTTGTTTTGTTAGCAGCATTAAAGAGCGACAACTTGAATTTCCTTGTACAACCCTGTGTTGTGGAATGATAAATAAATGAACCTTGCACCTTGTATCTTGTCACATCATTACATGTTTAATATAAATATGGAGAATTAGCTGGACTCAATTTTTCTTCAATATTTTAATGCACTATGCCATTCAGCTTTTTAATGTTTTAACCTTATTTAATCAGGTGAATACATGTATCAATAAAAGATAAAACAACTTCAAATGTATAATTTTAACCCTGCTTATTACACAATAAGAAAATAATAATTAGATAAGGGTGCCTCATTTGCCTCTCATTGGCCATGAAAATGATTAATATGGTGACAAAAAGGTTAGATGAACTGCAGATATTTAAATAATCTCACAACTAAAATAAAGGGCACTACTCAGTCTAATCTCACAAACTCTACAACTAGTCAAATAGAGGAAAAGCCACTGCCTTCACACAGTCACACTCCGTCTATTATTTATTTCATTTTCTCCCATCGGGCAACAGTTATTCCAGCAGCATAATTTCCCCCGGGGCACAACAACACCTCTAAATAAATTAGTCAACTTCTATTAACATGATAAATTAACTGTGAAGGACACTGACATAGCACATAAATGTACCTTCCTACTTAGTATAATGCATTTGCTTCGTTATTCTGTGTTTTTTTTTTTTTTCATACACGAAGATACATTTCTGTCACATTGTGTGAAAGTTATTAAAATGTTACGTTATTCAGCACAACAAAGCTGCCATTTTACCCTTTTAGATTTGTTTACGACTGGTTTACACACACACTGCTGAAGCAGTGATAAATAATAAATTAGGCTATTACAAGGCAGGGTAAATTACCGTAAAAGTATAATGCGTCACCTCTGAGTGAAGGTTAAATCAACATTTGGCAAGCAAAAACAAAATTCTCCTGAGGCATGGTGACATTACACACAGACTCGGATAAAAACACTGTAATCTCAGGGGGGGATTGTCTACCACGTACGTTAAGGAACTGAAACAGATGTTCAGATGAAGCTCTTGGATCAGAGCATGAAATAGATATATTAATAGATGATGTTGATTTTTTACCAATTCAAACCTTTCCCCAGCAATCCATTAAATTAATGTGGAGTTGATTAATTCTGCTTTTTCAGAACATTTCCTCTTTTCATTAGTGGTGTGCAAGTCCATCAGGGTAACTATTCATTAGCTTCGCCCTGAATATTTCATACTCTCGCCTGAAAAATGTGGAGTTCTGTTATGCAGAAAGCAAGAGGAGCAGTACAAGATGATGAAGACGATGTCTTTCCGCTGTATCTTGCAACAACAACTTCTTCGCTTACTAGGCTTTTAAATCAATGTGTTCACTGTATGAAAGAAGACGTAAAATCAATTCTTTAGCATTAGTTGATCAATTTAGGTAAAGGATTAGACCACTTTAACACAACTAGTCTTTAACACTTGCTGTGTGTGCCTTAGCATAAACTACCAGAATTCACATTGTGGCCACAGAAGGCATACAATTACAATTTTCTGTTTGTGTAAATGTTTCTCAGTCAATGAATACACTATGGCTGCAAGTCAATATTGGCCCGCAGAGATAATCTGGGTAAATAACACTTGATTAATAACACTGTATTATGCTGAATGTGCCGATTGGAGACATTTTGAAGCAGACGAAAGCCAACTTAAGCCCTATTCAGACGGGAAGTTTTAACCAGGGACCTCGTGATTTAGAAATTACCACCCCATATTTGTGTAAGTGTAGTGCAGGTCTGTATTTTACTTGCATTTGATTTTAAAGCTCTGTGTAACATCAAATGTCAGAGGTGATTTTGAAGTATTTATTTTTCAGCGGCAACATTATTATATAGTTTAGAGTAGTTTTGCCCAGTTTATGCACATGTTAAAAGCATAAATACAGATTTGCAGCTCATTTAGATCGAGTGACAGATGCTTTGTGGCTGTACTTGGATATGAAAACCTTTTTTGCTCCCAATCCTCTCTGTCATCACTTTTAATCGTCAATATAACTGATCTCACAGCACAGCTGCTGACTGCTGTTCAACATATTACAAGCTTCAATCAAATTTCTTGCTCGTTTAGCTGCCTGACAACTGAAAACAGATGCTTACAAAAAATACAACCCCAAATCACAGACATGCCGATTCACTCGGGACTTATATTATCACGGGACCACTGCGCCTCATGAAATATGGTAAGTAATATGCGGTGGCAATTTTATTTCACAAATTAAGATCACAGACTTCATTCTCAATTATTACAAATTTCTGGAAGTACACTGGTCCCATGTGAATAGGGTGTTATTTGATGGAAAAGTGCAGATTGAAGATCATCAAAAACTTCACTTAACTTTTACTTCAGTGATTATTTCACTTTGGGTATTCTGTGGAAGTTATTTAACTAATCCATACATACTTGTATACAATAGTAAATAGATACAACTAATGAACGTATAGAATTGTATGTAGAAATTTGAAAAAAACACAACCCTTATATATGTAATTGGCCCACCAGATGGAGCCGTATAGTCTAACCTGGTGAGATTGACCACATACAGTATATACATGACGGTTAGTCTCGCCCTGTTCAGGAGCAGTAATTTACGAAGCATCCTCCTACAAATCATCATTTTGATATTACTGTGCAGTAATAACTGCATTATGGTTGTCAGGCATACTGATTTCTTTCAGTTTAAACTCATATTACCAGTTTTATGTTACATTTGAGTTACACGCATAGTTGATTTCTTAGAACTGTTATGAACCACAAAGAATGATGAGACATTACACAAGATAATTACGAGGCCATATGGTTATTGCGTATTCATCCATTTATATCATATTTGTTAGCAGCATTGAAGGGCTACAACTTGAATTTTTGCTGTTTGCGAATGCGTGGTGAGTGTGGGTGAGAACCTGTTTTTGAAAGCCTGAATTCAGGAAGGAGTATTGGCTCTCGCCTTACTTACACCTTTGAAATGCATCAATGAAATTAATCAAGTATTAATTATTTGTTTATCATTAACAAATAAATCATGAACAAAACATGTATTTAAATGTGCATACCTTCTGATATAAATAAGTTATGAATAAGGTTATCAGTCATGAATAAGGTTCCTCATGTGTGTAAATAACAAATATCCACTCATCATCAGTAGCCTGGTGTTTAAACATAAATGCACTGAAAGCACATAGTTTAAAAAAATAAAAACAAATGTCGATGTTAACTAAGGGTAGAACACCACTCCCCAGAAGTGAGATTTATCCAAATAGAAGACTTGTGTAATGATGCCTTTTACATAATCATAAGGACCTAAATATAGTCTATAAAGTGTCTTTTGAGGAGCGCAGTTGACATCACAGCTGTAAAGACTTTGAATGCCAGTCAAACCTGCAGACAGCAGAACATCATACTCTGAATTTTAATATGAATCAGCCCCACCGCTGACAGACTGTCTCAAAGCATCCAGCCATCCATTTTCTATACCCACTGATCCTGTTAAGGGTCACAAGGGGATTCAACCTATCCCAGCATGCATTAGACACGAGCTGCTATACAACCTTGGCAGGTCGCCAGGGTTAACACGTGGACAGACACATCCACACGCTTTACCTAGGAGAGTGTCTCAAAGCTGAGAACTCAATTTGCAGTGGTAATATTAAAAGCAAAACTAAATCAGATTCATACAGTATTATAACTGTTCAATTTCAGCATAAATGTGTTAAATTTATCAGGACAAAGACCACAAGCACCTGCTTTAGCCAGACTAATCTACACGTAACAGTGTTACATAACCTGTCAATAATCTTCCATCTCTTATTCAGTCTACAAAGCTTTAATAAATAATTGATTAGCATCAATTAGCAATGACCTGGGGAAACAGATCTAATGACAAACAATGCCCAAGTGGATTAGATGTCCAGTCGTGACCTGACTGATTATATTTTCTTTATGAGATACTTGCTTCCATTACCTGCAAAACACCGAATTTGAATGATCAGCTCGTCATCAAGCTCTGCTGAAACTGGATAACGACCAATTCATATGAATCAGGTGTGTTGGGGCAGGTTAACATCTAAAACATGCATGGCAGGAGGCTCCCTGGAAAATGCTTGAAAAACACTGTTTTAATGGGACATGGGATTAGTTTAAACACAGATTACTGATGCTTCTGCACATCTAATTAACCCAAGAACAGTTTGCAGATACATGTTTTTCTGCCAAAAACATTAAGAACCCTGATGCTGATGAAGAACAAAAAAAAAACATATTTAATCATGGTTAACTGCTCACCTTGATTTGAGAAGGGCAGGTAACGTTTGCAGGTAAATGAGCAGGACCTCCACAGGCAGGCACCGTGTGTGATAGCTGCAGACCTGAGTACAGACAGTGGAAACACCGAGCTGCTGGGCATGGTGGGCCAGCTCTACCCCTCTCTGCAGCACAGGGTTGAAGATGTGTGTGTAAAGCTGCCACTGCACTACAGCATTCCCCCTCAGGGTCAGGTGGCACACATGGCCAGCTATCTGCTGGCTCAGCTGCCAGTCCTCACCAAACACTAGCTCTTGGTAGGCCTCCAGAGCATCCCACTTCCACAACATGTCTTCTGCCCCTCCTCCACTTGGCAGGATACCTTGGGAGCGGTAGCACAGACTGGTAGAAATGGCTGAATGATCCCCATGCTGCAGTGTTTCCTCCAGGCCTGGCAGCTGGCTGCTGTCCAGAGTGCAGATGTTACAGGAGGCCAGCTTGGCTTTCTCTGAGGGCTGCCCTCCACCAAGCTGGTCTAGGATTAGTCTGCCCAGGACACTGAGAACATGAGACTGGTAGCTACGTAGACCTGGAGCTTGGAAGGCATGCAGTAGGGGTCCTACGACTGAGCGGGGGTCCATACAACAACAGATTCCAACAGCCTGGACCCCAGCCAATACCTGTAACACAGCTGGGCCACTGGGGGAGAGTCTCTGCAGCAGCCGTAGACATTGGTGAGCACAGGCAGCCAGGCAGCAGCAGCGCTCGGGGTAACGCACTGCGTCACCCTCCATCCCTTCCTTGCCTTCTCCATCCTCTTCAAAGGGGTTGCGCCTTGCAGCCTGCTTGAAAGCAGAGACGGGCAAACCTGACAGGTCTCTGTGGTGATGCAGGAAGTGGGAATATTCACAGCGGCGGTGGCGGCGGCGGGCACACACGGATTGATGCAGCTGCTCTGACTTTGCCTTCTTGACAGCACTGATGATCCTGAAGACGCCTGCAATGAGACCTCGTAGCCTCTCTGAAGCCTCACCTACTACTTCAGAGTCTCTGGCTCTGCTGAGTCCCTCCAACCGCAGCACTGTGGCTTCGAACAGGTCCAGGCCGCGGTGCTGGACAAACTCATGGATGAGCTCCAGCGCCTGGCTAAAGAAAAAGGGGTTGGGTGTGGAAGCCTGTAGGCAGCCCAGCAGCACTTGTAGGACTCCCTCTAGAAGCTCTGGCAGCAGCAGCGCCCTGTGGCGATAGCGGGAGAACGAAAAGTCATCCTGGACCTCCTGTAAGGTCTTCTTAGGCCGAGGAGCAAAAGGGTTAGTCTGTCTGTCCAAGCAGCTCCGGATTTTGAGGGTGGCTCGCAGCAGGTCTGTCAGGCTGCGTCTCAGGCTATCTGGGAGGGTTTCACTCTGACTCACATCCACCGACATCAGGTGCAGGATGGTGCGTAGAAGCATCCTCTGCACAAGTGCAATGGGTTCTTCCGTCCAGCCTCCAGCAAGCTCCTCTGCTCCCGTTCCCCCCCCTCCCCCTGGACCACAGCAATCTCCAAACTCAGTCAGGATCTCAGTGAGAGTAGGTACGACACTGACTGCCAGGCCGGGGTTGTGGTTGATGCTCATGTCAAACTTACAAACTTTCTCCAGCAGTGAAAGCAACACATGGCAGAGGTCAAAGGGCGAGTTTTCCATGCGGTTGAAAATTGATATTGCAGCTGGGTCTGTCAGCGTTTCTGTGTCCATCATCTGGGACCCAGGGGCTCTGGGGTGTGGGTACGGTGCGCTCATGGTTTCTGTGGTGGTGGCAGTGGATGTCAACTGTGAGGGTTCTGAACGATGATGCTGACAGCTTACCATGATGGTGGAGCCATGTGACCTCCGGCTTCTCACACCACCGGGGCCTGAGGCAGCTGTGTCCTCGGGGTTGGCTTCTGAATCTGAGGTAGAAACCTGCGACTTCCGAGCGTCCTTCACAGAGTATCTCTGCGCTGTCCTGCGCGACCTTCGAGACTTCCAGGTCCCGCTGCCAACACGGGACCTCTTCCCAGAGTTATGCTCATCTGTCGCAGCCTTTTGTCCTGCTCTGAGAGGGGCGGCCTTCACCTCCCGGCTAAGGAATACCTCCAGTAGGGACGGCAGGGTGAAATCTGTTGACACACAGAAACATCTGTCACTTCTGTCCTTGTGGATGTATATAAAGGCCTAATTACCAAATATAAATAAAACACTGTTATTTTAAGGCACAGCAAATCTGATTTGTATTTTGAAGTCATGTAGAATTAACATCTTTTTGTGTCCAGCAATTACGAATTTTGTATTTCCTAAGAGTATGATGTGTAACATAAGCCTCAGCGGCATGTCAGCAGCCAATCTGTTTATTAAAACTCACTCAGTGAGTAGGAATTAATTAAAGCAAATATGTCTAGGGTCCATGTTAGAGAGGATCAACAGTCCTGTACTAAATACCGGTGTCATCCTGAGGTCATAGGCCTCTGCAACAACTAGTCTTCTCCTGTTGTGTGGCTAAGATTCAACAATAATGGAGACATTGACTATAGCGATTAACAAACTGAATCACCCATCTCACACAAAGTTCGTCAAGCAAGTAATGCCACATTTCAAAAATACAAATAAGTCACTTGATAAGAACATCGCCAATTAGAGCCTAAGAGTTGTGCACACATTCCTCTGCCTTCACACCACCAAACCTAATGCTGAATCATTGCTTGACCTTAATAATTAGTAAAAAATATATAAGAGGACAAACATATACACGTACAAAGTTACAGAACATTTCAGGCCCATGAAATGCAGTCTGCATGATATTACTGTACAGTTTCCAAATCACAGACAACTGTAATGCACAGCATATTTTAAACTTTGAAAAAATTAAGTATGTAAATTAATGTCATTAGTAACAAACCAGGAAGTAGTGACATGCTATGTCCACTGGGATTTGTGAGGTATGAGCTGTTAACATCAATATTAACACAAACAACTAAAAGAGTGACTGTTGCCGTGTAATACTGACCTGGGGCTTTTTCCTCCTGTACAGGGATCTTCCACACCAGTGGCAGCAGAGACAGCAGCAAAGTGAGCAGCTCCTCCCGGCAGGTCAGTTCCTGTGAGTGCAATAAAACATGCTGAGGTTAACTACCACTTTCTAGAAAGTGTCCCTGCCTCTCTCCCTTGGGTCACACTTTGATGTCACAACCGGACACTCCCAACAAGACAAACTCTTGTCCAAAATAAGTGCAAATGTCACTTCAGGTTTCACTACTTCCAATTAAGACAATTTAGATACTTTAGCTGTTTTTCAAAACTATTTTCATCCCACAAGCTATAATTTTGTTTGTGTGCATTTAGTTAATTAGCTACTTAGTTAGTCAGTTTTCGGTGTAAGTGTGTCGGGAGCAATGTCACATCTACACGACAGCCTTATTTCCAAGACCCCGGGGATCTCATGTCTATCCAGGACATACCTCACAGCAGAGAGAGAACCAACTCCTTCATGTGTTAATTAAAAACAATCAACCTACTCATTTATGTGTGAATTAAAAATTATCCACTTGCTGATTTTACAAAACTGTCAAAACATAAAGTGACTGTATCATACACACTGCATTCAATCTTTCATTACTGCATTGTGCAATACATTTTCACTCCAGGTTAATTCATTTAACTCATTTCAAGTACTGTGTTTAGCTACTCTTCTTTTTCTCATGATGTGAAATATTTGATTCTACTAATTCTGTGCAATCTCTGTTAATTGTTGAGTGGCCATCTTGGACACAGTGAGGAGAGAGAAAATGAGGAAAAAAGAGAATGAGACTTATCTGTCATTTTTGTGGTGTTTATGCCAATGGCTGCTGACTTATGTGTTTCTCATTGAGTGACTTACTAATCAAGAAAGCTTGTCATTACATACTCTCTTACTATTACTCTGGTCATTTTTACAAATGCTTTTACTTCTATTTAATTACATTTTTTAGACTCTCTCTAACTACAGCTAGGCCAATACTGGATTTGTGAGGTTATTACTATATTCACATCAGTATTTGAGATTTAAAAAAATATGATATCATCACATGTATACTAATGTTTTTAATACAGAAACACAAACAATCTTTATCTGGTTAAAAAAAGTGACTTCAATATAGAACAAAAACATTGTTTAATGATCTAAATGAACTCAAACCTAGTTTGCCCTCTCTGTACTGATATTTCTAATTACTTAGTGGGGCTGCACAAGATATCCTTTCAGCATCAACATCACAATGTGCGCAGGTACAATGGTCACCTTACAGGATGTGCAATGTCAAGTAAGGCAAATTAACTCAAACACGACATGCTACAGCTTTTTTGCTGCTGGATTCAAAAGGAAAGCTCACATGGTTCAGATTAGTCATTTCAGTGCCTAATCTACAAGAGAAGACTGCATGATATTACTTAATATCATGAGCTGCTTAGGTTGTTTGATAAAATGCACTCCCCTACAAACCCCACGACAGTCACTGTAGAATGATCAATTATTTGAGAAAGCTATTCAAGTTATCAGGAGGATTTTTTTTCGAAACACAATTTAAATTGCAGAAAACCAAAATAGGGAAAAGTCATTTTTTCCAACATCACACAGCCCTACCAATTCGCAGTCAACGTGTAAAAGGATACTGATACTGATATATCAGCAATAAGCTTTTATCAGGAGATATATCAGCCTGGATATATATGTGTTGTGTAGTGTAGTATCTCGGACTCTGACCACCTCTGACTGTAAATTATGCAGCTTTTTCTCTGGCTATAGCTCAGCCTTTGCCATTTGAATTATTCAGTGGATGATGTACCCAGAGACGACAGTAGCCTGACATTTAACACTTGGTCAGCTGAAAAAAACCCAGCTGTCATTTCCAAAGGAAAAAGTGCAGATATGGACCATTTCATTTGATGCTGTGTGAGTGTTGCTATCATTACATAAGGAATATTTCACTGAGCTGACCTGAGTCATCTAAACAGTGTCAAGACTGGCAGATCGAGCCAGAGCAGCACAGAGGGGGAGTATTAAACATCAGAGTGGAACAAACCTAACTCAAAATAAATGTTTTACTTAATTCAAAAACAAGATTCCTGATTTTAAACTGTGTTTTCGCAAATCACTGATTTGTATATACCACAAATAAATAAATGCTTATGAAGTGTCACTAAAGGCTTGACTCCATCCAGCCCACAGATGACGCACACAGCTGGAGCTTGTGATACAGTTCCACATAAATGCATCACATTTCTGTAGTAAAAGCTCTTATTGACATAGAAAATATAATGAATGTTAGTGAACGGATACGAACAATATGAGGTCACAGCGATGCTGACACACAAGGTCACATTCATCACATTACAATATCTCATGCAGTAATGCATTTGTCGCTTCATTTTCTTTTGAAGGTTGTTTGGCATTAAATCAACCGAGGTTAGTGATCACATCTTTCTCCTTAGAGCCTACAGACCCTAACAAAAACAAATTAATGTCAAAAGGCAACTATGGCTAATGATCTTGTGGGGCTGTATTCATTAAGCTAAGAGTTGCTCCGAGTGAAGACATTTTTAACTGTGCAAACTTTATCTTATGACATTTCCACAAGTTCTTCAAGAAAGAACCTTGAAAAGACAAAATGCAATCATAGAATATTTTAGCCATTAAGAGAGCTCCTAAGGTGAAAATCTGCTTGGTGATCACACAAACGATTACAGCATATTCATTGTCCCCAGTTTTATATAACACTAATCACTAGTGTGCTTTGTTTTAAAAATTGTAATATGCCTATTCATACATTTTATGTAGGCCTATAAAAATGACCAGCTCGATACAGAAATTTGAGTAAATAAATAGAACTATGACCTTTTTTTATCAACCAATCACAGCTTTAAAAAGAATGTGTCACACTTAGCAACGGGGTCAGCCACACCTCCTCACTAAGATAAAGGTTCATGTCACTTCCTTGCTCAAAGTTGCCTAAGTTTCCAAAATCACTCCTAGGCTACAGTCTCCTTGCTAGAAGTCTCTAGGCTAAGTTAGGAACTGAGTATTCATCAATAGCCATGACACACTGGACTAGGGCTTAAAATGCAAAATAAATAAATAAATTGTATTGTGATCAGTATGACAGAAATGGCAATTAAGATATGAGTCAAAATTTTAGGGAATGGTCATTTTTGCATTTTCACTGAGAGAAAAAAAAAAAAAAAAATAAAAAAAGTACTGTACTAAGTAAGCATCTTCACCACCACAAAGCTCGATTTACAATATGGTTTGTGGTCAAACATTTGACCGCTTAAAAAAAATTGCAACTCCTGTGATTTATATATTGTATTTGGCCATATTCTGATATCCAGATTAACTATTTATCCCTACATTGTCCATAGCACGGTACTTGTGAGTATTTAGTCTGTTTATTCACTGCTGTCACTGTTAAGTGACCTCTGAAGCCAACTTAATGATTTAGCATCAAAGCTCTTCAAACATTTAGCCAGCTTTGTCCTGATTTGACACGGACTTCTCCTGTGCTGCCCTCGACTTATACTCACAGATAAGATAAACACAGTCAGAGCCTAACCTGTAAGATCCTTTTAGAAAAGGTGTAGTATTGACTTATTTTGTGTATGTTGTGACATACAATACATAAATACGCCAGTACTACAAGATGCAAACAGATATACAGTCGACACCTTCTTCAGAAAGTGCTAAACGGATTTGCATATGAGCATCAACATCTTGTGTGCAGCAGACGCAGAGCGAGGACACCAACTTTCTGCAATCAATCAGATAACCAAACAACATGTGGGCACCGCAGAGCTAATTTCCTCTACAGATAT
The DNA here is from genome assembly GCA_963678695.2 of Diplodus puntazzo. Taxonomy (NCBI): domain Eukaryota; kingdom Metazoa; phylum Chordata; class Actinopteri; order Spariformes; family Sparidae; genus Diplodus; species Diplodus puntazzo. The sequence goes on from OZ023168.1 coordinate 13,307,552, forward strand.
GAACACCCTGCAAGCTGTAGTAACAGCAGACACAGATGTAGAGCAGCCGGTAAACAAACCAAGACAATATTTGACTTGAAGTGGGTTCAGTATCTGGGGCGTTTTATTTCTCGTCTTTTAAAAATAATTAATCTTCAATATAAATATAAACTCAAAATATACAGTATGTTCTGGTGAATGCCATCTTGTTTGTACATGAGATTATACAGTGTCCAATCATTACATAATTTGAAAGGGCTTGACTGAACTGTGCTCATTAAATACCCCTGTAATCTCCCAGCTGATGTCCGTCTGATGTTTGCTTAATCCTTGTTGCTTTTATCATCTGTTGCCATTGTACTGTATCTCAACTGCAAACTCTGTCTTTCATTTTCATGAAAAGAGATTAGTTGCAGCAGAATTACAGAGGCTTATGTGCAGAAATTTCAATTTATCATGCAGATATTGAACAGCTGCATGAAATACTGTAATAGATCAATTAAGAAATGTGAAGCAAAATTTGAAAAACTGTCCCTTTATCTTAGAGTGAATATAACTGAGTTTGAAGACACTATTGGCATTTGCATACAACTGTAGCAAAAGCTGTAAATGTTGTTATGGATCTCTGAAACTGCATACTTTTACATTTTGTTTTATCTAAAGGTGTTGAACATCCTCACCTGGTCAATGATGGAGTCCAGGGTGCTGAGCAACAGGAAGCCCCTTCCCCTGACCAGGTACTCGCCAAGTGCCACCATGTGACTCTCCTCCTCATCTTCCTCCCGTGCCTCTGCTCTCTGGGCAACCGCACTGCATAGTTGATGTACATCAGTAAGGAACTCCCTCGCCAGTGTGTTACTGGCCCCACTCATGTCTGAGCTGCAACAGATGGGACAAACCATTACAAGGCTGTGGCACAATCTGTACACATGTCAAAGAAAGGTAATAAGGTTATAGAGAAAAATCAAATCAACAGATTTGTATTATTATTTTTGCATGTTTAAGACTATAAATGTAAATGCAAAATTAGGCAAACTCACATGTTTCTAGCATGTCTCCAATTTGAGTCTTAACAGAGTCACTCCTTGGCAGTGAAATTAACCCTAAATAAATTTATGTAAGGTAGCAATGCAAAGTAATGGAAGGTGTTTTAAGGATAAGACAGGACAAATTAACCACATCACTTGTTTTGTCTATTCAGTTTCTTTTTTATGATCACTTATACTCATTAATATATTGGGATGACAGTGTAAATGTCATTTTTAACCATTGTAATAAAAGCAAACTAAAAGCTGTTTACAAAAATGACAGTTGAGAGATAATGATGTACGAGTTTGTTTGTAATTTTATCCGTAATTGTACAAATGTGACAAATCTGCATTTTCATCACGTTAGTCATTCTGTCAGTCTAAATATAATGGAAATGTCTGCATACCAACTATTGTAGTGAGAAAAAAAGCTAAAAGCCAACTCCCTTTACCAGCCCAAGCTGACAACATGGTTGAAACGAGACAACCAGGTTGTTACAACAATGTCTCAATATCTTCATGAGCAAAACCAACATTCATGTTATGGTCACACCTTAAAATCTAGACTCGTGTCGGGAAGAAAAGTGACTTGTTCTACTAAGAGTGCTCGGAGAGCGCCAACAAGATAGTATTTAGAACCACGTGTTCCTCTTTTGTAACTGACATGGAGCTATGTCGACATAAGACACACTTGAGCACGACAACCACAACTACACAGCTCACAATCCTTTAGACAAATAACTGAGTGTTTACTTTTATACATTTACATTTCTGCTGTTTAAACTGCAGCTCAAATCCAAACCAACTTATGACATAATTGTAATACAAAAGGAAGAGGAGTACTAGTTGAGTAACATCTACAACACTTATTTCTGACACTAGCCTCTGTAACATATATGTAGCCGTTCTGATCTTACCAAATGTTACTGGGCCAAACAGTTTCCTTCCAGCCATCTTGTGTTTTCTCCAAGCATGACTGCAGCTCTGCTGCCTCTATCTGCATAACTTCTCACACGACTGCTGACTGAATTTTCTGTTCTGCAGCACAAATTCCATTAAATTGGAATTTCAAATGGAAGCCTTCCAGATTCGTAGCAGATCAGCGTATCACATGAAAGCATGTGATGTCACATGGCGAGGGGACTGGCCTTGAGAATACTGACGAGCCCCTGGTGCCCTGCAGAGGACCTCCATCATTCACAGTGGCTGCCTTTGTTTTCTGCACTACAACAAACATTTTTGGGAATTTCTTGATGCACTAACAAACCTACCAGGAAGAACTAGTAAAAGAGCCAAGAGTTAGGCTGGATAAAGCATAAAGTACTTCCACTTCTACTAATTGTATTTGTAATAAAGTCAGTGAGCAGTTTCTGTTTCCAGACATATAAAATAAATGATTTTTAGTCCTCCGTGGGGATAAACACTTGAGTGCAAATGCAGTAAATAGAGAGTAACTTTTGGCTCAGTATACACTGCCGTCATCCAAACATGCAGCCCAAAGTACAAAGACAAATAGAAACAATTTTGCCAGACCAAAGACGACAACAATAAAAAAAAACTAAATGTCAAAATTAATCAGTTCAATTCAATATAGAAAAATACAAAAATAAAAAAAACACCAAGGATAAAAACTGTTTTCAAAACCACAGATAAAAAAACTTATAACCACTTACATCCAGCATCTACAGTTTAGAACAGGCAGCACTCTCACCCGTGTTTTTATGAGACACACAAGGAACGTTAAGAGAAAAGCATTAAAGGACTTTCGTGATCTCGCTGGAACACAAAATTAAAGAAAATGGAGAAGCTTGGTCATTTAAAGCTTTATAAACAATTAAAATAATTTAAAATAAATTCTGAAACATATACGTAGCCAGTGCAGTGTCTCAGGCAAAGGAGGGATTTTATCCATTTTCATGTTTTATTCAAGACTCTGACCACTTTTTTAGGTGATAGAGTGGTCTGAACTGATAGTATTAGAAGTGTCAGTGAGTATTTCAGCATCTCTCTGATTTTAAAAAGCACATTTTCTGAAGTTTAACTCTAAAAGGCAATTTAACATCAGAAGTCGGTCGAAGAAGATTATGGAAGATGATCTCAGACAACATAACACTTCAACACAGATTATGGCTCGAGCTTTAAAACCTTTGCTCTGTAGATAATTACCTTTAAGACCAGCCAAAACACACCATACACTGAAAGTGGCAAAAGAACTGAGAAAAATCAGTAAAACGTCTAAACGTGAAAAAAAAAATCACTATTTTTAAAACACTAAGAAGGCTCGACACAACATGAAACTTTGCTCGAGACCCTGGTGATACTACGAGCAAAGTTCATGATCTGTCGAGCCTTTTTAGTGTTTTAAAAATAGCGATTTTGATGCTAACGTAAAAGTGCCCCATGTACCCATTTGAAAATTAGCTTGCCCAAAAACAAAACTACGGTAAATCTTTAAAGTCTCTTTCATTGTAATTATGCTTGTAAATGAAGGTTTGACTCATATTCAAACACAAATAAAGCCTTGGTTGCTTTTTGGCGAGAGTTTCACTTTAATATTTGACTTTTACATTTTGAGCCATTTCCAGCTGTTCTTACTTTTATTTTATATTCTACTGAAGTGTCATCTGAAACATAGTGTATCAAAACAAAGTATTTAGTTGCACACTGTAACCCTCAAGCTCACCATGATAATTCCCCATTAGTCTGAATGAAACATGTCTTTCCACTCAGTGAAGCTTATTTAGGTGACATGTCAAACAGGTCAGATACAAATCTGAGAGGGTTTGACTGGCTATCTACAAGTCTGACTGCATCCCTAATCTAACTAGCACAAGATTGCTTGTTTGTTTTTATCTCTCTAGTCTGTCCAGCATTGAAATCTGCAAGGCGGATGATACGGAGGAAAGGGAAAAGTCTGAATTCCTGAGTATCAATGAACCAAAGAAAATGTGACCTTGCAATAGTTCATGTGTGATGCCTACTGTAATTTATAATAACGCTAGTGTTTGGATTTTATTATCTAAGACACACATGCATCACAAGCCTCAGTCAAAAGGTAAGCTTTAATCATACAGCCCACACTGCATCTATATCTGTCAGAGCTAGAACACAGACTTCATCAACTCTGGCAGAAATGTGTTATGTAATATATTATTAAATTAAATGCAATTTCTGCAAAACAAACAGCTGACATATTGACTGTTCAGGCTGCAGTGCCAAGAAATTTAGAAAGATTCAAAAGAGAATAATGCCTTCATTTTTATAAAACACAGTATTCACTTGTTAAATAATCGAAGCATTATTCTGACTAATTTCTTCCGCAGCTTTGTGCCAACGCCCTCTCAGCGGTTTTATCATTTCCACAAGCTAGTGATTAGAGCCCTAGTAAACAGAGATAATGGTTGCCACGATATCAGCCCGTTGCAAACCACATCTGTCTCCTGCAGATCTCATATTTTGCGTTTCCCCTCTGGCCAGTTACTGTGATGTTCTTCACTCCGACTGAGTTGATTACACAGTGGAGGCTTTATTCTCTCTGTCCTTTTCAGCGTGGGGAAAAGGTAAGGACAGGGCTGTTTCATCCCAGGAGAAGTTTTCTTTAGAAATTAGAAAACACCTCAAATAGAGAATACTTTAATATTGTATGAGTTTTTGTAACAATCCCAGCTACTTCATACACATTTAGAACATGCAATTTTTCTGCGTAGAGTGCACCGTTAATAGTGTATCAAGAGCAGAAATTACATTGTGGAGGAAAACATAATTTATCCACATCATATCCTTCAGTTATATTTCTGGTTATACATCAAACATCAATTTAATAGTGTGAATTTTATTAAATTTGGATAGTTTCCTCCTTGTTGTTTACTTTGATCAATTTGAATCCGTCTCTCAGGACATCTAAGAGTTGTGATGGACATTCGTAATTGACAACTGAATACATGAGATTATCGATGACTTCTTTTAGATTTAGATTTAGATTTTTTGTGATTGTTGGTTCTCATTAATGCCAAAAGAAGCTCTTTGGATTAACATAGGGTTCAGAGATGCATATATGTTATATGCAAATCAACAATGCATTTAAAGGTTAATGCTACACTGTAATACATAGTTAAGGGTTACTCAACCAATTTTAGACATTAATGTGTGTTTACAGGTCTTGGGGAGTACTATGTGATCCATAATGCAACTTGCCACTGAGTGACTACACTTTCTGAGATTTCATGCAGCTTCCCAAGAGCCACAAAAGACTTCACTTGATCTGTTTTTTATGTTTCACTTATGCAGTAATAACACACAATATAATGTCTAAAATTGGTGGAGCTAGCCTTTAATTAGATGCAAATGTAAGGCTAATCTGTGGTCATGATCCTCCAAGATTACCAACACCGAAAGGTTCCGCATCTCCAGGGTAATCCCACACAAACCAACTTAAAAACTGTCAATTTATAACAAACTATAAATGCAACAACATAAATGTGCAAATCTATTAAATTGTGGGTAGTCCATTTCTATAACATCTGTTAGCTACATCCTTAATAATTGGAGACAAAAGCTCCAAAGTGTAAAAGAATTGGACAGATGATGGTTGATCTCAAAGAGTGAAACAGTGAACTGCCTTAAGCTTGTCTTTATAAACAAGGACATTATTCCAGCCATTTTAAGCAAAAACCCATTCAAACTAATCACGTCTCATCTGAGGGAACACATAGCGCATGAATGCTAATGCCCTCACTTCATTCAAGGTAGTGTGTGTGTGTGTGACTTATTTACACTGAACAGAACACAAACAAGAGGCACTTGAGGTGCTAATGTCCCACAGTTTTTTCCACATCAATATGTAAATCTATGCAGCAAGGTACTCCAACAGCTAATGCACCATGATTATATAAAGTCTGCAACCTCTGCTATAGTGGTGGGACATAAAAATGACAAGAATATATCTGTCACTTTTGCAGTTATTTTTTGTTGGTAAAGAGTGGAAAGGAGCAAAGTAACTGCAGCCACTGCAGCCAGTCCATCTCAAAACTGTCCTTCGTTTCATACCATTTAGACATAATATGCTTCCTTTTATTAGGTGTAAAAAAACTGGCAAATATTGTTTGAATTGAGAACATTATTCAGTGTTCTGTCTTCCCACTATAAAAACCGAACAAGCCAGTTTTTTCACTCCGGTGTTCATTTAACATTATGTACTTTCTGAGGCTATGAATGTGTTTTGTTTAATCCACTCTTACTGAGACAAAACCTCCAACACAGAACATTAGAGACGATAAAATAATGATGAGACCTACCAGAATTTGAGGGCATCTTTGGGGCTGTGGTTGGGGTGATGCTGCACATAGTGGAACAGACAGAGGAAATTCTCCAGACCCTGAAGGCTGACCTGATAACAGACAGAGAGATAAGAGCAGCAACATGAATCAAACCCAGATTATTACTTGCACTCCCACGAGGAGGAACTAAACTGAAAATTGCACTCCACAACAGTAACCTTTTCATGATAACTCATTATAACATTACTGTGAATCATTTTATGATTTATTATCGTTACAGTCAATTAGATAGTGATGTAACAGCCGCTAATGTCGTTATCTTAAACTATTGCTATGATATTGATTTATCAGGTCAGGTGCATTTTATTTGTCCCCTATAACCTCCCAATACAACAGCACTGGAACCAAATAGCATCTATTGATACTTTTATACAATTAAGGATCCTATTCCCAGAACTACAGATCATATTTCAGACATTATGACTTATCTCTGAACACACTCTCCTTAATCATATTCAAAGTAAAGACTTGTTACCTAATAGACAGCAGAGAAGTTCACAATCTATAAAATAACAGTGCTGAGAATCTGTGAGTCTGGGGATACAAAGAAATGTCACAGTGTTCTGTCCTGATCATTGGGCAGGAATTTCTCACCACCACAGTTGGCAAAGCAAATTAGGACTTTTTGTCAACAGTGACACAAGCCACCTGACCACTTTAAACTGCATTACAGGTTACAGGGTAGTATGTTAATACTGTCCCGGCAGACATGCAATTCTCTAAGCCAGCGTCCTGCTGTCTCTCAAACCACATAGAAGCTAGCCTCTGCTAATCTGACACCACTGACTAGATTCATTCAGGCAACGCTGATCCCTGACTGATATGGCTGCGCTGAGTGTCTGGGTCACAAAGCCGAGGAACAGACACCACACAGAACCAGCCACATTACATTCCAGTCCGACCTGTGACAGCAGGATACTGACAGAATGGAAAAATGAAACTGAAATTGGAGGGCTATACTTTTAATTTGTTTTTTAATTGTTATAATTATAAAGGGAGGCCTACAGTCGTGAATCATGTTGGTTTAATCTTAATCTGACAAGCTGGTGGACTTCATAAATCACAATCCTCAATTAGCAACAGATATCACATTTTCAAGTGAGATATTAATATATGGTCTGTTATCAAAATGTTTTTCTCTCTCTCTCAACAATAAGTCCCTTTAATGTAAGACAACTAGGGCTGCAGCTAACGATTATTTACAATACTGATTAATCAGCAGATGATTTTCTCGATAAATTGATGAGTTGTTTGGTCCATAAAATGTCAGAAATTGTGGGAAAATGTCGATCAGTGTTTCTCAAAGCCCCTAAATAATATTCTCAAATGTCCTCAACACAAAGACATTCAGTTTACTGTCATAGAGGAGTCAGAGACCACAACCATATATTCACATTTAGGAAGCCGGAATTGTACTCTTAAAAAAATGAATCAAACAGATTAATCAATTATCAAAATATTTGTTATTTGATTTTAATAGTCGCCAACTAAGCGATTAATTGCTGCGACCTCTAACTGTAACATATATAGGAAAGAAAGGTTATAAACACACTTTCCTAATCAACACACAATTACAACAAACTTATTTGCTGAAGGAAAAAAAAATCCTTGAAACTTTTATAAGTGAACCAACCATAACTCATCAATAGTCTCCATGTGAGCAGTCCCAACAAATTGCTTTACCTCTCCCTTGAGATTCTAAGAAAGAAAGATAATTTAATAAAAAAAAATAAAATAAAATGATGCTTGTAATATAAATGCATAATGTGCACTTTATCTGTACTTTAAACTAACCTGTGGAAGTTTTGAACATGCATACAGGCAACACAGTAAACATTCTTGGTGATAATTTCATGCTATTCTACCAATAGTTGGTGACAGTAGCGCCCAAAACACGCATATCAAAAAGTGGTGATGAGGAAGACTTCTCATGAGCAAACAGGAAGGTAAACGATGCAGGCTTTTAAGTATTCAAAACATTGGCTATGCAAAAATTTTTTATGAGGAACAAAAGCACATTTAACATTGACTTCAAGAATACACACAATGCGTTTTGATTAAAAAAAACACTAAAAATACCACAAACTTGTTTACTTGGATTAAAGAAACACACACTGATGCAGGACTTTACAGGTAGCCAATAACCAGTACAAGTCAAAGATGATCATGTATGTAGTATAACTCTATAGAGGATACAGTGATATCTTTGTATAGCCACATTACGTCACAGTTACACCACAACAAATCATTTGGCTGTATGGACACAGATTTGTACATGAGACTCTTTTCTGCAATCTATTAGCATTATGTTCAGAAGAAGATCAGAAAGTGACATAAACATTAAGCACACGACATAAAACAGCTCCATAAAGAGCAAATATGTCATTGTTTACATCTAAACTGATTTACTTTTTTGCTGTCTACTTCACAAGCCCTTAAATAGCTGAGAAGAAAGCTATGCATATCTGTGACACTGATTTTCTCTCACTCTATGACTAACACACAAGACGGAAACTTTCAAATCAGTTTTTCAGGTGCCTGCAGTTTAGTCACAGCTCGGCTGCAGATGCTAACCGTCACAGTGAGTAAAGAGACCAAGGCTACTCTCATGGTGACTCAACTTCCTTCCTGTGTCAGAACTGTCAAGCAAATGTTATTTTGATCCAACTTGTAACCAGAATGAATGCTATTAAAACAGATATAACTAGCGAATACCCAATGTAGCATATTTGTAAAGAGGAACACATTTATGTCAAGCGTCCTTAAATTTAAAGTGCAGGTGATGAAGGAGCAGAGTTGACCACACTCACCGGGGTCAAGGTGACACAGCTGAGGCAACAACCCACCCAAGCAGTGAGGGGATGGGTGGGTAGGTAGGTAGGTAGGTAGGTAGGTGGGGGGGTCACTGCACACCAGGGGGCTGGACAACATCACACACAGGAGACGGGAAGAGGAAGAGAAAGAAATGCATGGATCATGAGAGAGACAGGAGAGGACAGCAGGGGTAAAACATGAGAGCTGACTGGAACATAAAGGTGGAAAGAATAAATGCAGCAACAGATGAGAACAAAGATAAACAGGGGAAGTGACTGGCAGGAAATCAAAGCTTCAAGGCTGCCAAAACTATTATTAGTTGAATAAATAAGCCCGGGAGCTCTGCTGGAGCTGTGCACTCAGTCTATTAAAAATAATCTCCCAAAATGAGCATCTGAAATGAGTGAGTTTGTCCTTGTGTTATCAGTGTACCTGTTGTGGCAGTATTCCTCACATGGGCAAGGGAAACTGAGTGGTTCACGATAACACTAATTTCCCAGCAACAGGGTTGTTTTTTTCCTCCAAGGCTCTAATCCAATATTACAATGCGCTCGGCACAAACCAGCCGGGGTGATTTGATAATGGAAAGACTGCCAATACTGATTAATACGGCTTGGAGGGGGAAATCAATGGTTCACAAAGCCCCGAGAACACATTTCTGTAAACAACAAGAAAGCTTTGACCTTTCCTCTGCACTGATGAACTTCTTCATTTGCTCATTTGTCATGTAGAAGTACACAAGCTATCTGGGTGGTTGAGACATACAGCCATGGATCTCACTTATATCCATCTGCATGTTAAGAGGTATTTTTTCTGGCTACTATTTGTTGACAGACAAATATATGTAATGTAATTTAACCCAACATCATTTGGGGGAAGTAGACCTTTCAACAACTTTATTTTACAATGAAACGATGGGACATGTGGACATGGACAAGTTTCATTCAGTGCGTGCAACTTCAGGCACTTTTTTTTTCACATTGTTTTATTTCACTTGTCAAATTCTGGGAAACAGACACCACAATGCAGAGAGTATATACATAATTCCAGTATTTTGCCTATTCAGGGGTATTTGCTGTATTTTGATACCATCCTGATCGTGGGCAACGTATCATGATAGTATCGCATCAAGTCTTGGATCACACAGAGACTCGTCGTTACAGGCAAAGGCCTCGAAAAGCCTGTTTTGGGGAATACAGTATGGTGCGCCTGTGGAAATTAAAGTATGTATACCCATTCTACTAGGACCCCCAAATAAAAGTATGAACATGAAAATTAGCAATAATATGACCTCCTTAAGACAAAGATATGTGATGGAGACATGATATTTTACAGTTAATAATAAACTTTACTGTCCATCATGACACCAGCACACTGAAACAATTAACTTTGCAAGCAATTTAAGAATTAGTCATTCCAAACGGCATCTTTTTCTGCATAATGAACAAACAACAAAAAACATATAGCGCATATCAGAAGACATTTATGCCAAGACCAGATAATATCAGCCAACCAATATATCAGTCAGGCTCTAATTTCCACCCACAGTTAATGCACATTTAAGCTGAATGGAAACAGAGTCAAACAGCACAGAATCATCAGAATTGAGGAAAACAACAGCACTCTTGTTTTCTTCAATATCCAACAATTTTCTATACTAATTTTCTCGCCTGCTCCAGGATGGTCAGAGGTCAGATTCAGCTACAGAATAGAAAACCTGAAGCTGCTGCTTAATGACACCTCAGAATAAAAAAAACACATTTGCTCACACCTGCTTTGTTTGTTTTTCTCTCAGAGGTAACTTTAAACAAGCGGAATACAAGTTTGAACACAGAAAGCCAGAGTAAAGTTTGCGTAATTGCTCGGATATGGTGGCTGCTGTGACCTGTGTCTTTTACTCTGCCTTTATCCAACATGGCAATCATGGGAGGCCTAGTCATGGGAGTCTGACAGCTGAATCTGATGGCTGAGTCACCCACACTGGTACAGACTTTCCTCTCAAGCTCTCTTTGGATAATTGGGTAGACTACAACTTGGCAGAGGCAGCGAAAGCGATGTGATCCTGTCCTCGTGAGAGAGGACGTGGGGCGTTGGTTATGCAATGTTTTTTCCCAATCTGAGATCCCTACTGATCTAATTTGACATTTGGGTGATGAGCATCATGAGGAGTCCCTAACGTTCCGCATTTCCACACAAACTACGAGTCAGAGAGCAGAGCTGCTTCACACAAAACCACGAATAACTTTCTTTTTCCCATTAAGACACACAGCAAAATGTCAAGAGGCTACCATCAAAAGCATGTTTGTGTTTTTGTCAGTGTAAGGACCACACTGGCTAAAGCAGTGACCTTTATTCAAGCATAGCCTCTGTGGAGGAAATGAAAATGTGTCGCACTCTGCTTCATTGTTTTCATTACGGGGAGATAGCGTGCAAGACGGTGTGGGTCACAATTACGATCAGAACAGCCTGCTCTGGCCTTTCACTTCCCCAGTGAACTGAGAGAGTGGGTTTTTGAGAGAGAGATCTGACTTAATAACATGCCACTGGGTGGAAAAAGCTGAGACAGAGCGGTGGTCGGAGTCTGACTCAACCCTGAACAGAGGGATGAATTATTCATCCGTTCAGCCAATCGTTTGGAACAGCCCTGGAGACCGGAGCAAGTAGGTGTTGGGTTGAGGCTGAGGACGGAACAATAAATGCAGATGTGAAAAAAGAAGTCCTGTGGTCAACCAGCGAAGTACGCTACTTCCCTATTTCGTATATGGGCTGATAAACGAGGCCAGGATGTGCTAGAAATCATATAAGTGATGATCACAAGACTGTCTAATCAAAACCTGATTGCAAGCTTTCTTTGTCTTTAATTTCACTCTAAGAGCAAAGACCTTAGTCATGGAGAGTTTACTAAATAGTGTAGGAGCATAAATGGCAAATTACTGCAGAATAAATAAAACAGATTCATCACACTAATGTGTTGGCAAATATCTTATCGTCACAATTAGTAGGCCTGTAATATCTACTGTATGTTTGAGAAATCTCCAATCTAAAAATGGTCTAATTTGTTGTTTTAGCTTTATGTTAGTTAAGAAATCACTCTTATCTCAGTAATCCCATGATTCTCCACTAAAGTAGTGACTCCCAACAGATAATGTACTGTTCTGTATGTCCAATTAGCGTTTTGCTGAGAAACAATGCTGCCTTTAGGCTGTGAAAAATAACCCAATTTACATATTAGGAAATCATGCAGTGACAAATTACGGAGAGTTACACTGATTTAAGTTAAACCAATATGGGCCGCGACCACCTTCAAAATAAAAAAAAAAAAGGAAACAATACTAAAAAATGTTGGTTACCTTTTCACACATCAAATGTGGGATATGATCCATGCACATCACGTTATCTTTAATTGCTTTGGATGGCGAGAGCAGTTATACATATGACAGCTGACCTTAATGCCATTAGTGACACATGGTTGGGATGCGTGATATTGGATTTTTTTCCCCACCTACTTGCAGACAAGTAGTGCAGTGGAATTAACATATTATAATGCCTACTCTTGAAAGCTGACAAGAACATAAACATACTCTGCCTTGACACTTATCATGATGGCCTACTGGACCAAACAAACAGTTTTTTTTTTTTCAATTTACACATTCACTGGGTAAAAATAAGAAAAGTTCTTTAACAATTCGCCTCACATGGTCATAGGTTAAACATCATCTTATTGGCCTAGCATCTGCCCATGCTAATATTTCACTGTGAAGATGATGTGCATATTAACGTACATCCCTACTACTGCTACATGATAATGGAAAAAAATGACATTGTGATATGCAAAAGTAAAGAAATTTACACCGGATGAGTTGAACAGCTCTATTTTGCTTCTGAATGCGTGTGTGTTTTGCCATAATCAGCAGCTCTTTGTCTTGGTTCTTGCAAAAAGTTTGAAATGTTACGTATTGAACTTTAAAGTTCATGTAGACATGGAGGGGTTTAATGATCAGTCGCAACCTTTGTGACTCATTTAAATATAATTTGATTACCCATCCAACTCTGACCAGACAAAAACGGGGGATTCATACATAACATCATATCTTCTGATGGATGTCCGTGTTAGAGCCATGACAACGGCCAAAATGTGGTTTGCAACAGACTAGAAAGGCCTTGTTTTTGGCCGTACATGCTTTGATGTATATGTCATAATGCATAGAAAAAAGGGCCAAGACTCCCTTATTTGACATTTCACACCTGCAGTGTGAGTATTGCACATGTGCACATTGCAATGTCAGTGCTTAAATCCCTACTATGTGGGAAATGTCTCTGACAACACATTCAGGGAAGTTAAGTGCACAGCACAGTTTGTTTGTTTTTTTACAAAAAAAACAAACAAACATATGCTGCATCCCAGATTGTTCAGTGCTTAAGTTTGGGGTTGAAGGTGGACCAGCACTGCTATCTTTGCTCCCTCTGTAGTATTCACCACATTTTGCGGTATGCTTTGCTCGACAAGTTTAATCTTCTTTAGACAAGGATTCAGGGCTTTACCACCGGAGGAATGTAAAGCACAGAACTGAGCTTAGACAGCTAATGGCGAGTAATGTGGGAGGAATGTGTGACCAAGGTTGTCCTAGCTCAGAAAATCACTTTATTTAAGCAGCTTTACACACAAGTGTCTGTTATCAGAGATTTCATGACAATGTAAAGACAATGGACTTTCAACATTACAGCTCATTATGATTACAGATTGTCAAAAGCATGACTGATGTTAGAGTTGTTACAGAAGGATACTTACAAGATGAGTCAGATCATCCTGAAGGAAAATGTCCATTTTTATGCAGAAAGCTAAATTCATCCAGAGTTAACATTAGTCCAAGGCTACAAGTGACTGAATTTAAAGTGATACAAGAGTGAAACACAGCCAGAAAGGATCAATAAGCTGGAGTCCCTTGGTACCAAAGACCAAAAAAGCGTTTCCAAATACCTCACTTTGGTGTTTTGAAACATCCTGTTGGCTCATAATGAAACTGAACATCCCACAAGCAACTAAAACCTGGTCTTCTCTTGCTTGGCTCCTGGCCAGGTAACCATTCTGCTAAATTAACTCTGCTCATCAACATTCAGAGAGACTGAGCAGAATGAAAGTGTCCCTGCAGATACTTTGATGCAAGTGCGCCTAAGGCAAACTTGAAGCAGAACATAGTAATACGCTAGTTGTGGCCTTATAAAGGGAGGAATTCTTAAGAATGGAAAGATAGGCTTAATGCCAGTAATCCCATTTTACTGAAGCTATAATGCTTTAAGTTAATGCTACAAATTAAAAGCAAAAAGAGATTTTGAATGTAGTGGCTACCATATGGCAAATGGCATTCTTTCAGGAGCTTTTATGTGTTTGAATGGGAGGACGGGTGTGTGACAACTGTGAAACTGAACCAATACTCTCTTTCATAAACAGAGTGAGGCTAAACCACCATAACACTTTCCTTCACCCCTTATGAGACTGTAGTTCCCTTTGACCCCAAGGCAGTCAACGACAAAACAACTTTCATGACATTTCTGCTTTCAAAGAAAAGTATTTATTGAGAATGAAAGTCAAAGTAGGAAGCATATAGAGGAAATCTTGGGTCAAAACATCTGGTCAGGGTTACAACCCAGAGTAATCAGCATAGTCTAGTCGTGTTACTGTGCTGTGATAAAGTAACAGAAACACTAGCGAGTAGCGAGGCAAATCGATAAGATGTTACTGATACCAATGCCCTTATGTATTCTGTTTATCAGTTCTATTCTATTTAACGCTTCCCTTATTGATCTAGATCAGTTTTGTCTGAGCTGACTATAGCCTGAGAGCTAGCCGTGGCAAAGGTCCTAAACTAAAATGGATGAAATAACAAAATACTTGTACAACATTCATTTTGATTGAGGCTTTTCTCAATCAAAGAAAAAAAAATCTGCTAAGCCTTCCTGCCTCGCACTTATTTTATCATAACATAAAATATCTGACCTTGGTAATGGACGTGAAGTGGGTAGCGGCGGCAAATACAAGTCTTTCTTGGAATTTAAGCACATGTTGTATAGAAAGATATTTCAGCATTTTGCTGTTGTTTCCAACCTAACTTGAAATTATCATTTAACAGACATTTCAACTAGCACTGCTGTCATTTTTCTTTGTGAAAGAAAGTCGCTCTTTGCCCCATTTCTTCCTCTCTGAGTCCCCGCCGTGACTCCTTTTTGTCGCAAGTTTCAAGCAGCAAAGACACATGAGTCTGACATCATTGTTTTACAATTGCAACTTTCAGATGCACTAATAAAAGGGGTCGATAGGCTTGGAGGCATATGTTTTTAAAGGCCAGACAATTTGAAACCAGTTCTCGATTCCCATCCCTACTCGCAAGAGATTAATAAATGTAGATGAAAAGTGGAGAGATGAGAGACAAGAATTCAAAAGGATAAAAGATGAGGGAGGTAGAGAAAAGGAGTGGGCCTGCAGCATTAGTGCTTTCACACATTTTTCATGATGACCTTATTGAATGCTGCAGGAGAAGGCATCTTTTTGCCCTCTACATTTCACTCTTAAGTCTGATCATCGCAGAATTGGGTATAGAGCAGTAGGGCAGAGTCTTGCTGTCTGATGGGCCTTTCAGTCTTTGGACAGTTTCCATGATCACTTTGTCATGTTGACCTGTACACTTACTGACTGCTATGAGAAACAGACAGCACTTTAAGTAAAGGAATGTACAGCACACACGTGTGTACAGATATGATTGTTAAACAAACCTGGGAAAAAACAACAGTACTGCTACAGTATCTATGTGAGTGCCTGTCAATGTGTCCCCATCAGATTCAATCACGAGGGAAATCTATGGTATCAGCAAACTGGAGAGTACAGCTGCGCTCACTTAACCATCTTTCTACATCTCATACGGACACACAAACACACACAAACACACACGCGCGCTTTGATCGCTGCGAAGGTGGCAAATGCAGGAGCTAACACAGTCATCCCAGGAGGCTCGTCGCAACTAAAAGCGACATGAAAAGTTACCAGTAATAGAAAGGCACAGCCTGCTTGGTGCAGTCGTCCAACAACAGTATTACTATGACGACTGAGAAGAAGGCAGCATGATTTCTGCAGCTGATTTCCCTGATGCACACAGACATGATTAACAAAGCAATGAAGCACGACACACCACCACAGACAAGATGACGACAGAGGAAGGAAGCCATCATTTCCAAGAATAAAAAAAAACACTACATGCTCTCTCAGCTCTCAGGTCTGTTTTTAAGGACGGCTTGCACATCAATCAAAAATAATGGGCTAGAATAAATCAGCTCATCTGTCCGCTGTGTGTGTGTGTGCACAGGGCAGATCACTCTTAGCCTGCAGTCCGATCCTAATCCAAGTCTCGTGATCTGGCTGCTGTTAGTTTTCTGACGGGGGGGGGGAGAGCTGCAGTGGCCTGATAGAGATTTCAGTACCACCACCAATCATTTCTCCTAAACGCCAACACAGAGACAAAAGTGCAATTGTGCAACACTAGTAATAAGCAAGCTGTGGTTTACACCTGCCTCTACCTCTGTACAGTGACTCACTGCTGGTCCATGCTTCTTGTGTGTGTGTGTGTTTGTGTGTGTGTCAGTTAAATGTCTGCCTCTTAAAAGGTAACATCTGGGGACCTCCAGGATGCTGAAGAGGATTTAAGACATGTCCCAAGCATCGTGGGAAATCATTTTCTTTAAGTTATTTTTACTACTTGTTCCTACCACAATGACATAATAACTTTCCAGACTGTGGTTACCTTCTCATACAATTATGTATACTTCTGCACAAAATAAGTTAGATATGAAGACAACCCTCTCTGATTATAGGGAGGAAATCCTAAAAATAAAAATAAAAACTGTAGTTGAATGAGTTTTAGCCATAAATGTGCCATACATTTCTATATATTACTTCTAAACTCTGCATATTCTTCGCTGATTGTCTATTTGTCTGATGTCTTTTTACCATCTTAGAGCATCAGCATTTTGCAGAAGCCACTTCCAGTTAGGGTCATTCACTGTGGGACAGCTGAGACAAAAACAGGAAGGTAACTAAGGCAGTTTGTTGAATCAAGTAGCAGACAAAAAGGAATCTATCTGAACAATGTTTACTATTGTTGGATTAACATGAACTCAGTGGACAGTTTATTTCTCTCGGAATCGAGCGACACAAGCTACCTACAACTGATAAAATTCAGTGAGGACTAAATATCTGGATTTTGGTGGGTCAATTCAATCTTATAAACAGGGCGCTTGAGTGGGCTGTATTTACAAATTGTATTAAGCATAATTTGCTATTATTTATGAATGATGTACAACAAGCTTTGCAACTAAAAGATGATAAATACAAATACTATGACACCGTCCAAACAGACAAGATATACATAAATGTATTGAAGACCTTCCATATAAGATTCCCTGAATCTTAAGCTTGTTCCCAGGACCACTGCCTTGTAGTCCTGAAATGAAAAGTAAGCACTCAGACAAAGAGCCTGAGCTGAGCCTGTATCACACCGGCTCCTGCGCCTACCTGCAGATCAGCTCCTTGCAGTCGACAGTCCATGTACTTTTCCCACGCGTATGCCAGCTCAGTCTGCTGTGGACTGGCCATGTCTCTCACACCTCCAGGTACAGCACCAGTCAGGGCGTTGAGGAAGTCAGGAATGACAAGATTCTCCTGTTGGTTTCCTTCCTGATCTTCCAGAAGGCTGAAAGTGCCCCGGGCAGCACCGAACGAAGCCCCAGCTGTCCTCCTGAGTCACTCATAGCAGATTCATGATTCACGGCGCTGCTCTGCCACTTTTAAAATTATGCTTCTGCAGATAAAAATACAAAGTGTCAAGGTGTTAGCAAAACAGAGATAACGATAGCTGGCAACAAAACTTTCGGCCGGTGCACTCAAGAGATACTGACAGCTGTGTGTGACGCACTTGCACCTGACTTGAACCTGAAACTTCTGCCAAACGAGTCTGCCCCACTGTAGCACAACCAAAACAAAACGGACTGAAGCTACACACTCAGCTAGCTAGCTAGCTAGCTGTCTGACAACCTGCGTCAAACCTTCAGGCGGGTTGAAGAAACTCATTTCCGGTAAGGGGTTCGTTTTCATAATAAAAGCACACTTTTAATTACTGGCGGCTAATATACTTTAGATGGTAATCTCACTACAAACACAAATACAATATTTTAATTAGATGATTAGGGTATTGTAACATTATATCTTGTTTTTCGTTCTATTCATTTGTCATTTTCATGTACACTTGTAGACAAATCTAGAAGAAAATCTCAGTTAAAGGTAAATTTGAATGTAGGGATATTTAGTTTACACACTTACAAACATCACACATTAAATAGAGCTAAAGCAAAGAGTTTACATTTGTATGTTGTATCTGACTCACGTGATTCACAATGTTTTATCAGCAGTGAGGTGATTTCCACCATGCACCATATAAAAGCTGGGCCCTAAACTGGGCATAAGAAATGATTGACCCAGAAGGTTGACATGCTTTTTAGGTCACTTATTAAACGTTTATCTTCTCTGATTTAAAGTGACAACATCACATATCTTTAGATAATAATAATAATAATAATACATTTAATTTTTATAGCGCCTTTCAGGGTACCCAACGACCCTTAACAAAAAGAACAAACAAAACATAGATAAGAGGGCAAACCATCCAATCAGCTGCCATTAACTGTGATATGATTTCAAACTATCTTATATGTTTACATACCCGGATCTACATATGTAAATATCCTACACTTTTTCTATTTCTTACATAGACGAACAAGGAAATTAAATAGTAATTTAAATGATAGCATCAAACCATTATTTAGGGAGATAAATACATCTATATTCTTTTAAAGAATGCAAGCAAGGTTTCTTTCATTTACTTAGTATAAGGTTACATTTTTTAGGGTTTTATTGTCCATTGAAGGCATCTTTCAGTTAAGAAAACAATTCGTGTTTTATTTTGAAAGGGTTTCCCAATGGTTATGGCCGTTGCTCTGGCTAGCTTAACCACAAGCGGCTGCAAGATAGCTCGATAATTTCAACCATAATATTTGCATAAATGCCGTATTAGCCTCAGAGCCGCTATACGCAATGTGTCCCGCAACTTATGTTAATTAACTAAATTAACATTCCGCAATGTTAGTTATGTTTCAGACAACCACAGGCTGTTGGCTGTTTTGCTGGCTGTTGCACCGCCTCGTACTGTGTATGGCAGCTGTCAAAACTGTGAGCACAGACAAGCGAACACATCGTCAACGGCCTCTACAGACATAATGGATGCTTCCGCTATCGCTACACCATTGTTGTATTCAGAATATATCATTCTAAGTGGGAAGAATTAATTTTCATACATACCTTCGTTTCCTATGAATTAAAGCAGCTAATGCTAGCCTTCGTCCGGCAGCCTGCTCTGTGTTATTTTGCCCTCAGCACTGACTGCAAGACCATCCCATACAATACCGCCCTTTTCCCTGCCTGCTAGATCCTCCCAGAATGTGAGGGGCTACATATTGTCCTGGCGCTATGTCATTTTATTTGTGTTTTTCATTTTGACAGGGATGTAACTAGCTCTCCAATCACTTAGATGAAGATAAACAGAGTTTAGGGTCATCCGGTGAATCTGTCTCTGGAGCAGAGCACACAGCTGTGATCATGATAAAATGTTCTGGAAGAATTTATCCAAAAGACTGATTTATCTGTTTTTATCTGTGCTGTCCAGGTCAAAATAGTCCTTGCAGACAAACATGAGGGTCAGGTCACCCACCTGGCTAATGAACGCTGACAGCCGGTGACACGCCCACTGATTCCTGCTTTTCTTCCTATTGGACAACACACAACTAATTCCCCAATCAATCAATACACTTAGTTTAGGACCGGTGGTGCTTTTGATGAATCTATGTAAATCTGCGAATACACCACGATGAAGGCACAAACTGGCACAATGCTAGGCCAATTTAATGCAGTTAACCATTCAATCCATTTCTCAGGGAAACGTTTCCATTTCTCGAGGATTTGCTACTTTTATTAATCTTGTGATTAACTGAAAATCTTTGGATTTGGTGTCTTGGTAGCATCGATTGCCAGACATAAGAAGCACTTAGATGACATCAGTTTGACCTTTAGGACAATGAAGCATTTTCACTTTAAAGGTCATTTGGTATGCACAATAAAATCTGCATATCAATCAATAATTAAAGTGTGATCATAACCCCAACATGTAAATGTTGTTGTTTTAACAAAGTTGTAACTCCTTTGTTAGGTTTAACATATTCCGAGTTTTTAAGGAGCCTCTCAATGCACCACTGACGTCAGCAGGTGTCTCCCTTTTTGCGGCAGCGTACAGACTGCGGGGGTGGCAGCTTCATATTAACAAAGCACACACGTCATCCTATTGACACATTGCAATTTGAAAATAGGCCACGTGAGAGCAACAGACCAAATGGCTCTCTAACAGCAGCTGAAGGAGGTTACAGGCCACTGTATTACTTTATAGCAACATGATAGGGCTGGTCAGGAGTCCACAGTGTCATGGAAAATGAAATCCACCCTGTGTAACGTTTCACCACACACACAAGAGCCAGTTAACTTATGTGGACAATCTTACAGTAATGTATAATATATGACGAAGGAGACGAAAATACTGTCATTTTAAAAGTATATCATTATAAATCTAAGGGCTTCAACTCCCATAGAAGTAGATTTCATGGACCATGAATTACACATTTAATATTTTAATATTCTACATTTTTACATATAAATCTGCGTCAAACAGAAACCATGGTAGGCACTGTACAAGATAAGGTATTCCCTTTTCTCAAGGTTCACTTTGCCAAGCATGACTTGTAATTACCTCATTCTAACACACAGTGTCACTGTTATCAAACCAAAGCCACAGACCGACATGTTAGAAAAATGTTTATTCTTTTTGCTGCCCAGCATGTAAACTCATCCCACCAGCTCATACAGACACGGTCATACTCCACAATAATACATCCATGAGATGAGCTTATCTGAACATGCCACAGTGTAACACAACTCACATGAGATGATGTCATGCGTTGCTGTGATGAATTTCACATTAAATTATGAATCCCTTGAGCTTTATTCTCAGTTTATGTGCACTCAGGAAAAAGACAAAACAATCGTGTTCTTATTTACAATCCTCGAAGGCAGTTGTGATTTTACAATTTTTTGAATTTATCTATGAGGCCATGGGAAATGTAAAAATGTAGATAAGCATAAGACTGAGCGATAAAAGGCACAGTAAGTTCACCTCGGGGTTTTCAGTGGCATTTTCAGCAGCTATAGTTTAGTAATGCTGAGTGCTCCTAAATTGCGGTCAAACATCCAAACAGTGTCAACTCTCAGAGCTCAGCCGCCGTCCCTCAGTAGCCGCCGTCTCTCTCCACACAGCCCACGCCCACAGCGTTGTCGGGACATTTGCAGGAGCGTCCGGCAGGGGTTGCTAAACAGAGGTGGGTGCAGCCCCCGTTGTTCACAGCACAGTAGTTTTGTCCTGGCGGAAGGAAAAAAAAAACATATACAAACTCTTATTAACGCGGGACATTCCAGGCCATTTGTATAAAACATAAGCCACCGTAGCCGGGAGCTGCAGGAAACAGTCTATCCACTGTTTGTTCAACAGATATATACATACTTCACTGAAACACATAGCAAACTCCAGATGTCGGAGGCCCCTCTCCCTTGGCTCCACATTCCCTGGCTTGCATAATGCATGCAGCCTTATCTAGAAGGGAGGATGAGGCCTGGTGCTGCACAGTAACATCAGTCACTGATTGACCTAATGATGGATGCTGGCTGCAGAACTCCCGTTGTTTTCAGGTCGAGGAGTGAACCTGGGATTTTTCCTTGTTCATGGCTTTTACTCAGAATTATTTACGGAGGGCACTGAGGTCAACAAACTTGAGGGGTAAAGGGAATGGATAATAAGTCTGACTCAAAAGGTAACCCCCAAATGTACAAGGGTCATGCTGTTTCTAGGAATGGCTCTTTAATGTTGCGGTACATCAGCGCAAGATGCAATACCAAGATAACTCCAGGCATGAAGAGAAAGAGTGTTTTCTCACTAACTTTTACTCTCAAACAATTGACTTTAAGTATTTTAATCGCATGTGAATTTTCTATCTAATCTAAAGTTCAAAGTAAAGTGTCACATTTAGTGCAAAGTATCATGTTGAATACATGTAATAACTTACGCTGACTAAATTGAAGGGACAATATGGAATAATTTTAGTTGAAAACATTCAAAATGTAACTGAAATTGTAAACAGAAATATGAAGATAGAAGAGATTTGGGGTGTCTATGTATTGTAATACAGAGATCTCAACTGGAGTTAGCATGCTAACCAGCTAGCCCCAGCCTGTCCTGGTTCAATGCTTTCTGTGCTTAGTGATGTGAACATCAAACCTCAACCAACTCTCCACTAACTACCAGTCTGGACTGCTAGCTGCACAGCTAACTGGGTTAACTAGCAAATGACAGCTACAGTTAGCAGCAGTTAGTGGTTAGTCTATTGATATGCTGCCCACCTTTAAACTGGCAATAGACAGTCTGAGTTAGATAGTCTGCGTTAACGTATCATTCTGGAGTAAATACAGATTGCACAGTGTAATCACACCATCTGCAGATAGATTGATTCTCTATAAACCTCGCTATGCACTGGCCTGATATGAATGCTGAATTACGGAAAAAACAATCATGTCGGCCATGGCGCAACCAAAGTAGCATTGTTTCTCCGGTCGCTATCCCCTGGTAACGTTTGAACCGCTGACACTGTTTTTGTGACAGCAGCACCAGGAGTCATACTACAGGGGAACACTAGGAGGGGTACTTTTGAAAAAATGTCTAATGCAGACTTATAAATAATTCAAATGCGTTTCTTAAATTATTACATCTTAAGTTTAAGGTGCAGCATGTAAGAATTGGCCGCCTGTTGGATTCATACCAGCTAGAAGAATTCAATAAACAATTCTTCAAGAGTAAACATTTCGTTTTAGTTTTTTTTTAGCACACAGGGGAATTCACGTTAAATATATGGCCCTTTTTACCTGAAGGACACTGGGCATAGGCTGTAGTGATCCCGTATAGCTTGGTCCGTTTCTGAGGTTGGAACTGGTCTGACTCCTTGCCAGCATAGCGGTCCACAGCAACCACTGCATCCCTGTTGTAAACACAGCCAGAGTTAAGCAATCCAGTACAGCCCCAGCTTGACCAATGTCAGCATCCTGCTTCCCTGTGTTTTGTATATAAGTCTGTAAGCATGACTAAGGGTTAGTGTAGGTTTTCTCAGCCATAACTGACATAGTTTGCACGCCTCCACCTCCACCTCCACCTCCACCACCACCACCACCACCTCGCAACAGTCTCCAGCAGGGCTGCAGCCCTGGAGAGATCAGAGGGAGGCCCTGAGCGGGTCACTCACAGACGCTGAGGCTGAGAAATTGCAAGCAGCTGCCACTTTTTGAGATGCTTCCTCACCCAACACACACAAATAGATGCCCCCACCCCCGCCTTTTTGCTGTGGCTAACATACAGAATCGTCCGCGTGGGAAGAAAGCTCCACAGTCTTCAGAGGCGGAGTGTTTGAGTCAGGAGGGACATCAAGGGCCCACGCTTGAAGTGTGGGGAGCTTTCTGACCTCTGACCTTCCCTCTCCTTCCTCTACCTTAACAGACTTGAGCTCTTACATGGCACAGTGGACCACGTAACCCTTAATTATGTCTTTGATGCTTTACATTCCAATTTGTTGTGAAATATAAAACTTTTGCCAGTCTCCTTTAAACCATTAATTATGTTGGTATTAAACAAACAAACATACAGCATGCCAGGATTTAAATTCATTGGAACTCTGAAGCACTTCCACATGTTGTCACTGGATAATAAAATACAGAAAGTCAAACCTCCTCCAGTCAGTGTAGTAGATGTTCTTCCCAAAGGACGTGATTCCAAAAGGGTATTGAATCCCCTCCATAACCTGTCTGCGGTCACCCCGGGCAGGATGCGTGCACTCCATTTTATGTGTGCCTGCGGGCGAGAGATTGCTGCTGATCACAAAGCAGACAGAATTTCATACATGAGTTAACTCTCTGAAAGCCACAGTACCTGCATCTGCCCAACAAAGCATCGAGCTCTGAGGGTCGAAAGTCAGGCCGTTTGGCAGGCCAAGGTCGTCTTTAACCAGCACCCTTCTGTTGGAGCCGTCCATGTAAGAGGTCTCAATCTTGGGGGCGTCACGGTTCCAGTCGGTCCAGTATAGATTACTGTTGTAAGGACAGGTGGAGAGTCAGTTTACTATCAAACTGGACAGATTTTTAATCAAATCATGAAGAATATTCTTTTGCCAATGAATTTGATTCTTCAAAGGGGCAATATGTAAGAATTTGCCTCCTCTCAATTCACATTAGAAAAAGATAGGGGGCAGTATATCACCAGAGTGACCACTGACTGTATCTGCCATCAGCTCGTTAGCTCAGTTAGCATTGCAGCTAGCGTCTAACGTGGCAGCTCAGACTGGTATTGTGAAAAAGAACAGGCTGGAGCTAGTTGGTTAGCACGCTAACTTCAGTAGATATATCTGCTACACAGTATACAAATATCTTTGACTTAAAATATATATATATATTTTAAACTTATGTTCTCACATTCTGTTGATGATTTTAGTTAATTTTAGGATGTTTTAAGTCATATTGCACATATTGCACCTTTGACTGTAGTCAAACTTGTTGATAAGCTCCTCGTGAATCCAAAGAATTGATCATTTTTGCATGTAGAGATATCAACACAAAATGTGTATTTACAAAAATGTAGAGGGTGGACACTAATTTGCATTCTTGTCAATCAGCCAGCAGCTAGTTAGCTAAGAATACAGTCTACAAGGGCAAACAGCTAGCCTGGCTCTGTGCAAAGGAAGCCTGAGTCGCTGGAAGTATACTGTGGGTATAAGCCTGCCAGTGACAATTTTACGCCCTTCCTACAGGACAACTTCCGAGCTGGCAACCTTTACACTGAAAATGGTCAGTCACCCTAACCCTAACCTGGTCCCTAACAGTAGAAACTTAAATAAGCTAGCTTTAGTCATTTTAATGTCAGGGCTCTCCTTTCCACATGCAAAACGAGATCTCACCGACACCATTTTCTGGGGCAATGCTGCTGCATCATGGTGTTTATCGCCTCTCAAGATGATTGTGATTGGTTGAAAGAAATAAAAACAGCCCAGAGTTTTTTTGCGCTGGCTCATCACAGTGGGTTTTTTCTTCGCAAAAAAAAAGTGTAAACAAACAATTCACACAGGATTATGAAATGGACTGTTTCTTGGACGGACTAAGTGACTTCCAGGAGTCTTGTTGCCTGAAGATTCATAATTAAGCAACATTATGTAGAAATTTGCCTTTTGTGCTCTTTTGCGCCCTGTACTAAACTCACAGATAGATGAGAAGAGTGTTTTCGATCTTCTCATCTAACTCTGCAAGACAGAAAATAAGCATACTCCCACAAATGTTGACCTCTTCCTTTTAAATGCGTACTGCCCAGTCAGATCTGAGGAGGGATGAGTTTACTTTTAACAGATTTTATCAAAGAAGTTCCTCAGCAGTTGTTATCTCACTCGCAGCATGTTAAAGAAACAAGCGAAAAAAAGCGCAAAGGCTTCATGGCAAACAACACACACCCGTTGGGAGGGTCGGTGATGATCGCGCGGGGGTTGACAAGATCCGAGTCTATGATGACACGACGCTGAGACCCGTCCAGAGAGGCCACCTCGATGCGATCCTTCACAGAGTCCGTCCAGAACAGAGTTCGTCCCAGATGGTCGACGGCGATACCCTCTGGGCTGTCCAAGTCTGTTGACAGGTCACAGTTCATTGCAAGTCAGTTTCTTTCACAACTGGCTGAAAACGAAATAGATTCAGTGGATAGAAGGATGACAGTAACGCTACCTGATCTAATGACTTCAGTGGGCTCTCCCCCCTGAATGCTCGCCTTGCTGATCGAGGGAGACGTGATTTCAGTCCAGTAGACCATTTTCTCCACACAGTCATAGGCCACTCCGATGATTACCTTCTCCTGCAGAGGGGTCAACAAACCAACAATCTTTGAAGTTGACTTTACTCAAACACGACTGGTCAGAGACAAAAAAAAAACAAAAACAAAGAGCAGATGTGTTTTTTGACATTAGCGTCTAGACATAAATCCAAACAAAGAGAGCCACACACTGAGCAACTCCACCAGACTTCAGACCAGCTGGTTTGAAAATCAGCGTAACAAGAAATGCAAATTGCAGTTCCAAAGATGTCAGACTGATGTTAGTAATTAGTGTGAATGTCGCCATGTGCCTCCAATAAGGTGCAGGCCTTGAACGCATGAAGCAGATGGGGAAATCGCAGAGCCAGAATGCAAGTGTTATTACCAGCAAGGGAGCAATTGTGTGAGAGGCTAAACTGATGTTTTGTTCACGAGTGAGAAGTACAAACACACTGTAACTTTTTGGTTGTTTTCTTTAGAATGATCTGAATGATCACATATACTAAGAAGTCCTGACTTGTCATTGTCATTGGTATATCGTATGGCTGTGATCTAATGACATTGGTTCTCCCCCCAGGGGTCGGGTTAATTTCCAGTTAATCAGCAGGGGTCGCCAGATGGTTGTGGAGAAAAAGATAAAATAACAAACTTTAGACTAGGAAATTGTTTTTTCATTACGTTTGCCTGTACCATATAAACTACCTTAAACTGATTTGTGTTTGTGTTGTGTGTGCAAATAAGTTCTGATTGGATACACACATAAAAATCCCATTTTGGTACTTTCAGGATGTGGGAGGCAGGTCCTGAACACTAACCTGATTATATGGGGGTTGTGACCCGAAAAAGGTTGGAACCACCAGTCTACGATCTTATCAGCATTTGTCTCTTGTGAACAGACCAAAATCCAGAGAATAATTCCCTTTTATGGCATGATTCATAAACAGAAAAGCCTATTAAAATCTCTCAAAGATAAGGATTGTAGACATGATAGAGTTCGGGTAAATGTGCCACAAAAAAAAAAAAAAATGACATGAGGTCATGTCCAGACTCCTGTTCAAACCACAAGAAATCCACAACCAAAGTCAACCAAAGCACAGATCTGCTTAAACTGCTTGTAGAACCTCTTCTCTGTACAAGACAACAAAGCTGGGCGATATGGCCTTAAAGGTGTTATTGAGAACATAAAACCACGAAATATAGCATTCCACTCCCCCCTTACATTGCATTCATGTTACAGTTGTTCGGATCATCTGTGGCTGCCAGTTAGCTAGCTGACATTAAGGCATTACAGTATGCTGGGGGCATAATGTTATGTTTTTTATTTTTTAAATGATTAATTTACATAAGAATTTAATCAGTTTGACCTTTAAAATGTTCATTCTTTTTTGCATTAATTGAATCGATCTTAATATCTTTGAAATCTCATCAAAAGCACTGATGTGACAATATATATAATCATCAGTAATGTGAATATAATGGCTAAGTGACAAGACAAAGACAAGTATTAGAACAAGTAAGACAGTCTGGTAAGTTGAGAAAAATGACATCACTGTAATGCAGCCTTCAACACAATATTACAATATCCAAAATCTAAGATGACATATGACTAATTCCATGACATCAATATATTACCCAGTCCTACAAGACAAAACTTACAGGCAGATGGAGGACAGCCTTGGCATCCTCCTTCTTCATGTCATGACCTTCTAGTGGGACGTGCTCTATCCTGCCACTCTGGGCAAACAACAGGTGTGTTCCTGGAGGAAGTGGGTGGACATCGGGTCGAGGGGTGGGTCCAACAGGTGGTGGCACACGGCCATGGTCGATACCTACAGGGGATCAGGGGTCATCATAGCAGTGAGACTGTTTTCTGTTCAACAAAAACGTCTTCAAAGCCTCCATTTGGTCTTTTAATGCATAGTCAAGGAGAGTGTGATCTTTTGTTGTCCGGTGGTAAAGACATGTGATGTACTCACACATTGGTCTGCTGCCAGGCCCAGAGCGAGTCCCGGGAATTTCCTGTCCGTTTCGGTCTACGCACCAGCAGTGTCCCGTGCTGCCGTGACACTGCATGGGCTCATAGGCACCATTCTCGTCACATGTAGGGATATACTGCCCGACGGGAGGTCTGGGGCCCCGTGGGCCAGCACCCAGGAGGTTGTCTCTGTGGGTCTCGCATTGTGTTTTTGTCCTCTCTGAAGAGAAAAGAAAGCACCAGAAGGCACGCTAATAACTGTGCAGCAATGTCACAAACTTATTCACAAGCTCATTCATATCTCCTTTTTTCTTCTGCTTACAACGCGGCTACACAAAAACACCCACATCCCTCGTAAGACATGACTAATTCCTTATGCTATCCAGTAGAAAATGAGAAACAGATTCCAGCTGGCACTGATATACTCTGGCGGGGAACTCATTTCCAAACACTCCTCTTGTACAGATGGGTGGAATAAACAATGCTGGGAATGAAAAGGATCCGTTTTCAATTTTTCTATTATCGAGTCTGCAACTAAATCAGAGAAAACTATTTCCCGAAACTGTCTGAACCCCCCCGCGACAGACTCCAGAAATAAACCTTTGACAGCACAGACTGAATATAAAATCAAGTTGACAGACAATGATGCTCTGTTTAAGCAGAATGTTGGGTTTGCCTGTCAAAAAGATATGTCATTCCAAAAGACATACCTGCAGAGCAGTAGAAGCCATCACCATAGTAACCTGACCTGCACTGGCAGGTAAATGATCCCTGGGTGTTATAACAAACAGCGTCCTGATGGCACCTGCCTGGCTGGCACTCATCTATGTCTGCAGGCAGACAGAAGAGGGTGGAAGAGGACAGAGAAGAATCAGTTATCAACACTGCGAAAGGTTTTCTGCGTTTGTTGCGTCCTTTTACGGTCAGGGATCTACACTGGGCCCAGAACTGTCCTCAGAGCGCAAAGCATCAAGCAAAGGCATGGAAAGAATGGAAACTATGAACGAATGAGCGCTCCCAGCCAAAAAAAAAACGACACACTGACTGAAGACCTCCACATGTTGAAGGTGCAATTTGCAAGAATTACTCACCTGTCAAATTCATACTGGAAACACACAGTGGGGCAGCAGGGACATTACCTACAGTGTGTACCTGCCCGCCCGCGTGCGCTCTGCCCTTTGCACTTATTGCACATGACTAGAGTCTTCCACATGGCTTGGCAAGATGAACTGCTAAAGATATTAGCGAGCAAGTTAACCCATTTATCATATAGCACATACCTGCTAACTGCAGCTCAGTGTAGGCTTTTTGGACTCAGTTACGTTTTTCATCCCTATTTTGCCTCTATTTATGTGATTGTACTATTTAACAGAATAATGCTAAAAAAGCTAAAAGAGCTTGTTGAACATGGCTCTGAAGGGAGGCCTGAAGGGGGGGGGGGGATTTTTGTGGTTGGATACTTTCACAATGTAGCTTGCTCTCGCTGGTTTCTCCAGTCGTACCAACCACAGTTTTAAATTCCCATCTGCTTTTCATGTTTCACTGTTCAATCACAGCAGATGTATAATGTCAGAAATCTCACCTCCTCAAGTCCTGAGCAGATGGTTTAACAATTAGAGCCTTAAAGTTCATTGCAATCGGTTTGAAATGTGGACTACATGTGTTCAAGGGCAATCCTGCCGGTTTCACATTTAGTTGACCGGAAACACTTCACATTACTGCCAATTCTATAACTGGATTAGACAGTGTTTGTTTAACTTAGTCATCGTCACATGATGAAGGCATTTGCAAGGAAGAATTATCCAGAAAATCACATTTGTAAGGAGACGACGCTGACACTCGATCATTGCCAGATGCTTCTAAAATCACATCATTTTCACATAAATGTTCTCCTCGGCTTATTTTTTCTCCTCCTCAACAGTCATTCCCTGATAGCATTTTTCACAAATGCTGAGTTCTTTGGCAGCAAACTCTTAAATCTCAGATTTCACACTCTTCTTTCACAAACAAAAAGTATAAAGCCAGTTTTTGACTGGGATAAATTATAGAGTTTAATTGTAATCAATTTATAATTTGAATTGACAAAACTATACATTTTTAATTAATTAATTATTTCTTTCAACCCACAAAGCAGGAGCTAGCCAATCAGAGCTGCTGCATAGTCAGTCCAATATCAAGTAACTTTATTTTTTTTGCACACATCTATGATTAAATGAGCCACTTTTAAATTAAGCCAATCACAAAATTGAATTTTAATGTTAGAAAATAAGGCAAATAATATTTTTTGCTTTTGCTATTCCATTATTAATTCATCATAAGACTCAATAGCGTTTACTTAAAAAAAAAAAATCTGTCTTAACTAGATGTTCACGTGTTAACACTCTAGCCTGCATAAACAAGGATTCCCTGCCTTGAAATGCATTATCACACCTCAGTCCACCATCTGTCTGCCTTTATAAAGTTTCAAGTCTCTAAGTTGATTTTTACTGAAATGAATAGAAACCTGTGGTTGACTGAAATGTTACAAATCAGCCTTAAGAATTACATCCTCTAGTTCGAAATCCTGGCAGTGATGTAAACTATAAACACATAGTGCCCGATGAACTAAAATATGCAAAACCAGTGATAAAGTCCTGTGAGTCTTATGTTATGATAAAGCAATGTACTAAAATGAATTACTTATCATATACAATGTGAACACTGTATGTTGGTGGATGTGAATTAGAAGCAATAAATATACATTCTGTACAAATTAAAAGCAGTCTATTCAACAAATGTATATTTAGTGTCTGTATGTAGTACCTTTGCAGACTCTTCCATCTCCAAAGAAACCCGGCAGGCAGGAGCAGATGTAGGACGAGCCTCCAGTGTAGCTGCACTGAGCGCGCTCAGGAATGTCACAATCATGAGTGCCTTCTTCACAGGCGTCCACAGCTCGGTCAATCGCTGAAGAAAAGTAGACCAGGGAAATACTGTTCATTTGTTTTGGTATGAAACATTTAGGATGAGATCCTTATAAGTTAGGAGACGTGAAATATAATGAGACATCATTTTAAACTTTTAAGCAGTTGCTTTTTGTCATTTTGGGTAATATACTTTTTAGCTAAATGGGGAGATCAGTGCCTCTTATATCTGTCCAAAAAACATAAGGTTACAACCAGCAACTAGTTAGCTTAGCTCTGTAAAAAGACTTAAAATGGGGGGAAACAGCCAGCATTTGGTTTTGTGCGGATTAAACAACCAAAAATATATAACATGTTATGTCTGACAGGTAGTTTCTGTTACTTTCGGACTTGGCTAGGTTAGCTGTTTCCCCCTTCCTCAGGTCTTTATGCCAAGCTACGCTAACTGGCTGGTTGTTACTTAAAATTTAGCATCTGGACGTGAGAGTCACCCTCTCATCTTACTCCCTGCAAGAATTTCAAGTAAGCGTCTTTCCCAAAACACTGAACTATTCCTTTAATATGTGTGGGTTACAGCAGGTGACAAACCAGCCGGAAAACCAGAAAAGCTGGAGAGGAAAATTGAGGTCAGGCTTATCCCATAAACCCTTTTATGACTTTTTAAAGACTCTGAAGTATCCTGATGCAGTCTAATTAAGTGAGCCTAGGTCTGATGAACACACACAAACACACATATTTACACAAAGACACTGACACACACATTGTGAACCTTAAAAATGATCTGCTTTATCTTGTTTGTACTGATCTACATGACATGATATTGCATGTTCTTATTGCATTTTTGTGTCTGAAACTGTACATCCCAACTACTAGGTGAGGTTTATGAGCTATGTAACTATACTTGGCAACATCACTTACCAGTGCAGGTATGGCCATCATTACCGAACTGATACCCATCTTCACATTCACAGCGGAAGGTCCCGGGCTGGTTGTTGCAGATAGCGTGGAGGCCACAGATCTGAGGATTCTCTGCGCACTCGTCAATGTCTGATAAAGACGAGAGACAATTATCATATGCTAATAACCCCTTCATTGGGTCCGAGTTAAAATCTGAAGCTCTGAAGTCTGCACATTTGTCAAATCACTGTCCTTTATTATCAGATGTCAGGAGATCAGAGGAGAGAGCTTAATTAGATTTCTTAATTACAAATGTTTCATGATAGTATCTGTCTGAAATACTTCCTTCCTTTTTCTACTGTCTGTGCATCAGAGCTCTTCCTGTCCTGATTGCAAAAGACTGTTGGTTTTCCACAGCCGGGGCTGGGGATGAGGACCACGCTAGACATGTTAACCTGGTCTGAGAATATAGGAAACTTTGTTTACCAAGTGGGACTCACTCTGCTAATTGGCAAGATTGCCGAGTTCCCCAGGAAGGAAGGCTTTAGGGAGCCGGGGTTGATTAAATAAAGGCTCTAAACAGTTGAGGAAACCATTTGGTGTACTTGCAAAGAAAAAGTATATTAGTGGTGAGAATTAAGAGGCAACTACACACTCTTTTGTATTATATCATACATCATTCTTACCATAACATGTGCGCCCATCACCGTTGAAGCCAGCAGCACACTCGCAGTTGAACTGAGTTCCCTCTCCAGGTCGACACACAGCGTTGGTGTCACAGCCGTGTCTTCCAGTGAAACATGGATTCTCCTGTGGCTGCCCTCCTGGGAATTAACGGTGTATTTTAGATGAATTGTCACAACAATAATATTCATTTATGTGATTCAATGAGATCAACCATTCAACAACAGTTTTAATTTCTAAGTAAAACTGTCCTTGGTCAGGATGTTATATGTTGCACACCAGGAAGGAAGTGAGCAGAGACCCAAACAGGAATACAAAAACAGTCTCCATGACCTCACCATTGACATCCCCGATCTTGTTGCTCATGGCGAACCGGATGAGTTCATTATTAGCGTCGTACATGACAAACACCTGGTCCACGCTGAGCATCTGGGTCGGTTTCATGTCTCTCAGAGAGTCGCCATGCTGGCAGCTCTGGAAGGTGATTGTCTGACGCCACTGATACATCCTGGTTTCAGTGGAGCCATCAGGCAGGCTCACTACATAGTCCCGGGTGGAGGATGAGGTGATCACTGGAAGTTATGACAGGAAGGTAAAACTGTAGTTTCTCATTCTTGATTCTTAAGTGTTAATTCATGATTACAAAGGCAGGAAAATACTTTTGGTTGAAGAGGTTTGGTCAAGTGCAAAAAACAGGAGAAACAGCCCTGTGACATTCTCCGTTCAGGCTGTGTCTTACAGTTATTGCTGTACTGATAGATCTCAGAGTAGCGCTCAATCTGCACAGTGGAGCCGCGAAGCACCTCAGGGACCCGGCCTTCCAGGGTGGTGCTCACCGCCAGGTGGTCGTGCTCATCGATGCCTTTGAACTCCTGCCTGATGATCAGTTTCTCATTCCCTGGCAGAAAGGTCACCTCAGCCTGCCGTGTGAACTCCCCCCCTACAGAGGACAGAGACAAGGAGGTTAACTTTAAGACCCTGGCCCTGGATGAACTTTGGCTTACTGCCTTCTGTCTCAGCTGAGGTAATGTGAGGGGAATTCAGCTGGACAGAGTGAGTAGAACTGCAGCTGTGGCAGAATTAACATTTCTGTTTGCCTCCTGAATATTCTCTTTTGGCATTTACTAACCAAGTGAAGCATGAGAAAACCACATGAGAAGCTGCTGGGCATCACATCGTCAGATGCTGTCGGTGAAGTTGTACAGGTCTTTTCCTCACCAATAATGCTGAAGCCATTCTTGAAGCCAGGCTGCTCCAGAGCAAACGCCCACCCAATCACGCCACCAAGGGCCGACAGAGGCTGCAGCGAGGGCCCGAGGGTGTAGGGGACTTCACTGATGGCCACATAGGAGCGGCCGTCATTTACCACGACGTATGAGTGGAGATCGTTGCTGGTAAACTCCACGGGAGAAGGAGAGTTGCCCACGTACACTTTTCCATACACTTTACCGTTCATCCTCTGTGGCTTTCCTGCAGAAACAAACCAAAACCATCAAAGTTGGTGTCAGGTCACAACCAACTAAACACTTCACACTCTCTCACGGTGGCTGCTTAAATCTCAAAAAACATAAAAGGTCCTCTCTACAGCCAGTGTTTGGTTTGTCCGCTACTGTAGAGCCCTACTCACCCTAGGGATACAACGTAAGGCTAAACTGCTAAAACTATGGCTTCCTGTCACATTTTCCGCCTTTAAATTGGCAAGAGATGCCAGCAACTTTCGCAAATCTTAATTGGCAGACTGGCTCATCAACAGTGAAAAAACACTGCACCATTACTAATCTTGGAGGATAATACAGCATATTGACTCGCAAGGTGTGACAGCATGTCTCAGAATTCATAACATTAGCTTCTATCTGACACAAGGTAACCTTGCATATGCATTTGAACCAAACCCTTTCCTCTCCGTTACCACAAAGCGTTGAAAGTGATTACACTTCCACCCACTGTTTTAATATTTCAGTCAATTTAAGGCAGAAGAGTGACGTTACCCTCTGCCACACACTGTATCCCGTTGCCATAGAAGCCAGGCCTGCAGTGGCAGCAGTATCCGCTGGAGTAGTCCTTACAGTCAGCAAACTGGGAGCACTTATTAGCGTTGTTGGCACACGTCCCAAGGTTGTATGAGAACACTGAAAACACACGAAAGCACAGTAAGAACGTGACAGAAACAGCTAATAAAATGGTTATAATCTTCCAGCAATGGATGGCTGTGGACTCACCATCTACATTTATATCTGTGTCGTCCACCACAACCACTTCTGGGTTCCCAGGTTGATGGGGTTGGTACTGAACTGGGTGGACTTGGATTTTCGCCCCCTCTGACTCAAAATGAGGGTATTCTACTTGCTGTCCAGTATACGCAGGTCTCCTTGTGGCTTCAGCGGGCAGGTCAGTGACTTCACCTGCAACCACGTTGGTAAAATAGGGAGAAGTTCCAATCTCGTACACCCACACTCCCCGCTGGCCAGAGTTGGTCTCCCTGTGAGGAGAGAGGACACTTTTACAGCGGTGTTCTAGGGCTGTTATTTTCATTGTCGATTCATCTTTTTATTGGAGTTTTCGATTCATTAAATAGTTGTTTGGTGTAAATCTACTTTGGTGTAAATTTCAGTCTCTCGAAGCCCAAGATTACGTTCTCAGGTGTCTTGTTCTGTCCACAACCCAAAGATATTCAGTTTGCTGAGCAGTTAAAAAGGACTTAAACTGATGACTCTGTTGTGTGCTCTACTGAGTACCCTTCTAGTAGCAGTAGCAATCAATCATTGACAGCTGTGACCTGGTCGGGCCGTTGGTTGACTTACTCTGCTAAAGCTCTGATAGATGCCTCGTCTTCGGTGGTGGTGCGGTAGTATGGTCCCTGACTTGAAAATAGGAAACCCTTGACCAATCCCTTACTGAAGCCACCATGCATGACCACACTTTGACCGTTTGCAGGCGTGGAGGTGAACTGTATTCCATCCCTCGGGTACAGGACGATAGCATACGAGGCCGTCTCTATGGATGCAATTAGCAGCTGGAAGGTGTTTCTCTGTGTGATTGTACATTAGAGAGGACGTAAATGATCAGTTCCATCAGATATCACTTTAAACCACTATGTGATGCTCACCTTCCTGTTGTCATCTCTTCTGCTGTGAGGTTCATGGGCAGCGACATCGACCCAGGTGATCACCACAGCATGGGTTGGGTTGAATTCATCGTCTTCAGGGAAAGCCCTGTTGATGATCTCGGCTGACCGACGCAGGGTATCACGACTGGAGTCTTGACGGAAGTATACTCTGCCCTCACCGTCTCTTGTGTCCAGGTCTCCTTGCAGAGCTGCAATCATGCCAAACTCCGGGGGCATCTTGCCAAGATACGTCGACTCGCTGGTTGGCTCCACTGTGGCAACAAAACCATTGGTGTTGATCTGAAATTAAAAGCACAAGTTAAGATAATGGGGAGAACAAGAAATTAGATGATTGTAACACCTCACGACTCTCCTGGATAACAACACACGAAGAAGTGTTTCACTGCTGAGGCTGACCCAGTCCAGTCTGACCCACTTTGATCTTTATTCCAAACTCATTAGACTAATGATCCGAGTCAGCTGCCATGCTCCACAAAACCGCTAACGAACAAACAACAAATGCCATTTAACACACATTTTTACACACTTAAGGTTTAACACGAACACATGGAGGGCTTGTAAAAAAAGAGAAGCTGGGCCCATGACAGAAACACTCACACACACAGGCACTCTGCACATGGGGCTCCTTCACTTCCTGACCAGGGGAAAACAAGAGCACTATTCCTGGCCCGGGCCACACTGTTTCCTGTCCTTGCCCCTGACAAGCAGCCCCAGAGAGCCTCAAGATTGTGCACTAATCGTCATTACAGAAACTTCCTGCCGAAATTGAAGATAGAGCTGGGAAAATGATCAGTGATTCTGATCTCGCAGATGTATCGCAGGGAGAGATCTTTTTTTTTTTTTTTTTTAAGGTTAATAGCTACCCCGACATACCAGGGCTCTGTGGATTATGAATCACACTCAGGAGGAGACAATAAAACATCCTAATAATTGGAGAAAATGTATTTTCTATAACCAAGTCTGGTGTGAAAGGCATTACTGTTTGCCTTCAGGGCGCAGACAGTTCAGAGTTGACTGTCTCGTAAATGAAAAGCAAAAATCCTCAGACTATTATGGCTGCAGGAGAGAAATATGTTTGTGGTGAGTGATGGAAGTAGTCAGCATTGAAGAAACCCCCCAAGACTGATAGTTATAACTAGGACTTAAATATTTATTCTCGACCTCAGGCTCATGTGTGAACCACAACTTTTTTTCGTCTCTTCACATCTCCACAAATGGATTTGGCCCTTGGGTGAGACTGAGTATGGATGAAGTTTAGGTAAATATTAAGTTCCTGCTTTTCAAAGGAAATACCTATGGTACATAATCACTTTCTGATTCACAATTAAAACAGAGATGCAGCACTTTTCTTTGAAAAGGAGAATCACAGGGAATAAAAGGCTGGTTATCCGTCCAACACAATGGTGCTGTTTTCAGCTATGTGTTGCTGATGGCTTTTTCCAAGTCATTTAACATCTCTACATGGTAACTGAACAGCAAATAATAAACAAATTAAATAATTGAGAAAGTCACTTTTTTGCACATTTTTTCCACTCTATGTTATTTATATTAGACAGGATGTGATTTTCTTTTCTTTCTTTTTTTTTAATTTAACTTCTTTAAGACAGGATGTGATTTTCTTTTTAATAATGGCTGCAGGGCATCTTAAAAAAGAATCATATTGTGATTATTTGTCACAGATATTACAACATGATTCACAATTTTCACATTGTTACCGCAATAAAATTAAAATCATGATGATGTGACATTTGTTAGGATCTCTACCAAACAAACCGTATTTGCTTACATCTGTAGAACAATTTGTAAGCCAGGACATCTCTGCAGCACCACTAAACTTCATTATAACGTTGTTTAGTCACACATTACGACTTTATTGGAAATAGCTATTTAGGTAATATTTCAATTAAAGGGGCTCTGTGGAACTTCTGTGTTGTGCTGGGAGTAGTAGGCTTACGTTATGTTATTGTTTCCATAATAATGTTGGCTACTCTCTGTTAGCAGAGTATGCATAAAGTCACATCCTTTGGACTGGTGAGGAAAACATGACCGAGTCTGTTGCAAAGAAATCCACAAACAACTTCAAGTTTGTTTAAGTAAGTAAGACAGATGCCTCATTTTTCATGTCATTTTGCAATCAGCTCACATATGCAAATATATATAAAAAATGTATTCATGCATGTTACACAGAGCCCATTTGATTCTCCAGCCCTATAACGTAAAACTATAAATGTTGCTCATGTAAGCCTCTCTCATTGGCTCCACACTTCAATGGCACAGACTCATCAGTAGAGTTTTTGGGGGGGATGGATTTCAAAATGAGGTTCCTGGAGTACTCTGCTCTCTTTGTGTCAACAGTAAAATGATAACCTCAGGGCTGCATTCCACTGCAGTCTGTGATAAATAAATCAATATTTACAGATACTCCAGAGCTACACAGAAAAGTCATACCGTGGCCCAGATATATTTTGCAACTTCCAGGCATTGTTTCACGGTGTAACTACTGACCCCTTTTGACGTATAACTTTCTACCCCAGGTCTGTAGGGTGTGCGCAATTGCGCAAGATCGATGGACAGTCCACTCTGACCAATAAATCCCACGTGTTTCTATTATAACGACAATGATAGTGCACCAAGTTATAACTTACAAAGATGCTGTCGAAAGAGCCATCATAAAACAACACTGGGTTGTTCAGCTGGAGTCGGTGCGTCTGGTCATTCCCTGCTTCCATTAACCGGTCCCTTGCGCTCGGGCCGAAAGGAAAAAGCTCTCCCCGCGTTATGCTCTCCACCGACGCCACAAATCCGAGAAAACTCGCACAGACGAGCCATCCTCGCTCCTGCCAACCCATTGTTCGTGTTTCAGGAGAAGTTGAGCAGTCCTGTACTCGGTCCAAGCCAGGTTAGTGGAGAGTGACGCACAGTGAAGAAAGTTCAGTCAGGGTTTGGGATATGTGGGGCGGAGTTGGGAGAGAGACGCTTTCATAAAACCACCGGAGGGAGAAATGAGAGGGTTTACTTACTTATGGCTTGCTTATACTTTTCTTTTCATGCTGTTTCTAAAATAAATTCCTGAAGTGTTGTGGTGCTGGACATCCGCGGTGATGGCGTTTGGCTCACTTTGAAAAACAAAAACATGGAGTAATGTTATGAGGGGTTGGTTCAGGACAGAAGTCAGCGGGGTCGGTTTCACATCATCCTCCTTTATTAAAACAATGACTTACAACTCATTGTTCCAATATTGCCAAAACACTCAAAAAAAAAAAAAAAAAAACAGTCGCCACTATTTGGATGATAAGGCACTATGGCACAGGGGCCACTGTGTGGGAGGTCCAAGTGTCTCCAGAGGGACAACACTGGAGCTGTATTGGCAGGTTTGGATACAGGCCAAGGGGCCAACAGAGCACAGACATCAGAGCATGGACCAGTTACCAGCAACAGAGCCCCACGGCCGGTTTGATTGAAACATTATGTAAAGGACAATATCACAGAGCACTGTACCATACTCTAATCATCTGAGGCATACCGCTGTGGCTATCAGACTCGACTCCAGCTGGGATAATGAGGGGCATGCTGGTAATATGGCGCAACTCTGAGCTGTTTTCTGCACAGCAAACCGATGGTCAGTTATCCGTCCAACACTTCGCTCCACTCATCTTATCAACTGTTGGCTACTTTGTCATGCCATTTTAATGCGGGTATTCATGGTCCCCTTGATTCCTATTGATTTATAATGACCTCTGACCTTTGTTTACTGCTAACATCAGCCTAAAATGCTGCTTGCAGACACCTTGATCGATCAAATGTTTTAACAGTGAAAGTAAGATAACATAATGTAAAGATTTTCACTAGATTGGGTACAGAAGACTCAATTTCACCAGGAGGGATCGATAAAGTTGCCTTCTTCTTTTCCTTCTTCTGCTTCTTCTTCAATCATGCTCCCCAGATGATGATTCATTGTGTTCATGGCCACATCATGGCCTTTTTACATGTCTCCCGCCAAGTCAAAATTTCATTTCTCAAAAGGTTTCAAAATGTAAAGTACACATTGTGGATTGTGGATACTACACTTTCAAAGTGACTGAAAGTACCTTTACTCAAGTAGCGCTCTCAGGTACACGTTTGTGATACTTGTACTTTAGCTGAGGATTTATCTCAGAGGCCGGCTCTGCTATATTTGTTTAATAGCTTTAGTTACTAGTTTATTTTCATATTAATCTAGTCCACTGAAAAATGTGCAACTCAATATGTGTTTATCATACATGATTTGTTTGATGTGAATTTTAAATATTGAAGGATTAACTGTTCCGTTATGGGTTGAAATAATTCTCCCACTTTTAGAGGTGCAGTTTGTCAGAATTTTAGTTGAAAACAATAATAATAATAAAAAAAAGTCAACAGAAAGTGATGAACAATTCTGATGTTATGGCGTCTAGGTTGTGTTACAAAGCTATACTGAAGTTAGCATGCTAACCAGCTAGCATTGGCTGGTCTGAGTCTAAAGCTCCTCACTAGTGGTGTCAATACCAACACCCCCCTGTTTCTTTGAACTCCCAGTCCAG
Source organism: Diplodus puntazzo (assembly GCA_963678695.2). Lineage (NCBI taxonomy): Eukaryota > Metazoa > Chordata > Actinopteri > Spariformes > Sparidae > Diplodus > Diplodus puntazzo. The sequence goes on from OZ023168.1 coordinate 13,347,938, forward strand.
TCCAGACTGCTAGCTGCATCGTCACAGAGCTGCAAAAGATTTTCTTCAGAGATACGTGATTTGCACAGCACATCAGTTTGACAAACACACCTTGATCTGATTGAATATGATGTAAAACTGTTGATTAAAGTAGCCAACAGTATATATAAAGTAATTCTCATTAGCTCAACATTAAACATCAACATCAGTAAAATGGAATCTAAACATCTGATATAATAGTAAAACATTGACAGAGACCATATTACTGCACATCGAGTGCTTATACTTTTCAAACTTTAAGTACATCTTTCTGATATTGATAAATCTGGTCTGAATGTGAGACTTTAACTTGTTGTGGTGTATTTTCACAGTCTGGTGTTGCATACTTGAATACTCCCTCTATCGCTGCATATTGCATAATACAACTCCATATATGGAGTGTCTTTTCTTACACCTTCCCTGCTCGGTAAACACCCACATAACAGTACTCCTCAAGAAGAGTAAACTGCTCTTTATGTGTGAAACTGGTGGCCTGTGGGAATGTGTAAGAATGAAAATACATGTTTTTGTTGCATAAAAAGATGTTTGTGTTTTCAAATGTTTTATTTCTTTTTGTTTTTTCTTTTGAAATACTGAATGTTTTCACCTTATCCAGCCTCCACACGCTTCAGTCATGAAGGGTCCCTAGTACACACTGATTCGTTTCAAGAGGGAGGGGGACGAGGCAGATGTGTAGGGAGGCACCAGAGGATGAGCCTTCTGTTACACTCAAAGAGTGACCCTTATCACCATCATTTTTTATTTGTACACGAGACACACGGTCCAAGCTACTGTGAAATTTGATTTTTATGTTCCCAAGGGGATAAATCCTTGTGATTCTAATGACTCCATGACCTTTTCCTTAGTATCACCCTCAGGGCAAACCTTCCATTTTTAACTACCCTACTGAAACAGGACTTTTTCTCAAACAGCAGTGATGCTATAAACATTTCAACATATAGATGTTTCTTGTGAGGACTCCAAATTGAATGAGCAAATGACTCCGGTCCAGTCACCATGTGGAAAAGTTTATTTTCAATTGCAGATTTTGAACTACACTTGTTGCAAATAGCACTAAACATCATCCAATTTCTTCCATATTACATCATGAAAGCTGAAATCAGAAGTCACCTCAAAACATTAATGTATAAATCATATAGCATATATCATATTTATTTCCTTTTCCTGTCTGATTGTAGTACCCCATCTTGTTTAAACATCATCTCTTTCACTTTCCATCTTTATACAGTGTGAAAGTGCCACCTTCTGGTCAATTGATGAAGTTTCTGAATATATTCTCCAAATAATTCAAAGGTTTTCCAAGGTTATAGGCTGTTATATAAACAAACAGTAAGTACATAACTATTATATGTGTGTATGTTTGATTTACTATTTAAAAAAGAGTAAGCCAAAAATCTTTTTCAGCCAGTGCTGATTTGTATAGAATTTGATCAAAACAGAAAACATACCATCATGACTGCAGGACTTACAGGACAAAAGTGCTTCTGTGTTTGAAACTAAAAGTTCACCCAATAACAAGACGTGTTTTTATACTATACACACTGTCTATTTTATAACACTGTCGATATTCACTGCACTTAAATGGTGAAACACATTGGACCCTTGTTGGACTCTCAGCGGCTGATGGGATGTTCACCCCGGGGCCAGAGATGCCATTAGCTGTGACTTGTTAGTGTTTGGGTGAGCCTGTTTTTTCTGGCCGTGTTGCCTGGGAACACACAGAGAATGTGATCTGATGTGGCACGAAACTGTAGACTGATAATCAGTCTGAAGTGCCATTATGTCACCAGCCTGTTGTTATTGCTTTTTATTCACAAACAAAACTGGAGACGTGGCCGATTGAAAGGGCTGGAGGAAACACTAAATATTTTGCACCACATTTATTGATTAATTGCCTTTTAATTTAGTCTTTTGCCTATGTTTCTAAAAGGCTTTCAGCTTGTTCTCTGTCCTCTTTCACTGAAAACAACTGCATGAGTTAATAATACTAATTCAATGATGTAATTAAATAAATCTGTACATATAAGCTACACATTAGAGGCCACATTTAAAAAAAATATATATATATATTTTTTTTTAAATGTGGCTTTTATGTGAAGTTTAGCAGCCAAGAGGGAAATCTGGTGGCTGACAGCATCTTGCTTGGTGTGGTTAATGGGTGGTAGTCACTCTCTGTGTGTGAAAAGATGAATGTAACACAGAAGTCAAAGGTGAGCTAGACTGACCTCCATCCTCGGCCTCCCTCATGTTCACATGCCCCAGTCCTGTGAAACAAAAAACCCTGCGACTGCTCACCATAAACAAACTTCACTGAGCTCTGTGAGCACATCTGATATGTTTCTTCTTGAATCATTAAACAAATTATACTTCTCTGACCAAAATGACATACTCTTGGCTGTAATTAAAAAGGAACATAAGGGATTTTACACATAATGATTAGTTTAATTGTAATTTGAGTTTTTCTTTGCCCCACTGCCACAGTTTGTAACTGTGCCACAGTTACAAACTGTGGCAGTGGCAGTGGGGCAAAGAAAAACTCAAATAACAATTAAACTATTCAAACTGTGGCAGTGGAAAGATATAGGCAGAGATGATTTAATTAAAAACGTTGCTGAATTTGAATGTGTGAATTTGAATGGTAGGATCCACTATTTTTGCAGCTTCGTCCATACTTTGGACAATAAGTGAGAATGTTTCAGCCTCTGCTGCATTCATTTCATTTAGCATTTTGTCAATGCTGAAATACCAACTGAGCAAAATGGGCCCGAGACTGCTTCTTGTTCTGGTCACTGCTCTGAACTTTTGCAGTGAACCTGTGGCCCCCAGGTGCAACAAAGATGCAGGTTCACTTTATGGAATTTACATTTCAGTTGATATTAATTAATAAATAAGTGTTATGCTCCTACTGCAAACAATTCTGGTTTATTTTCGCTTTCTGAGCGTTCCTGTTTAAAGATATCTAGTGAGACGGTGGGAACCAGGAATACTGTGATATTGTTTTTTTCTTGTATTATAGTTTTAGCATTTCATAGTCTTACATTAATTTTCTTAACGTATAAGATGGAAACAAGGAATGAGGGCTAGGGCGCTGAAGAGGGGCCTGTTTTAGCAACCAATTCTTCCAACTTTATTTGATAATATTATATGGAACATTACTAGTTAACAAACAATCCTGTAATTATAATATAATGAACCTTAAGGAAATGAGAGCAGATCCATGTAGGAGCTCTGAGCAGCTCTCCTGGGATCAGCGGTGCGGTGGGAAGCCCCATCATCACAGGGTTAAAGGTACAGCAGCGTGCGTCAGCTGATGCGTAGCGTCACGTACGGAGTGCGGCAGGAGGGCTGGTCCTCGCGCTCGGCTCCTGGCCGCTGCCCCTGACGACAGCCTCGTTCTCATCGCTGATCATGTGCCTCGCGCTCTGCCTGTCTCCGGCTCTGCAGCAGGAAGTTAGTTGTGTTTTCTTCCCCCTGCTCTTCCTTTCCCCCGCTTCTTGACAGCCCCGTTGGCAGCCTATTTTCCCCTTCTTTTCGCCGCGGCTCTCACCTCTCCTCTGCCGGGGTGTGAGAGCTGAGAGAGACCGGCGGTAAGGCCCCTCCGCTCCGCTCTCCTCCTCCTGCGGGCAGGGAGAGCCTGCCATGGCGGCCCCTGTGACGGAGAAGGAGCCATCGCCGATGGACAAGTTCTTGCCTCTGCCTACACTGAGCCCAGCCGTGCCGCCGTACGTCACTTTGGGCCTGACTGTAGCCTACACCGTCTTCTACTCCCTCCTCTTCATCTTCATCTACGTGCAACTCTGGCTGGTCCTGCGGTACCGACACAAGCGCTTCAGCTACCAGACGGTGTTCCTGTCCCTGTGCCTGCTGTGGTCGGCCCTGCGGACCGTGCTCTTCTCCTTCTACTTCAAAAACTTTGTCACAGCCAACAACCTGGGGCCCTTTCCCTTCTGGCTGCTCTACTGCCTACCTGTCTGCCTCCAGTTCTTCACTCTCAGTCTCATGAACCTTTACTTTGTACAGGTGAGTTAGCAGGTTTGGATGCTGTCAGTATTGTCACAGGGCTTCATATAGTGTGTCTGCACCTGCGGTGAGGACGGTAACTGGATTATGTTGTGTCCCCTCCACGCACAAATGTGTTAACTTACTGTTAATTCACTTGGATGTTTGAGCTTCAGTGTGCAGAATGATGATGAGCAGAGTTTGACACCAGAGTTTTCACATATTTCTCTGTTGACCTTAAAATCTCAGCTGTATGTAGAGCAGGGTTTTGTGTGACATCACCAGCTGGGAAGCCAGTTGTGATCCAAAATGCCACTTATGCAAGATGTTTTTCATAGATTCAGGATGTTCAATAGTACCAAAAAAAGTAGATGTTGATTTAAGACTTCTTATTAATCTTATTAGGCACAAATAATTACCGCAAGTAGAATATTTTTTACAGGCTATGTCCTGAAAATCTGTCTGGAGGAGATCTTTAACTCTGACTTCTTGTGAAGATAAGAGGATAAATCCTCTTGACTATGTGCAGCCATTGGACAAAATATAAAATGGCTTCTAGTAATAACATAAAACAGTATCATAGCAGAGCAATAGGGCCTTAGAATAATATCACAATATTTTAGGCTATATCACATTGCACAATGTATATTTGATATTTTGAAATATCTTTAATTAATAAAAATAATTTCATTAATGTCAGGACTGGGCGACAAAATTAAATATCAGGATATTTTTGACCAAATATCTTCATATTGATATTATGACAATATGGTAGAGATGATAGTTGATACTTTCACAGAATATTAAGACAATAAGATCTTTGATAAATAATTATCAGTAATATGGATATATTGACTAAGTAAAGACAGGTATTAGAACAAGTAGTTACAGTATTACTTTAATATAGTGCAGCCTTTCAAACAAGGAAAAGACAACACTTCTCATATCAATGATAGTACCCAGATCATTAAGAGATAATATACTAATGATTATTTGCCATTGTTTATTCATCTTCTAATTATTTCCTTAATAAATTGATAAGGCTGAAATAGGCAGAGTGCAATATCAAAATATTGTTAAAGCTGTAATTTTTTTTTCTGATAAAAGTGAAATGTGTGACAAAACAGCATTATAATGAAGTCCTGTCCTACTGGCCTACAAAACTTCTTCTGCAGATGTAAGAAAACGTGTTTGCTTGGAACAGTAGCTGACAAATGTTACATCCTCATGATCTTAATAGATTCACCAGTGAAAAATGCTAATTGTCACACAAAATGATCATTCCAACTAATTGTGAGACAGAACATAGTATCATGTCATAATAATCGTTTCATCTGGGCTGTCCAGTAAATGTAACCTTTCAGTGTGATATACACTACCTTCATTCAGAACAGTTAGAAAGTGCACTGCAGTGAATCGTTTCTCCATCTGCGTACTTGATCCAAATATCAAATTGTAACTTCTCTGGCGTCCATCTAAAGTTTATTTTTAGTGTAATCCTCTTGTGCTGCTTTGAGTCACAGTTGACAGTGAGGCACGCAGCGTTGCATGTGGCCCTGTGCTGTGTGACCATTGTCTATCTGTAGTTCGAAACTTTAAGCTGCTGGGTTCCTGTTTCAAAAGAACGTCTTGTTGTTTCTGAGAGCAGGAATACAGAAGTGAAAATGACAAAGTAGCGTGATGCATTTGTATGATGTTGTGGTGATGCATGATTTATTTTTCACAGGTTGTTTTCAAGGCAAAGTCCAAATATGCACCAGAGCTTTTAAGATACAGGTAAGATCAATTTCAGATTTCATTTTCATTTTAATGATATTATTTGGCAAAAACCTGTGTTGGCTAAAGAAGCTTGAATTCTGTGTAACTTTTGTGGTTAATATCTCTGGTTTCCTGACCCTCAGGCTACCGCTGTACCTGCTCTTCCTCTTCATCAGCCTGGTGTTTTTAGTTGTGAATTTAGTGTGCGCCCTGCTGGTGAGGATGTCCTCTGCCGAAAAACACACCGTCGTGCTCGTGAGGGTTGCAATCAACGACACGCTGTTTGTCCTGTGTGCCATCTCGCTCGCTGTGTGTCTCTACAAGATCGCTAAGATGTCGCTGGCCAACATTTACCTGGAGTCCAAGGTGAAAATCTCTCCTCTGTACTGTGTGGCACCAAGAGCAGAAATCAAATATGGAAACATTAGACTACAAGTGGCTCGTGTTTCATAGTTATTTGTGTGACATCAAACAGTTTTGTGTGCTAAATATAGCACCCTTGTGTCAAGATGTACTTCTCCACGTAATTCATCCTTTGTACATAGGGATTGTCTCCTAGCAACAGTGTCGTTCGTATGTAGGACTGGTTGTACTGTGGTGCATTCACAAGCTGGACGTACAGCACGGTTGCATAATATGTTCTTTCACACTGATCAACAAAATATCAGGTACGACTGAGGTGCTGTTTGTGTGAGCTAGTGGAGTAAATTTGATCAAGTACTGTACATAAGTGCAATGATGAGGTACTTGTACTTTACACAAGTATTTTCTGCCACTTCACACTTTCACTCTATATTACTTTGCTCGGTTATTTGAAAATGTTAGTTACTTGTTACTTTGTAGATTACATGCTGCAACACTGATTCAGAATATCATAAAAACACAGACTATGGGATCAGATAATCAGTTGACCCATTGTATACAGTTAAAAAAATACATGTGAAGCATGTATAATTTACTGATACTTACTTAAAAAGCAATATTTTAAAACGATATCTCAATCAAAATGTAAAGTTTTATTTACCATGTAGTGTTTCCTTGTAGTATTAGATTTTATTTTACAATTTTTTAAATTAAATTAGGTCTAATTTCCTCCTAATGTTTAGATGTATATTTGATGTGCAATTTCTTGTCCCCTCTCCTCAAACTGTACAGGGGACATCCGTGTGCCAGGTGACGGTCATAGGAGCCATCGTCATCCTCCTGTACTCGTCCAGGGCCTGCTACAATCTGGTCGTCCTGGGTCTCTCGAACAAGAGTATTAACTCCTTTGACTACGACTGGTACAACGTTTCTGACCAGGTGAGCCACCAGAGGTCGTAATGCCTTAAAGGACTAGTTGGACATTTTGGGAAATTATTTCTTCCCAAGTGTTAGATGAGAGGATTGATTCCACGCTCGTATTTGTTCAGTAAAAGTATGAATCTAGAGCCGGAAGCCTTTGCTCGACATCTGGATTCTGGGCACAGCTAGCCTGCCATAGTGGCAAGTTGTGCTTTAACGGGAAATCAAGTGCTTTTAGCTGTATTTGCACAGTGACTTCCTGAAATGTTGCTGAGGCAATCAGCTGAGACTTTGTATGATAACGTAAGCTTAACGACTGCTGACTGTAACTTTGAATTTATTGAAGTATGAAGCATATGATCAACTCTTGGTAAGAGAGTAATGAGAACCAAATTTAAGTTATCATCTTTATAAGCTGTAAAAAGCTTTTTTGGAAAATGTTTTCCTTATTGGTGGATGTTTCCTTTTTGATGACTGAAATTAGGAAATGTAGTTTCCGCTATCTGGTTTAAACAGTAGGGTGCTGGAATGTTGAATTAAATCATTTTTTTGTTTGTTTTTCAGGCAGATTTACAGTCAACTCTGGGCGACGCTGGCTACATCGTCTTCGGAGTGATCTTGTTTGTGTGGGAGCTGCTCCCCACTTCCCTCGTAGTTTTCTTCTTTAGAGTCCGGAAGCCCAACCAAGATAGGGTGAGCCAGCGATTACCCTCAACCAGTGGTTTGCAGCCTGTGGGTCAGGAATCCTCCCAGGCGCACAAGAGAAATCTGATGGGTCCCAAAGATGATTTAAATGAAGGCAGATGAAAACATACTTTGGCTCAGCGTCACAAAATTTCAGTTTCTGTTTTTCTCTTGTGAAATAATGGACAGTTGTTTTGTATTGTTCACCCTAGAGGGCAGTTGTAAGACATAGTTAATGATAAAACATGGCTGTTTTCATCATATCAAAACTTTTTAAATCAAATTGATTGGCTTTCAATTAATCAAATCACTTCATAATTTATCAATACATTTTGTTATTTCAATTTAGTTTATCCCCTCCATTTTCATTTCACTTTTGTTACTTACACCACTTCAAAGGGTCGTGAGGCAAACGGGTAGATCATTTTACAGTCCTTGGCTTTTATAATGAAACAACCATTTTTCTTCAATGTGATATCTTACGATTATTGTCTTGTTTGCTCGTCATGCAGACTGGCTCGGGGCTTCCTGGTCATGTCTTCTCCTCCAGGTCTTATTTCTTCGACAACCCACGGCGCTATGACAGCGATGATGACCTGGCGTGGAGCGTCATGCCTCAGAACATCCAGGCCAGGTTAGCAGACCATGATCTAAGCACCAAAACACCATACACAAAGTACAAATGTGGCAACAGGTAGATTGCAAATGGAATAGTCATGGATGTTTGTTCATTTGTCTTTCAGTCTGGCTGCTGACAGCTACGAGTGGGGGAGCCAAAGCAGCGGCATCGGCGCCTACATCGGAGGAGACGACAGCTACCACCTCCCTCCGCCTCCAGAGGAGCTCAGCCATTACTGAGAGGAGCTCACAGCTAACACTTTTTATCTGTATATTTTTGCACAATCTCTGTGTCTCTGAGGCACATGGGGCAGAAAGTCGCCCTCTTACTCGACACATTCAGTTTTCTATTAGAGAAAAACTAACAGAACTTTCCTCTCTGCCAGTATATGAAGGTCCAGTAATGGGACATTAATTTTGCACACTCCTTGTACAAAGTATGATCTAAATTTTGACTGCTCTTAAACATTTTCACTGTATAGTTTATATTGAATACTGCTTAATATATTTCCTGACTTTTGTAATATGTACTGTATTACTATTTTATGTACTGTCTATGCTCTTTTTCATACAAATGTTGTTTATATAGAGGAGATATTCATTTAATTCTTATTAAAAAAATTTAAATACTGTGAAAGATGTGGGTCATTTTCTATATATATACACACACACACCAGTTCTTAAATACTTATATGGAATAAAGTGAAAGTAGGTCAAATAGTTGACAGCTTTAATAATTCTTTTAAAGATTTTTTTAAGACTCACTCCCTGTCCTGGAGGGTTTAGTATATGATATGAGGATGGCAGTTTATACATACACATGTGTATATATATGTATACCACACATATACATATTTATACGTATACACATATATACACATAAAATAATTATTATACATATATGTATATACATATACATGTGTGTATATTCGTGTGTATATATAGTAAATAATCAACAGTGTATAGAAGTTATTTGACTGTTAACAATGACATTCTTTTTTAAATCATTGATGAAGCAATTGTAAATGTTTATAAACGTCTTGCTTTAGAAATGGTTTTATACAGTTTATAAAGCATTTCATTGTTTTTTTAACAGTGAAATAACTATAATCCAAAGTTTGATTAACTATAAATTAACATTTTATTAATGTTTATAAAGTATTACAAAGCAAGATTCCACTGAGTTTCTCCTGCATGAATCCCATCATGTCAGACAGCAAGCACAGCATCATACTGACAAATGAGATATTACATGAATGTACATATATGCATATAAGCACAAATAATTCTGGTATGTGACATACATTTTTGAAACCTGATTCAGGCCACCAATAGGTTGAGATAATTACTCTTCAAATGTATATAAATAATAATAATAATAATAATAATAATAATAATAATAATAATAATAATAATACAGGTTCAGGGGCCCAGAGTGATTTTTGCCTGATGGTACTCTAAAACTTAATACACACGCGTATCTCTGAACACAACCAGTTGAACTTAAAACAGCTGTAGAAGCTAGGCTCTCCATCCCAGTAAAGATCTGGGTGCAGCTGAAATTAAAGGAACATTTATTAGAATTTCCACTGAGCAGCAGAACAGAAAGATCAGCCAGCCGATGTGTATTTCTCATCATTTTCATGGTTGAGCTGTTTTCAAAGACTGTCGCATTCTTCAAGCTCTGAATACATTCTGTACCACTGACATTTACAGATACTGTAATTTACATAATACAGGCCATAGTTTAGTAAGTTATAAATGATTTTTTCCAGGATAAAGTGGCACATTTTAGAGTGTCCTTTTATTGTGACAAGCCAAAGAATCATGCCGTTTAATGAGATGACTGAAATACTGTAAAGCTTAATCACGTTACCTTCTTTTCAGTCACTGACATATGCTGTAACTTGCAGTGGAGTAAAGACAATATTAAAGAAAATGAGAAAATCTAATAGCTGCAATACACCGAGGGCCTGCAGAGGGCAGCATGAAACTGCATATAAGGCCAACATGACCGACATGACAGACATAAAGGCAGTACAGAATACATTCATGTATTTTTCTCCTTAAATTAAAGCTGACTCAGATAATTGATGTATTTAGTGAAAGCAGGAAGAGACAAGCGGCAAAGTCAGCATCTACTGCGCTGCAGATGAATGAAAACTAAGACCAAAGAATTTCTGTCAGAAAAAGGGTGTTTTTTTTAATTCAGATCATTCCTCATATTATTGCCAACAAGCACATTTCGCCATACAGTAGCTTACAGCTGATTCCATGTGAAAAGCATAACACATTAAGCATATGCAGAACACTGTACCTTTAAAGAATTAACTGCAAAAAAACAAATATGCAAAAGATGTAGATTCTCTGAGCTTAATTCCTGTTTGAAGTGATTTTATGAAAACGTCTGCTGTAACGTAAGAGCGTTCTCCACCGAAGAGGTGAAAGGAAAAAATAATAAAATCCACACAATCCCTTTCAGTACAATGTCATGACATTCAAGGTCCGCTGGGTTGCCCCAGTATGCTGAAAATGAACAGAAATCACTGTGTATTTGTTTTGTCTCCATAAACATGGATCTTCCACCCACTCACGCAAAAGTCTGCTGTTTTCGCCATGTAAAACACACACACACACACACACGCTCTCTATAGGCCACTTTCTTAGGACAGAGCACTTAATGGCTGTTTGTAGGGGGGTGCAGGTTCCCCACTAGCTGGGATCTGATGGTTTGCCAAGTTCAACCTTTACTCCTTTTTCACCTGCACCTGCACAACAAGGAAACAAACACACAAGAGATGATGAAAAAAAACCCAAAAACTCTGGGCTTGAATCAACAGAAACAGGATTGCGTAGTTTACATCCAATCTCACCTGTTAAGTACTTTTCTTTAGCTCTGGCTCGCTCATCTGCGTCGAAATACCACACCGTGATGGCATACCTGCAGAGATAATCACAATAATGAATTGACGCAAAACAGGTGGATCATCTGAGCGTGTGTGGTGAACAGACTTGAATGCTGACCTGGTGGCGAAGGCAGGCTGAACTTCGTGAGGGTTCCGTCTGTCTGACCAGAACAGCAGCAAACGGTCAAATTTGGGCTCTATATCGGCGAACTGGGCCTTTCCTTCTGGGAATATTCGGAGAAGGCCACCGTGTTCCTGGAAGAGCAGAACGACAAGAAACAACACTGTTATTTATACAAATCTGGACAAAGCAATAGCAGGAAGGTAAAGAGTAGGAGTAATGGCTAAGTGAAGCCTTTGCAGTGATCCTGCTGTGTCATGTTCATCCACATTAGAAGGAAAACACTCGGAGAGGTAACGTCTCCTTAAAACTGCATTCATACTTCATAGAAAAAGATCCACTTTAACAGATCTCAGGCTTTTTAAATGATCAACATAGGACGAAAATCTTAAGGAAAAGGGTTGTCCGATTCCAAGGGCCAGGAGGAAAGCTTAGGATCGGAAGCGGCAGCGGGGGGCGGCTTTCCTGTGGAGGGATAGGAAGAATAACTCACAGGAAAACTGCTCCGGCTGGATAAAGGACCTGGAGAGTGAAAAAGCAGATTGCTGCAAGCGTGCCGCTTAAACTCTCACACAGCTGATATGATAGGCCCCTCTCTTCACACGCAAAGCAGCAGAGAAAAAAAAGTTCACACCCTTTGTTGGAAGACTAATGCTATTTCCATTTAAACTACTTTGAATGAGGGGGAATGCCGGTGGTGTGACTAAACTAAATAAAGCACAATAGGGTCAAAGAAGACAGGAGGAATGTTTTTTCTGCAACACGTGACCGCTGATTGTTTTACACCGATTGGTGGTAATGTTCAGTGTGCAGGCCTGTAAAGGGTGTGTGGATAAGAGTGAACACAAGATGACCTTCGCGTGCAGGACATGACCTCCTGGCCTACAACGAGCTGACGAACTTTAAAACTCGGGATGGGTACACCCAGTCAAAATGGACACTGACTAACCTCGGACTTTTCTAAAAAGTTTTAAAATCTCAGGAGAGAAAAAATGCACAATGGTTACACAATTCAACAAAGTAAAAATTCCTTTGAATAGATTCACTCTTTTGAAAAGTAGTAAAGTCCGAGCAGTTGTTTAGGCTGGACAGGGCTTGGACAACACAGCTAGGATTATTCTGATACAGACACCAGTATCAGAAATACCTTTGATACTGTGTAAAATGCTGGATCAGATCTGATACGGCGTAATCTATACGCCCAGTAACAGCATCATGCTACTTCCCAGCAGCGCCCTGTACACCTGTGTACAACTTAACAGATTGTTTTTGTGGTGCAAGTAGCCAACATCCATAAAAAGCATATGACTGAGATCTCACACAGTCACCCACACACACACACACACACACACACCCACACACACACACACACAGCAAACATAAAAAAAGCTTTAAACCTTCCATCTGCCTTTTCTTATCATAGTTTGTTGTTAATGACCAGTCAACCATTCCTGCATTGGACTTGTGCAGATTGTGACTGCTGATCAAAAACGCTTCTACAAACATAGCAAGGTCATTTAGGGCATTTTCTGTCAGTAGATCAGGTTCATGGAGTAATAATACAAGTAGGAGCTGATGGATGAAGAGCTGCAGGCAGCGGACTGAACTTCCAGCTCGTCAGCAAGGTAACAAACTCCAAAATCAGATTGTACTCTTAATTATTATTGAGTGACTTTCTAATTAACAATGCAAGATTGTTTGGGGCACTGTGGCATTAGAGTTTTTTTGCACATCTAACAAAGTAGCTGCTAAAGGAGCCCCAAACAACCAAGGGGGTAGGCAAATATCCGGAAGTGGTAGGACCTGCGGAGGCTGAGAATACCAACCCTTTGCTAGCTCCATTGAACGCCAATTCAATTGGGATTTTTTTGAAATCCCATAACTTAACATAACATGCATACTGTGCTAACATTAGAGCCGCCATCGCGATGTATGTGTGTGCAATAGTCACATCGCAGAGCCTGCGATGTAGGACGCAAATGAATTAATCTAATTTCAAAGGAACCTGACACACACTGTGCATGCAGACTCTGCATGCGCAGCAATCCACCAATCACATTAGTTCTTATTCGGTGTGCCGAAGCAGACCAGTCCCTGCACATGGAGTGAGTCGCTGGTAACAACATCGAAAAATGAGCAACAACAAGAGAACATCGGGAAAACGAAGACTTGGTGCCAAAAACAAAAGCAACGTCAGTTATCTGGAATTACTTGGGCTACAAGAAGGACGATAATGACCAAACACGTGTTCTCTGCCACAACGAGAGGTAACACAACTAATTTGTATTTACGTCGGTACCACACAGCAGAGTCCTGCACGGGTCTTTGCAAACCCGCACCCACCCGTATCCGTCATACTTAAAACTGCATCCGACCCATTTTCTGACAGTAGCACAAATTACATTCCGCACCCGAGCCGACGCGCTATAAATTGATACCGACGCCCGACCCGCACCCGAAGGACAGACGCAAGTTTTAAAAATGAAAGTAAGCTAGCGTGGTGAATGGGAGTTCTGGGAGGGCGCAAGCACGCATGAATGAGCTCATATGATTATCATTTTGAAATGCAGGTATATTTTGTAGATGTGTCGCTAATAATCTCCAGGCGTCGGACCCTGTCGTCCAAAACAAAAAACAGATTTCAGTCGTTAAATAACTTCATTATCACTCATTGTTAGTTACTTAATCTAATTATGAAGCTAGAATGTTCCATTTTAAGATGGAGAGCTCAAAAGGTTCAAAGTTTTGTTTATTGTCATTCAATTCATGAATGATAGAAGGAAACATGTACTCAGGTCCCAGCACAATAAAAAGCAAACAATGAAAGATAACAATGAGAATCTCTCTAAAACACAGACAGAAGCCAAACTCATAACATTGACAATAAGAGGTGAGATCAGTGCAGGTTAATTGTCCACAAGATAGCAGCAGAGCAGCATAACATAAAGTAAATATAAATAATAAATTTATAAAAAAATAAATAAATCACAATATATATCGCAGGGTTCAAAAAAATCGCAATGTAAGTTTTTTCCAATATCGTGCAGCCCTAGCCAACATGTAGCTTCTGTATTTTCTACATAAACAATACAAGGCAAAACAGACTCAACTACCTCGGACGTAACGTTTGGGTCCTGTAAGAAGAATTTTTAGCATGTCCGGTTGTAGGGAAGCTAACACTGACATAATTATGACATCTTTTGGTCGCAAGATAGGGAAATAACCGTACTCTTCGGACCAGACACTAGCATACAATCTGAAGAGAAAGCCGACGTTTAAGGTCGTTAAGATCGACCGATATGATTATTAGTAATCATGGAGGCTGAAAAACAGTAATTTGCAGTAAAAATGAAAGTCTTGGTGTCAAACAACCAGTGACTAAATCTACACTTTAGTATTGCACTGTACTGTTAAGCATTTCCATTTTATGCTACTTTAAACTTTCACTTAACTACATTTATTTGCTAACTTCAGTTACTTTCCAGTTTCAGATTCTTCAGTATAGACAGGCTTTTACTCTTGAAGTGTAACCAATCAGACAATGTTGTGTGTGGGACACTGAGTGTGATGACAATGTGGTGAATACAGACAGAGAAATGATTCTACAATATAGAACCATAGTAGTGAATTTTTAAAATATTTTTTCAAACAGCAATGAAACAAAAAAACGTGTATGAAAAAACGCTAAATATCTGCACCAAATATAAGCCTTACTGTAAGGTTCTAGTTGTAAATTCTGCTGTGCATTTTTATGCCAAGCTGTTTTTGAAAAATAACCTAAAAGACAAGCCCTTAAACGGATTTGTGATTTTGTTTCAAATTTATAAATCTTATACAGACATACATCCACTATAATGCATATTCATATTCATGGAAGTTAACTTGAAAACTAGTAGACTGTGGAAGTTCTACAAACTGCCACTGGCCACAGGCAGAACTGTGGATGGTTTAAAGTCATGAAAAGAGTAAACTGAGATCATTAATGACAATTTGTTTTTCTCATGGGTGGTGGAAACAGTGGATGGAACAAAAAGTTTTTGGATGTCTGTCCAAGTCAAACAAAACAAAAAAAAATCTAGCCAAACCTGACACCCACATGCCCACTGAGAGCACTTTCCATGAAAGACAGTCACATGGCGTACACAGATACCAGTGTGAATGCTTATCAATCACGGCAAAGTTTCTCATAGTGGTGGCAGTCTTGTAGAAGCTTTAGTGATACACGGCTGGTGAATTTAGACGGACCATAAATTGAAGGCCATCACTGCAATGTTCTGACGTTGTTGGTGTAAAAAATATTACCATGATCAATATGATTCATGTCATGTGGTGATGTTGAGGCTGGATATCTATGGCAGAAATGACAAAAAACGATGTCTACTGATAGCTGAATACTGTAATCATGATGATCACAGTGGTGCCAATGTCTCCACAGTTATGCCAGCTATGACATACTGGTGATCTGTCCTTTCCTCCCTACCAATGCATGCTGGGAAACATTCCTACCCCCCGCAACCTGGAGCAAGGTAAGCAATTTAGAAAATGGATGGATGGGCACAATACATCGTGGTGCAGCAAAATTGTTTACTGTAGCACTTTTGCATCTTAACATACAGTGTGTCTCTAAATAGCACCAGACCCAGAGTCATTGTATCTTATCAGAGTGCATATCTACAAATCAAATGTATTTTCTTTTGTTGCAGTTAAAACCTTAAGGCATACTTTGCAAGAATCTGGCGCTGTAACAGAAAGCAAAGTATTTTCAGTAGCTGGTTCATTTCCTTCCACTTTGATTTTTGCATGCCTGTAATTTTGTCCTCCCACCAGCGGGTTTGTTTCTGCTATTTCTGTGTCATGGGTGCATGGGGAACATCGAAAAGTTGTGATTGGTCATGAATTCGTGAAGAACGTGATGTACGAGTTTCAGGAATTTTGAAAAAATGACAAATACTTGAGTATCTCAGACTTCTATGATTATAAAATGTTGAAACTTGATAGTATGTATACACAATGAACTACACACCTACAGTGTAATTTTAGCAGCCAACATGACACCTACTAATGCATACAGTACATTCATTTGCATAATTGAGGGCATTCCAAAAGACGCACGTGTTACAAGGACAAAACGATTTAGTGCAAGCAACACGCAACACAACACAACAGCCAAGGATGTTGACAGCAGGGGAGATTTAAGCATTTTGATTTTCTACGGTCTTCACAGCCCTTTACCACATACTGTTATTTTAGGTTTACATTGTTTTGTATCTGGACTTGCTGAAGATCTTTGTTTTCATGGAAATCTATGTGATGGGATTAGGTGTTTATATGCATACAAACAATATGATCATGTATTTTGTAAGCTTGGATAGATTAAGTTCCTGTGATGACAGTCGTACAAAGAATAAAAAACTGATAATTTAGCTCCAATTAACCATACCTCAGTCTCGAGGCACAGCGGGTATGTGTGTGCTAAGCCCCACCAATCTCCTTGAGCTAAATTCTCAACATGTTTTCTCATCAGTTTTTCCGATAGATAGACATTAGGTATATCTGGGGATCCATTATATACTTTACCTGCCCAAGAGAACAACACAATCTGCGATCGATTAACTAGCGGACACTCTGCCCTCGCTCCCTCTCTCCCGTCTCCACTCAATCACACATAGAGAGACGCTCTATGGTATTACATCCCTCCTGTTAACACACAGATTGTGATGCGACCCTCCTATTTTGTAGGCCTACTTTTGCCATTGTTTTGTACTAACTTTTCAGCACACCTGTTTATTGTGATATTTTTCTGTGCACGTTGGTTTGGTCTTCACATACGGCTCACCTGCTGTCATGACAACGGGATTGTGGTGAAAAATCCTAAACGGAAGGTGTGTTTTATGGAGGACATTACAAAAGTTACTGCTGACAGAGAAAGCAGATCTTGAACAGAAGAAAACAGAAAGGAGAGAGAAACAAAGGTGAGGCAAGCCAGTGTGCTGCAATTAAGGTGGACGATTAAAGCAACTCTAGGTATTGCAAAGTGGATATGAACACAGATAGTTGATTTTGGAGTCCCATTCTCAGGTCGCCAAATACAGACGACTCACGCTGTACTTAGAGGTACCACATCATTCTCTCATTGGGCCCCAGTATCCAGGCAACCACATTCTATAAAAAAACTTCTCATCACACGCCTAATAAACAGCCAATCAGAGACCAGGCAGGAATCATTCATGTGTCCAACGGGGTTCCATAACATCGCTCATTTGATTAATTAAAGCCTGTGCATCAACATGACAATAGAAATCATGCAACAGCCGGGCTGATTAATAAAAGGACACCGTGACCCACCTGATGCACACAAGTAACAACAGGAAAACATTTAGTAGACACATAAACAACCAGACACTGTGATTCTGTTGAGTTAGTGCCAGGGCATAAACAGGGATATATAATATAGTGCAAAACACTGCTGTAAAAGTAGGTCACAGGTTTATTCAAAAGTGTAGCCTTAAACTTTGGGCTGTGATGTTTGAGTGAAATTAATTTTTTGACATTAAAGACGAGGATGTCAGAGGGTAAGAAAAAGGCAAATATATTCAAACAGAATAATTATTTGGTAATAAAATAGAAAAAAAAAAAATCACACATCACGTAGGCGTAACAATAAAAAATATTAAACGAGGGGATGCTGCATAAATAACTGTCAATAAAGAATAAAACAGTCATGCTAAAAATAAAATCTCATTCAGCTTAAATATCAAAAAAGTGCAATGAAATCACACAATCACAATACCACTTTTAGCTCTCAGAAGATGAAGCACTGGAATCAGGGAGGATACAGTCATGTCATTTTCCACCGACAAAATGTCTGTAAAATCAGCAAATGGCTTCAAACCCGCATATACTGCTTCAAGGACACCGACATCTTGCCAGGTCAAGTTGGGGAGGGACCGCCAAATCTTATCCGCAGAAAAAAATCTTTTGATGGCCAGAGCTCGTTTAAGGACTCACATATCCACAGCTAGCCCAACAAAGTCTGTGGCCTCCAGCTCTTTAGTTACTTCTGCCCTGACTTCGTTGTACAGGGTTGGTATGGCGCTTTACTAAAATATTTTCACCCAGGAAGCTTGTATTGCTTGTCAAAAGTCTTAAGCAACTCCTTAAATGGGCCTTCTCTACAGTGTGAAAAGGCATGTTCTTCACAAGTATTTCGACACGGTCAACGTGCACTGTGCCCATCTCGGACTGTCCTTGTCACATTTAGTCATTTTGGCAACAGCACCAAGGATTGTGGGCTGTTGAAGTTGGGCTTTTCCAGTAACAGTTTAGGGGGCTGTGTCTGTCAGGTGAAAGCACTGCATACTCAGCAGGATGCTGTATTGTAAATGCCTGTGCAAACCGGTTGCAGTAGAGTCCTTTGCCGTTAACATGTGCTTACAGAGACAGCAAATGCTTCTGAAAGGTCCTTTGGCTTGCTGGCTGCATCCAGTTTAAAACAAAACACAAAAAAATCCCAAACTGGTGACTTTGTCTTCTTTTAGGAAACTAACTCCTCCTTTGCTGAAAATATATGTAGTGCAGTGGGAAGGAGAAGTCTCCTCTTATTGCATGTGCTGGCACACAGCTGGGATTATATATCAGCAGTTACCGACTGATGGGCTGATGGTGGCCGGTTGGAAAATTTTGACATAACGCCCAACCCTAATGTCAATGTTTTTGATCATAGCATGAGACACCTAAATTAACCACAAAATGCAAAGTCATGTGCACAAAATGTACAGGTACATTTGTCAAAAAAGAAATCGACTGTACCTGTGGGATTAGTAAAATGTCAAGGGAAATTATCTTGAAAGTCTCGATAACCAAAGTAAAACAATTTGCATTAGGAAAGAGGAAAGGCAACCACAGGTTTAAATTAGTCCTCTAAGACGTGAGTGCACTGCACACACTCAACCTTCACAGATAAAGTACCGTTCAGTAAGGTGTTTGTTGTTTTTGTCTACCCTCAGCCCAATAGCAGAAGATAAGTCTCCAAAACATAAGCATTCAATTTGCCTTGTTCCTTGCTTGACCGCTAATAATGTCATCAAATCAATGTTCAGTAGCACCCATGGTTACAAAACTGATTCATACATGGCCTGCATTCTACCACAAACTAGCATCCAGAGGCAAAACATAGTTTCCTGTAATTACGTAATATTCATATGCAAGTCTGGAGGTCAGGTATGTGAGGAAGTCTGGAAGACGATCTACTGTGTACTTATGAGTCTTGTAATGTCCTGACATTGGAGAGGCATCCTTCCACCTTACAGATGCTGTTTTGTGTCATAAAGCCTTCTGTTACTTCCTGCTGTGCAGCATCCTGTTTATCTGTCTCCGTTTCAAAAGGCAAGTTCCTTTACCGACTCATCCAGCAACATTTACCTCTAAACACTTTAGTTCACAATGATCAAACCTAGCCTACATTTCAGTCTATCTGCAAATGTTGCAAAGAATTGTGGTGCTTGGCAGGTGTTATAGGGTAAAAACAAAATTGTGGGAAAAAACAAGTAATTTTGTGTTCTTCAAATATATTTGGCGGTAGGAACTGATGTGACGGTTTGTTGTGGCTACTCTGATCAGAGTAGGAAAGGGCTGGCAGCTGTGTTGAAGCATCTTGAAATACTGAACTCATCCTTTCACACTGAAAAAGGTTAGCCCATTCATTATCCCATTCCCTTGGATGCGCCCCTTCCACTGGTCCACCATGGGAACTTATTCTAGAAAAATATGTAATGTGGTCAATGGCGTGAGACTAGAAATTAAATTTTTCATCCTGTTTGAATTGGGACAGAAATGTCAATGTATTCAACCTTTATATAAATAATCCTCTAGAACACACAACCAAATAATACCTCAAGTTCAACAGCTTATTTGGTCCATATTGTAATTTTTTCAGCAATGACATGAGTAATAAACTACCATAGAAACAATCCTATCACTTTCTTCTGTCTGCCCGTAATTCCACTTTCCTGCAGGAGGAACAATGGATGTGTGGGAGGTAGAATATGGCAGCTCTTCTCCCTGATTGGGTGTGTCTGGATTAGTAGGATTCTCTGCCTTTTAATGGGATTATAATGGAGAGAGTAGCCGAACAGCACGTACTGACACGTAACCTCTACCACTGACTCTGCTTGGATGTGGAATGAGGTAAGATGGAGGGTGATGACCCTGCCACGGAGACAAGAACTATGCTGACTCATCATAGGCTTGTAACAGGGCATAGCCTTTCTGTATATCATTTTGTTTGGATGATTACTTCAGTTATCATTTCAAATCACAGTTAAAACAAGAAAAATTTGAAATCAAAACTCAAAATTTGGACCATTTAGCACTAATGAACATTATTTCATCCACACATAGCTTACGTACCTTGGCAGTCCAATCCTTGTTAAGGTAATAAATGCATGTGACACATCGCCCATCACCATTGGGGTTATCCACATGCCGCACGTATCCTGTCCCGTTTCCGGGGTAACACGCCACCATTGCCTGAAGAAAAGAAGAGGAAAAGCATGATTAGTTAAAGCACATACATTGGGACAATGAAAAAATGTACTAAAGTCTACATCTCCAAGGTATCGTTAAAGAAGTAAACAGAAGTATGGCATTAACATAAAGAAGAAACAGTGACGGTTGCATTAAAACTGCGTGCGCTGGTGCAAATACAACTGCCGGTGTGGATCCATTTAGTAAGAACTGCAATGGGGGCAGCAGACAGGCTTGGCACAGTCCGATGGCATTGTCCTTGCCTCACCTGCCTTAGGATTGATACAAGCAGCAGCCACTCACAACACAGCTGCCTCATTATAAACTTTAAACCCACAAGGAAATAAACCGGAGATATCGTACTGCACGTCAACTTCCCCTTGCCTTTTCCTGCTCTATTAAGACTTGCATGATCTGCTTGGGTGTTGGCAGTGAACCCCTATGAGCTCTTGTAAACGTTTTGGTGTAAACAGCGAGCAAACGCACTTGTACGGCACAGAAAGTCCCTCGGGAATAGGACACACACAAGTGGTGACTCGCCCATTGCTGGGGGGAATTGTCACAGGAACACTTTCATGAAAGACATGTCAGCTTAGAGGAGTCAAAAAATCTGTTTTCATCTTAAAATCAGTTCCAACACTGTCTGCCATATCAGACTACATATATTATATTAGATTATAAAATAAGCACTGGAAATTACAATCAACACTTCTGGGGTACCATGCAACTGCATGTGGATCTGCCTTGAAAGAAAAGCTGAGGTGAGCAGTGAACGTGCACAAATGCATAGCGCAGATTCAGCCCTCATGTGCCGTGTCTAAGCAGTGATATGACAAACAAAAGGCAAGTTCCTCCACATTCTTCCATGCACTTGGATCAACATAGACCATAGCAACATTATTATAAACACTGACGGCAGACTAAACTCCTTTGCTTGGTCTCGTGTCAAGATAATGTCGGACTCTCTATGTTTGAATATATCCTGACCGCAGAGAAATGATATGATATGCTTCAAAATATTTAGGACTTCAAGGAGTTGAACAGAACCGCGAAATCAAGAGCCATAGTATAGTTCTTGCAAAATCTCTCCTTGCAAAGTTTTGTTACACTCCGTGAGAGTGATTTTTTTTTGTAATGCATCATCCGCATCACACATACGTCTGAATCTTATTTTCCTGCGCATGTGACGGCAGTTGCCTGCGTCAGTCCACATTGTACTCGCATCTTTTAAGGTGATGCAGGTTACCGCTGGAATGCACAATATCAGGGCCTTCAAAGCCGAAAAACAACAAAACTCCAACATGAACACAAGGAGGGTGAGGGGGGTCTCGCTCCACCTGCACTAACTGACACACTACTTCATCGATTCTTAAAAAGAGGGTGGGTCCCAGAAGAAAAGGCTGCTGGGAATCAGGGCGGGTGAGGGGCACGCAAACTGACAAAGGCTTCCTGTCAGTAAAACGCAATACAGTAAGCTTTTCTGTGTGTGCGTATGTGTGTAAAAGAGAGAGAAAGAGGGAGAGAGAAACAGACAGAAAGCAGAGGGGTGGGGCTGGAGCAGAAGAGAGGAGTGAACTGCTGTAAACTTTGACTCCTGGCCTCTTTCCAGCGGGAGCAGTATTTTAATGGTTGTGCTACGTGCAGAGCGTGAGGAAGGTTGGCCGATCCTCGTCTATGTCACCCCTCCCACCCTTAACTGCTTGGCTCACGCTGCAAGGCTGGAGATGGGTAAACAGTCTCTGCTAGGAAAAGTGCAGTTGTGTGCATGTGCAACAGTGGCGTGTGTGTGTGCGTGGGGGCTGACTGAAGGTGTGAGAGCCTGGATACTTGGCAAAAAGTCGGACACAGCAGTTTCGCCTTTCATATCCTTACACCGGACAGCTGTTGGAAAGCTTCATCTACCACAGGAAAGATGAACTGCTGCACAAGCTGAGTTGTTCACCAGTGAGCATTAAGGATCAGTTCCAAACTGACCGATTATCAGTCAAGCCGATTATCGGAACTGATATTCAGCATTTTCAGCACTCTGGTTATTGGAATTAGTATTGTTTTTGGTGTGATTGCGGATCTAATAAACTGGAGTCCGTCATGCGATGAGACCACAGCAGCCACAATGGCCGCAACATTTTCAAGTTCCGACTCATGACTACACAATTGATTGATTATTATTATTATATGACTTCTCAGAAATGACTGCATCTTGCGCGGATCACGCAATCACGTTGACAACATCTGCTGTCACGGCTGGTATTCAATTTTAAATAGCTCTACATTGACTCTGATGCAGCTGACTCACTGTCCTGCCCACAACACAATTCGACTGGTTACATGTCACAAGAAAAAGCCTATCAACACTGAAGGCTTTGGGCCAAATGCTGTAGACAAGGCACATCTGTAGAGTGGAACAGCTCTGGTTCAGTCTAGAAACGGAAGTTATTACACGTAGGGGGATAAAATACACTTATTTGCCTTCAAAATGTAGTGGAGTAGCAGAACGAAGTAGCAGAAAGTGGAAAAGTACAAGTAGCTCAAAATTGTGCAGTACTTGAGTGAATTGTACTATCACTGGTGTTACACATTTTTTATGAAAATGTATATTGGTTCCAAATGTCAGTTACTGGTCTCCATAATTGCTAATAATCGGTATTGGCACTGGAAAAAAACAAGACTATCCTTGGTGGCCATGACAACTAGAGTCGTACTAAAATATACAAGCTGTTAACAAAAGCAAGTTCGGTTTCCTGCCAGCTACTATTTCTCAAAACCTTACATGCAAGAATCTGCGACCTGTCGATCTCGCACTCCAAATAGATCGTGGGCAGCATAACACCAGAGAACTGGATGCCCACCCCTATGGTGAGAAACAAAGAAATTCATAGCCCCTCCATCATTGGTCAACCACAACAACAACAACTAGTGGTGTATATAGGCTATAGCGCTCCAAAGCCAAGAGCTCCAAAGCAAATTTTAACTCGTTTTTTCCTCCATTTCTATAATTTCTTGTCTTGGCCACCAAACATGGCTTCATGACTGTAGCTAGTGGCATGGTGCAGTGCTACCTAAATAATAACAGGGTAATAAAGCGGTAAAAGCCTAAATAAAGTAGAAACTATCATATCACACTGAGAGCACACTCAAAAGAGGGTGTACCAAATAATCCACAGGAAACATTAAAACAATGAAAAGCAGATCAGGTAGCAGTTGTAAATGCCAACCTTGTATGAATTGCTATTTTACTCCAGTTTGCCTTTCATGTGATCTGGTCATGAGGATCTAGCAAGCTGATGCACAGCAGCAGAGGCACACTTTTGATCAGCTCCTCAGTTGGCTTTAAGCTAAAGCCTTGATGAAAACTATGTCAGCGGCAGTAAGACTTCAGGGCACATAATTTTTTGCACTGGCAAAAAACACTAGTATACATACAGTATTACTACTGTACATGCTCAGTCGCAAGTATTCCCTCTCTGACTGCACTACAACAAACTAAATGTGATACAGAACTAAATACTTCAATTTACCTGGTCTAAAAGAATTACCAGTATCATTTCTCCATCAAAACTAGACAAGTTCTACACTGCAGCAGGGCTTCCTTCCTTGCCATCTGCACCTCTGACCTTTCTCCATATTTGAGCTTCCGTTCCTCTCAGCCACTTATTCTTCCGCGTTCCACGATGGCCCTCATTAGGAGGTTGACCTCGCTCTGCATGCCGTTTATTTACATTCCACAGGCACGACTTCAGAGGCCGACTGGCATTTACAGGCAGAGGATGAAAAAGAGAGAAGTGGAGGTCATCAAACTAGATAACCGAGGCGTTCAGTAAGGCCAAGAGAAAGGCAAACGTTTTGCTGCAGATGCATATACATTTAGAGTGACAGAGAGAAGAGAAACATTAATGAATCATTTCAGTGTTATTACTGTTGTTCTACATTTAACCAATTACATTATCAAACAATTCTAAAACTATTGGTATATCTGACAAGTACTTGAATATTTATTATTTTCATAAGACGTCACTGCTGATAAAGAGGTTACAATGACTCAAATTTTATTCTTGATCATAATCCATTTTTGTCTTGCGTCTACAGCAAATTCAATAAATCAAAAAGTGAGATTATAGCCAAGGATCCCTCTCTGTGTGAGAGGCTCATCTGTTCCATGTAAGTTGTGCGCAACTATTTATTTTTCTTTCTCATTACCAATTTGTTTCAGACAACAGACAATCAAATCTCAAATAAATCAAACTTGAACTAGATGGGCCATGACAAGCATGAGCAAGGCTTACATCATGTATGTCAAGCGAGACCGGATGATTTACTGTGAACTAAAACTCACATATTTAAATAAATGTAATATTTTTCTTTCTGCATTCCCAGTTCAGTACAAGAATGACTGTGTTCCTGTCACATTAATGTAAACAAAATAATTAAGTAAAACCAAAATCTTACATTTAATTCTAATCAATAATGTATATTCCAAAGGGGCTAATTATGTTTCAACAGAAATATTACGCTGCCTTCATTATGCAACCAATGTTATTGGGGTCCAAACTCCTGGGTACTGCTCACATCATTGGATCATTTCTAGACAATCAGTGTTCTCGATGTAAACTACGACTGTCGAAATCTATCGCCCAAAATGCAAAACTCTGCCTTTTTTTTTTTTTAAAGTTTCATGATGAACTTAAAGGTGTGCATGTGAAAGCATTATGTGGAGACGGAGACGGAGAGAGACAGACAGACAGACAGACAGACAGACAGACAGACACCAGTGTTTCTGCTTCACAGGGCCGTGTGTGGGTATGCTTGCATTTTCGTCACAAGCGCCGGTACAGAATCATTAATAATGAAAATTCCACTATGAAATCAAATGGATCTATAAAAGCTCTGCCAAGTGGTGCACAAGTGAAGAAGCAGCCCTGTTGTCGCTCATGTGGGTCGAAAGGAATTTAAACAGGCGGACCGGGCATGCTTCAAAATGTTTTTATGGCCTGTATTCAGAGGGGAATGAGTTGTTAAGGTTAGTAATGCCTTTCAGTAACTAGTTTAATAAATGTACCTGTACCATTTAGTCTATCATTGATCATCATCTTTATTTTCTGTTAATATATACTAACTGATTAACCAAATAATCATCTCAGCTGCACTTACATTAAACATATCTGTTTCAGAAAGCCCACCATTGTCCCCATCCCTGAATGACTGTCACTTAGCAGCACTCACCACTATCATGAAGTGTGACGAGCATTTATTCAATACCATCATCAGCTCTTACCTCCCTCAATGACTCACTGCAATTTGCATACAGACCAAACAGATCAATGGACGATGCCATCACCCTAGACCCCAATACGGCCCCCTTCCCCAACTGGACCAGAGGAACACACATGTAAGAATGGAGGTTCATTGGCTATAGTTATGCATTTTATGCCCGTGTGTCCTCCAGATGCATCTCAAGCTTAAAGAATTGGGTCCCAACACCACCCTATGTGAAAAGATCCTGAACATAGTGCAGATAGGCATCACAACATCCTCCGCCCTGACTCATCACCGGCAACCCTCAGTGCCGTGTGCAGAGCCCCAACACAACTTTGTGGCCACCTTCAGCTCCAACACTGTCACCTGTCATCAGCCTGATCGTCGACGACAATGACATGTCGACAGAGAGGAAGCCAGAGCCCTGAAATTCTCAATTTCGTTGTACAATGTACAATGACAATAAAGATCTATTCTATTCTATTCTTCTATGTTGGTGCCAGGACAACAACCTTCACCTCAACATCAGCGAAACAAAGGAACGTGGACTACAGGAAGGACACACCTCTATCACCATCAATAGGAGTCAAGTGAGGAGAGTCAGCGGATTCAGGTTCCTCTGGGAATCTGACCCGTACTCACCATACCGACACTGTCACAAAGACAGCGAGCCAATACTCTTTCTGCAAGCCAAAGAGGCTCAAGTTGGACGACAGGATACTCTGCGACTTCTACAGGTGCAACATAGAGAGTATCCCCACTAGCTGCACCTATTGCTGGAGGAAGATTGTCAACAGGACCATTAAGGACCAGCTGATATTGGCCTATCACAAATATGTCTGCATTGATCAGTTCCGGCATACATGTCTGATATGCAGATATGAGACCTCTTTTTTAAAAAAAGAAAAGAAATAAATAATAAAGAAAAGATGCTTGGAGAGTTTATATTTATGAAATCCAAGTGAAGTTGACCATTTCAAAGCACTGATTGTGCCATTTGTAAAATATCCTGCATACTGCCTCATATCTCTGCAGCAGGTAAAAGGCAGTTACTCCGTCAAATTGCTCCATCCCAACTTAAAGATGATTCTGACTTCATGTTGATGCTATCAGTGTATCCCTGGTTCACGCATTGATGCAAGCCATGAACTGGGGTGGAGCAAAGAGAAAGAGCTGCGAGGGGTCTGCTCACTTCACAGAAGAGATGCTTATCCAAACACGAGTACAAACAGTTGGGATGGAGACCTTGTAGCGCAGGCGAGTGTGGGAACCAAGACAGTTTGGGCCCAAGCCCGGGACAGCTCACTGTGTTATCCGTTAGACAGTGGTGCTGCCTCCAGAGGAAATCCCTGTTTAAAGTAATGACCTAGTTTATCCTTTTCTTCTTTACTGTAGGCTGTGAACAATAGAGGGACGTATACAGCAGCGGCGCTACACTTCACCTGCACATGTTGCAACGGAAAGGCAACAACACTTTCTGGTATCGTTACGCAAATAAACTCTGAAGGGGATTGTGAAGGAGTCTTCGGCCTCGTAGATATTAGCACACTCTGCTGGTGCCTCCTATAGACAAACAAAAGATAAACAAAAAGGCTGACTCTGCTCTTCTTAAAGCTTAATCTGGAAAAAAAATCAATGTTGGGATCCACTCCTAGAAGCCTGATCTTTCTACTCTTACTCTCTGACAAGGCATAAGATTAAAAAAGATAAGCGGCACATTTGGCAAAATCAAAGAGCATCAGCTCATAATCAAAACTGTCCTG
Organism: Diplodus puntazzo; assembly: GCA_963678695.2. Classification (NCBI taxonomy): domain Eukaryota; kingdom Metazoa; phylum Chordata; class Actinopteri; order Spariformes; family Sparidae; genus Diplodus; species Diplodus puntazzo. The sequence goes on from OZ023168.1 coordinate 13,375,888, forward strand.
TAAACAGTACAAAGCAGATACCTCAGTACTGAGTCTGTTTTGTGCAGTAACTTCTTACTGACTGCTCAGTCTGACTGAATGGCTCCATCGGGCCTGTGTGTGAGCCAAGTGAGCTCATTCTGTAATTGGATCAGTCACCGATACTTTCTTGTTGCCAGTTGTAGACGATTCAGCACAGCAAGAAATACCATTTGAAAAACTGAAGCAATAAATGCCTTTTGGAGGCAAAGTGCTAGAGATAGTTGATATAGAGCTTGTATTACCTATTAGCTAATAGCCTCATCTCATTCTGTACAGAGAACAATCATACTGATCAAAGTGGCTAATTATAATAAAATACTTAACTGATATCTTTCAGAAACATTTTATATTGAATTGATGCAAATAAATCTTTCCTAAGCATGTAATACATTTTTGTTTTATATTCACAATCATCTTTGTGTCATGCTCCAACCACCATAATTCCTTCCTGTCTTCGACTCTACAGCTGCAAACAGTCAAAAACAGAAGACCTCTTTCTCAAAGCTCCACTTGGATCACGTCCAGGTCCTGCTTAGACAGTCACGGCATAGTAAACGAAGAGATAAACATGTATCCAAACTTTGGATAAAATGTAACTGGATTTAAATATATCCTATCAAAATGCTTCACTTTGTTCATGGGCCCCTGCACACATTATGCACACTTGCATAACTATCAGCACACTATCAGCCCTTTTTGACCTCTTCAATGTCTCACGAATGCAGAGACTGCAACAACAAAAAGGTATTATGACCTTCATTAGAAACTAAAACTCAATGTGTGTAGACTCCTACTAGACCAACAATGACGGATTAACCTGTGCTCTGACTAACTCCAAAAGTATCACATTATTGTTTACCGTATGCTGATAAAAACAATAAGCAGGGAAAAGGTGGCACGCTAGGTGCTGCCCTGTGCATACTGGCACTCAAGGCGGAAGGAAGGAGTGACTTGCAGAGCCTATAGCATAATGTACAGCCTGCTCTGACACCCAGAGGACCACCACCACATGACTTCCTCTAGCCGACTTACTCTATAGAGCTTTAAGATTTAGGTCAACGGTCAACTTCCTTACGAAAGCACACATGTCCACAGTCCCACTGTGACATTACAAATGACGCAACAAATAACTCGACAGACACAACGAAGCCACCAAGTTTCATATTGTTGTGTGTAAACAGTCTTCACTGACAATGTAAAGTCTGGCTAGCCATAGGACAGAGCTGAATGACACGACAGTATTAATTTATACCGTGAGACACTTAAGCATTTTGTAATAGCTGTAACACAGTACATTTAAGGAAACATTGCAAATCAATGCAAGATTGGGTAATGCCTTTGTTGCCATTAAACAAATATAGTCATACATTAGTATAAGTATTTTCAAAGGAATTTCCAAAACACTTTGTTTTCCTCTCAGTTGCTTGCTTATGTTTTTTATTTTGCCCATATCTCTGTTGTATTTAGGGCTGCTCCACACTGTCTGTCCACCTCCCTACACTCATATTTTGAGGGAAATCTATTTGCTAAAAAAAGAGAAACAAGACATGCAATTAACAAAGTGAAAGATAGATTGCTAGCATATTTGGCTGAAACAAGCCATTAATAAAGATGATTTTCATGATTGTCATGTAAAATGAATCCATGGGACAGGTGTGGACAACTCAGTTGTGATTCACCAGAAACTACTTTCTGTGATTATCAACCATCTTGCACCTATGAAGGGAGCTGGCAACATGGCAGACAGTACATGTGTATTTCTAACTTTATCACAGGGGAATTCATCTGTCCATGAACGCTTGTTTTATTTGTTATATTGGTGAGCTATGCCTAAGACAATAACGCAACTGTGTTCCAAATGTGTGTCACATCGTCTTGTTAGATTATAGTACACTGTCCATCAGGTGCACAAAGTGAGAGCAACATCTCGCTATGTATTGCGTTATATTATTAGTCCAGTCGCTGAGGGCCAATGTATCTAAACACAGAATTTAAATGATATATTTAGCAAAAAAAAGTCAAGCTAGACAAGAGTTATCATGTTTCAAGTACATTAACATAAACGTATACATGATAGCCGTGTAAATTAGTAGTGAGAATGTTTATAATGCAGCTTCAGCTTAGAACGGCACTGTTTTACATACTGAACATACTAACAGTCATTGAGGAGCAGCAAGTCAGTGACAGCACAATCACGCTGCTGCTACAAACTTCTTTAAATGGTCCCTGATAATGGCAAGAGCAAGCCTTCGACATGCTGGAGCAGCAGAGAAACAAACACGTCCTGCTGCCTGCGACTTCCCACAATGTTATCAAGTGAAAGGGGGAAATGGAAACAATGACATTAAATAACTATTTGGGCAAAATCTTTTTCCTCTATCTTTCCCGATGTGAATTGTGCTTACATTGTGTTGTATCCCTTTGAGCCATTGATACTGGCGGCCTTCCATTTGTGCAAGTCATGCTGATTTTCGCTGGTCACAGTCCAGGCGTGTGTTTGCCAAGGCAACTAGGGCAGTGGGTGAGGAAGTCAAGTTTGACTCAGTGGCCAGTTGCAGGGATCCACAGTACAATGTGACAGCTCACTAGAATAGCGTGCTTTGGAAAAATGGTTACGTCTACTAAGAACCAGTGAAATTCACAACTGGACAGGAGGAGCAGCCTAAAAATAACAGTGGCTGACCATAGGAGCAGTGTGCCAGCACAGAAAACCAAGTACCCGACGCAAGCGAAGGCCACTGGCCTTAATCCAATGTGTGTTCTTTCACTGCTAGATCTCTAAAATGTCAAGCACTGTGATAACAGAACATGATGAGGCGACAAATATAAAACAGCGACTCACTGAAAGGGGCTAGCGCAGTGTTCAGGAGTATCGTTTGTTATGTACTCATCCTAATCTTTTTTGGGTCTGACTTTCAACTCTGTCCACCTGGACCCCCTACACTGACCATGTCTCAGGGCTAATTTAACAACTCTCCAAATCAGTCTCTACAAAAATTGATCACTACAACCTTCACTGAGGTTGCATGAGGTAGTTTTATCTAGAAAAAAGGAGCACTGAAAAAAGGAATCAGTCTAACTTCATTTGAATGAAATGGTGACAAATCCACTTCAGAGTATTTCCCTGAGGAGAGGAGGAAGAGGGGGTTGGCTGAGAGCAGCTCATCCCTCCTGGGTCAGTCTCATGCCACAAGGTCATGGTGACCAGATCAGGTTCTAAGAGGAGTTAGGGCTAGGCGGAAAAAAAACTTTATACTCCAGCGTGTCTGCAGATGCTACTTTTTAAACATCTTTACAATCTAAATGATAGTGACTAACATGAAAACAAAAACTGTAGTCGCTTCAGAATCAGTAAATAACAACTTTAAATTCCTCTATAATGAAAGGGAAACCTTGTAATGAAGTAAGTTTAGGTTAGATATTAAACACCATGTATCAGATTATAAACATCAACAGCCACTGCATTAAATTCTACCTTCATGAAGCTTATATTGTTCAGTTTGTTTTCAAACTCCCCTAAAAGAAGCGTAAATTCAACTTCATGTTCGTTCTGAAGGCTGCTGTTTGTGGAGCTGCTGAGTTGCATTGTGTTATACTGACAGGTCTTTTAAATATATAGTCTATCCTTATTGTTATGCTGGATGGGTTGAACAAAGGCACCTCTCAAACAGCAGCCTCCAAAATGACCATGAAGTTGATTTAACAATTCTCTAAATCAGTCTCAAAAACAAAAACTGATCACTACAACCTTCACAGAGGTTGCAAGAGATAGTTTTATCTAGATGTACCTAATTATTATTATTTTTATTTATTTATTTTTTTAAATAGCACAGAAAAGGATTCAACCTATCTTCAATTCAATGAAATAGCGACAAATTGACTTCAGAGTATTTCCCCCAGGAGGGGAGGAAGAGCGGGTTGGCTGAGAGCAGCTCATCCCTCCTGGGTCAGTCTTATGCCACAAGGTTATGGTGACCAGATCAGGTTCAAAGAGGAGTTGCAGGTTATACACAACCCAAAAGCCAAGCTGGGGCACTGAGGCTGACATTGCTTTGGGCTGACGAAGGCTGCTTTTTTTAAAAGCAGCAGTTAGAGAGGAGTGACTGGTGAGGTTTCAGGTACAACTTGCTCATTATCTCAGAGAAACTAGCCTGAGTCACAACCCAACACCTCAGATATAAAAACCCGTCAAAGTGAAACAGAAGCTGTCCGCAGTTTCCTCTCCCCCGCACTGCCAACCCTGAAGCATGCAGGTCTCCTCTAACTTTTAGTTTGTGTGTGATACTCAACTGAATTCATCACTGCAGCAAAACTCTTCTGGTTTGCCGCCTCTCTACAGCGAGGTCAGAGGTTGCAGTCGACTACAGAACAGTCTCCCTGTGGATGATTCAGCAGCACAGTTCAGGCTTCATACAGCCTGACACGGTCACGTTCTTCCCACTGTTTGTCAAATGGCCGCAGCGCCTTCACACACACTCTGTCCTTTTACTATGAGAAGAATCAAGGCATAAACATGTCATCTAATACACACATTGATAATTGTGAGCGGGGTATCTTTCCTTGTTTCTGTGTACGTGCTTTTAGCAGCAGCCCGTGTCTATTAGACAGAACGTGCAGGGTGTTCATTATGCTTGTGTATGCTGAAAGTATATTAGGTACACTTGTAGTAGCTACAACTAATGGAGGGATTTGGATAAACTGACATAATTTCTCGATGGACAAAATCTGCAACTGTCTTCTTGATAACTGAATAATTTTTTTTTAAAAATAAACAAAAAAGGTCTCAATTTGAGATTGAGGAAAACTGAAAAGTATCTTAATTATTTATCCTTCCATTTTATGAACCAGACAATCAATTGAGAAAATAAGATGTAGTCGCAGCCCTTCAATACTCCACATTCACGAAAGCCTATTTTTTTAAAATCGAGGTAGACTAAATGTTAAACACCTCTCTCTCTAATACGGTTGCAAGGAAAATGGAACCTTGCAACCTTAAAAGGAAAAGTTCACCCCAAAAAGAAAATCCGTATATCATCGTCTTACCAGCGTGCGGATGGAAAGTCAGGGTGAAATTTTGCTGTCCACAAAACATTTCTGGAGCTTCACAGCAAAACTAAGCTGCAGTGTTATCTGGAATACAACTTGAGTAGATGGGGACTTGTTTTAAAATGTAAAAGAAACACACAGTACAGCTCGTCTGGCATCACCCAAGTCTCCGAGAGCCCTGAGATACATTATTGATTCCAAAAGACCTCATTTATGCCCTTGATGCACAGTCAAGCATGCGCGTCCACATCAGACAGGGTGAATGCTGACGCTTTCAGCTTTAAGGCGACAGCGAGGACTAGGCCTTAAAAGTAGGTGAATAACGTTTTCTTTCCAAATCAGTTTGAGATCTCGAAGGGTTCTGGGACCTAGACGAGCTGTATGGTACCATTTCACATCTCTCTCGGTTGCTTTATTTACTATTATATACAAGTCCCCATCTGCTTCAGTTGTATAGGATAATGCTTCAACGCTGTTTCGCTGTGAAGCTCCAGAAATATTTTGTGGACTAGGAACCTTTCCCAACTGTCCATCAACGATTAAATTTTCATTTTAGGGTGAACGTATCCTTTAATGAAGTTAGGATGTATTGCAGGGCTGTTGTATTAAACTGCACTAGTCTGAGCTGTATAAGTTTTACGAGATAAACTGAAAGCAGAGTGCAGACCCTGAAAACTAAACCTGGTATTGAGTGTTACAATAGTATTACTGTATGCGTGTACTATTGTGAGCTCAGGGAGGGAACGAAGTCTACAAATGTACAAGTGTTGATTCAGCTTAACTTCCACCTGCTGAATTACTTACTTTCGTCCTTCCATTTATTGTGTAGTTTCCCAGTTTGCCGTTACAATGTCTGATCAGGTCGTCCATGCGACTCATTAGAAAGCGGATCTTCTCGCAGCCGGCCTCCCTCCCCTCTATCCACGTGATTTTGTCACCTCGGATGTCTTTCGTGGAGTCGCCTTTTTGACTGACTAGCTGTCCGTCTGTGAACTTGCCCGTTTTGTGCAGGGCTTTGACATTCTCCAAGATGCCTAGTCCCGTCTCTGCTCCTAAAAAGTTGTCCACCACGCAGATGCCGTGCTTGTTCATACACGGGACGATGTACTCCGTGGCGAGTTTCTGAGGGGATGAGCTGGTTTGTCCGTTAGGTGTGGCGGTGTCTTTGGAGCCGTCCTCTCCCGGTCTGTCGCCGACCTCAGGTGCTTCTGTGTTGCTGTTTTGCGGTAGAGATGCGCTGTCCGCCTCCTCGGGGCTGATCTTTTCTCGCGGTTTCTCCGGTCCCTTGTCGTCCTCCGACGGCGGAGTCGGCTCGGGCGTCTGTTTGGGAACCTGCGCCTTGTCCGCCTCCTTACAAATGAGCTTGTGCTTTTTCCAGTGCTGTTTCTGGTGCTCCTTGCTGCAGTAGAAGGAGCTCCGGCACCTACCACACTTGAGGAGGTTCTCCATTTTCCCACAAAGTTCACAGTACTGTCGGTCTCGCTCCAAATCGCTCTGCTGCTTCTCCATGTTTGCGGCTACAACGGGTGCGCTGCGCCTTTAATTCCGATCCTTCACACGCGCCCTGCTAACCGACAACTTTGGAAACGATCCACTGCCTCTGCCACGCTACACCGAGCGAGACGGAAAAGTAGCACTCAATACCTCGCCATTTTATCACACTGACGCTCTCTTCACATGTCTTATCAGTGAAATAATACGACAACGTGTCCCCTGGGCCGAGCATTTCGAGCTGGGTCTTCGGGAGGCATTTCTGCGGGTGGCTAGCTGTCGGTCCGAGGGTAGTGCATGGCGCCGCTCGGTGTGCGCTCTGCCTATCTGTGGTCCAGCCTGCTCTGACGTCCGCACACAAGCCCCGCCCCCCCACACGCTGCCTCCAAAGGCTGTCGGATTTACGAGAGTTCTTGGCTCAAAAACGCGTGGAAGCAGTTAATCGATGTCATTACAGGTCAACAAGGAGCGCGACCTTGTCCGTGATTGATCAAGTTCGCCTCTGGCCAATCGATAAAGCAATAGTATGTCATCTTAACTAGAACCACAGGCTCTAATGATGTTCACTGTCGTGCAGGGAGTGACGGATAGTGCAAGTTAGTCAAGTTTAGTCAAGTAGATTAATGTACTTGGGCACAGTTGAGGTATTTGTATTGTACTTAAGCATATTATTCTATAACATCTATTACTATCTAATAAATTCCGACTTATTGCTTTAAATATACCACCAGACAAAACTCATTATTCAAAATTATCCCCCCCCCCCACTAGCTTTCTCATTGCAGTGATACTTCAATAATAATAATAATAATAATAATAATAATAATAATAATAATAATAATGCGAACAAAAATGATAATAATAAAAAAAAGTAATAAAATGTCTTACAATCTGAAATGCAATATCCTGCATGATGATTAGGTTACACTGTCTCCATGTTTGTGGCTATACTAGAGTAAACTTTTGAATTCCGCATTTTTGCTTCCCCAGAAATTCAATGTCTGATTAAGTTTCTCTAGATATTACAAAACAGACCCTACTTTCTTTCTGTCTTTGCCTCAGCCAGAGTCTGTTTAGAGCTAGAGGTCCATCTTTAATAGCACTTGTATTCACATATGGTCCGAGCTCCATAGATTTACGCAGGAAACATGTTTTTTGGGGAAACGATTATGAATATGGAAACTGTGTTCGCAGCTTAAGGACAAGTGATTCAGCCTCTTATAGTTGACATGTGGGTGCACATTTCCGTCCCGATGAGGCACAAATAAGCTCCCTATTGCTTGATTTATAAATGTATGCAAACATTTTTAGAAAATCTTTACGGCAGCACTTGCGTTTGTCGAGGCGATTGAAAACCCGGCAGGTCGAAGCTCGAATGTAGGAGCCTGAAGGGAGCACTTGAAGACATCACCAGTCAACGTGTGTTTGCCCTCATTCCTGGCTTGCATTTGTGAAATTCCTTTCGCACAACAAAAGAATATTTTGCATAAAGATGTTAGTGCATTTATGAAAGACTAATTACTTAGTCAGTGGGCGCTTTGTGAAGCTTGTGATTGCTGTAGAGGGGGACTTCAACCGACTATCGGAATGCATATTTTAATACATTTTGACTGGATATATTTTATTAATCATAAACCAATGTTCATATCAATATGTCTTGTATACTTTGCTGCGGTCTATCACCCATTACATAAACAAGTGAAGCTGGTGTGAATGACAGGGAGTGTGCTGTGTAAGGGCGAAGCACAAGCTCAACTTGGCACCCGTTGTGTGGCACGTACACAGTCTGCAGGAGTCCCTGGAGGAGGGGTTACTGGAGAGAAGCGAGTAATCTGATCAAAAAGGTTGGATGAAACATACTTTTAATAGCACAAATGACACAGGCTAATCTAGGGTGGAGGGGACTGGATATGACTGGTTGCTCAATCTGTTTTTTTGTTTTTTGTTTTTTTTAAACTGGAAACAGAAAGTGTTCTTGCAGGGTGTCCTGTGTCGCTGCCTCTTGAATACATTAAACACATGGATATGCCTAGAATTAGTAAATATTGTCTCTGCGACAATACAACACAGCAGTGCACATGCATGACACTGAATACACAATTTAAAAAATAATAATAATAATAATAATAATAATAATAATTAGCAACAAATACAAACATTTGTTTATATTCCAGGCCTAGTTTTAGAGCTCAAAATAAACAATTCATTGTGTCTCGTCAATTATTCGAAACTGTTTTGAATTATTCTAAAATAAAAAACCAACAACATTTTCTTGAGGAAATTGTCAAAACGCTGCAAATAAAACAAATACCACTTTTTTGTCATATCACTACATTTCCCATGATGCACGTCTCTTCATTTCCTCATACGCGTGTAACCAGCGCGAAGGCCCCGCGACGATTGGGGACCATACGGATGCCTGTTATTAAAAACGAATTCACTCGTTTTATTTGGCACTGTAGAGTAGTAAAACTTTACTCGGCATGTTTACTATCGTTCAGAGATGATAACTTTTATGTGTAAACGGAGCTGTTTTGTCTGGAGACCCTGAAAAATCCTGACATATGCCTCGTTATATTTTGGTCGGCAGCGCGGACTTCAGTGGCTGAAACGGGTCAAATTTAAACCCTAAACGAGCTAAAAATATTTTTAACTTATTAAGAGACAACACCGAAGCTATGAATAAGCGAGAAGGTAAGTCAGGCTTTTCACTCAACGAAGAAAAACGTGTAAATAAAGTTGTATTGTCGGTTTGTTTTCATGAGCATGCGGTAACTCGGCTAGCTAACAGCTATGTATCTTCACAGTTAGTCAACGACAACACTAACATGCAGAATGGTAGCTCTTCACACCGAACTGTCGAAAACAGATTCATGTATACTGTTTTATAGTAATGTTTGCCACCATCATCTGTAGCTCAGCTTTATTACTTTGTGATCAGAAGATGTTGTGGTTCTAGCAATGACAGCACATGCATGAATCTCTCATTATAATCACATCAGAGCTGCAACTAACGATACCCTGCTGGAAAAAACAGCATAGACCAGCACCTGGTGCTGGTTTTCAATTACGTGTGTTCACTATTTATCAATCAGTCTATTATTTTCGCTATTAATCTATCGATATTTCGCTCTGTAGGAAATCTCCCTCACCTTATCCCACACCCACAGTTATTGTTTAATGTCCAAGGAGAAGTACATCGACTATATATATATATACTGTATATATTACTGAAGCTGTATACTTGTTTTTATGTAGTTATTCATGACTATAACTACCTTAAACTTTGAATCCATTATCAAAATTGTTGCATATTATCGTTCTGTCTGTTGTCTTATCGTTTCAGTTCTAGTTCACATCTTAAAAAAGTTCTCAGGGGATTTATCATCCCACTTCCAGTACAATTTGTGGACTTCAATTATTATTATTATTGTTAATGTGTTTCTATGCCCCCGTAAGGAATTTAAATCCCCTTGAGTCTGAATGGTGCTGTATAAGTAAATGTGCATTGTGCAAGACAGATTAAAAATAAAAAAGAATCGAGTCAAGCAGAGGCCAAGGTATCCTTACTTTCGGATAAACGCCAACACAATTCAGTCATGTTTACATCCACAATTTCCATTAAACATTTAAAATAAACACCTCATGTCAAAATAACCATGATGGCATTTAGGTAAATTATCAAAGTGATCTCCATGTGCAAAATCATTGGAGTGCCTCTTCAATTTGATGAGGCCAGTTTACAGAAAATGTCAGTAACTAAAGGTGTTTGTTCCTGAGCACACACTGCAGTATCACCTGACACTCTCTGCCACTCGTCAGGTGAAGGATGTCCTCGGAAAAATGCTGATGCAGTGCAGGATCGTGATGCGAGCGCCAACCGATCCTCGCCTATCATCACAGTTTTCAAAGGTATCTGCATGTCCTTGGCATTTTCACAGCATTTTCATCCGCCTGGTTGCTGTGTTTCATTACGTTTGTACATTTGTACAAACCTTTTTTATTTAATGTCTTTTCAGTTTTCCAGCAGGAGCTTGACACCAGACACGACAAATATGAGCGTCTCGTTAAGATCAGTCGAGACATCACCATTGAGAGCAAGAGGACCATTTTTCTTTTACATAGAGTGACCAGGTATATACGATTACAGAAAGACATGTTAATTGGTGCAGTTTAGTTTGAGAAGGCTAATCAATTTCTGCAATTAATTCAGCAGCTGAATTTGATGCTTAACCTGTTCTAACTGTGGCTTTAGTTTTAATTGTTCTGTTCTCAGGAGGCCTGCAATATAACACTGAAGCTTTTCTTAATTCTTTCACATTTGGGTCAGGCTACATCAGCCTTTAGCTTTTATTTTGGAAATGGCATAATGATGCAGAAGGGAAATTAAAATCACTTGAAGGATGAATAATGTGAAGAAAATGTTTGTCGGTGACCCGACTCCAAAAAGTCTTTCTGCTTTGGTGTCCAGTTTCAGGACAGTTGTCTGTGTAAATACAAAACGACTGTCCAAAACCATTGGAAATACATATTCTAACTCCTTCTTTAGAGTAAGTCAAAACACTTGCATGTCTTACTTTATTTTCTCTGTGTTTTCTCTTGATTGGCAGTGTGGCAGATCCAGAGGAAATTCTGAATGAAGCAGATGTTAAACTGGATGCAGTCAGGCAAAAAATTGGTCTAATTGCTGAAGAGCTCAGAGGAGAGGACATCTTTCAGTTTCACAGAGCTTTCACTCCAGGTCAGTTTCCATTTACCTTTTTCGTTTAAGAAAGCAAACAAGTTTGTTAATAAGCTCTATCCAGTTGTTTGTTATGTTGTAATATTGTAGTATGTTGCAGTTTCTTACTTAGTCCAGGTAGTTCCTTAGAAATTGGACATTTTTAATTTCCCAGTTCAGTGCCTGTATTGTTGCTTTTAAAAAATGTAATTGTAGATATCAGAGGAATATTTTAAGTATCAAGCAGTTCTTTTTCCCAGCTTAAAATAAGTCGCAGGCTGTTTTAATTGCCTTCATTTTATACATTACATTTCCAGAGAGACAGTCGTCCAAGTCTTGATAATTCACCTGAATCAATCTCATACATTTAACTAAACATAAAACATGATTTGAAAACTTGTAAACTTGTGTCATTCAGAAAAACCTATTAAAAGTTTATATCCTGTTAATGAGAAACTTGAAGATTCTAGTGTAAACATGCGGCTAGTAGCTAGGATATCCAGTCATATATCTCCATATCCCATTAACCAGTTTTGTGGTTGCATTTCTGTAGCGATGTTCCAAACATCCTGTGTATTATTGGTAAAATCAAAATTAAAACAGTTTTGATGTAGATGCGTATTAACAGTATCCACAGTAAATGGCTCATGTTCAGTCTGAAATTACTTGAGATAAACATTTATGTCTTGTTGTTCCTCCTCATTTTCGAAAAAGCAGTTTGTAACCGTCTTGGCACAATTCAGTAATCTTCTTCTGAAATATAAATACCTCATTCGAAATTAAGCAAAGCTTTTAACCACTCTAGCAGTGTGGTTCTTTAATTGTCAACTCCATTTTTCATATTATCTATCTAATGCCATGAAGAATCATAATGGTCTTCTCCAATCTCTCCCATCACCACATCAATTAATTACATTATTCAGAAATCACAAAACCTATTGGATCACATACTGATCAATGACATTCTCTCAAATGAGGCCACTTTGCCTATCTGAATAGTTCATTCATGAAAATATGGCTCCTCTTCCAGCCCCTTAATCAAATTATATTAGTCTGGGTCAAATCTGAAGTCCGACTGTCAGCCACAGTTAGTGCCTCGCCTAACACATCAAGTCTGACGTTAATAAACTGTATATAATAAAACATTTGAATTCTTTCAATATAATTATAAAATCCTGATTGGACAAACAACCTCGAGCAATATCACAGGCGCTTTCACAAGAAAACAGTCTTTGCTGTGCTGCTATCAGCTCAATCTTCCTATTTATTCTTGAGGTTTATTGTGGAGTGTCTGATAGTGTGAGAGCGTGACCTTGGTGCAAGCCTGGGTTTGATAGACACACCCTCTGATAAACTTGTTATCCACCTAGTATCAATATCAGTTTTTGTCAGCGTAGCCAAAATGTCTGCAGAGTTTGGAGGAAAAGCATTACTGGGAGCGAGGCTGAGCTGTTATCTAGCAGCTGGGGAAGTCGTTTTTAGATTGTGGTCACTCAGGAATCACCGCTGCATCCTCTGCGACGTGACCAGTGGCAGTTCCCACCAATTAGATGCTTCATTTTTTTCTCCATTTTTATCGTCTTTATTAGATTGAGACCGGGCTCTCCAGATAATCTTGGCTGGACGTGAAGTCTCCAGGCATGTGTAATGGGTCTGCGCTTTTTATATAAGGACCATTAAAGATATTGTGGGCTAAATCTGAACATAATTGCCACTGATAACAGGGCAGAGCGGCTCTTTTGATAAGCTGTTTTGCCTGACCCAGCTCGAAGCAATGAGACAGTGCAAACACAAGTGAACCGATGGGGCATTTCCCAGGGTTCACCTGCAACCGAGTGAACCGCTCTGTTGTCAAACATTAAGCTCCATTAATCTGTAAATCATCTGGGGACATTCACACAGTCGGCCCTCACCTTTTCCATCAGCTTTTCCAGTAAAAGAGAGTCATTGTTTAGACATCATCTCCGGTAATATTTTGTTTTTTCTCCGGGTCTCAGTGACCAAAGGTGACTGCTGCCTCAGAGTAAATAACACGAACAGCTCCTGGCAGTAAACTCAGGAACTGGACTCCGCCTGCTGGCCTCAAAGCCTGTGTAACCTTTTCATGTCATATCCTGTCCGCCTCAGATTGTGTTGTATTGTCTCTCAGGCAGTGTCACAGCTGTAGGGACACTTTCAATGTTTAGATGTTTGAGGCGTGTGTTGATAAAGGTTATGAAAAATCTGCCAAATAAGGGCTGGGCTTAAAATATGTTACCACTAGCGCTTACTATATGAGAACAGGATATGGTCCCTTGAATAAGCCGTTCATTTAAAGCCCTTGACAATGTGAGTAAATGAGAGACAAACACAAAAATGGATGGTACCTTTCATTTGCTCAAAACGGTAAACAGTAGACATATCATCTTAATACTAAAAGTGTAAGGAATTACACACATTTATATAATGCACCTTAGATTACTTAAAAGGTCCAGTATGTAGGATTTCGGAGGATCTATTGGCAGAAATGGGATATAATATTAACAAGTATGTGTATAATCACCTGACACCAAGAGTCGGGTTTTTGTCACCTAACATGAGCCTTTTATATCTACAGAGGGAGCCGGGCCTCTTCCACTGAGGCCGCCATGTTGCTACAGTAGCCCAGAATGAACAAACCAAATCCCGACTCTGAAAAGGTCCTTTTTAGCAGCCAACGTAGAAGAGAGTGGGATGAGGGGTGATTGGTTGGTCGTAATCAACCTCACTGCTGGATGCCACTAAATCCTACACACTGGATCTTAAAATGTTCATGCATGAACAAGCAAAAATCACTGTTAGGGTTAAAGTAAGAAGTAAAAAGAATTTGGAAAACTCCTGCCGGAGTGAAAATATTAAGAAACTCCGTTTTCAGTATGTAGACAGGAAAACCAGGGTTTTGGCTTGTGGCATTGGCATTATGGTAGAGGTTATATTGCTAACTGTTACTTTGCAGTGCGCACATTTGATAGTGTAAACGTTTACATACATCTGTACACTGTATGTTAAAGTTACAATATTTAATAATTTTATTTGAAAACACAACAGAATTTGAAGAAAATAGCAGTTTTACATTAGGACATCCAGTATGTATGCATATATGTACTAGTGGTGTTAACACCAACATTCCTCTGGTGGCCCGAACTCCCGGTCTGGACCGCTAGCTGCACGACTAACTGAGCTAACTAGTTAACGGCAGCTGGGGTTTGCAGCAATTATCTGATAATCTGGTCTTATGTTAATCACTTTCTGTTTTGAGTAAGACTTCCACGGCTGGCCAGTTCCAAGGAAAATTCTGCTGCTGTAAAACTTTTGATAAGCATCTAACAGTATGACAGTGCAAACAGCCTTGACATACTGCACCTCACTTAGCCTACCAAGAAGGGTGCAGTGCTGTTAGCTTGATGAGCACACTTCTCTCTGTGAGCTAAAAATAGCACAGTGGATCTGCTGACGTTTAAAAACAGAGGACGTTCACAGTTGGCAAAGACACATATCTACACAATGTCGCCTCAAATCAAGGCTGAAAGTGAATAACATGTATGATATGTATAGGACACCTTTACACAAAAGAGGTTTGTGGTTAGATGGTCATATCCTAACTCTTCATCGGATTTTCATAAAATCAAAATGTGAAGTGGAAGCACATTTGGTGGCCGTGCTACATGTAAATGCTGCTGTGATTTGGACTGAAAGCCCAACAACAGCAGTGAAAGTCGTTGGAGATGAACTGCGCTCTCCTCCCAGCTCCCTGCAGCACGCTGCGGTTTAGCTCTGTGGAGATACGAGGCCCTTTGAAGTTCAATTGCCGCTCCAAAAGTAAACTTCGGACACAAAGTCTTCCGTCCTGTCATTATTTGATTGTTGTTTACACAGGGCCAGAAAACAAATGAGGGGGTCATCTCAGCCTGCTGCAAAAATGGCCCCTGTTGTTGAATCAAAAGACAGCAACAGGAAACAGGTTTTATTTGAATCATTATCTGCATCTGTGATCTATACTGGACAGATACCATGTAGTGTTTACACACAGTCTGCAGGCTATGCTCATGTGATACATAGCTGACCTTTTATTCAGTAATGGTAGTATTTTATTTTTTGGTAAATCACAAACGTAAATAAATCCTGTTTACATTCAGCAGCGGCAGCAGTGAAGTATTTGTCGTGCAGTGAACCGTTTTAATGTAATTTCATGCCTTAGGGATCCAGGAGTATGTGGAGGCCGTCTCCTTCCTGCACTATATCCGTCACCGCAGCCTTATCAGCCTGGAGGAGATCAACGCCAGACTGGTGTTCATGAGGACGGAGAAGGTTGATGTCAAGGTAAATTTCAAGAAGACTGTGTAGTTCAGCTGCATGCAGTTTTCACATCTCATATAGTCTTCTGCATGTTAAACAATAATGCATTTCCACCATCTTTTACCCCACTCTGTCAAACATTTTTTTGTGGTGATAATGGAAAACAAAGGCAACATTGGGTATTACTATGGCATCATTTTAAAGCATTACGTGTCATTATGTCATTTTATCAACTCTGTCTGTAATTTTCCTAAAATGTTAAGTGCCTGTGATGTGAAAATTGCTCAATGTTTTGTGGTAGAAGCACCACCATTCTTGGAAGAAATTGGACTTTGCTTTTACTAGATACACAATATAAAAATGTAAATACTATTGTCACCATCTGACCTGTGTATAAACCCTGCTGGGTTTGATTTGTCCAAAAGTGCTGAAAAACGTCTTACATGAAGTCTGTCAACATCGATGTGTGGTTGTTTTTTCCCCCTAAGGGCTCAGCTGAAGCCCTGCCACCAGGTGCTCAGGTCTTGACCTTCCAGGTGACGCCCGCAGACTACCTGCTCGGCGTGGCCGACCTGACCGGAGAGCTGATGAGGATGTGCATCAGCAGTGTGGGCAACGGGGACATCGACACGCCCTTCCAGCTGAGCCAGTTCCTGCGGCAGATCCACGACGGCTTCTCCTACATCGGGAACACGGGCCCGTACGAGGTGTCCAAGAAGCTGCACACGCTGCGACAGAGCCTGGGGAAAGTGGAGGACGCCTGCTACACCCTGCGCGTCCGTGGCTCAGAAATCCCCAAACACATGTTGGCTGACGTGTTCTCCAGTAGGACCACGCTCATCGACCCTGAGGAAGGAGTGGTTTGAGTCCTGCAGCTTTTTTATTTCTACATTATGTTCTCTTTGGTGTCATTGTCTGCTCTATTTTTGCTCCAGTTGGATGAGCGTCTGTGTTTTCAATGCAGTTTGACAGATGTTTAATCTCTCGCAACATGCTTTATGTTGTTATTATTCCAATAAAAACAACTTTATAATAGACAATGTTTATTTTCTTTGATAAGGATCTGATGACTTCACTTGTTTTGCATGAATAAACGTTCTGTGCCAAATATACCTTTGGTATGTGTTTTGGTAATGTGCTGCGTGTGTTTATTTTATTTTCCTCTCTCAGCCCTTCCCTCTCTCTCTCTCTATCACACACAGATAATCTAAGGTAGAACCATTGGCTGCCTGCGCTCACTGTGTACTGTGTGCAGCAGTAACATGTGACATTTGTACACTGTACGTGCCTATTCTCTGGTAGGCCTGCTGGCACACACAGCCAGCCCCTTGCCTTCTCATTCTACCATCTTTAAACAGTCCTCGCGTCAATGTTAATTGAAAATATGTTTTGGTACGCTGAGACATATTCCTGGCAGAGAGCTGATATCCTCTTGACTGTTTCCCCATCATTTGATGTGTCAGTCATTGCCATTCAGATGGGTGTTTGAAGCAGTGAGAGTGTTTTCAGGGTTTATGGACGGCCACAGAGTGACGTCTGTATGATCTATATTAGGTAACAGGGGCTCTTGTGTGTTTGAAAGAAATGGTAAATTGTAAACTTATAAATTGATTATTCAAACAAAAACAACATGACTGTCTCTGTGTAGGTTTTTCACTTTCTGTCCTGGACGGCAGCTGTTGTACTTCACAGGCTGCATCAACTGTCCTCTGATAATGTTGCTTTAGCTTCAGGATGAAATGTCTCCTTATGCAGAAACATGTTTCATATTCATATTTTGTTCAGTAATGGTATATATTAATCCACAAACATTTCATTTATGACTTAAATCCTGTTCGTGTCCTTTCTTTAAAATGAGGGAAATTGTTTGAATGTAAATTAAGTCTGCCACCTGGTGGCCATCATCAGTATTACATATGGACAACCTACAGTAAATCCTGTCCCTGTCACTATATTAGTGTGTATGCATTCTCACTCTGTGTATTCAGATCTATATTATTATCTTTTTTCGATTCTGCACATTTTTTGGCACCTTTTCAACTCCTGTATGTAAAGCACATGACTCATGATCCATATGGTCAACTTTGCAGACACTCATGCATTATGACTTTTAGTCAGCTGTAATACACACATACTGAGATACACATGGCCAAGAGGTGAGAGCATAGAGCTCATGTCCATGCACTGGACTGCAAGATTACTGGTTCAAATCGGAACTACTGGTAAAATAGTGTGAAGTCATTTGTAATTGCAAGATATTTTGTAGAAATAAGATGTAGTGTAATGAAACACAATCCTACAAATAATGATTACACATAAATAAGTGTATTTTTTCTTTCTTTTTGCATTTTTAATGTTACTCTTTTTTAAGGAGTTGTGACATTTTGATGAAGAAGTAAAATCAGTTAAGAAATCAAATCAAAGCACATATACTTTTGGTATTATACTTCACTGTAAAGTTTGTAAAACGTGACTAAATAGCACAAAATCAAAATACATAAATCATATACGTGTGCGTGTGTAGGACAGCAATGTGACCTACATAGAGTTGTAAAAACAACTGAATTGTAGCAATAAGTGATAAGCAGCTCCAACATGAACGTTTGGAAATCAAATTAAGTCTATAAAATAATCAAATCAAATTAAGAAATCAGCTTCTTCTCTTTTAGCCTCTTCACCCTGGACGTAACACACGGATCATCACTTCAACTCAGTGTTGTTCGGACAAAAATATATTAAAATTCTTGTCAAAACTCAAACTTTCCAACCACACCAAACCAAGTTGAAGGAATTTGACATAAAAAGATGTGTAAGACATTAACTGAAAGAATGTGTATGAAAAGGCAGATACCAGAATGACGTTATCAAATAGAGTGGAGGAAAACAATATATGTCTTATTATACTGTAAAACTGCTGAAGGGGAAAATGAATGGGGGTTTTAAGGGTTCAACTGATATTTGCAGCAGATGCACAACATGCACATACCAGCAGGAACAACACAGAGGAGACAAAAGTTAAAACACGACACTATAATCTGAGTCTATAAGTAACTAAACACAAGCAATGTGTGAACAGAGGACCTAAATGTGTGTGAAGCCTGACATCTGCTGTTGCAGGCAGGGTAGTGCTTTCTATGAACAGCAGATGAGGAATACAATCATGGCGAATTTCAGGTGGAATTAATGATTTAATAAGTGTAAAAGTCAATACATTTGTATTCTTATTCATGCAATACGCCTGTCTCAATGTGAATGATCAAGCCAGAGGGAACACTGAGCTGTTTAATGGGTTGTGTGCAGAGACATTAAGAGCCTCTAATCTTTAATACTGAACAGATGATCTCAATCGACAGTACATCCGTGTCAATGGACGTCATACCCTCTGACACACAGCTCTGTTACCCTCCACAGTGTGGCCTAACTAACTAAGAGAAGGCTGCACTCTGTCGTGTCGGCTGAACAGAGCCCTTCATAGCTGCTTCTTGTCCATCGGCCAGCCCAGCTGAATGAAAGGACGACTGGGCTGTGTGGGAAGGAGGATGAAAAGACTCGGCTCTATGTGGGGTCTCATTCATTCCCTCCCTCTGCATCACACAAAGGGGCACTTTTGTATTTACACCAGGATGTGTTGGTGGTGTGTAAAATATGCATAACTAACATGCATTTTCTGCACACCAACAATTGTTTGACCTACATATTCAATGGCCAAAATAACACATAGGCTGCCAGCATATGGAGTCAACAGCGTAGGGTCCAAAAACTGAGACCACTTGTCAGAATACTTCTATAAGAACTTATACCAGTCATCTATTGTGAAATGCTGATATTTCTCAGCCTATTTCAAGCCCGAGGCCTTATTTCCTTCCTTTAATTGAGTGACTTCTGTATCCGTGGTGGAGTTTCTTTTCTATCTCAAAGGTATTTAAGCTTGATGTGCCGATCCTCTGATGCTGTGGTCACTTTGAGTCTGCCTCATCATGCTTTGGATTCAACTCATCCAGTTTCTGTAACGCACGTTAAAGTTCCATAAGCCCCAAGCTATATTTGATACATTCAAATTAGAACAACAAAGAATTTTACTTTGGCTCTCTTTGCTAAACATAATCATTTAAAACCTAATAGGTTTATATTTAGGGCATTTAGCAAACACTTTTCATCCAAAACGACTTACAGGAATTCATACACTGATGGTGGTGGCTGCCATGCAAGGTGCCGACCATCACACCAGGAGCAGATTTGGGGTTCAGCATCTTGCCCAAGGACACTTCAACATGCGGACTCGAATCGAACCATGTGACTGTTTAGTCTTTAGCTCTGTCGTGTCAGCCAGTGAGGCTCTAGTCGGCATTTAGCTGAGCAGCGACTCTTTCCACAAAACACTACAGATATCTCAAGTTTTGTTCTGATATAGTGCCCCCTACTGGCAGAAATTACAAAAAAATATATAAATAATAAATTAAAAACAATATATATCGATATTTAGAAATCTGCTGAAAAGCACTTCATTAATGCTGAGAATGGACGACAAACCAAACTCGACACCAGATACTTCGATATGGATAGTACAACAATAATTTTGGTAAATGGTAAATTTGGTAAATTTTGATAAATAATCCTCAGTAATGTGGGTTTAATGACTAAGTGGGTAAAGACAAGTATTAGAACAAGTAGAACAGTTTGGAAAGTTCTGAAAATGACATCCTCTTACTGTAATGCAGCCTTTGTGACACACTACATCATCATATCACACATTTGCATAATTCGTTACCCAGCTGCAAGTTTGTCTCAGGCATGTGTGAATTAACCAATCAGAGGAGATACTGGGTATTTGGGAGGAGGGGTAACAAGATAATATAGATTTATTTTCCCAGTCCTAAAAATGCAATAATACTCCAACAATGATAATAAAGTAGTCATAATAACATAAAAAGTATGTGTTTATGTGACTTTAACAGAGTCTTAGGCGTAATGCAACATGTTTTTTCCTCATATTCCACTTTTCCTCCACGGCAATGCTCCTGATATAAAGCACTTGTGCAGGCAGACGGAGCTGGAGCTGTGATGCGTCTGCTGCAGTAGTCGCAGGCTGCCTGCTGAGGGTCTGAGGCGGTCTGAGAGAGTCTGGAGTCAAATTCCTGAACACGTAGGAGCTGCGAAGCTGCTCACGTTGCTCCAGCGCGACGCACGACGCAAGGGCGCAGCGGATAACGGGCCGCTGATCGACTGATCGATGACACACACTTAACCCGGCTATCACTTCTGCCATCACAACACACCACCCGAGGTTTGTTTATCTCTTACATTTTCTTCCCCGCCGGCAGCATGACATGACACGAAGCTCTCTGCCCTCCACACCGCCTCTTCACGCGCAGCTGGAGCCACTTGTTTGCCGCAGAGGAGAAGCGTAAGGATCCGGAGCACATCAGGCATCAATACTTGCGTCGGGAAATGTTTATTCTGGACTAAGGAGCGAGTGTAAAAAGCCGGTTTCTCACGTTAGTCCGAGGCGAGGGGAGAAAATAACAGCCCGGGCTCACTTTTCCACAACGGAAATGAGATCAGCCCCGCTGCCTGGCTCCACTTCTGCTGGAACATGGTCGATGTGAGTCCACGCAGAGCCGGAATCTGACTTTGTGGGCCACGAACAGCTTGTTGTTAATGGGAAGATGTTCGCTGGACTGATGGGGCTCGGATGCCACAACAACTCTCTGCTTCACCACTGCGAAGTCACGGAAGGTAAAACATAAATAGATACACCGTTTATGTAACTCTTCCTCACATTTACCAAAGTGTACTCAGTGGATCTTCTGCATGAAACACCACAATACTGTTCATAGACGCTGTTTTATTTAATTCTGATCAGAAACGTCACTTTATTTGAAAAACATATAGAAGAAAAGAAGAGGGAGGGAGGTAAAGTGAAGTAAACAAACACAAGCAGAGTGTCCATGTGTAAAAAAAAATGGTGCAACTCATCCTCAACTATACCTGCGAGTCATCATGCTGCTTTTGCACTGTGGTGCCCAGAAGAGGAGGATCTTCAGCTGACAGTCACTCTGATGTGAACTGTCTTCACATCATTCAGGTCAGAGAGGTCAAAGCTCCCCACCACATGTTTGATGAAAGGTGGTGAGTTGCAAGTGACTAAATACTTCTGGAAGATTGTTATTTATCTGAACAAGTATGAGGTCACTCCCTTGTACATTATCTATCTTGCATAACTCACTGGCATATCTTGCAAACAGGACATGACATGTTTTGTTTCTGACAGGATGCTTGAAATAATCTGGGCTTATTTAAACCGTATATAATCGGGTCACTACCTTAGCTTGCCCACAAAATAAGAGCCGTGGGGCTTTTTTGTTTTGTTTTGGTGGAACAAACAGGCTAATCCTATCAAACAATTACAACTGCAGGTGTGTCATGACACCCAACTATCTACATAAACACGTGTCAGATAAGATGACCAATGCAGCTAACGAGTATAGCAGATTAATCTGTTGATTATTCTCTAGATTAATCCATTGGCTGTCAGAAATGGTGAGAAAATGCTGATTGTGACATCTTCAAATGTCTCCACGACTCAAAGACATTAATCAAACTGTCATAGAGGAGGGGAAAATATTATGGGCTATTATATATTCACATTTAGGAAGCTGCAATCAGAGAATTTTGATTTTTTTTTCTTCAGACTGATTTATTGATTATCAAAATAGTTGCAGATTGATTTAAAAGTTGCCAATCGATTAGTTGTTGCAGCTCTTACTGAATGTGTGCGGTGACGGTTCAGTATCTGACAGAAATGGCCCGAAGCATTCATACATATTGCGAACGTCTACATTGTTAACATCTTAAAGTTGCAATATGTATGAGCTAAAACTCTCAACAGATTGTAAACAAAAACAAATAATAGTTGTGATCTTGATACATTTATTAATTGCGTTGCAGAGATACCAACTAAAATTAGCATGCTAATTTAGCCCTTGTCCCATCGTGGTGCACCAGGACAGTAGTGAGCGGGCCATCTCAAGCTGATTCAGCTAC